>JAWNNU010002156.1:1200000-1800000 GCA_035044585.1 Scaptomyza polygonia
ATATTAAGAATGTTTGAAATAATTGTGGTGATATGGAATGGAATATTTTATTATTAATATTAGTTTAAGAATATGCGTTTATTGTTAAATTAAAAAGTTAAACAGTAAAATTGAAATGAATCAAAGAGCTTCAAATATGATTCAAGTTCATTTTGTTGTTTAACTATATTTTAGTTGAATCAAATTAGTTAAATTGACTTCTTTTCATGGTAAAAGCCCGCATAGTAAAATTTACTATTTTTATACCCTGAACCCATAGAATGGGTAAAACGGGGAATAATGGTTTTGTGCAAAAGTATGTAACAGGCAGATGGAAGCATTTTCGACCCCATAGAGTATACATATTCTTGATCAGCATCGATAGCCGAGTCCATAAAGCAGTGTCCGTCTGTCCGTCTGTATGAACGCGTAGATCTCAGAGACTACAAGAGCTAGAGACATGAGATTTTAAATATAAGTTCTCCTATACCATAAACAGAACAAGTTTGTTTCAAATTATCGATAACTATTCTGGTTTCAGATATACACATGGAATCGATTACAAAAAATATCGAATTTGGAAAAAATAAAAATGGGTAGAACGTTCCTCAAAATTTCGTTTGAAAAAGAATCACCGGAGATAGCGTGAAGTTAAGCCAGTTATTAATGTTGTTTAAATTGATCATTATTTGAAGCATACTTTTAGGGCACAAGGAGTTAAGTATTTATTGCAGATAAGTTCAGGGTATCTTCTACTCGGGCTCTCCCGACTGGAGCCTTCTTACTTGTTTATAGTTGATTTTCGTGTGGCTCTTTTTTTTTAAGTGTATACAAATGTTTGAATATGAACATTGTGATGTCTGTTGCATATGTATATCAATTTTATTCTTTATATGCTTCGAGCATAAAAATATTCAACCTCAGATTTCTGTATCGTTATTAAAGAAAGCCCCAACGGCCATATCTCCATGCATTAATTAACTGTTTAAGCACAAATACACACAGACTGATGCAAGGAGGTAAACTTTATGCTATACTAGCAACAATTTTAACTAACTTAACTACTGCGTTTGTTTTTCACATCGATATACAAATTTTGCGGTTTTTTTTACGAATTTCTAGATGCTCGAGTAATTAGGACAACTGATTAAATAAAAAAACAAAAATGTTGGAACATCATGTAACAAACTTAAGTCTAAGTGTGCTGTTTTCTTATATGTAAAAACTTACTTAAGCAATTTGCAAGAAATGGCAAAAAAAATAATTATTTTAAAAAGTTTTTATCCTGAGACTTAACTTAAATTTAACTATTAAGCATTTGAGCTACCAAAAAAACATTGTTATTTTGTTTTCAACATAAATTCCCCAGATATAAACATTTTCTGTTGAGATAATTTATTAAGTCAGCATTGAAACTCAAGCATCAGCTAATAAATTAATGCTTTCTAATTCATTCATCCCGAACAACTTCAATACAATAATCAAGCAAGCCTAATCGAAACTCTTAACATTCGAATTAAATGTGTAGACAATCTGAAATTGAAATGAAACAACGCATTGTTAATATTATAATGCAGCTTAGATTAGAGTCCATTAAACCGAATGTGTTGCCAAGCTCATTAAATAATCGTAGTAAGCGTACGTTTGATAGAGTATAATTTGACAATCGGTTATGGGGTCACGTGCAATGTGGAAATGCATTTTTAAATACCATTTTTTTTGTTTTATCCAATGAATATGGAAATGAAAATGGAAAATCTGTGCACAATTTCCAATTAACGTAATTTACGCAATGGCCTCGTGTTTGCCTTCAACTTCGTTCGCAATTAAATGCTATGGCACCAGCACGTAGCCAACCAAGCCAAGCCAAGCCAACCCAAGCCGACCCAAGCAGTCAAAATGTTTGCCAACATCGAGTGCTTCTTGTACAATTGCCGCAAAACTGACGTTGCAACGTCAACATTGCAACGCGTTGGGCTCCATCCTCACGTACCATGCAAATTGTTGCAAATTATCGGCATTCGTTTTGCTGCTTGCTTTAATGAGCAAAAGCGGAAAACTTCTACATATTATTAATTTCTGAACCACAACTAACTCTCAAGCCAAGTCAAAACTTCCACAAGTTTCACTCAACTTCAACGCAGCCAAGCTTTAAGTTCAATTTTATCCTCATCGTTTACAGTATTGTCGTCGTCGTCGTTGTCGTCGTCGCTGCTGCTTTTTCCACTGTTTGCATATAATTTGAACTTTTCTCATCTGATTTATGTATTTTGCAGCGTTCGCGCTCGCCGCCGATCGAAATCAAAGTGGATTTTGCATATTTATTTTGCATCTATTACTGTGCGAGTTTTTTGCGATGGGGGTCTTAGGAATCTGCTCTGGTTTATAGGCTCTACTTTATTGTTGTTGCTGTTGTTGTTGTTGTTAGTGGCACTACCACTGGCATTGGCATTGCCACAATGCCGGCAAACGATGCTATTTGTAATTCTAATGCCTTCAAAATGTTTTTATTCACGTTTATTTTTTTTGTTTTGCATTTTGTATTCTGATATGCGGCATTTGCATATAATTTGTAAGTGTGGCTGAGATTTAATTCGAAAATGACAACAAACCTCAGTGACCTTTGTGCCTGTCTGGCAGTTGTGATTTGATATGGCCACGCCCACCAAATTGCAGTCGGAGCCCTCCCATCGTTCTGTGAATGAGTTGCCCAATTATCGGAAAGTATCCCAATTACATTACATTGACCCAAGCAGCAGCAGCAACATCAGCTTAATGTCTTATAACTCAATTATCACAATAAATAATAATATTATATTATGCACATGCTTATCGCATGACTGCTAATTGTTTTTGCCTGGCTAATTGCATTCAATTTGTGCGTCGAATTCGTTGGCGCAGCATTGGGTGGGGGAACAGGGGGGCAGCGACAGAAAGTCGTACTCTCTCGCCAGCAACAACAATAATTTATCAATTTGCGCAGCTTCGATGTTGGAGTAAATGAAGCGAACATAGCAACAAAAAAATAAAAAGAAAAAAGGAAAATGAACGAGCTTATCCCATGTTAAACAAACTTAAGCGCAAGCACACACACACACACAAACTCACATATGTGTGTGTGTGTAAGAGGCAGTGATGCGCAAAGCGGTTGTTGTTGTTGTTGTTGTTGTGTGAAGCAAACACGGCGCAAACATAGCTTGTAAATTTTTATAGATCTTTAAAGCAATAGAAAAACCCAATTCGGTCCATGTAAGAATACTTAAACGGGGGGCTGGCGAGAAACAATGAAAAGATAGCTAGCTGCTGGAAATTTCCAAATGAATTGAAAATATGTATTAGCATGCAGCAAATGCTGCAGCTACATGGCAAGCTTTGCCATTAAAGACAATTGGCCGAATGGCCATGACAAGGACATGCACCCATTGCGACTGTCTGCCTGCCGGCAAACACTCGGAAAAATAATTGTCAAAAAGCTTTGGGTAAAACTTTGATGTTAATGTGTTTCAGTTTTCAGATATTCAGTGTATCTGAGAGTTCATCTAAAATGTTTCATAATAAAATGCATATTGAAATCAACAAAAAATATTTTCAAATTTAAATTTTAATATATGCTTTATTTCAATATAATTAAGTTACCAAAATTCAATAATTTTTAAGAATTCAAGAAAACCTAAAAACATTTGAAGAGTTTGTTATTTAAAAATTCTTGTCTTGGTTTGAAGGTCGATTTCTTTTTTATACTTATTCAAAAGATTTTTTCTCAGTGTGTGCTAACTGAAATGTACATGGAGAAAGGAACAAGCGTCATCTATTCATTCAGTTAGTTCGCTTTAAGGCACACAACGCAAATCGCAATTGCAATCGCAAAACCGTACTCTTGGCAACAACGAAATCTGGAAAGCAGCTTCGATTAGCGTCGGTCGCCTAATTGACTTTCTGTGTTGCGATTTCACCTGCAGTCGCTATTTGCAATTGCTGCAGCAATTCCTGCTCCTTCTGCTGATACAACTGATTGCCCAGCTGGTAAGTCATCAGAAGCAGCAGCAGCAGCAGCAGCAGCGAACATCCAACTCTAGTGTTCAAACTCTATGTGGTTCTCTTGTGTACGAAAAAAAGGCACAATGCGAACATTTGCATTTAGATTGAATTCGTCTGCCGTTTGGGTATTCCCATTTGACTTCGGTTTTTTTTTTTTTTTGTTGTTGGTATCAGTCTTTGGTTTTGCTTTTCCACTTTTCCCGCATTTGAGTGATGCAAGCCAAAGAAATCAAAATTTTGCAGGCAACGCGTATCGATGAGCATTGAAAAATATATATATGCATAAAATCGGGAACATGAAAAGAAAGTCATAAAAAATAAAACAGAATTGAATTTTGTTTGTTTTTATGCATTCGGTGTTTGGAATCTTAATTAAATGAATAATTCGTATTTAATATTCAAATGTTTGTGATTTATGCAGAACGTGCTCTCATCGCCGAGTTGCCGTTTATAAATATTAATTAGAAAATGTTAACTCGTTCTACGATTATTTATTGAAATGTATCCTGTGAATTTTGCATGCTGCGGTTTTTTCTATTGAATAACTATTGTGTGTCTTCGTGTCTGTCTATGTATGAGTGAGTTCGTGCGTGTGTGGTTGGGACAGGGGCACATAATTGAAGAACAGAAACACGTATGTGTATATGTGTGTGTTTGTGTGTGTATGTATATAACAGCACTTCCTTTTGCTGCCTTGCCAAACTGCTTGTATCCCTTTTGAATAAATTAATGTCAGAAGTGCTTTGGCTTTGGCTTTTGATTTTGATTGATGATTGTGCGCCTGCATAAGCAAGCAACAACAACAAAACACAGATACAGCCCAGTTAGCCACCCAACCCATACCCGCATCCACATCCTCATCCACACCCACTCTTCATCCGCATTGACTCTTGTGTATCTGAAGAGGCTGCTTGTCGTGTCCTGGGCTTGCTTTGGCATTTGCTTTTACAGCTGATGAGAGAGAGAGAGAGAGAGAGAGAGAGAGAAAGCGAACGAGCGAGTCAGGATGTGTGTGCATAGAAATTACGCATAAATAACCCAGACGTGAACTGATACCGTGCCCCACAGACCACCAAACTACCGAACCTATGCACCACAATACCCACCGCACTGTCCTCAATCCCTGTTATGCTGCACTTAGCTGCAAGCAACTGACTTTATAACTGGCTGCATCATCGTCCTTATTCTTGTCGTCGTCGTCATATCATCATTCTGGCCTCCACAAACTACATCGATGACAGCAGCAGCAGCAGCAGCAGTGGCATAGGTCTTCTCTATGTATGTGCCACACGCACGTGCGTTGCCGCTTATCTAATCAGTATGTGTATGTGTGTGTGTGTGTGACAGACACAGTCATTGCTTTATAGAGCCATTGTTACAGAGAGAAAACGAGTCACACAGACGACGCATCAATCAGCTGTTTGTCGCTGGCTTTCATATTATTTTCGTGTGATGGAAAAGTGCACAGCAGCAATGCGTTCAGTTTTGTGTCTGCTGTGGATGGGCCATTTTTGGGGAACGATGGAAATGGGGGCGTGGTCGTGTAATCAATTACTTGAATTCATTAATCAAGCAAAATACTTTCCAAAGCTGCGGCAAAATCAGAGGGCCGCTTATTGATTTTGTGGTTTCTTATCAGCTGACGTCACGCGTCTTTGCCTTAAAATTAATATATAAAATTTCTTAGCATCAGCTAGCTGAACAACAAGTCAAGGCAAAGCCTGGCATTGTCCTATTTCTACCGACTGCCTCCAGATATATATGTTTGTATACCAATTTGCATAATAATCAGCGTCTTTTAAGGCATGACTTTCTCTATCTGTCATTTCACAGTCTCTTCCCTGTTCAAGGTTAATTTGTTTCGACAACAAACTTTTGCGGGCGCACAAAAGTATGCTAATGTTTTTATCTGGCACTGCCAATTTCATGAGCTCGCATTACGAATGTGCGAAAAATAAATATAATATTAAAACTCCTTGAATGAATTTACAAGAGTTTTGCTTGAAACTTTTCACACTCGAGTCTTAAGGCCTGCACAAGTTTTGGAAACGCCTTTTGCGTTGAACTTGTGTTTAAATACACTTTCATTTCACATTCGCTTGTCGAGCTGAAGGTATTGTTTGGATGTATTGTTTACAAAGAAGTGCATATGTTTGAATTTTGTAAATTGGAATTTGGCCGATTTCGATTTTATTGCATTTTTCAAGGATGCAAAGTTCTGGAATTGACAGATGGGAAAAAATGTGAAATGATTTATGTGATTTCAAATTTTGTAAAGGTAAACGCATTAATGGAGAAGCGTGCTAAAAATAAAATAAAAACCGAAAACATTCACAAACACACACCGATAATCTAAGGAAATATTAGGTAGTCAATTAATTGCTTTGCAAAAAAACTTTTCTATCTTATTTCCTGCATGGTTTCTCTTTTCGAATAAATTGATGTTTGATTATATACATATTTTCGTTTTATTTATGATCTATCCATAAAGTTTTGCGTTCACAAAGCTTTGAATTCTTTGCTCTATTTATATTTATATATTTATTTGAAACTGAAGAAAAAGCCATAGCATTTTTCTCTGACTATTTTTGCTATTGATTTCCTATTAAGCTTTCTTTGCCGAAATAGTCTTCTGAAATAGTTAAAGCTTCATTTTCAATTTGCGAACGTTTAATCCTTTGCGGCGCTTACAACGCAGCGGTCTCTTGTTCTTATCTAAATTCTTGTTGCGCATGTTTCACATTTTGTTACGTAACCGTTTCGCGTTTCCCGTTTCACGTCGACCAAAAATGCTAAGCTCAAGAGTAGCCGCATTCCGTAGCTGCTGAGCCCTTTTTATGCGATGTGCCCTTAAAATGCAAATTCACGTTGACTGAGTCGAATAGCCCAAAATGAAATAGCGACACTGAATTTTCACGTCAGGTAACCTAAGAGGCTAGCACTAATTATGTGCAGCCGCACAAGTATCTTTGTAGTGCTATTCAGTAGCCGGTTTAAGTTGCTAGGTAGTTGAGCTTCTGGTTTTACGACCTGATAAGCTTCCAGGCACTAAATTCACTTTCTCTTGCTCTCTCTCTTTATGCTGTTCTGGCAAGACTAACTGACAGTTGTCACATACATATTCACGTACTCGACACAAATTCCATGGGCTAATGCGATTTTTGAAAATTGACAGCAACATGACATTGCTTACGACTTTAATGACAACCACAACATGAATTCGACACAGAATAAGAGATGGCAAACGGGGCTGACATCGATGACAAGTGGCAATATTTTATGCGGGGCTTGTGACTTGTTTCAATAAACTAAGCAGAGCTTAAGTCACATTTGCTTCCCACACAGCTCAGTGCAACATGTGTGCCTCACATTTAAAATGCGCCCCCTCCCAGATGAGCGTAAAACTCACTCGCATTTGACATTTGACATTATTTTTGGTGCGGCGTTACAAATCGTGTGTGCAACAAGGAAATGGCTGCAAACGAAAACGAACAAAAATTAAACCAAAACAAAATTCTTAATTGGTAGCTCATAAGTTATGTGAAATGATGGCAATGTCATCGATGGTTTTTGGTCAGTGTCAAAAATTCAAGCTCGTTGCTCACAAAGTGTCAGCTGAGCTGGAAACACTTTTGACATTTATTAACATTTTCCTGATGGCCCTGAGACAGGCAACAATTAAATTTGCTCAAGTGTAACAGAGCTCTCTGCTATCGTTTTTCCTTCTTGTATTCGTTTTATCATGAATTTATATGTATATATAAAAGCACAAAGCATAGGTAATCAAAATAAACATAAATCATTTTTTGGGCACATTTTGGCAAAAGCAAAGGCAGATTTATAAAAGTACAAGTATGTATTTTGTGTGGTTGATCTTAAAAGCATAAGCTCACGTTGATACAAATGCTTTTGCTGTTGCTGCTGCTGTTGATGCTGATGCTGACCATAGACTGCCATAACTCACTGTCAATTTTTGGGCAAAAGATGCTGTAAATGTTTTATAGCAACCGCAACCCAACAAGAAGAGCACAAAAAATAAACGAATAAGATGTTCCCTTGACCAAAATGAATTCAAATAAACATTTGGTATTTTAAATGACGCATCATAACAAATATGCTCCAGCAAGTACTACAAACACAAACGTACATTTAGATATATCAACATAAATCCAGCAGATACTATAAAGAAAAATTCAAAGTATACTTTTGATTCTTGTGTTTTATTTTGTGGTTTGAATTGAAAATTGTTGTAAGACATGCTGAGATACAAAGTGAATAAATATTTTAGACAGACAGACAGATACTTTTGTGTGTATCTTGGTATCTGTAGTTGCATTCGAATTTCATTTGATTACTGTTGCTTTAGTAATGGTTTGCGGCTAATCTTGATTTGTTTAAATATTAGTTTATTGCAGCTCTTCATTTGGCCAGCTAGAAAAAACTTTTCTAATTGCTAACATATTATTTGCCCACAAATGCATTTAGGCATTTTTATTTTTATTTTTTCATTTAACTATGAAAACCGGATATATTCATCAGCTGCCGAATAGAACACAAGTCTTGGCGAAGTTTTGTACTTTGAACAGCTTCATTTAGAATGTCTTCTTCGAAAAATTCCCAACAATCGGTGATCAGTTGCTTCTAGAGAAATTCATTTGCCGGTTTTCAGTACTGTTGCCGCCCAGACGCTTGTCTGGATTTTCGATGTCGCCTCAGGTCTAAAATTATACCAGACTGTGTAGATTTATGTTTTTCTTGGTCTTGTGGCAAGGTTATTTACAAATACTTTGTTTTTACCGAGGGTGCATTGAAAAAGTGCGTTGGTGCTTGCTACAAAAACTTCAAACTCAGCTGACAAATTTTATTAAATTAAATTTCTTGGCAATGGAACTTTTTTTCAAAAAGCTTTAACTATTTAATTGAATTTGTCTGGCAAGATTAATGAAATGCTTTTCAAGTCAATGTCCTATCCACCAGCATAAAGCAACCGGTAAGCAATTGTAAAAAAATATGATAGATAAATAGCGAAAACAGCTTTACACGTTGCCTCTTCAGCCAAGAATGTCAAACCAGATGATGGATTTGGGTTTAGTTTGCTTGAGTTTATTGTTAGCTTACTTATTTAGTTCATTTATACTTTTGGTGCAGATATGCTATTTAAACTTTCTCCATTTAATTGATGACACCACCTATATATCCGATTAGTGAACGCGATACTACACTTTATTATTATTTTATAATTGCAACAAACTGTGAGAGTATTTTAATTTGATAGCTATTTTAAAAATAGTTTTAATATAAATCAACATTTGAAACCATTTTTTATCCTTTTTTTATTAACATTTTATAATTGCAACAAACTGTTAGAGAATTTTATTTTGATAGCTTTATTTTAAAATGCGCCTAATACCATAAAATATTCCAAACATTTTTTTCTACTCAATTTATTTTTATTTTAATTTTTTTTTTTTTTAAATGCAGCTTATTGTTATTATTTATTTATTTGTTTATTAGTGCGCTGCTTCATTAAATTTATTAGCATATTTCGTAATTAAATTTAAATATTAATTTCTCAAACTTTGAATTGATTATGTTTTGATGTTCATAAATTATACAAAATATGTAAAAAAAAATTAATAAAAACAAATAACAACATAGCTTTTTAATAGGAATTGGCCATGTGTTGAAACATGATAATGCGTCAAATACATTAATGCATGTATATCAATTTAATATGTATGAAAGTGTCGCAACTGTTCAATTATTCTCGATTGATTTTTTGTGCAATGAATTGGTTAAATAAATTCACACTGTCTTTTATTGGATGCGTTTGTAAAAATCCAGCGCCTGTTCATTCAAAATTTAACGTTGTGAAATTAAATTTACAACAAAACTTTTTTGTTACTTTTGACAGCAAAACGCATGCAATAAAAAGTAATAAGGCTTTGTGTGTGTGTGTAAGTGTATACAAAAAGTGCATTGAATATTGCGCTACAAAACGTTTGACTTAACTGCAATCAACAATATCTCCGGTGTTTCTCAACAGATTTCAATTGAAAATTTAACATTTCATTTGTTTGTCTAAAGTAATCTTTTACGGCCGTTTTACAGCAGTTTTTTCGGTTAGAAAGCAACTATTGAATATTTTTTTGTTTCTGTCTACCCGGCTAGGCAATGTTCAGAGAGTTTCTTTGTATCGCCTTAAATCAACTTTTAATTTCATATATCTCAGCCGTGTGCCATTGCATGAATGTGCTTGTGTGGTTTGTGGCTATTATGTAAATAATGTATCGTGTGAACGAAATATAAATTTTTAATTGATTTATAAGTAACAAAAAAAAAAAAGAAAGTCAACCGAAAATCATTGCTCACAGCTCCTGAAACTGTGTCACAAAAGCGGCGCACGCCATTTTGCTGTAGCGTGCTTTTTTGTGTGTTTCAACTGGCAGCAAACTTTATTAGCAGCAGTTACATCAGTTAACGTTACTGCTGCAGTAGCATCGGCAACTAACAGTTACTGTTACTATCGCTGCTGTTGCTGTTGATTTTAGTGTGACTGCAGCCCAAACTGTTGACATACACGCACAAATTGGATTTGTTAACGAGTTGGTTTTGGCAAGGGCGTGGTGAAAAGAGGACGAAACAGATAGAAGAGCGGGACATACGTGTTCTGTTGGTTGACAGTTGCCCGGTGTTTGTCACATTTTGGCACTTTTGTTATCGTGGGCTTATTGGTTGTTGCTATTGTTGTCGCTGTTGCTGATGTTGCTTTTATCGTTGTCGTTGTTTTAGCTGTTAGCCGAGCGCAAAAAAAAAACAACGAGAAAAAAAACCTGCATTCGCGCCTGTTATTTATGGCTTCGATTATCCCCACACAAAGGGCTTCGAAGCAAGCCTTTGCCAACTAGCCGTAGTACACTTAGATAAAAAACAGAAAAGTTGCACACGAATCCAAAATATTGTCAGGTTTTTGATGTAAAGATTTTTTTAATTATTAACTTCTTAAGCGCTGTACTTTTCTCAGAACTAAGATTTGTTTTTCTTAAAGAAACTATTCATTTTTGAAATGTTTCAAATTAAAATTATCTATAGTGTTATATAAGAACTCCTGCCTATAAATATTTCTTTAAAATTAATATTGTTTTGAACATTTTTCCAATAGTATTCTATAAACATTATATTTCTGAAACTTTCAAAGACTGACTTCAATCTGTACTTTAAATTAATACTACTTCGTGCTTATTCGGTTTCATTTGAGTGAAATTGGAACTTACTTGGCTTTTCTGAGTGTGTAGCGGCGAAAGTGTTTAGCAAAAAAGCACGGCAATGCTGGCTGGCTGGCTGGCTGGCAACGAGTCAGCTAGGCAATAAAACAAACATACACGCGCAAACAGAAGGAACGCTTCGGTTCAGCTAAAAAGCGAGTTACGGGTATGGAGAAAATGACCTTTTTCATGGTGGAAAAGAGGGGTGTCAGCACAAAAAAAAAAAAAAAAAAAAAAGAGGCAGCGTGTTTGAGTGGCACTGAAATCACAGAAGCAGCACAAGGACATGCCGCTAGGCAGCCAAACTGAAAAGAGGCTTTACGTATTTTCAATAGTTTCCATTGTATATTCACATGCAAACACACATACATAAACAATAAAGTACTAAACAATCAAAGTCACACAGATACACAAGCACTCACACACACACAAGCACACACACACACACACGCACATACGTCATATGTGTATATGCAATCAATGTACTGATTTCAACGTTTGAATTATGATTTTTCATGTGGCGAACTTTTATTTTGATTTTCGCTTCGCTTCGTCGCTTTTGTCGTTTATCGTGTTGTTGTTGTTGTCGTGAGTCGAGCGACAAAATTTATATGCGCCACTAATGCGGCCACTTAAACTATGTATACAAACAACAAAATGGCCCTTGTTCCTATGTATGTATGCATGTTTGTATGGTAAAAGTCGCTGGAGACTTTTTGGCCCTGGCCATGTGAAAATGAATGAAATCGTATCGGAAAATCAAAGGTCACTTTTGGGATCAATTCAAAAGGAATTGCCGCATTCAAATCGCTGCGAGGCACTTGTGAAAACATCCCCACACACACACACGCACACACAGACACACGTTGACCCAGAAGCACAAACAAATGTTGAAATGGGTAGAGCTCTGCATGTTTGTGTCTGTGTATATATAAATTCATTCAGAATATGGAGGATGTGGCTGCCATAGATATTCAAACTAAATTGCGTCATCTATAACATGTTTGTGTGCGTTTGTTTGTGTGTGTCTTTTGCTGACTGTCGATAGGAAATGAATTTTAATGATTGCCAAAAAAAAAAGAAAACTTTGTCGATGGCTTGTTATCCAGCAGCTATTTGATGGGGTGGTAACGTTGTTTTGCGACCAAAAAACTTTCCACATTAAATTGTTTACTTTCTCGGTCTTAGCACACACACACACACACACACAGACGAGTAGTCTAAGTGGCCGATAACGATAACTAAGCCTAACCCACTCTGCTTTTACTATATAAAAGCCACATGCTTTAAATTCCAGACCCAACTCAGCTCTGACGATGACGATGACCGCCCGCCCATATGTTTGACTCTAAGGGGGCGCTTGGTAAAAATGCAAATGCATTTCCATGGAACGCTGACTGGCTACGCCTCAACCATTTTTACCCCCTCACCCCATTCCATTCGCTCGATCTCTTTTCTCTATTAGCTGCAGCTGTTGGCAATATGTCAAGAATCTGCAAATGCGCCTCGCTGTTGCTGCTGCTGCTACTGCCGGCATTTCCCCAAATGCCAGACACGTTTGTGCAATTTATTTTTAGCGCAGCTAATTAAAAATCAACTTTCGCTCTCGCTTCACCAAATGCGAAAATGCGAAAATTCGAATAGCAAAATGCAAATGAAATTTTGTCATTTTGTTTTATTTAATTTTTTTTTATGAATATTAATTAAATGGCCGCTGCGTCAACTTAATTTTTCTGTTAAAAAATTCTGGGAAACAAACATGTGCTTAGAGCGCAGTTAGCCAAGTCAATTATTTGAGCAGCTGCTGTCAATTAGTAGTCCCTAGATTCCCGTTCAATATCCTTTAATTGGTTTTTTCCGCTGCTGCTGCACGTGTAGCTTGAAGGGCTTCGTTCAGTCTTCGATTTGGTTCGTCTCTTCACATTTAATTTGATTGCTTTGCTTTGTTTGCGCTTCTAATTAATAGGGGAAAACAGCGAGAAAAGGATTTCATTTTTTGCTGGCTAGGCGCCAGGTTAGCTGTCAATTGTGGCTTAACAAGACTCTATGCTCTGCCAAACTACTCATACGCCATGTGTGCATGAGCAACCATAACTGTAGCTCCAACAAAAAGGGGGCAACCACATAATTAATTATTTGTTGTTGCTGTTTGGCTCACCGATAAGCGAATATAAATAATGAAAGACAAACAAAGTCAGTCACCAACTGACACCAGGAAGACACAAATAGACCCAAAGCTCCATATTCTGATCATGTGTTTTAATGAATTAAGCACACAAGGCCTGTTGGCTTTCTTTGTGCATTGTGTTAACATTGGATAAGAGATAACAGGTGACAGGCCAAAAACTTAAAGCAAACATTTGTTGGTGTACATAAACATGGCACACCCATATTAAGTTACTTTATGGCAAACGGAGTAACACGCTTAGTTTTAAAAATAAATTATTCGTTTAATGGCAAACAAAATATGTGAAAGTAAAATAAATATATACGAAAGGCTTGTAGCGCCCAAGTTCGCAAGCGCCAAATAATTGCGGATGAGAAGCAAACAAAAAATTCCAGCTACGAAAAGGTTTCGAAGAGCAGATAGACAAGTTTGGGTCACATTTGGTCGGACTGTTGTTGTCGTTGTTGTTGGTTGCTGAACAATATTAATTAAAGGATTAGAAGGCGTTCCAATTTGGGGCTTGCTGGTAAACAAACTTAAATTTCAATTCCAATTCCAATTTCAGGCTATTCCACAAAAGGGTTTCTCGGGTATTTTTATTTTCTGTTAGCTGGCCTGCCACGTGCAAATTTAAATAAATTTTTTCTTTAAGGGTTGATATAAAAGGCGTTTAACTTAATTGCAGCTGATGTTAATTTAAATTGAAAAAAAATATTCAACACTGACAAATGCCGCCACCATTAATATCAAAAACAAAGTTCACAAGCAGCCGTAAATAAAACTTCAAGGCTTGCGGCCGTTCAGCGGCTTCTTTAAATATATAATTTGGCAACGGTTTTGATTGACAGTCCGCAGAGTGAGAGAGAGGGGGTGGGAAGAAAGTATTGCAAAATCAGCGACAGCTGTGCCACCTGTGCTGCTGCGACAGTGCCGCATGTTGTCAAATTTAAGGTAGATTTTGTGGCAGCCACAGCGTCGAGGATACACAGCTAACCACGACAAGCAGCTGCTGTATCTGTGAATTTGTTTCTGTATCTGTGAACTCGGTTTATTTATATGAAGCTGTCAGAACATATCACTGGAGAGGGAGAGGGAGGATTGTGTGTGACAGTGTGTGTGTGTGTGTGTGGATTTAAGGGTGGCCTGTGAATGACAGCAGAGGCCGCAGCTTTTGGCAGCAAAGTCTCTCTCTTTTACTCTCCCCAGTCTGTTTTTGTGTTTGGGCATTTAACTACAAAAGTCAAACTAAAAGATTCACACAAGCTCTGCGGCTGCTCACAGCTTAATTCAACCAAAAAAGCAAAACTTTAACTGGCTTTTCAGGTGGCGGCAAGCCATTTGAAATAACAACAATCCCCAACACATTATACAAAACTGAAGCTTAAACTTAAAACAATTGAGGTATTTTAGAAGACAAAAAACAAAGTTCTTTATTGCAAGTTGTTAAATAAAAACACTAAATAAAAATATGTTCATAAAGGACTTATCAAAAAATAAATTGTTAGAAATAAGCTTTTACATTTTTTTCTTTTTTGAAGATATATAGATTTTTTTAGCTTTTGTGATACTAAAGTTTCACCATTGTCCAATTATTTTAAATCTTGGAGAACAAAATGTATTTTAATCAAGAAAAATAAAAAGGAATTATAATTTATCTTTGTTTTGGAATAATTTGATTTATATAAACTTTTTTTGTACTCATTTTCTACGTTCATTTTGCAAGCGAACAATTCTTATTCCACAATATTTTTAACGTATTTATTTTCAATTTTATTAGAGACTTTGAAAAAACAAAACATTTTAGTTTGCAAAAACGCATATCGATTTTCCTTAATTGAAATATCCTTTTGAATTCAGAAATAAAATGTTTTCTACGAATTTGCTCGATTTGGAGATACTGTATAACTAAGCTGTAACATACAACAAAGCACATTTTAGAAACCGATATAGCTCACAAAAACACGTAAATAAAGAATTTGCAATTTGTTTCTATTTTAAAGCAATTTGAAAATCCAGTCTATAATAACTGATTTTTTTCAAAATATACCAAAATATGTATTCCCTACATAATTCGGCTAGTAGAGGAAAAGCAAGAAATAAAAAAAAAAAACAGAGAAATTTTATGAACATGTTTGCCTAACAAATAGAAAAATAAAACGATTCCACGTTTGAATAGTGTGCGAAGGCTTATAAATGCTGCGTGTATGTGTGCGTATTTGAATTGGACGGGTGCCCAAATATGGGTCAGCTTTGGGGGTAAAAGTGCGACATACGAAACATAAAGAAAATATTATTATTATTTTTTTCTTTTTTGGTTAAAAAAAAAGTGAACAAAAAACGAATTCTATCAAAGTATGAAACAATGTGAGAGAGATCCAGGCCAAAAGGTCAGTAGATAAAAAATTGCATTTGGTTAAGTTAAACCAAAAGAGAGAAACAAAACAGAGTAAAGTTGTATTGGATAATGGCCGATTTTCGGGCAATATCTCATGCATTTTTAATATCCGTTACGTGCAGCTGATCACATTGTATACCATATCCGTGATTTTGTGGCAACTTATATGATTTTTGGTCCAAGTGAACGTATTAGAGCAATTAATAATAATATTGCGCTTTTGTCTGATTGATTCTGACTTCAATTTGCGTGCGGCGATTGTTTGCCATTTGTTAAGCTTATTAATATTTTGCCCTTGTTCTTCTTAATATTGTTGTTGTTGTAGTTATTGTTGTACTTATTGTGGCTGCCGTTGGGCATTTATTAATGTTTTTCATAAGATGCTGCCTGTGTGTCTGTGTGCAATGAACGCATAAAGGTTATTAATGAGCTACTGTTTGTTGAAGCCTCCTTCACAT
The DNA here is from genome assembly GCA_035044585.1 of Scaptomyza polygonia. Classification (NCBI taxonomy): domain Eukaryota; kingdom Metazoa; phylum Arthropoda; class Insecta; order Diptera; family Drosophilidae; genus Scaptomyza; species Scaptomyza polygonia. The sequence continues at coordinate 1,216,303 of JAWNNU010002156.1, forward strand.
TTACCCCAATCCATTGTATTAAGGCGGACACAGAACTGAACCTTCGCACGATTTGCTTTTATTTCAGTTGAAAAGTCAACTAATTGCTTACTCACACACTACACACACACGCACACGCACACACAGGAACAACAACAAACTTATTGCTCATGCTGGCAGGCAGAGCGTTCGCATATTTCACAAATTGCGCATACGACATGTTAAACGGCACACACACACTCATTCGCGTTAAGTAAACACACGCTTTAACTCGAAGCCAAGTCAGTAAAGAGCGCATTATCAGGCCATAGTTTGATGTCGTTGTTGTGGCTGCTTTCGCCTGCTGCCTGGTGCCTGCTGCCTGATGCACGCCTTTTGTCGTAATTCAACTTTTATTTACGCACACTCACACGACAATGACAAAGAAATGTGCTTTGAGTGGCGCTTAAAGTATGCCGCGTGGTGTAATAACACGCATTGTCGCCAGGGGGGTTTTTGTGGAGTTTAATGTAGTGGTGGAGGGTGGGCTTGAGGCTTGCGCTGCTCTTTGCTGTGACAGTGACAGCAGCGGTGCTTATGCTTGTCAGACGCATGCTTATGACATCACACATCATCACACACACACACGCGCGCACACACACATGCACAAAAATTGCATTTGCTGCTCTTGTGTTGTATCTTGGCAGCATCTTAGGACACAGTTGGAGCAAGGACTGTGATTGCCCATCATGACTCAGTTCCCAGAAAAAATCACTTAGAAAAAAATTTAAACGCAAAAGCTTCACATTTTTATTTCGCTAGCTTGTTCTTTCAAAGTCTAACTTATTTTCTATAAAATGAGCTATTAAGTTTGATTGAATTTCAGTTATAAAATGTTTGCAGATCAAATTTTTAGTAAACTAAATCGGAAAATTTTTATTCACAAGCTAGCAAACGTATAAAGAAATTAAAGAGAACACATTTTTGAAAGCTAAAAACCCATTAAATGTCACGTTAGCTTATAATTTAAGTTTAACCATCCAAATTTTATTATTTCAATTTAGAGTTTTCTCAGTACATAAACCTTTAATATTTCCGGTATCTTGTGCCTGTTGTCATTTCTTTTGAAAAATTTATATAAATATATAAGATTATTTTTATTCAATTTTTCAAAAATTAATGTCAGCTGCCATCAGCCGCAGTTTTAAAGCAAAAATTGCGAGTTGCGAATCGCACACAAGGCAAGACAATATTCGTATTAACATCCGTATTCGCATTCAGTATTCGCATCCTTATTCCCTCATGGCTCATAGCTCATATGTATATATATATGTGTAGGTATGTATGAATGCTCCATTCGATGGCTGATGCGGCGTTAAATCTTGAGGAAATTGTGTCACATTATGATGAACATTTATGGCTTAGTTAAGCAGTGGCTCATAAATTTTCGCACAGCACACCCACACAAACACACACAAAAAGTGAGTTCTGTATTCGTGTGCGTTTGTGGCAACTGCCAAGACCTAAATTAATCATGATGGAGTGGCTGCGGTAATTTGACAAGCCTCAAGGCTGAAGGCTTAAGAATTGGTCATGTTTCAGACGACTGAAAGCGGTATTCCTACAAGTGTTGTTATTATAGGCCAAGTTATAGCACCTGTGTGTGTGTGTGTGTGTGTGTGAGTGCACGAAACTCCATTTAATAGAACTTTCAATATATAAATATGCAATGGCCCAAGGACGCAAAACAAAACACACACACAAACACACGCACACATAGTAAATGAGATGCCAAAGTTGTAACAAATTTTTTTCCTCTTCTGATTAGCCACGTGTACCTTTGGCTAATACTAATCGTAACTTTGGCTAATATTTATATGACAATGACAAGTTTGGCTACAGCTGGAGCTGACCCACGTGCCGGCTGCTGTCAATAGATGTCAAAAAGTTGTGAAAAACCCACACAGGCGAACAAAACGAATCGAATTGGACGATTGTATACACTTGTTGCCAGGATTCCTGTTGCTGAAATCATAACTTCGTTGTGAATTTTGCTTCTAGGGAAAATTATGAATTTGAAGATCCAAATGTTTAGATTATAGCAAAACTTGTTGGCAATAAGTTAGGCTTCAGCTTGTAGCTTAAAAATAAATATCTAAAACTAGTAAGAAATAGACAAATTTATTGTTTATAGAGACGTTATTATCAATGCGTTACTAACTTCCTTAAAAAGTTATATACAAACTCGTTTGCAAAGAGCATTAAAAAGGCAAAAAGTAACGGTAGCACAACAAAAACAAAAACAAAAAAAAAATGGTAGCCACCTTGATGTCGTCAGTTTATTTTGCTGGCGCTTGCAAAACTTTTTTAATTAGCAAATCCTCCATTTGTTGTTTGGGGCAAGTTCAAGTTTTGTATATGAGTTGCCCAGCGAAAAGGACACAAGCGCAGCCAAGTTAATTAATCAGTAATAAAATATGCCAACTAACAGCAGTAGAAAACTACTCATGTTATACTATGTGTACGAAACACTAGGCCATATTATACTATATGCATATGTTTGTACTTTATGCCGGGCCAAACAACATGAATTTGTACTAATGAGCAAAGTTTCGCTCTCAACGTTATTTGTAGACATTTATTTACAGGTATATTTTGTGAAGAGAACAAGATGATTCGAAAAAAGGTAGCAACTTTTCTATGGCTGGCATAAGTAAATATGCAATTAAATGCAGCCATAAAACAAAACCCAACACAACCCAACCCAACCCAACCCAACCAACAGACGGCTCACATTTTAGTTCGTTTTCAATTCTGTTTCAGTTATCATATAATCAAAAGGCAGCTCCTGCCTCTTCAAAAGTTCATCAAAATTTATGAACTTTTCTCGCGCAACTGTTAATTTATTTATGTGTGCGTGTATTTGTGTGTGTGTGTGTGCTTCTCATTAACAGCGGCGTGGAAAAATTATAGAAAAAAAGAAAACGAAACTGAAAATGGAAATGGAAAGGTCTGCTACCCCTACGTACAATACACAAATGTTGCATAATTACAAGCTCAACGCCTCCTGTTTTTTGGGTTAAGAAGCAGCAGCATCAAAATCATGCCAGCAACGAACGGCTCTGTCACCGCTCTTGTCCTTCGACTCATCCCCGCTGTTTCTGGTTGTGCTGCTAAAGCCAAACAAACCATAACACAGGCGTGGTTGCACCACATCGCTGCTCACAACGTGGCGGGGGAGTTGAAGGTGTATTAGGGGTAGAGCGAGAGTGTTTGATGTACTAACTGAAAATGGCACTGTGTGGCCGAGGGGTGGGCTAGGTTTTGGTTGGTTTATCAATTTTGATGCGTTGTTTAATGACCAGCGCGCTCGCCTGCTAAGCACGCAATTAAAACGCACAACAGCAGCAGTAATACTAGCAACAACATTTGGTTGGGTAATAGGGCAAAAGTCGCTTAAGGGGCGAGTCAGGGGGGTGCACTATGAAAGCCAAAGCCCCATCGCCAGGGTGAAGGTGTACATACATATATTATTTCGGGTTAGTGCTGACACAGCTGTGCCACAAGCATCAAAGCGGCACCAACAACTGCAGCTACACACACATAAATCTACCGCCAGCCTTTATTACAAGACTCACATTGAAACGTAACATTAATCACACTTCATCGATGGTCGAATGAGCGCATAAAACAGCCAATTTGCTGGCCAACGCTCTGAAATGAAGAAGAGGGAAGACGAAATGAGTTGCAGCTACATATTCTTGAAGTTCTTTGCGTGACTTACCCTTTTGGGCAGCCAGCAAATTTTACGACTTCAATTTGCTTGATTTGATGTGTGTATGCGTGTGTGTGTGTGTGTGTGTGTGGGGCGTAAGTCAGTAAAACCATTTTATTAGCACTTTTCATATTTTGCACAGCAACAAAACAAAATAACACAACACAAGAAAACACAAATTTAAATGGAACAGAGTCTCGACTAGAAGACACCTTAAGTGTCAGCTATAAAAGATTTGAAATTCATACAAAACGATATCTTAGTACTTCGATAAATTTCAAACGCAAAGAAAGCTTTGCATTCATCGATTGAACACAATCAAATCAAGTCATTAATTTCAGGTTAATCCTTATCATTGTTATATATATTTTGTGCTTGCTCTTTAAACCTTTACTTAACCCTTTGAACACATTTCTCTTGGTATCAAAATCGAGGCATAGAAATTGCTTGGATCAACGTTATTCAATTGTGCTCGAGTTGTTATTGTCCTTTTTTTCTTCGTAGAAATAACCCTTTGCTTTCAACTTAGCGTCATGTTTCATTTTCATGTTTTTGTTTTCTGATTCTTCTATTTGCAGTGCGTGGGTCAAAGGGGACATCGGTGAAATCTGCCCTGGCCAAAGTAAAGGCAATAAAAGTGCAAATAAACATGTAAAAGGACATTAAGATTCCCGTGGCAACAGCAGCACAAAAACAGGACAAGCTCAGCCACATACATATAAATGCCATTTGAAATGTGCTTTTTATGGCTCAAACTCGAAGTCGAAGCGAACTAAAGACGCATTGGCGCTTCATTAAAGTCAAAAGCGGAAACAGCAAACGGAAACGGAAATAGCCAACAACAGCTCAACTAAACAAAAGACTTTTCCCACAGAATCACACACACACACACACACACACACACAGACACACACACGCGTTGGTTCAATTTAAAACACACACACACACATGTGTTGCTGCCATTTATGTTGGTATCGCTGGCTTTTGGTTTCGTTGCTTTGAATGTTTTTTGGCCAAAAATTGAAGTTTACTACATAAATGACGAGACGTTTCTGCGTTCGAGCACAACGCAATGCAGTTTTTAATAACAGCACACAAAACAGCAACACGAACAGTGAATGCAGCAACAATGACACAAATAGCAACAACAAATATGGAACTCAAATCGTCAACAGCAGAAACATTCTCCAATTCGCAACAACACAACACACATCGAAAATCAAGAACGCGAACGCTACTGGGCAGCATCGCTGGAAAAACGGTTTCAATTTTCGTTTCGATGATGTTGCTGCTGCTGCTGCTAGTTTTGCAGCCGGAAGCGATACGAGCGGAAGAGGAATCACAGGATTTTCAAAAGAACAGTAAGTACAGCCAACATCATATATACCATACATACACACATTCGAACGTACTATAATACGACTTCCAACCCAAGCCTCGAATTGTCTATGCAGGAAAGACCCGTACGGGTCAAACATTGACATACATGCAAACAGAAAGAAATATATATATGCAGTTAAAATGACAAAAAATGGATTACTATGGCAGATAAACATGCAAAAATCAGAAAATATTTGAAAAGGATATTATCAACGAATGTATACCACAACTTTAAGTTGAGTCCGAAAATCAAAACCTTTACTATAACTTATCTATTTTCCTTACAATTAAGAAAGCCAAATATCCAACCAGGTATTTATTACCATAACAAAGCTAAGAAAAGCACTCAAATTTATCATTGAGGATTCACAATCCTTTAAAATCATATATATATATTCCAATTGTCCAACAAGCAAACCAAAAGTTTAGCATATGATGCCTTAACCCGCTGACTTTCATTGTGTTGCAAAACGACTCCTTATATCGTACATGAAACTATGTTGATGCCGAATAAATTCGCACACGTTTGCACAAAATTGGTGGTCCTGTGCAAGTAGTTTTGTGCAAACTTGCAAATCATTCACCGATTGCCAAAATGCTTATCAATGTGCGTTACATAAAACGTGCTACAGATTCTTTTTCTGTCTGCCAAAAAAATATGAAGAAACGTGAATAAAAATGGAAAACTTAAACCCAAAACTTGCAAGCCAGCAGTTTTGGCCAAACAACTTTATAATTTGCGATTGCGAGACTCTGTGTCTAAGTGTGTGTGTGTGTGTGTGTTGGTTGAGCCTGGGTGCCAAGTGCTTTTTACGATCCCATCAACTGGTTGTTGTAATTTACGCTCAGACTATTGTAACCTTGAACAGCAACAAAAACAATAACAACAACAACTGGCAACATCGGTCATATCTCATTTCCCTTTGCGACCGCCTGGCACCAACCAACAGCCCCACACCTATCCCAAATTGTTTAGGTTGCCAGCCACTCGAAAAAAAAAGAAAAAAAAAACAAATCATAATTCGACATCGACATCAGCATATTTTCTTTCTCTAGGTCGTCTGGTGCGACTGTCTTTTGTTGCCGCTTTCTGGGTTTTTTTTTTTTTTTTGGGGCTGGGCACAATTTATGACAGGATTTGGCCAAACAAAAGTAATATACAAAGAAACAAAAAAAAACAGAAGCGTGACACAATTTCTTGGCATTTTCTATTTAGTTTGGCAATGCCATGCCAAAGCGCGGGATTTTGTAGTATATTGAATTTCGATGCTGCGACATAGAGACATTGACAACAGAGCCCCAACCTCAATCCAATTCTCCAACATCCACATCCCTTGGCTGATTGTTTGTGTGTGGGTTTTGGGCTCCTTCTTTACTTATTAGCATCCATCACTTGAGAGAGCTTAAAATGCTGACCATCGTTTGCATCGTTTGACTTTTGAGCATCTCAAGTGTTCACTCTCAATAGTTGCCGCATTTGGCAAAGATGAGGCTTTAAGTGGAACTTGAATGTGCTGCCAAACGTTGCCACATAAACAACTCGCGCCACGATTGCAAAACCAAACGTATACACTCTAAACAAAAAGTTGAATTCAATATTTTAAAAAATTCAAGGTTTATTATAAAACATTTTTTTGAAAAAATTATTTTTTCAATTAAAAGCAAATTATGAAATAATATTTTTAGAGTTAAATAACTTTCTTATACCTGCGATTACTAAATTATTTTGAGTGTACGTTGAACATATGAAAGAACATATAAATACATATATATATACATATGTATTTGCATATATTTTCATTTATATATATGCTTTTTATGTAAAAGCAGAAAGGGGAACTCACGCAGCGACTATGCGACTGACTTCTGGAACATTTGCCACTTGGCACTTGGGAACGGCATCCGTTTTGTCGCATGAATATTTTCATCATAATCGTCGTGCTATTTTTATGTTCACAATATTTTTATTCTTTTTCGACTACGTTGTTGCACGTAGTTCTTGCCACACAGAAAACTCTATAAAAAAATACATACATATATACATATCGAATTGAAGCTCTTGGCATTAGCGTTGGATTTATTTACGATGGGCGTCTATGCAAATGTCAAGCTGTGCAGCGAATCATGCGTTAGGCTTTATTTTGATGGGCAATCAACACGCTCAACAGCAACAGCAACTCAAATCCATAACGCCAAACAACCAAACAACCCCCTTTTCACTATTCAAGTGGGCGTGGCAGCTCAGATCACAGAGAACGCGTTCAATTGCAATGTAAACATATATGTGTTGAAGCGGTCGCTTTGTGTCTCCTCATCAGCGCGTCATTTGTGTTGTTAAATTGATTTTTTCGTTAATTTTTATGAACTTCAAAGGGAAATTTACAGAAGGGTGCGCCCCCCTTTTGTATATACATAAGTATACGCCTGAGAAAAACGAGACACATGTGTATATGCACCCAAGAGGGAACAAACAGGGCACAAAAGTGTGCAGAGGAGCATGTAAATATTTCCTAAACATATTTCCATACGCACATATGAAAATGTACATGTATATTTATTTATAAATACGCGCGCGCGCTTTCACAGTGTCAAAACAACGTCACAAGCGTAGAATATGGATAAGGAGAGCGATACGTTTGGCCAAGCAAGGAGGCAAGAAGCGCCACAAGTCAAGTGCAGCATTTTGAAGTGATGTGCGGGGTGGTTTGGAAAGGGGAGCAGCTAAAAAAGAGAAAAGATGAAAAAAGTCGTGTGGCGATGCGTTTGTAGCTGGCACGTTGCACGCCAAGATGCAAAGTTCAATTTCACATGTGGAAAATAACAGCAAAAATATTGTTGGTAGTTGAAGCAAAAAAAATGTATATATATATATATATATATACAACAGAGGAAGCACATGTCACAGACTGCAGAAGAGGGCGAGTAGTACGTGCAAGGATGATGGAATAGTGAGGAATACAAAGTGGGAACAACTGGCGTTGGTGCTGTGACAGACGACAGGCGACAGTCAAATGCAGTAAAGAAAAGCGCAAAATAAATGGGCTAGAATAGCAGAGGAAAAGTGACTGAAATGAGCATCATACGGTATGTGGGAGTTGTAGTTGCAGTACTGTTAATATGAATGCTATACATATTGTTGTCAAGCCGAAGCTGAACAAAAAAGCTGCATAAATCTGAGCATTGACAAAAAGTTAAGGTAACCTACCTATGATATATAACCTTATTGTCGTCTAAGCTGCCTTTTGTGGCATAAGTATAAGCTAAACATGACAATATTGCTTTGGGAGTTGTAAATATTGAAAGAAATGTAAGTAAATGAAGTTGATTTTATGTATCAAATGAATCGAAAGTTCAGAAAATTAAAAGTTAGGCTTTAAAAAAGGCAGTCTTTGGTTCTGCTTTCATAGAGAAGTTTACGATAGTACAATTTGTTAAAGTTATTCTTGGGTCCTGATGTCTGAATCCCTGTTGGTGCTGCAATTTTAAATTCAAGCTGGCAATTATAAATGTTGAAAGACAGCAAAGTAAATGGGAAAAAATAGCAACGATTCAATCTGATTTACACCGAATACACTCTATATATATATATAGTACGCTGCATGTTTTGCCCATTCTCTCTTGTCCTATCTGTTGTTGTGTTCTTTAAAAATGCGTTCACTCAAGCGCAGATATTTCAAGCGAAACAAAAGAAGCCTCCTAGGCTATTTTCTTTATTTTCCATTTGTGAAACATGTGCTCTTCATTTGCCTCAATGCACTTTTGGCCATAAATATTGCACTTGCATTTATGAACTCAGCATTCTTGGCAGCACCAATCCGTTGTTAGCGAAGCTCTTTAGAAAGTGCACAATAGAACAACAAGTGTCTACTAGTATGAATGCATAGAGAACAGCGAACAGAAAACAGAGCACAACCGCAACTTCCTGTTTAGCGCGAAATTTCAATTATGAGCAAACATGACCACGCCCAAGTTGGAATGCGCCGCCCCATCGGCTAGAAAACAGCGTTCATCATTTTTGTAGAAAATACAACGGAAAAATGTTCTATTTGGAAGTTTTTCTTTAGCTGCTATTTTTTATTTATTTTTTTGCATGAAACTTGCTAAAATCGCTTTGCTCTAGTTTCATGGGCATTGGGGCGTTGGGGCGTGCACTCGTGCAGCTGTTTCATTTCCAGCTTGGCACGGAACAGATATCTATCTATTTGTATGTATGTATGTGTGTATTTACACAACATTTATAAGTTATGGGCAACCCAACCCGCTGACTACTCAAACGTGACTGTCCAAAGTTTTTCAATAAACTTTAACAAGAAAACATTAAAAAGCCACAGGGGTTGAGCGCATTTCCATTGCCATTTCCACAGCTAAAAACCCAGCCCCCTTTCAATTGCATAAAGTCAAAGCTTCAACTCTATAAAAGCAGCCAAATAGTAGTTGTGTGTAAGAGCCACCTTAAAATAACTCCACTCATTTTTAAGTAGATCTTCTCTTTGTTATTTCGCCGACCGCTTCACTCCTGCACTGAAATATAAATTTCACATAAAAGGCAAATCTATAGCGTATCTTTTCCATCAGCTTTAGCATCTTCTTTTTTATTCATTCATCCTTCTGACTTCAGCTTCGTGTGCTGGTTGCTTCATCGTTTTAGTTGCTGCTTATGCCACCCGTGAGACTAACACTGCCACCCAGTTAGGGCGCATTACGCGGCAGTGAAATGAAATAAATATAATTTTATGACTTTTTAACTTGCATCAGACGCATTGCCCCCCCTGCCTTGCCTTGCCCCTGTCATCTGCATTTGTATTCAGCTGCAGCTGCTGTTAGCTTTAACAAGCGCAACAATTGCAACAGTAATACCAAAGCACATCAACAGCAAGTCGAGGGTGTCAGAATACACTGAGCAAAAAGAAATCAAATCAGTATTTTGTAAAAATCATTTATAATTCTAAAATCCAAGAAAATTTCGTGTTCAACTCAAATTTTGAAATCGAAATCACTTAAGAATCAATATTCGGGGATAGTTTTAGTTTTTTTTTTTTTTAAATATTTTTTCGAGTGCAGATTGAGACGCCACTGTTGCTGCCACTTAGAGCTATCCGCTTTTTATAGTCAGCAACTTCCTTTTTTTGTGTTAATAATATATATATGTATGTACATTTTGCTGCTCGAAAACATTTGCATTTTGCACTTGATTGAGCGCCCCTTGTGTTGTGAGTAATGCTTCCGTTAATCAGCGCTCTGTATCCCCACTCTTCCTCTCTTGCTCTCTTTCTCTCGCTCACCTTCTTTTCAACGAGCTGCCAAAAGGTGTGAATCAACAAATGGCGAGACAAGCTGTATCACCAATATCCAACATCGTTTGTCGTTGTAGTTAGCAGGCGTTTTGGTCTTTGCTGGGGGCTATTTTATTTTGTGTGCCCGAAATTAACCCTTTCGGGCATAAAGCACTCATAAAAAATTCAATTTTATGACCACTTTTATTTGGCCACTTTCGTCGTCAGTCTGGCCAACATGCCAGAATCGCATTAACAACGAACAACGCCACTGGTCGGTCACAGGTCTTTAAATCAGACTGACTCACTCAGGCTGAAACTCGGGCTAACATCGAATGTTTTGAAGTTAGGGGCAAATGTCACTAGCACTGCTAAACTTGTAATTATAGCTCTTAAAGGGGTATCATAGATAGTATCTAGAAGCACGCAATCCAATGTTGTGATATTTTCCACTTGAATGCAGATACCCTAAAAACATTCGTGTTTTTAAATGAGGGCTTTTGACTTATATATAGGCTTTATTAAATGTGTTTAAATTACATTTACCTTGTTAAAACTGATTTTGTTTCTTAAAATGATAATTGTGTTGTGATACGAAGTGAAGTAATTGGCCGTATGATATTTAAAACAGTTAATATAATAAGTGTTGGAGGCATTTGATTTGTATATATAAACTAATACCAAACTTTACTCAGAATAATGGACTTATGCATATTGATAATATTTTAATGGTCTTAAGTTGCAAAGGCGCATACTACATCTTCAATTTGTTTAGCTTGGTTTCAACTGCAATTATTTTATTGACATATTTCATTTCTTTTTTTGTCCTTTGTTGCATATATTTGTTTTTATAAGAGTATGCTACTTATATAGTACATATCTGCAAATAATTCTGAGGGTTTCAGGCTAATGGATTTTTACTGCTTGGCTATAAGTGTGGTAAATATTTTTAACAGTTTCTTGAAAGATGAAAGTTTACAATTGTGGGGGGACAAAATAAATTTTGATAATGAAAAACTCATTATTTCTTAATATAAAATTTAATACTGTATAAATTTAAGATTTATATGATAGCTTAAATAGTATTATTATTCGTTGAGTATCTGCATCTATCATTGAAGCTAAGTATCCGTCGGATTATTGGGTCTTATATTATTTCAATATTGGATTTGATGTTAAATGATGCCAGTGGTGCTTGAATATAATTTTTAAAATTTTCTTTTGGTCATCGGTTCACACTGAAGCTTCATTGAAAACAACTGCCTGAAATATGGGTTTGAGCATATATAATTAATTTGCGTTGGACGGTTGCAAGTTCCATTTTGTTGAAGGAATACAATAATTTTATCTATACCCTACATGATCCTTGAAGTTAACTTTTGTGTATCGGAACATTGCCATCTAGGTCTCTGTGGTTCCTTGGGAGATATTTTGATAGCTATAAATTAACGCAGTTAAATAAATTTCACTTATTCTAAGCTTCACACCCAATTAAAGCTAAATATTTTCAATGGACTTTTTTTAAGATATATTTAAAAATTTTAAGTTAACTGTGAATATATTTAATTTCGATTTATTAAGAGTGACATCCACAAGTTATTATTGAAAATGTTGCTCGTTTTGGTTAATAATAGTTCACTGTTCTACCATCATATGTACAGGATATAATCGAGAAATGTTTTTCTTTCTTTGCACAAAAAATGACTCAAGCATATGCTTTAATGTTGTTGTTTATAAATCCTTGTTTCTGTGCTGATTCACATTCAGTCAACGAGCCTTGGACACGCCTTGTGATATAAACTTGAGCAGTGCAGCGCCAGCGACGAGAACAGAAGCAACAGCTACGCTTCAGTGCACCCAGTCGGACATCAAGGCCCTGTGCTCTTTCTGGTTTTTTTTTTTTTGCTGTTGTTATTGAGGATTTTGGTATGAGCACTTTGTAATTTTTATCGCTAACCGGCATGCGCTTTGTTAAGAATTGGGGCTGGTTTAAGTGACCTTTGTGCGAGGTGGCGATCCAAGCCAAATGTTTACGTTTTATGCTTGGGCAACACGCCTTTATGATTTCTGTTTGATTGCTGCCGCTGATGCCACCAACAAGCAGCAAGCGCCATTAGTCACACATTGCGAAGGGCATGGAATGGACGGTGGCTGATTAAAGGGTGTGTAACGGTTTTAGCGTTCAAGTGGAAAATTGAATTTATCACTTGAACATGCCAAGCCAAAACGATATTCGCCCCTTTTAGGCTTTGGCATTTGGTTTGGTTTGTGTATTTTTTTTCTCCACAGCTAATTCGCTACAAAATTCCATGAAATTTGTCGGCAAATCTATTTAAGACACGTAATCAACTCGTTTGTGCCAGCCACCTCCACTCTGTTTTGCTTTTCAACTCACAGCTCGATGATTTTGTATTTGTTTTGCAACATTTTCTACGTCGCGGCGTCTACTTTGTTGCTGCTGTTGCTGTTCTTTTTTTTTTTTCTTTTTCAACTATGACCAGCAGGTTGTGACTTGAACATTTTAGTCAAAGCGATAATTGAAAATTAGCCGTGGTGGGCGTGGCCGTGGCGCAAACGGGAAATGGGCGTCGCATGCAGGCTGCTAGTAATTTGCGTAATTTGCATATTTATTTAATTTGAATTTAGCAGGCTGCATTTATTTATGTATATAGTTTTTATCGTATTCGCGATTAGGGCAGTGGATTTGCATAATATGTTGCCATAAATTGTCGCAAATTGAAAATGCAACAGCAGCAGCAGCAAGTTCAAAAAGAACAACAACAAGAACTGTTTGGAACAGTATCAAGTGCATTGCAGTAATAAAATGCCATAAATAGCATCAGTCAGAGTAAATAAATTAGAGTGAATTACAATTGCAGCATTTTAGGTTTTCACATTTGTGTTGCTGTTTCGATTTATTTATCGTCAGCGACCCATAAATTTGCCACAATACATATACATATACTTTTTGTCAGCTGTGGCTTTAATTAAAAAATTATCTAAATTATTGCCGAGTGCTCGAACTGCATTTCATTTCATGCGTCAAAATGCGCTTGGGAATCGTATAAATCGCTATGACTTTAGTCAAGTTACTACAACTATACTATACTATTCAAACCAAAACTCGGCTTCAAACTTGTAAATCTAAACTCACACACCCCAAAAAGTATGCAATACTATGCATAAAATATTTACGTAGTTCTATGTACTACAAGAGTTATTTGTTGATGTCATTGCTGTTGCTGGTGTTGGGTGTTTGTCTTGCTGCTATTGTTGTTGTTGTTGTTGTTGCCAGGCATCGTAAATTTACATATTTTGCATATAAATAAACTTGTAAAAGCGGATTTTGTCGCTCAGACGTGGAAGCGCCAACAACGAAAGTAGCGCTGAAATGTCCATGCTAAAATAAAAAAGAAACAGGAGAATCTGCAAATAAATATAAAATAAAAACGCTACAAAATGGCCAAAATAGCACATAGTTTGCCCGCCCAAAACAAGCAAGTGTTTGCCACGAGATGAGCCCGATGGTGTTTCCGGGGGTAAGGCCCTCTTTCAACCTGCACCGCCCCTGACACCACACAGGCAAATTGAATGCGCCGCCTCTGAGTTATGGCAGTCTGGCCAATATATAGCAGAGCATCCAGGCAACTGATACCAAGTCTTGCTGTCTCCGACGCTCGCTAGGATTTCCAGGTCTAGGCGTGGCTGTATAAAAAGCGTATACTTGATATATTGTTAGCCGAGTTTTGTAAGAAACAGAGATAGAGAGTGAGAGCTAAAAATGATAATAAACGGGCAAAAGCAAACAGTGTGTGAATCTTTGGCTCACTCTCTTTATTTTTCACTTATTGATTGCTTTTGCTCGGCACAAATGCTGTCGTGGCATTAAATATGGGCGGAAAGGGCGCCGCATTAAATCATCTAAATGTTCATGCTCATAAGCAATCAATGCACAACAACAACAACAACAATAACAATAGCAACGATAACAACACCAACAACAAGGCTGCCAACACTTCACACTTCATTTCTTTTGAGAACACACACACACACAGAAGCAAACGCATTTAGGGACAGCGCGCAGCTCGATTAACAGTCAAATTAGCATAAAATTACACATCTCAAAAAGCACACACCCCTACAACCTAACACCCCTCAAATGCACACGCTCACAGTAAATAAATCAATTAGCGGCAAAAGCAACACACAAAAATGAGAATGGAAAAGGAAAAGAAAACAATTCTAGTTAGCATTGGGGGGTCGTTATGGTCGGATGGACGGGGTTGGGGTTGGCGACAGCTGACGCATATTTTTGGTTAACGAAAAAAAAAAACAAAACGCAAAGTAAAGAAACAATTAAAAGCTTTGCCATCCATATGCACAACACATTGCAAGCAACGGCCAATAATAATGATAGCCCTAAAAACGAAAAACGAAAAAAAAAATGGGCCAAACTTCAAGTTTCCCATCGCTTTCAATGTGCTTGACTGCAACTTGATTCTGGTCGCGCTTGATGGCAAACACAGCTGCAACATTGCAGCTGCAATTGCAACAAAGCTGCCCGCCTCGTCACATTACTTTAATTATTTGTTTACGCAATGCAAACAAAAGCAAAAACAACAAAAAAAACATTGCTGGCGGCATTTTTCTTGTCTTTAATTATTGTTATTGTTATTGTTTTGCATACGCGCTTGGCTGCTTCATAAAAATATTAAACGGCTTGTAATTCTTGGAAAATATCACAAACAAAAAATGATGCGCAAAAAAATATATAACTAAGCCCCTGCAAAGTCAGTTGTGGCGCCTAATTAGTTGTTCTCATCGTCGTCATGCGAGTTTGTCAAATTTAGCAGCTGTTGCTGGCAGGAAAATGAGTCAGCTTCTTATTTATCCCATTCCACACTGCAGAAAAAAATATATTTATATGTAGGTAGCTTAAACGGCAGCTCCAAAATGTGCAGGCAATTATACTCAGCATTTTTGAGGCATATTGTAACTGCAGCCTTTGGAGCTGCTTTTGGAAAACAGCGCAAAATTAAATTAAATATCACGAGCAAAGAGCACTTTTGCAGAGCTGTTGAGCTGAGGACAGCGCTACTGAAGCGACACTGATTAAAAAATTGTTTGACAAGAAATCAGCTCGACGTTTGTCTGCCCTCTCAGCCAGTTTTGGGTTGCCTTTTAGCCTGCTGAGGTAAGGAAGATGTGGATGCTGCAAAGTTGAAAATATGGGCACACGGTCTGGGTGTTTGGTGTGTGTGTGCCGAGTGTTTCGACTGGCGAAAAAATAAAGTAAAGTGTCGCTGTTAATTCAGCGTAAATTTAATTGTCAGCTGCAATTAAATTGATTTTCGCTTCGGCTGCTGCTGCTTCCTTCTCCAGTTGCAACTAAAAGTGGCGCCACATCAATTTTAATATTGTTTTTACTGACGCTTTGCGAGTAAAGACTGTGTTTTCATTATTGTGTTTTTGTGTGTGTTTTATGCATATAATATAAAACTGCGAAAGCGTGTTTATATATGCAATAATTAATTTTAATGTATATATGTACAAGCACTTTTGGAAAATGTTAAAAAGACAATTGAAATATAAAAATTTATTCAAAATATAATCAATAAAATTTTGTTGCAAACAACATGCTTTAAGGAGATTGGGGTCGTTGATAAATCATTAATCTAAACTCCAATTAATAAAGCAATAACATTGTTGAGCTTTTGTGTACATGTATATTGCCTTAGGCAAATGTGTAAAACACTTTTGGTAATAATAAATATACATGATAAAATATATAATGAAATTACATTTTTTAAGCGCTGCAAG
Organism: Scaptomyza polygonia; assembly: GCA_035044585.1. Classification (NCBI taxonomy): domain Eukaryota; kingdom Metazoa; phylum Arthropoda; class Insecta; order Diptera; family Drosophilidae; genus Scaptomyza; species Scaptomyza polygonia. The sequence continues at coordinate 1,232,509 of JAWNNU010002156.1, forward strand.
TAAATGTCAAATCTCTTGGCGCACTCTGACAAATTTCTACATGATGAGCAATACCCAAAAAAAAAAAAAACACATAAAAAAGAAACGAAACAATCGAATTTAAATTGTATTAAAAACACATAAATAAATTTTTAGCTTGCTTGTGGCACGGTGAAATTTCTTCTAAGCAAAACCAACGACGCATATTGAGATGCATATATACACATTTTATTTTATATATAAACTTTATATAGGTATGTTGTACTATGCATATATATATATTTTTTATATATATTGATGCCACAGGGCATGGGTGCTGCCTTCGTGTTTTCAGTTTCTAAAACGAACGGCAAAAAAGAAAAAACTGGCACAAATTCAAAAACGATTTTTACGCAATTTTACGACAAACAACTTGAAGATGAACTATAAATAAAAGCCCCCTTTTAGCGCTACTAGGCGTAACCTCACTTCTGAAACTATTTGTAGCATATGACTGTGAGTTAGTTGCTGTTGCTGTTGCAAGAAACATGATTAAAAAACGAGGGGGGGGGATGGAGAGATTTTGTATGTTTTTCTGTGATAAGTGCCCAGTGGCCAGTTTAATTGAAAATACTAAAAACACGCGTCTTAATAATGCTTTATGTTTCTTCAACCAAGTTGAGCTCCATTCTGCTGCAGTTGAACACAATGACGCCAGAAGCTGCAGCAGCAGCAGCGTTGTCCTAGATTCGTTTTCGACTTTCGCACTTTGTGCTGCAGAAGCAAGCAAGTCCTGCCAGTTGGCGCTCGAAAATTGTCGTTGCAACTACAACACAGAGCGAGTCATGTTGCACAGCATGTGTTGCATGTTGCAGTAGCTGTCGCATTTGCTGTTGTTGTTGCTGTTGTTGCTGTTGCTGCTGCTGCTGTGGTTGCCTGCTACGTTTGCAAAAATGTTTTGCTGCATGCCATTGCCATATATTACTTTTAAATGCCGTTGCCGTCGTTGCCCTTGCTGGCTGCCTGACTTTTTTAATTTATTTGCTCATTTTCACTATTTTCCAGTTGCAGTTGTCTTCCGCACAACCCTTTCACACCCTCTCTATCCTTCTCTCTCTGCTGCTCCACACCTCGAAATTTGTGGTGCGTTATTTGCATTGCGGTCTATATTCATACTCTTTGCAAAGCAAGTGATGCGACTGAAATAATTCATAGAGTTTGCCAAATGTTTTTCAAACAATTATTTATTAGTCAGCTTTATTATGCGGGTTTTCTGAAAACAGTAATGCCAAAATTAAATCCCTTATAATATATTAATATATTATATATTTTTTTGCATTTCTTTTTGATAATCTCAAACAGTTTTTGGCTGTGATATGATTGATATATACCTAACATCCGATATATTTTTATTATATTACAAACTTTTTTGTATAAATTTATATTTTTATTAGCTCTAGATATATTAAATTGCTTTCAAAGCAACATATATCAAACGATTATTAATATCACCAATTTGATAATATTTGTTTTGAAATGGTAATATATATTAAAATGCTACTCAAAAAGTGTACTCATTTCGCTGTAAAGCTGCTTTCATTTGCATGTTGTTTCATGTTTGCATTTGGTCAAAATTAAAAACGCATTCATTTTTATAAATCATGGCAACATGGCAACATGTGCAAGCTGTGCTTTTGCTTTCTACTTATTTGGCGCATGGCATACCACAAACATGGTACACCCACTTTTCGCCCCTCACAGCCCCTTGACCAGCACTGTCTGCCCCTTGTGCATAAAGTGTGTAGTATGCATTATTATTATTTTTTGTTTTGTTTAAAAAGTAAATCAAATAAGTTATGCGCTATAAAAGTAACCGCTGGGTCACTCGACTCTCTTTTGGAATCCTCAAGAGCACAACAATTAACGCAAAAATAATACAATTGCTGTGTGTGTGTGTTTGTGTTTGCAGTAATTGCGGTGATATAATATGTTCATGCTCGGCAAGTGGTATTAAATAGTATTCAATTGAAATGTGATAAATATTTAAATACATATGCTTTTCGCATAAATCAAAAATGCAACTATGACTTATAAAACTGCAATTCTCTTGTTCGCTATAATGAATAATAATCACTATTAACTGGGGGAGACACAGAGCAATTATTTGCCAAACTGCGAATGCGTAATCTGCTTATATATGTATATATGTATGTATATCACAAATAATACTTCAAGTAGCCAATTTCAGGAATTTAACAGCAAATTTAATAATATAAATTGTTCCAACTTGAATGGCCTCGAGTCTCAGATTAAGCAACAGTTGCTAAATCAGCAAGAAGAAGAAAAAGAACAAACAAAAAACAAAACAACACAGAAAAGAAGAAAATGCTAAAAGAGCCACGTAATGGGTCCAGCCAACAATGCCGTCAACAGCGAGGACAACACGAACAACAAGCGCGCTGACTAGAATACATCGTACAGAGTATATACACATTTTATTATTTTTTGTATTTTATTATTAAATCACGTAGCACGAGTGCAGTACGGCGTCCAAAATGTCAGCGAACGCATTTTAATTGGAGGCGCCTTGTCCTGCCTTGAGGAAGCTCAAGAAAGAAACTGATAACAACTTGAAATGGCCGATGATGAGGCACTACACAGACTACAGATGAGCTGTGCCTGCCACCTTATCATCAGCTCCTGCGGCAACCATTGAATTTGTGCCGCGAACCTTGCGAATGACTTTGGCAACGAAGTTTTCTAATTGAAAATGGCGTCGCTAAATTTAATTTGAAAACTTTCACTGACAGGGGCTGACCCCAGCAGAAACGAGCGCGCAATACAAAAGAACAAAAAAACAGCAACAAACAAAGGCGGCAACAACTTGCAAGATTTATGAAAAAAAAATGAAGAACTGAAAATAAAATACACCCAAGAAAGAAATTAACAAAATCTTTAAAGCGTTATTCTTTCTGCGTCGGCCATAAACAGCTTGGGTTAAAAGAAAAATCTCTTGGCCTTATACAACGTCGCATCTAAATTTGTGCACACTTTGATACTATATTTTTTATAGATTTGGTATATATTTTGCCTAATTGACTTGGCGCGCACATTTAATGCTTGGTTGGCTCTCGACGCCGCTTGAATCGGTGACTGGCGCCAAGTTTTCGCTTATAAATTAATATTCTCGACATATCAATTTTGGGGGCAAATGCCTTCGCATTCTGCTCACTGCTGCGGAAATGATTCAGAGAAATATTTGCACATAACTTTGTGCAACATAATTAGAAAGCAATGCTCTGGTCAAAGCGGACAACTGGGACCCGGCCACCACCCAGGTGGCTTGGGAAGTTATAAAAGTTGTCCGTTAAAAGTTGTTAACTTTATTTGCTGCATAAACGTGACGGCATGCCGGAAGTGCATACATAAACCAACACAAACACAAACATGTAGTTATGCAGTAGTTGTTGATGAGGTTGGAGAGGGTGTAAAAAACATGTCTACGTTTCTAATTATAAGTAAATACCCATACAGCATGCATATTAGCAGGCCACCGTGTGTTCCAGTGTGTGTGCGTATGTGTGTTTAAGTGTGTGAGTAAGCATTTTAAAAGTTTTTATACAGAAAAAATAAAAAAGAAAAAAGGCTGCCCTGTGAGTAGTTGTTACATATATATTCCGTAATGCATGCTAAAAGTGTGAGAAAGTACATTAGGGTCACTGACGACTTGGACGACACTCGAAATGGGCGTGGCAAAGCGGGGCGTGGTAGTACGGTTGCATGGCATGTGGATGCTGCTTCTACACAGTTACTTGTCGTGGCATTGCCAAACACTTTCGCTCTCAACTTGCAACACTTTGTGGCCATGTGTATGTGTGTGTGTGTGTGTTTGCCATAATGTACAATTTAAATGTAAACAATTTTCCCCAATGTGCCGCAGTGTGGCACAGAAAAAATAAAATGGCAACAGGACAAAGGCAGCTGTATAAAATATTTAAAAGGCAGCAGCAGCAGCAGCAGCAGCCAAAGGCACCAGGCTATGGCATATGGCAGACGTAGCAGATGTGAACTGTAGTAGTAAAATAGTGAAACTCAAATATTTATCTTGGCAATTGCCTCTAATTTAGTTCAAAGTTGCTCAACGCTCTAAATAAACTTTTCATTAGCAGCACACACACACACACACACACACACAAAAGCACACACTCAAAATGATAAGTTGTGCTAATTTTATTTAATTAACTTTCTTTTTGTAGTACTTGTAATTGACTTTTGTGTGCATTTGCAAATGTTTCAATCAAACTTCAACCATTTTCAAAAGCTACACAAATGGTAAATAAACCCACTTATAACTGCAAACACACGCACAATAATAATTGTATAAAACTTTATTATATTTTTGCAAAAAGACCTCAGAACTTAACACAAAATGTCTAACGAACTTAAAGCCCTGAATATATTATTTTTAGCAATGTATACGCCGATAATAATTTCGTCTACAAGCCTTTTAATATTATTATTATAATAGTATAATGAAAACTAAACAAAAAAAGTATAGCAAAGTTTATAAGTTTTCTAACTTTGATTTCAATTAAGGGTATTTTATCATCGGCATTTGAAAAGGTAGCTGCTATTGTTTTTGTTTTTTCATTTTTTTTGCTGTTTGTGTGTGCAACAAGCGGATAATAATAATAAGAGACAAAACCACAACCACAACAAACAAAAACCACAGCGCTGGCAATGTGGCGCGGAACCTACAACCTCGTACTATCTCCTAACCCACAAGCCCAGTTTTTGAATAGAAAAAATCAATTTAAAGCTGTGCGCAATAAAACAAATTTGATGAAATTGATAAATATCTAAAAAAAAAACAAGGCATAGCAATTCGCTGCTATTGAAAGGCTGCCAAGTTTTGTATTTATTTTTTTTTTTTTTTTGTTCTTTCATTCGCTTTCTCGCACTGTTTGGCATTTGTTTTTTGTGTAATAGTATTAGTTGGTGTTGTTGTTATTATTGTTGTTCACGTTGCGTGCTACATTTGGCACGCTGCCGTTTATATCTAGTTTGTTTAGTGACACGTTTTGTTGATTTTCTATTATTGTGTTATTTTTGGCTCGGATTATAAAACGTATTTTATTATTTTGTTTGCTCAAAAGTTCATTAAACTCTTTGCTCACAAAACTTACTGAAATAAATTCAATTAGGCTGTTTTGTTTAGCTCAGGGAACAATATATTTAAAAAAAAATGTTATGATTTTAGCGCCTGTTGCCTGCATAATTAATGCAATTTCTTGGGCTTCGCAACGTGGCTAATGCGCCTTCAGCGGTTGTTTCGGGCCTTGGCGGGGTATAAAGTTTGAGGTCTAGGCAAATGTTGCACGTCCTTTTACGACTGCTGTTTTATGCATGCAAAGACCCATGCTGCGTATGCGTATAACGTACGCAAAAGCTTATGTTAAATTTCTGACTTTAAGACATCGACCCATTCAGCGGCCTAAAACGTGAGAATAAGCCTAAGGTGCTGTAAATAAAGACAGAAAGAGAGCTAACAAATTTAATAAAATATTTGAGGATTTCTTTAAAATATGAGCTCAAGTAAATAATATTAATATCATGTTGAAGCTTACTATTAGTATATATAGTATATTTCAGTTCATAGCTTGAGTGTGAATAGTCTGCTATTAAAAGTAAAAGTAACTAAACAAATAAGTTGTATTAATTTTACATGCTTGAAATTGAATTAAATTAAAGTCTCATATTAGTTTGTTAGCTTAAGTTAATTAACAAAATTTATAAACTTTTTATATGCTGCTTTTTGATGATGAATTTGAAACAGCTGGAAACTTCACAAGCTTAAAATTTAATAAATTATTTCCTTAATCACAAAATAGTAGTTTTAAGTTATAATGTGTTTCGTATGAAACTTCGAGCTAACACTTCGTGTGTATTCAAATTTTTAACTTATTCACATATGAAAAAGATAAGACGGTATAAATAAATATTATTCTTAATGCGTATCAAGCCTGCTGTATATAATACAGTTTAAGTATAATTTATTATTAGTTTTTTATATAATACCATAATTTCATGCTCATAAAAACAAAATCATACTTATCAATAATCTCAATAGTTTTAATGACCTTAAGCTTATAATACCGACGAAAATATTTTAAACGAGCTTCAAAATGTTTTAAACTTATTTATAGCTTGGCCCTAAAAGATCTCTTCTTATTTTGCTTTCGAACTATATCGTTACCATACCAAATGATATTGACTTAATTAGAATAAGAAAACAGCAGCAGCCATAAACTGTTAACACTCTCGACGCATCCCGATGGATATTAATTGATCCATGTTGAGAGCCTGTCAAATGCAACGATGCTTTAATAATGAACCCTCCACCGAAAATCAACGACAAGCTGTAAAAATTCCAATTGTAAGCACACGCCCTCCCGCTCACCCCACTGTTTGGCGTCAGTTTGTGTTAAGTAATTTACATGCGGCTAAAAATACGCTCAAATAATGTGATGTGTCAAAACAAAACATCAAAAACGAACTGAGAGAACTGGGAATTGGTCGTTAGGGGCGCAGGTAGAACTCAAAAGTCAAGCGACATACAAAAAGAGACAGAGGGAAAGAGAGAAAACGAGACACGAAGAAAAAGAGAGAAGCCAACTGGTGGCAACTATTTTGGATACGGAATAGACATCAAAGTCATCGTTGTTGTTGTTGTGTTTCCCTGGGCTGCCAATAAAAAGACTTAAACGAATGCATAAATCACAGGAGAGAAAAAAATGTAGCAGACGATTGGAAGAAGTACTATGGCATGTGCCACACAGGCCAATTATAAATAGAAATCAACCACTAGGAAGGGCGAGCATGTGCCACATAAAGTTGCAACTGCTGCTGCTGCTGCTGGACAACTTCAAAGCTATTGCACACACAAGCATCCAATTAAAGGCTGCAGGGCGTGCGTGCAACAGGCACAATCTGCTTAGAAATAACCGCAACAACTAAGCAAATATAAACTAACTCCTTGCCCTCGAGCTAGCCAGCCATTCATAAGGATTTGCGACGAAGTGTCGCCTCTGTCTTTTCCTCTCTCTCTAACTCTCCCTCACTGCCTCACATTTGCTAAGCTTGCCACAAGCCAAAGCGTTGACAAATTGCTGCTGCCGCAGTCGCCTCCAGAGCGGAAGCTGCGCCGCCATCGCCGTCGCCATCGGCATGTTTGCCATTTTGCTCAAGCTGTCAGCGAAAATGAGCGCGCAGCTCGCCCGGAAAGTATGCAAAGCAATATAACAAATGGCATGTGGCTTTTGCGGCTCTTCTCTCACACTCTCTCGTTGTCCTTGCTGTGTTGTGTTTCAATAATTTCCGAAAACGTATACTCATACACGGGTTCAGTGAGAGCATGCATAAATTTATGCATAAAACTGCGGCTTGTGCTACGCTAATCCTTTGCTTGTACAGGTTATGCTCTGGTGGGGTAGGGTAAAACCGAATGCAGATTGTGTCGACGATAAAATTTGCACTTCACTTTCGGCAAAAGCTGGCTAAAAACATTTGAACATCAAAGTGCTGGGACAACCAACAGTACAAAAAAATAAAAATAAAAACTAAACCAACAACAACAAAAAAAAAATGACGAAATGTTTTCAAAACAAATGCGTCGAAGTTTTTAATGTTGTTGCGGCTGTTGTTGCCGCTCTTGATGTTGATGTGGTTGTGCTGTTGTGGCTCCGGTTGATGCTGACATTTTTGCTTTGGCAACTTTGGTAAATCCTTAAAATGAAACACGGTCTTTTATCTCACGGTGTTGAGTGGATTTCGTGGGGCTTTGCCTAACAAAATTGTATTAGTATATCACTTTTGATAATTTGTGCAGCTTTAATTGGCATTTGCTGGAGTTTAAAGCTGAAGCTAATTGTGGGCCATTGTACATCAATGCTAACAATGTCAAACATATTGTTTCGATTTACCTTGTCGAATGAAATCAACACAAAACACGAGCCCAACATTCGAGGTAAAGCAGCCTACCATGAAGATCAATATTTTCTTAAAAAAAAAATGTATTTTTTGTTATTTTTTTGAGATCCTACATAAAAAGCTCGAACAAACAACAGCCGCAAGGACAACGGCACAATGATGTCGACAACCGGCAAACGGAAGAGTCAAGCAGACAATGAGTTGGGGAAGAGGTGGTGGGGGAGTAGAAAGTGGGCGTTGCCCGATGAATGGCATGGTTTTCTCTGGGTATATCTTGCGCCACGCGAAAGCGCAAGCGGAAGCATTGTGTTAAAATAACAAACAATCATCCGAATCATGCAGGATGTGCAAATAAGAAATAAATATATATTTTTATCAGCGCCAAATGCCAACGCCAGCTTCCTACCTGACAACTTCAATTGCCCCGCTTGCCATGGTCATGGAGTCAGTTTTTATGCTTTGGCAATAAAAAAAAAGAAAGAAAAAGCACGTAAACTTTACCTTTTCTTTATTTTTTTTATCCCTGTTTTTGCAGTACCCGCACGGTTGGTTTGGGCTGCACCCGGCAAGACTGTGGAACTGCCCTGCGATTTGACGCCGCCCACGCCGCAGGATTCGGTGAAGTTGCTGCTTTGGTTCAAGGACACCACAGGCATACCACTTTACAGGTAAGTTACATAAGTGCTGCACTTGTCCTGCTGCTGTGCGAAACATGGCAAATCAATTTCAAAAAGGCTCGGCCAAACTATTTAGTTGGCACAAAAACGAGAAGAAAAAAAAAAACTCTGCCTCTAAGCCAGGCGCCCAGGCCAGTGCTTTTGCCGACAAGCGGAAATGTTGCCCAAGTGGGCAACACACACTCACACACACTTACACACATCCTGCTGGCGACAGGCATCCATCAAAAAAACGTGAAGTAATCGTCAACATCCTTTGCTGTTGCCATCACACTTGGGACATTTTTCGCATTTTTTTCTGCTATTTTGTGTTCAGTTATTTTTTTTTTTTTTTTTGTATTCTGCTGTGCGTTCGCCTGAAATCCGGCAACGGGTGTTTCTGTTTCGTTTTTTTGTTCTGTCTTTGAGCGACGGCATTTTAGCGCAGGACGCCGGAAGAAGTGTTCTGTGTGGGTTTGTGGGGCAAAGGAGATGCGCCCGTTCACGCCATCATAATCCACTTTGTTATAATAAATGTAAAGCACATCCGATTACAGTTGCCATCGCTAAAGTGTAGCAAATTTTCACGCACATACGCATCAGACACAAAACTTCCCCTTATATTAGGACTCCCACCCAGTAGCGTTGAGTGTTTTGCTTTTAAGCAACAAATTTAAGTTGATAAATTTGCAATGTGTTCGACGCGCATTTAAAGTGAAACATGAGAATTGCGTGCAACAACAACTATCAAGTGAACTGGCCACCAGTCGATAATCATAAACAACAACTGCAACCGTAGCAGCAACCGTAGCAGCAACAGCAACAGCAATTCAACTTCAGTATGTCGGGTGTTGTACATGAAATAAACAGAGTAATTTGCTAAAACAGCAACAAATTGCTGCAATTTGCGCAAAGCTGCCGAAGCTGCCAAAGTCGCGACGTGGCACGCAGCAACAGCCAAAAGCAACATTAAACGCAACAAACAATGAAAGCGATGAAGAGAGGGACAGAGGGTAAAAACATACTCGTGCAAATTGAGCGTCATTTTTTATGGCCGTAAATTATGGTTGCTGGAGTAGGACAAACCTGGTGGTACGCCAGGGTGCAAAACTAATGGCCAAGAGAGATGCTTGCATATGTTTATTTATGATGTATAATAAGCGCTATATGTACATACATATTGCCACGCCCACACACCAAATTCACACTTAACGATTCGTTTGTGTTTTGCATTTCCATTATTCTTTTTTTCTTCTTTCTCGATTTTTTCTTGCAGTCTGGATTCGCGCAGTGGAAGTGTGAAGGTGGCGCCACATGCGGCCATAGCTAGCGATCTGGGTCAGCGATTGTTCTTTAGCATTGGCGATAATCCCAAGGATTCGCGATTGCAGATCAAGGATGTAAAGACCGAAGATGGCGGCGTTTATCGCTGTCGCATCGACTTTTTCAATTCGCCCACCCGCAACTTTAGGCATAATCTGACACTTGTTGGTATGTTAATAATAATACTAAATTAATTACTCAAAACTAACTTTATTCGATTTATGTATTCATTTTGATTATGATTTTCCAGTCGCTCCCGAGGAGCCGCGCATTTTTGATGCCCAAGGCAAGGAAATCTCTCAACTGGCGGGTCCTTTTCGCGAGGGCTACGAACTCTTTCTCTGCTGTCAAGTGAGAGGCGGTAAGTTTAATGTCCATTAACATACAACCACTTAATTTTTCACACAAGTGTGTGTGTGTTGCACGTTGTTAACTGACCCACTCAGGCTGACAGGATTGTGGTCAACGCATCGCTTTATTTAATATGCAACATGCATGCTCCGAGCAAACCTGTCATCTCTATGCCCCAAACGAGGGTTGTCTGATATTTTATTGACCTTATTTTTATTTTCTATGTAATAAACATAATAACTTAATTATTTTTTTATCAAATTATAACTGATTTTGTCATGTCAATGAGATGGAGAAAGATTTTCATATTGATTAGGCTTATTTCTTAATCAGCAAGGCCACTTACTTAACAGGCAGACCTCGTATTACGCCCGAGTTAAGGCCGCAAGATTTTATCAACATATAAAAAATTGACAATAGCCACTCATAATATAATATGAAAACACTCTCTTTACACCTTTGCGTAGGACGACCACCACCGAAGGTCACCTGGTGGCGTGATGGCAACGAATTGATCGGCACCAGCCATACCTCCGTTGAGGAAGGTGCCACCGTAATGGTGAACCAACTGCTTATCGGCACGACGACGCGGGACTATTATGGGGCAAGAATTGAGTGCCGTGCACAAGGAACACGTCTCCTGGAGCCTGTCACCAAAGATGTCACCGTCCAGGTGCACTGTAAGCCTAACTTACAACTTACAACTACAAAAAGCAGAAGCTTAATATAAATTCTTTTCTTAGTGAAACCTGTACGTGTAAAGATTATAACACAGAATGATCTACTAACTGCTGGCCATCCCATTGCCATCAGATGCGAATCGTGGGGCTCGTATCCGGCGGCCAAGATTGCCTGGCTGTTAGATGGCGAGCCCATACGCAACGCCGAGGTCACCGTGCACAATGACAAAGAGGTTAGTTTCAAAAAAAAAAAAAAAACTCCCTCAATCATATCAAATGCCAGCTGCTGAAAGTTGTCAAACGAAATTTGCTTAGAAAATGCAATATAAAAAACAAAATATATCTTTAACAAAAAAAGCTAGAAAGCAAAGCACTTTTGTGTTGTGTTCGTTGTATATACCGATGTGCTGCCCTAAAGGCAACGCAACTTTTTGGCCAGCAAATTTGCTTTGGCACGTTTGACATTTGATAGCAAACACACTCAGATACACACACACACGAGGGCGAGGAGGGGTGGTAGAACTTTGAGCAACTGTGCGCCGCTTAATAACCTTTGAAGTGCAACTACAGCAACTACTACTACAATGTCGGCCATTGGGTGACCCTAAAAGGCGACGTGAGGCCCGGAGCAAAAGTTTTGGTTTTGCTGCAGCCGCATAGCCAAAAAGCTGCAGACAAGTTGACTTCAAGTGGCTGGCCCGTCCGCCTGGCTGGCTGCCACACAGCATCCCTTCACCTTCCCTTGGCCTTTTACACTGGACTTCTTTGATTAAGTGCACTGCCGAAAAACTTTTACTCGAGCAGGCGCTATACAAATTTGCACTGGACGTTTGCCTCAAGTCGACTTCGACTAATGTGCGAATTTTTATTTGAATTTATGTAGACGACTGGCCTTTCTGGCATTTGTTAAGTGCCCATCGTAATTTTGAGCTTTTCCTTTTCCTTTATTTTTTTTCGTTTTTCGCACGCAGCTTGAAGCTTTATCAGCTTCAGTTCACATGCCTCACACGACTTCATTTGAATGAGAGGACATGCGACCTCTCGGCCCCGCATCGTGTATAAAGGGAAAAGGACAGCTCTCAGCTTTCAGCATCCATTAGTTATCCGTTTTTGACTTTGCCATTTGGCTTTTTCGCTTTCTAATTATGCCATGTAAATGGATAGAGACAGGAGCTGTAGTTGATGCTAGAGCTGCAAGCTTGTAGCTCATGTTTGTTGCTGGATAGAAATGTGAGCAATTTGGGTCTGTTGGGGCGCCCACCCGAAAGCCAAAACGTCGACTGGCATTAGACAACTCGTGCATAACCGATTCTTGGAACACAGGACAGAGCACACATTCACAAAAATTTAGCCCTTGTCCTAAGTTCGAATAGTATGTAGTAGCCAAATCGTTGTTGGCCAGCAATAGCACTCTGGCCTAAAGCTTGAGCATCATTTTTAGCTTCAGATTCAGCTTGTTTGCTGTCGTAACCAAACACCAACATCTTACTCCCAACTAAACAAAAATCTGTCTCATTATATGGTCGTTTGGGGCAGCAATGCCAATCAAAAATTTGCAGAATTAAACTTACCAATGAAATTTTTTTTTTTTGTAAAGCGAATTCAATACAGCAAATCTGTAAAAAACTTGTGGTCCTATAATTTTCAGGATGCCAACATAACAACGAGCATACTGACTGTAAAGGTAACATCGGAGAATGACAACGCCGAGCTGACATGTCGCGCAACGAATCCTTGGTTCTCCGGCGGCGCTATCGAGGACAAACGCATTATACGTGTGGCATGTAAGTATGGGATACCGAAAAATAAAGCAACAAATACAATAACGAAGATGATCTTTATCATCTCAAACTTTTATTTACTAGAAAATTTTAAGGAATTTGTGTTTAATTGCTAAAACCATTATAAAACAGAGTGCGACAAGCGACTGAAAGCTGTTAATTTAGCTACAACAGTGGAACTTTCCTTGCAACGGTCTATAAAAAACCTTTGTGTACTAAAAGTTTTCTCTGTTTACCAACTAGAACTTATTTCACACTTGTTAGAACATTCTCAACATAATTCTAATAGCCTTTTGAAGGGTACAAACAAGGCTATGACAGGCAGTTAGGCTGCTATTATCCCAGCTGCTTGAACTACAAAATGAACTCAGGGCCAAACTTTCAATTCTGCCAGCAATGCGATACACACACATGCTAACAAAAACACATGCCAATACAGATACACATAATGAGTTAGGGACTTATCTGTATCCTTTTCACGGCTCCAGCCTTGTGATTTTCTATCTGTGTGTTTGAGCATAGCAGTAGTGGCAGCTGAAAGCTCTTGCCACCCAGGCAAGTCCAATTAGAAGCGTATTAGGGCCAGAGCAACATAATTTGATTAGGGATGCAGAAATAAAGAGAGAGGGAGAGAGTGTTAGCAAGACCCCCTGCAGGCCATAGTCACTTGTTGATGCTGCTGCTGCTGCTTCTTCTCGTTAAGCTGCTTATGAAATGCAGTCATGTTGTCAACCTCGTCAACGTCATCATTATTATCCCAATAATCATTATCATCATCTTTCGTTGCCTGCGACTTGGCTTGATTAAATTTTCACTGTTATGTTTCCGGTACTCATTTTTCGCCTAGCTACCATTAATATTTGCAGCATCCGCTTCCGGCTTCCGTTTCACATTACTCCTGCCCGCCAGCAACAACAACAAAAACAACGTGGATAACAACAGCAACAACAATATCTAAATTAAATAACCCGCACTCCGTGCGAACATCGAGCCATAACCTTTTGCTGCGACATCAGACTTCATTTCAGTTGAATTTTGTGAGGTATTTTTAATAATTTACCATAAAAGTCAGGCAGGCAGGTTTTCTATTTGATTCGCTCCACTTTTATTTTGTTTGCAATGCCGTGTCTCGTAGTTTTGTCCACCCGCACACACATACACACACAACACACACACACACACACACACACACAAGATGGTGGTTGGACATTTTGGTATCGCTGGCGCCCGTCTCGGTCGCGTATTAGATTTTTACAACCGTAACTAATAGTCCCATTTGGCTTATGACCAAAGAGCAGGCCGTGTACCACAATGACGCTTAAAGGATGTGCAGTCAAGCGACCATCATACAAAAAATAAAAAAATGTTTATGAATAGAACAGGCCTCCTTGGGCCCATGTTCTCTCTCTCTCTTTCCCTCTCTCTCTCTCTCTTTCTTTTTCTTTTTGTGCGTGGACATCTAACTGACCAAACACTCAAAGAAAAAGTCAATCTAGTTGTGTATCATGATTTTGCATTTGTCAGTTTTGATCTAGAAAATTCGAAGAAAGTTAACTTTTTGAGAAAGCTCGACTTGGAAAAACGGTAAACCCTAGGCATAACGCGGTCAGTCATTTAATCTATGTATGTGTTTGTTCCCGAACCTTGGTATATACGATCCAAAAGCCCATATCATAGACGGGCCTGTGGAAATCGACTCGGCTGTTGATGCTGATTAAGAAATGTGTTGTGTTAACTTAATTAAAAAAAACTCTAAAACTATGTTATAAAATATATTTAAAAAAAAAAAAAACAATTCAAGACATGAAAGTATATATTGCTACGAAGTTTTTCTAAGTGTATGTTGAAGCAATAGTTGTAGAAGAAGCAGCGTCAGCTTGAGTTAACTACATTACGCAATGTGAACCTGGACCTAGACCTGGGCCAGAGCTCACCTTATGAGTCATTTGTGTTTATTATTTGGACTTTTATCCAGCTTTATGCTGTAACCATTAGATTTAACGCCCACTTTTATTTATCTGCCATCCGTGCGTTTTTATTATATATATATTCCTCTATATTCTCTACCATATTGTAGATCCGCCTACGGTGTCGGTGCATTTGGCCAATGAGGATCCCAGCCGTATGGTAACACGTGCCGAGGGCCAAAATGTCACGTTCAAATGCCGTGCGGATGCGAGGCCACCGGTAACCAGTTACTCCTGGTTCAAGAACGTAAGTATGCCAACACATTTTCATCAATTTCTGCCCGTGCTCCTCCTCTTTGCGTTTATTGAAACTACCCTTGATGAGGGAATAACCGCTGACGCCTATCAAAGCTAGCAGACACTTGGGCCAGTTTTTATTATCAATTGCCTAGCTGCCCGGAGCACTCTTTGCTTTTGGCCTGTGCCCCATCTGGCTGTCGACATTCCTGCGGCAACTTAAGCAGACACTTTGTGGCTTAATTTAATTTACCAAAACTGTTTGCACCAAACCCAAAAATTTCCAATGCTGCGGGCACCCTACTCTCACTTATAAGACGACCGGTGCCAAAATATGTGGCCTATTCGGTTACCAAGTGGCCAACAGCACACAGCCACGCCACGCCCTGTTTGGCTTATGGGCGTTATTGTTGATCCATTTCTCAAACATAATATAATTGCTTATGGTGCCTCCGATTGAAGTTGACTTTGTATTGAAAATTATTTAATCATTAATCATGCGACAAATAAGCCAGAGATTGACCAAATACGCTCACCATACTCAAACCAATTCAGGCCATTGATGCTTTCATTCTATTCATGTTTGTATTTAAAGCCACAAAGCTTGACCGCTTTTGTTTGGCATCGCAGTCGCCAGTTTATTGTTATTGTACTAAAGGAGGCGAGGTTTTGACAACCTTTGACAGTTTTTTTTTTTTCATCTACGTATGATCATTATTTTTCATGGCCCAAACTCTCTTAAGCAAAACACACACACACACACACAAAGACATTTTATCATATTTCTTTGCTCCTATTATTCTGCGGATATTCGTCTTTTTAGCTCTCTGTTGTCGCTTTAACAAATTATCCGAGACCAAAAACTTTTTAATATTAAAGTATTTGTTTTTTTTCGATTTTCGCCTTTTCCGGCTTGCCATCAGCCATTGCCATTTGTAAACAAAAAGTGAGAATCGTCTAGAATTATGAAAAACGACGCCACGCATTATGCACAAAAAGTGAAAAAATAAAGTTATAAGTAGAAGGAAAATGTCAGCAAAAGTTTATCACTTCCTCGGTTGTCAGATTGTTCTAGTTTTCATCTATCACCAAGATCTACTTTTCGCCAACCGAAAATTAATTAATTCGCAAAATGTAAGCCATTATTTAAGTAGCCTGTTGCGTTTGTATAAAAATCCATTAAAAATGCATTACATTACTTAACTGCAATTAGCCTTGTCACTCAACAGAGTTAACTGCAACATTTAAAATTCATTTTGCCAATTTACATAGTACAAAAATCATATTTAACTTATTTAGTATACAAAAATGTGAGTTGTCCCGAATTGCGGACTGAGAGCTAAATTTTAAAATTAAATTATGAAAAAAAAAATCGACAACTTTAATAACTTTCAAAAATAAAAATAGCTTTGACAAGGTATTGGATTATCATAGATAATAATATAAATAATAAACTCTTATGACATATAATCTGTCAACTTGTTGGTAGCCAATAATTCGTATATATGTTTGACACTCCATTTGTGAACAATTTGTATGGTATGATAATTGATAATAATGCAACTTAAAGCTGCTCCAATTACATTTTCATTGTGCTTTTATTTAATTTAAATTTTGACAGCTGAACAAAGCTTTTTCCATTAACATTCGGAGACCAAAAATTATGAAAAGTTAATTTTCAAATGTATTTTCTTACAGCGAAGCCAAATCGAATGCCATTTTAATTGTGCCACAACTTTTTAAACAAAAAGCGAAAATAAAAACATATTTATGCGTTTGAATTAGTTTGAATACTGTCAATGACACCGCTCGAATGTCGTTTAATTAGATTTTCAATGAAATACGCTATTTTAATTCAAAGCTTTTTTGTGGCTATTTAGGCAACAAAAACATTTGTTTTATATGTTTGTTTGTTCTAATGACTAAAAAACGAATTCGGTTGTTGGTGTGTGTGTGTGCGTGCATGTGTGTGGCTGCTGAGGTAAAACGTTTGACTATTTGTTCTATTGAATGCTGTTGGCATCGAATTGCACTAAATTTCAATTAGCTTTGATTTATGCATTCTTTGACATGTTAAAACAAATTAATGTGGAAATTCGCCAATTTATTGACTTCATTGATTTAAAAGCGTTCTTCCGTGTCGTTAAATTTAAATTTTAAGTAACATATAAGCAATGTAGTAACTCTTCATTTACTTCAATATTTCAAATACAAACAGATTCTCATGACTTGCCTTGAGCAAAAGCTAACCCAACAAATATAAAAAATGTACGTATGTGCATACACGCTGACATATGTGTATGTGTTTGTTTTCATTGTATCGGCCGCTTTGCTGTGATAGTTTTTTAACAATGTGGCTTACATGTGAACTGACCAGCACAGAATCGATTACATAAACTACATATCGTATACTATATAATCAAACCCCTTGACAGCGCCTTTATACAATTTGCAGGATGCACAAGAAACATGTTCATAACTTTATATGTTTGTTGATATACTATATATTATGTTTTGCAGGGAATGCGTATGTCTGGCGAGAGCACGGAAATCATGCACCTGACCCTAGTGGAGCGGGAGAGTGCCGGAGCATATGCTTGCGGGGCAACCAACACGGAGGGAGAGACACGCAGCTCCAGCCTCACCCTGAAAGTGCAGTGTAAGTAAGCAGCAGCTTTGCCTTACCCTGGCTTTCAACTGCCGGGCAGGCTCGATATACTACTGCTGGTGGAATGATGAAGTAACATAGCGAAAGCGGAAACGGAAGCTGCAGAAAAATAAAAATCAACTAGCTGCTGCAACAGCTCGCTGCCCATAGCAACAGCAGAAAGTTAGCAACTTGCTCAACGGATGAACAAATTGCTTAGAAATGATGCAAAGCCCAGTTGTGTGTGTGTGTGTGTGTGTGTGTGTGTGTGTGTGTGTTTACAATTGTAAAAATATTGTGCTGTTGCCGACGCCAGTCTAAATAACCGCCATTGATTTACACACTAAAGTTTTGGATATAAATTTAGCACGCTGGCAATTTTTGTTCTTTGTGCCAAACTTTTTCATAAACCTCACGCACTTGCCATTGGGGATTAGCAGCAGGACCAGCAGAAAAAGCCGCCAGCTATTTTTTATCACAAGATTAATGTGCATTGTTTTGTATGAGCTGAGCTATATAAATCAGTCGATCTATGTGGAACCCGAAAGTGTACATCAAATAAACTTTGCTCACTGCTGACACTTATCGCAAATTGAATTCGTTTCGTTTACCTTTTTTCTTTGTTATTGTTTCAACATAAACTTTTGATACTCGTGCGAATGGGTAACATCAATGCGACAGTAAACTTGCAATGACTGTATAAAGTATTAATGAACAGGTAAATTTGTCTGTCTGTTTGTCCCGTTATCCTCAAGATCTTAAAAACATTTTGTTTATTATATTAAGTTGTAACATGAAAAGACAAAATTGTCCTTAAATAAACTCGAAAGTTGAGTTGCTTAACAATATAAAGCTTTTAAGCTCTATTCTATCCGAACAACTTTTCGTGCATCAAACTTGTGGGCTAAGTGGTTAAATATATAATTCCATAATGTTTCTTTTTCAATTGTGCAAAATATTTGGTAACTTTTACGAAATCTTGTTTCATGCTTGTTTATCAAAAGTCACCGAAAAACTGTCCTGATTATGTCGAGACAACATACAGAAACAAGCTGAAGGATATGTTCACGGCAATATATACATATACATTTGTCTTTGGTACTCCGCAATCCTCTTACATGACGGAAATCTATAAGGGAAACTGATTCATTTTTCAGTGCTGGAAAAAAGTCGGAAATGGGTTTTTATGCTGTACGACAGTTAAAGTAGTTTATATTTCGAATTATGAAAGTTTCAAGCTGCCTGCCTGGGCGACCATAACTCTTAGCACTGAGGTTGCGGCTAACTTTTCAGTCAACAAACACAGACTAAAATACGCACACACACACACACACATGCAACATGTATTTGTACACAGACAAGCAGACAATCGCATAAAAGTCTTTTTAAGCATATTGCGCTGAGTTGCAGTCGACTTGTGATAACACCGTCAAGTAATAAAGCCTCAAATGCTTATCAGCCTTGGCAAGATATCCATTTTAAAGGCGGCATTTAACGTCACACACACACACACACATACGCGTATATACGTCTATTACAGCCATTCGTGAGGATACAGAGACTTGCCTTCGAGGCTTGAGCGTCAGGTTTCCGCATAAACATATATGTATCTGTTCTCATTTTACATTCAAGTGAAAGTAAACTCCACACACACACGCGATATTTTCTTCAATGCCTGCCACTCACACACACACACACGCAAACACAGACGCTATGTATTAGCCGCTTTTAAGCATAAACAGGGGACAACCACAACAGCGCCACGTTCATGAAACGGAAACATGTTAATTACTATGCCCAAGGCTATGTAGCTCGACTAGACTTCCTCTTTTGCATTAAGCTTGCTCCATGGTTTTTTTTTTGTTTTTTCTTGTTTTGCCTCTAAACTTCTGAATGCTTATACACACAGCGGTTCTGGGCTTTTACTCATATTCCAGAGTTGATGAAAGAAAATAAATTTAAGAAAAAAGAAAATCGGAATGTTGTGCTGTTTAATGACTTTACGCTTTGACATGACCCATGCGGTTTAAATTTTGCTTATCCCTTTCTATTCAGTCTCACCGCGTTGTAAGCCAGGCACCGAGCAGACATCCATTGGAGCCATCAACATGCACTCGATCCAGGTTAAATGCGAGGTTGACGCCGATCCGCCAGAATCTGTGCGTTTCAGCTGGACCTACAACAATACACGCAATGTGTCGCCGGTAAGTTTTTGAATCACGCAAAAATTTTGGAGTTCTTAACGTGAAACTTAAGTTAAACTTGGAACTGAACTGCATTGTGATAACGCCCGCAAACGTGATTCTACTCCAAGCTTGGCTAAAATTATTGATTTAGTACGCTGAATAAACTTCTAGCCCAAAGTTGGTTGGCTATTTTAGCAAAACTTGTGCTAAATACTTGGTTGTTCAAGGACTCTTCACAATTCTTGGTTAACCATGACAACCTGACGAGCAAAAGCCAAACGGGAATCAGAGAGACAGACAGAAAGACAGACAGACAGAGAGGCAACTTTGTACGTGACTGAATTAAAATTTAATCAAAATGCATAAATTGTGCATTGGGATTGCAAAGAAAAAGATTTCGAATTTGGTCTACCCAATTGTAAATACGAAAGATTTCTCTGTGTTAGATGCGAGACTAAAACTGCAAAGCTCGCAGAGAGAAAAAAAAATAGAGAGAGAGCTGTAAAAATACATTCATTTGTGAGTCAGTCTACTAAGGACATGGGACAGCTGTGCACAATAAATAAAGTAATTCATTTACCGCAAAAGTTATTTGAAAATCTGCAACGAAAATCTGTTGAGCCAAAACCGGAGCCAAAGCCAAACCAAAGTCAAAGCTAGTCCCAGCTGGACCTGAAAAACCTGAACCGAACTCAACTTGGCTCAACTCACAACTCTCGACTCTCGTTTCGACTTATCCAACTGTTTGCATTGCAATAAAAACTTATTTGCCTTAAAAAATTTATGCCCGACCGACTGTCAGACTGTTGGAGTAACCGACTAACCAACTTACAGACTCGCCGTCTCTCTGCTGTATGTCTGACTTTAATGATTTTTGCCTACGGTTGCAAAACGTTTCGTAATCCTTTTACTCTTCTCCACTTGCAGGTGCTCAACTCTCGGATACAATCGAATGGACTGGCCAGCACTGTGACGTATTTGCCGCAAACCGACTCCGAGTTAATAACGCTCGCTTGCTGGGCCAGCAATGCGGTTGGCAGACAAACGTCGCCCTGTCTCGTTCACATACTGCCAGCAAGTAAGTAAAGAAAATTGTTATTCCCACTCAGCCTCAACTGGCTGGGCGGCCCAACACTCACCCACATCGGTAGTATTCCAAAGATGCCGACATTGTGTGTGCAATTTAAACAAGACGCTGCCGGTGTTCGTATTGATGTTGGTGCACTTAAAGAAACATCAAAACCTTTATCAAACTTTAAAATAACCAAACTCATTTTACAGCTGAAAACTTGGCCAAAAAAGTTTTTGTTTCGAAATGCCGAACTTCTCTTAAACGAACTTCTTTTAAACGAAATTTGTATAATACGAATTCATTTCCAAAAGCCTGCAATTTGGTTCAATAAATAACCCATTCTATGTTACCAAATTTCTCTATTACAAAGTTGTTTTTGTCCCCTTGGGATACGTTTTAAGGAACTTCGATTGTAGTATATTTCAAAACTATGTTTCATATAGTACTGAAAAACTTAAAAAATTCAAAAGAAACTCTTTTTAGTATGAAAATCAATTCAAGAGAAATAACAATTTAGATTTTTGATCTGTTTTTCAAACCTAAAATATGTTTCAAGTGTAGTGCAGTTGGTAGAGCTCGATATTGGCATGTGCTTGTAAGCATATATATCTGTTATGCGCACCTTAGGATCTACTTACATAATTGGTAAGCGTGTGCATGTGTGGGTTTGTGAGTATTCCAGGAAATTGTATGCGGTGCAATTTAGGCAGCTAAGGTAGCAGACAGCAGGCAATCTAGCTAGCTCTTATTGCCCAAATACGTGTGGTTTTCGCCGATGATTACAACGCGGTCTAGTAACATCCAAAATTCTGCCCCTTTATTAATGCAAACTGTAGGCGTGGTGGCATTGCCCGATGCCACACCTTTATTAGCATAATATAACGAAAATTTCAGGTAGCCAAAATTGGCGCAATGCAAATTGCTGGCAATTCTAGCTACTAAATCATCATGCAATTGAGTCCATTATGAGTAAACTATTTACTCCCTGTAGATGCACCCGAAGCGCCCAGGGCCTGTGAACTGCGCAACGATACCATACTCGAGGTGGTTTGTTTGGCTGGCAGCGATGGCGGACTCTCTCAGTACTTTATGCTAGAGGTCGTTGGCGGCGATTTGCTCTATGCCAACGAGGGAGGAGGAGCCGGAGCAGCTGCTGCGGCAGCGGGCAAGGGTCAATTTGGCGAAACGATTGGACAAGGCGACAATGAGATATCCACGCTGAATGATCAGGTAAGTGAGTCTAAAATTAAGCAAAAAACACATTAGTAACACGTGCAGCTCAACTTTATTGAATTAAAATTAAGCAAACGAGGGCGAATCTGTGCCCGTTGGGCTGATTCTGAAATCCATATGGTCAATTAGTTAGTGGTTGTTTTTTTTCTTGCTGACTTTTCCGCTTGAATTATTAATGAATATGATTTTGAGTCAAGGCTGACAGCAGAGCCAAACTTGGCTCAAGCGTAAAAAGGACAACATAATTAATGCTATAAGTTTACCATTCGGGGCAAACAGTTTAACCAACTGAAAAGACGAACGGACTGCTTGATGGCTGGGCAGACGGACGAATGGATGGACAATATCATCCATAAGCCAACACGGCAAACACATGCTGAGTTATTAAATTATCTCTGTCACTCGTAAAAGAGAATATCATATGAAAATTTCATTTCATTTCGTTTGGTTGCTTTCAGTTACCAAGCAGAGAAAGAGACAGGGGGAATTGAAACGCATTGCCTGGTTGGGAGTTTATTAGCAAAGCAGCGACCTAGGGTGCATAGGCAGACCATTGCAATGAGGGGGATGATAAGCTAGACATCGACCATCTCTCTCTCTCTGTTTCTCTTTGACCAACCGTTGGACGTTTTGCAGCTTTAAAGTTTTACGCTAGATAAAAAATACAGCAAGGGAATGGAAGGGACCTGACACATGGACAGTAGAAACAGTAGCAACAGCAGTAGCAGCATCAGCTCGGGTACTTTAGAGGGAGTGGGAAAAGGCAAAAGCGCCGCAAGGACAACATAAATTACTTACGCTTACTTGAGTGGGAATTTGTGCGTAACCAACGAAGCTCACTCGATTGTGTCCCATTACGGCAAACGGATATTCAGTTTAAAATTTCAGACTGGCATCCTGGTCAGAACAATGTGGCCTGCCACGCCCACATACCACACTCTTCCTCGCGGCCCTTGCAATCTGAACACATTTTTAGGCATGAATAATTATGTATGTGTTGTTATAATACAGCTGTTTAGGTGAGTGTGTGTGTGCTTAGAAAGTTTTCAGGCACCCACAAAAAAGTTGGCAACAAATAAACAAAGCATACTTTGTAGCGCGTGTTTTGACTCAAACCATATGGCGAGCATATTCTTTTAATGCGACATATGTCTGTCTCCGTTTTGGTACATAAATATGCAAATGTCTAAGCTGTCAACCGGTTAGCCTCAGATCACAATATTTTGAGAAGACATACGTATTGTGCAAATATTTTGATTTTTATTTTCTGTCGATTTTTTTGTTGTTGTTTCAGGCTACATCTGCGCCCATCTTTCGCATGCAGGAGAACAGTCCACAATTTCGTTTGAATAATTTGGAGCCGGGACGTGAATATCAATTTTTAGTTTACGCCGTCAACGCAAAGGGACGCAGCGAGCCGCCGGTGGTGATTGAACGTGTTCGCGTCGCTGCACAACTGGGACCATATGGTAAGTAGACGACTACGACCTGTAACCAAGTAACCCAAATATTTTAAAACAAAAAACAGCACAAGTAACCTCTACACTCAAGAAAGGTCCATTAACCCCTTCAAAAATTGGCAATATCAACTTAAAATAATTTCCTATAGAAAGTAAAAATTTGAAAATAAATTTATGGTTCGATTAAAACTTAGGTTTGTATTTAATAACGATAAGATATCAACCTAGGCGAGCAATAAAAAACAGCTCAAGCATGAAATACACTCAACGGATCTTTTGCTTGATTGTTGATTTTTTTCTCGTAGTGTGCTAGAAGTACTTTTTTGAAGCATACTTTTAAGCTACAGCTCAATTTTGTTTTCTCTTTTTTAAGTGGTCCACTAGAACATGCGCCACACACAAAGCAAAAACAAAATAACACAAAAACAAAATCCCCCGCACATAAAGTGTGGCAAAATATTTGCCAATTGCCAAAAACCGAATTTGCCTTTGCCTTTGCCTTTGCCAGTTGCGGGTCACTTTTTGGCTATGCCAATAAAGTTGCTCTCGAGTTGGGTGAATGCGGACAAATGTAGTTGCCTATAGTTAGCTGGGTGCTTGGCAGACTGGCGGCTGGCTGGCAATTGACGTAGCTGTCTAATTCAACGCTTCAGTGCATTTTCAAATCAACGCAAGTTCTAACAAATCGTCTTCAATCAGCCGTCGCGAAAACTCTACACGCACACACAAGAGCAGGCATAACCTGATATCCTGACTGACTGGCTGGCTGCCTAGCTTGCAGCTTGTAGCTTGTAGCTAGTCGCTTGTAGGTTGTAGGTTGTGTTGTGTTGAGGCCGCCCTTTTCTAATCCACTGACTGAGTTATTCAGCGATGCGTAAAGCATTTCAGTATTTTCCATCAATGTGTGTGCTGCTAAGGGTATTACGTATACGCAAGCAAAGGCATGCCACAACAGCCTCTTCATTTTTACCACCCATTCTTAACGACATAACGACAAATGTGTACGCGTGTATGTTTCTGTGTGTGTGAGTGTGAGTGTGAGGTCACATGTGTGCGTATTTGTATATGTGTGTCATTGGCAATGGTTTTCATTATTTCATACTACCACCAAGCAGAGCCAAAGAGTGAGTGAAATTGCTTCAATTTTCGTTTTGCTTAACGGTTCGACGTAGACACTTTGCTTTTATTGTTCGTTTCTCATTCACATTCGCACTCATCCATTGCGTATATGCGTAAGCAAGAACAACAACAACTATGCGAAACAACAACGTTGTCATTATTTTCATGCTGATTTTTATTTTTATCTGCATTTCCATTACCATTTTCATTTCGCAGTCGCTGCTTTCCCAGTTCTCTTTCTCCAATTTTTTTTTTTGCCATTTCTATTTCAGTCTTTACGGTTCACAGTTTGAGCCACTGTTGGCCATAAATCACAAATAATATTGACCGATTTAATATACCTAATTGTGCTTCAATAATGCTCTCCTTGCCCCTTTGCTGCAGCTTGCTTGCGTGTCTCGCTCTCTGTCTGTCAGCCCGGTTAGCTACAATTTAAGCCATTGAATTTGTGAACCACTTAGTACTGAGCTACTCTCACCTCTTTGCCACCTGGCAACAGAAATGCGTCCAATTTGACTTCGTAACAATAACTGTGACTACCACAAAGCCTTTTCCACCATAGAAACGGTGTCTGCAAAATTAATTCCCTTGAAGGTGGTGATACGAGTAATTTATGCGAATTTTTAACACAGTGCACAACGCCTACGCAGCTTCCATTATTTACACATTGCTTGGGATTTCACACCACCTTACCGGTTGTATGAGTGTGTGTGCGTGTGTGAAAATAAATAGGCCAAGACGGAGCCGCTGAATATGTAACAATATTTATGTGTGAATAACGTTAAATCCGTCGACGCTTGACGCTGATTTCCGTGTGCTGATTTAAATCTGTTTACGTTGATATAAAAAGCACATGCAGGCGAATTTATTCGAATCTTGAGTTGGATAAAAATATTCGAATGAAAAACGCTAAGAGAATGTGCCCACTTAAGTTTCGAGTACGGATAATGCTGAAGAGAAATTTATTTTGTAGAACTGCCAAATGAAAAGAAATCTGTGAGCCAGAAGCAGTCAGTGCTTAGCAACTGACATAGGAAATTAAGTTGAAAGATGTCGGCAAGAGTATAACTCCTTGCTTTTAATAATTGGTTTCAATAATCAAATAGTTTGAATGATTCGTACTAACTAGAAATAGAGAAGAATAAATATTAGAACTCTTGTTTGCATAACCATATAACATGGCAACAGGGTATTAGACTCGGATGCAGCCAAGTAGGTTTGAAATGAAACTCGTTGGCAAAGGCCAAGAGCATCAATGGAATATAACAACAACAAAATTAAATTGAGCCGCAGGTGTAGGCAATTTCCACCTAAATGCTTCTTGCTCCTCAAAAGGCCGTCCAGAGCCGCCCGAGTACAGCCACTTGGCAATGTTTCAATATACGAAGCAAAGCGCAAATGAAGCGGAAATGCTGTTAAAAGGGCTGGGCGTAGAGGGGCACTGCCCAGGCAGGTAGATGGTGTGGGTGGGTTGGGCTGACAGAAGATGAATGTATCGCATAAATCTTGCCTGGGGATCACATCTTACAAAGAGTTTGCTGTTGCAATTTCCGTTATTTCTGCTGCTTCATCCTCTTTGCTCACTTTGCTTATTTTCTATCTTCATTTTGAGCTGAAAATCTAATAAAGTATATATAAACAATGCCCGCTCACATGTTTCTGATAATTGGCAAAATCCTTGACAATCTTGTGCAATCAGCGTCTTGATTTCAATGCCCCTGGCATTTCAATTAAAACCGCGTTAAAACTGTGGCATAAATCCTGGTGACTTTCTAGCAAGCAATTGGCCAATTGGACTTATTTCAATTTTCAACTCAATTTGCCACAGCAGCAACAACTTATATAAAACATGAAGTGGCGAAACGTTAAATGCTTAGAAAACAGACAGCAAAAATGAGCAGCTAAACAAACTCCGTAAGCAAATACACCAAAACAGTTAAGGCAATCAGTTAAGCAAAAGGCGAAACGTGAGCAAAGAAACACACACACACACTCTCTTACAATTACCCAAACATAAAGCACGAACGAAACAAAACAAATACATAAATGGGAAATGAAACACAAAAAAAAATAGAAATAAAAATGGGAGCAAAAGTAGAGGCAGCAAATTTCAGCTTCCACATCAGACATCCACAATATCATACTAATTTCGAGCAAATAACAAATCATTGTTTACGTCTTCCCCCCTTCCCCGGCCACTTCCCACTTCTACAAAACTATTTGATGTCTAACGTGCGGCCACTTGCTTGCTTTCACTCTCGTGTATTATCTTACAGATGAATCCATACTCTCGGAGGATCCAACGCCCGCGGAAACTACGCATCATGGCGGCAGTGGCAACAGCGGCAGCAGTAGCAGCAGCATTTCAAGTGGCGTCGGCGCTGGCGCCAGCATTGGCAGTGGCCCGGAGAAGGAGTCAACGCTGCTGATACTTGCCACCGTTGTGGCGATAGGCGCCGTCATTGTGACGTCAATTATTGTAGCAGGCATTGTTGTTGTCTGTCGGCATCGCCCACGGCCACCTGAGCCGCAAGAGGTTCGCAAGAGCATGCGGTAAGTTCGTCAAAGAATACCCTATACAAATAAGTAAGTAAAACGAAATATTGAGTTGTTTGTCGATTTTATTGATATGCACAGGACGTGCTATCTTCATGGATATAGTATTGAAAGTTTAACATCATATTAAATAGCCGCTCACAGAGCAGTTTGCTTTTGTCGCTGACGTTTTTAAACTGACTATAGGATATCTATGAATATTTCAACTCGATGTTCAATTACCTCTGCTGATGTTGTTTTTTGATGCTTTTATGGTTTTGAGTTGAGCGCATATAAAAGCTAATAATGAAATTGTTTGTGCTGCTGTTGCGTCTTTACCTCTCTGAATGTGGGTGTACTGAAATAATTATAGCATTATTTATGTGGCGCACGTGTGCAACAAAAACAACAACAATCAAAGTAGCCATGGTATTGAAAGAGGTAGCAGCGGCAGCATAAATAATTGTAGCATACTTTTCTGAGCTTTTCATAAAATATTTAATAATTAAAGCCACATCCAAAAAAATAAGAACACGAGTTCTTAATCTTGGTTTAAATTCAGGTCTTTAAATTGTATTCGCGCCGGCGAAGTCAATTGCTAAAATGGCGACCACACACACACAATGGCATTTATTTTGCGTACGCTGTATTAGGTCCATTAAACATTTTTGCTACGGCTACAACACGAATCGATTAGCACAAACGGGATTCTGTGTGGCCGTGGGCCAAACAAAGAGCACGCAGCTGCCCACTAAATTATGCTTAGTCTGTAATTAAATTAATTAAACCTGCACCTGACGACGACGACAACGACGACGACCACCTCCCACAAAAGAGCAGCTAACAGCAGCAGCAAAAGAATATAAATGAAAGGACGACGAGTTGCCAACTCTTTGTCTCTGTCGCTTTATCGGTGTGTGTGTGTCTGTGTGTGTGTGTTTTTGTGCACCGGAAACGGAAGCCGCTTGACACAGTCGCACCTCACCGCACCATCTCCAAGTGAGTTTCATTTAAGATAAGAAATCAGCGTTTACTTTGAAAGGGTCGCCCGAGCAAAGTGTAGAGATAATTAAGCAGCTGCTTAACCTGCCCTGTCGCTATCTCTGTCTAACTCTCTCTGTATCACTCTGTCAACTGTCGGGCTAGGTTGCTACTAATGAAAGGAAAACTTGCAATCGCTGAGGCAGCCACAGCACACTTAGTTTGTGTGTAAGTTGTATGTATTTGTTTGTGTGTGTGTGTGTGTGTGTGTCTTTGTATGACGACGATTAACCCAACACTCATTTAGTTATCTATGGAGACCTCTCGCCATATTGATGCCAGGCCACTTAATCGTTGCGTGTGGACAACTGATTATCGTCTGCTTTTCCTAAAAGGCCAAAACAAAAATTTTAATTAAAAATGCGCAACACAGTCGAAAGTTTTCATACCAAATAGCCAGATGCCAGCTGATTGGTTAAACATCTGTCAGACTGCCCAGTTCACCTCCTCTTCCATCTCGTCACAGCTGAAATCAAAGCGTATCGCATGCGGGTCATTAAATGGTCGCTTGACAAATTTTCCAATATCGCCTGTTGGGCAAATTAAAACATATACTGTGTCAAAAATACGCGACGTACATACATAGAGTATATCATATTATGTTTAGTTTCAATAGCTTTCAGGTGGGCCACCTACCCTTTTTATCATATTATGTTTGTATCATTTCCATGTGCGGCAATGCATAAATTTTAACGATTTGCCTTTTGTGGCAAAAGTATTTGCGCAAATATTTAAACACACAACACACACAAACTTTTGCGTGCGTTGCATGCTTGTCAAATTTTGACTGATAAGAGGGGCACGCATCTGGTTTAATTAGCATTTTCGCTAGGGGTGGCTCATCAACTATAGGAGATCAGGGAGCAAACAAATTAAATGCCTGCAGTGGACCTATTAAATACAAAATGAGTGAACAAAAACTTGCAACATTTTCTACTCGAGGGAATCTCTAATGTTGCCATTGTTGTAGTAGTTGTTGTTGACCATCGCTTAGGTTTTTTTTTGCAATACAGCTATGCAAAAAGAATTTGTATATAAGTGGACATCGTCCAGGGAACTATTAACAAGTTTTGTGGCACAGGTGAAAACTTTTAATAGATTTGTACGACATGTTTTGCTATATATATATTTTATGCTGTTTTTTTTACCCCCTACAGGCCTTTGCGCAACGACGTGCCCTCCATGTATATCGAAGAGGATGAGCTGAACGAGCTGGAGGAAGGTGGCGGAAGAGCAGCAGAGATTCGAGCACGTATAACACCTGCAACATCGCACCTTTGCGGTGGCGGCGGTGTTGGAGCGGGTGGAATTGGACCGAATGTGGGCATTGGTGGACCGCATCATTACATCTCGGAGAGCTTTATACAGTACGCGCAGCCAAGTCTAAACGGTACTATTCCAAAATCTATACTCAACAAATTGTAGCGATAGCGAGTAGATGAAGTAGACGTAGTTGACTAGTCAAGTATCTATCATATCCAATACTATATACATAAACTACATATATTTAATAATAATAAAAAAAAAACTATTTGTATTTTGTATTTAGCTCTCGATTTGCATCCACTTTTGGTTTGCGTGTTTTTACCTCTTGCGTTATGTTCAAGTACGCACTTAATATTAATTTTGTATTTGTAGCTTTAGTTAATTGATTGATTGCTGCAATTTAATTAAACTGAATCCAAAACCAAAAAGCTCTTGTCTGTAAATACTAGTACATATTAGAGAAATTCATTTGCAAAATTCATAAGCACTTATTATTAGAGTAGATCAGCTTGAAATCTCTGGCAAAACCGAATGAAACGAAATCAAGTTAATAAAATGTCAATGCGACCTTTACGTTAACCTTTCTACCTACACATCTATCTATCAGTCAATCAATCATTTATTCTGTTTTGTATTGAAATATTCATTTTAATATTTAATATGTGAATGAAGCTTCGAATGCATGCAATAAATTAGTCATAAATGGGTGGACAATTAGGGGGATTGCGCATAAATTGTGCATTTGAGGTTAACACTGATCCCTTCGCCTTGACATGTTTGCAAAAACACATACACTTACATTTTGACATCGAAAAACATTCACTGATATTAATACACACACAACACTTTCAAAGTAAATAAGTTGTATAATAAAGCTCGTGCGAAATTCATTGAAAAATAAAACTTATTGGCATTCCATTTCATTATTGCCAAGTAGTAGCTTATTGACATGGCATTTGCTAATTAGTGTTGAACGAAACAAACGCCTGTACTTATTCATTGCTTCATTTCCAGTATGGCAGCACTTTAGTAACTACTTACATTGTGAATCTTCCACTATGTGCAGCTTAGTTGACCTGTACAAACATAGTACATATATATATGTAGTAATTATCCTAGGTCCAAGTCCATATAATACCCCTGATGATGCTTAGAAAATAGTTCTCACTATCTCCCTCTCTCTCTCTCTCTCTCTCGCTCTCTCTCTGTCTCTCTCTCTCTCTTTCTCTTTTTCTGTGCTTCATTCTGTCTTCCCTTCCCGTTGTCTTTCTCTGTCTTTTTCGATTTCTCTCCTGCTCTGTAAAGTACGCTTTTTTAACTCATCACCCAACAACATACATAGTTATATTCAAAACTTGAGGTTGTAAATACCTTGACTAATATTTAAAGCAATGTAGTGCACCAGATACTTTTGTAAAGTTGCAACATTCCCCTGCCCCTAGCCCTCTCCCTTCACTATTTCTCAACCATCCACCATGCTGTGGCTGCTTCTCTACTAACGATGCATTCAAACACTGTTAACTGCTCACCCCGTTCAACCTAGGCGATGTTCTCCTACCTTTGCTCGTTACTGCTAGCCACCAGCAGGCACCGACATCTAGCCGCTACTACCAGCAGCACCACCGCCAACAGCACCCCATTGCCACAAGGTCGGATGTGGTGGTGGCTGTGCGCCATCCAGCTTCTGCCGCCCACTCTGTGCTGTGCGGCACGGCTGGCGATGCAGCTGCCTGGCCGCAAAAATGTATGCAAAACTGAACTTTAATATAATAGTAGCTAAAATCTGTGCGTGCAGAAAACTGAAAGAAAGCAACAAGAGCCAGCAACAGCACTCTTATAGAAACAAAAATACAATAACTACATACAACAACAACAAAATTCATTCGATCTAATACGCACAGGCACAACGACTTATCACATCTTATGCTTCTAATTTAACACCTGCACCGCCTTATCAAGTTTCCAATAAAGCAAAAGTTTTTATTTTATTTCGCTTTGCAACTTTTCGGATTGATGCTTGATTTCACATTTTAATATATCACAAAATTTTGATGAAAATCACTTCATGGCCGTTGCATGAAACCAAAATTCATATAAATATCTTATTTAAAAACATAAGCTTAACTTAAAAGATTCACAGAATTTCATTTTGGTGTGGTTTTGTAGTTTTGAGCTTTACTTTGGCAGTCGCTTTTTGGCCATATTGCACTACAAAAAGCCACAAATTTCGTTTCATTTTAAGTATTTTGCTAATTGTTGCAGCATTTGCGACAGCATCTCTTTCATGTCAAGGAAATCATTTGAAATTAAATTCTTTTTAAGCCTTGTGTTTTGCTGGTACGCTGATGCTACCGATGCTTTTGTCTGTGGTCTTAATCAGCCTCAATTGTTGGCAATAAAAAGGCATTTTTCAAACAATTAATGTATGGCCAATCGCATCCTGATGGCAACGGATATAGAAACAAAACGAATTTGAATAAAAGCTCCTGCAAGAATTTTACTTAAAGCGCTTTCATTTTGAATTTGTTCGAATTTCAAGTCATAGATGGTCAAAAGCCATTCAAAATGACAATAACAGTAAAAACAACAACAACAACAACAACAACATGAAGAACAATAACAAGGACAATTGAAACAACAAAACAAGTGACATGACACAAGCATACTCGTATGTTAAATATTGTATTTAAAAAGGACAAATGCAGCAGAGACCCAAGCTGCTGTCAGTAATGCCTGTAAAGAAAACAAGCAGCATCGTCACAGTGGGCAATGTATTGCAATAAAATATACAATTTCGAATATATATTTCCATGTAAAAAGCGAATTCGTTTAATTTCTTATTAGCTTGATGATAACGAAACATTTGGATTAAAAGTCAAAAACTTCAATGATCAAACGTATAACAAAAATTAAGTTTTAACATCTAGTCCACTGTGCAATGCTGCTATCAAATGAGTTCGTATTTGGTAGCAGTTTCGTTTGTATTAGTATTTGTGTCTGTGTGCATTCAACAAAGCCCTTTGGACACATTGCAACTGCATTTATGTAGCTCCATGCTGGCTGTACATGCAGCAAGAGAGTACACACAGCCAAGATACAAAGTTATATGCAAATACTCTGGCTTATACCATACTAGTATATTATACTATACGATGTAGTAGTGCTCCGACATCCGACAAAACGAGAGTGCAGCAAACAAATTTGCACAGAATATGCTCGGTTCGCTCTGTTTATTTTGTTGCGAGCCCATGTAGACTTTGTTTTAACATTAAATTGCATAAATTTCAATTATGTTTAGCAAAAGCACTAAATTAAAGGGCACACACACGCACACACACACACACTAATATGCTCGATATGCCGGCATGTCAACATCGCAAATGCAAATATTATTTAATGGGCTCATGTGACGAATACGTGATATAATTATACATTTAATATATCTAGATGTTTGCATGTGAACTAAGCCTTCGGCGCCCCCTCGCTGTCATACATTTTTGTAATGTAATTTTAACTGAAAAAGTCACAAATTAGCAACATTTGATTTTAGTCAGCGATTCTGTTATTTTATCCATCTCTTGCTCTCTCTCTTTGTCCCTTTGTATATCTTGTTGTCTGTTTTCTTGCGCTTTTCTTTTGCCCATTCGCATGCCTGACAACTTTTAATTTATAGGCGCCGCAAGGCTTTGAACCTCGACATGACACGGCAACTCTCACATTTGACTGTCAAGCGTATGTTGCCTCAAGCGTATTTGCAAAGCAGGCCCACTTCCCTTCTTCCCACTCGACCCACTCGACCCACACACACATACACCGTGCTCTGTGTGCCCTGCTAAATAAACCAAGTTGACTTTAGGCTTGCTTACAAGACACTAACAAGTGCCAAAGTCAGACTGAAGTGTAGCTGTGTGGGTCTCGAAAAAACAAAAACAAAAACAAAAAATGGCGAAACTGTTGCGCCAAAACACAAAATGGAGGGGCCTAACAAGCTGTTAAAGTTGGTCGTATTGGGAATACCCTACATGAAGCCATAGGTATGAGAAGATAAAATATGTGGTACGAGCAAAAGATAATTGTGTCATGTTCGTAAGAGTCAGTCCCTCAATACACAGATATGTGTTGAGTGATGTGAGCAAGAAAATAAGATGGAAAGAAACATTGCTTGTGGCAAAGCAAATACAACGTTCATTTTGATATATAGTCATTTATATTTTGTAGGCCATTTTACTTTGATAGGATATTAAATTATTATGCACTTTATACATTACTGCTGCTAGGCCCTGACCTACTTTTGGGCATTCTGTCTACACAACATTTCATTCTGTTGCTACGCACATCTTTTATTATGCTTAAGGGAACATTACTTAAAGTCTTCAACAAGTTGTACCAATATGATAATACAAAATATTTCGCTTTAGTGAAAAATTGTATTTGTCTTGCTTAAATATCTGTGTCTCTTCACTCTTCTATTTATCTTTCTCTGTCTTTTGCTTCTCTACTTGCATCTATCAAAACAGCGATTCTTTTAACTATTCTTGTTAACAGCTTAACTTCTTCTTTGCCTTTTTCCTAACTTTTAATTGCCTTTTTTCTTACTCACAATTAAACTGCACTGAGATTCATCTAAAATCCAATAGACTTATGCTTTTACCCTGCACAGCAAAACTCAGACAAAAAATAAACGCCACACTTACCGCGCTGTAATTCTAGTCAAGAACGCAAGTTACTCACACATGTAACTCTGTGTGTGTATGTATGTTACTGAGTCTGTCAGCGGCCCGCGAATGTTGCTGCTGCTGTTGTCATTAGCCAACATTTTTAATTGCATAGAGCCCTAGCTACTAGGTGGCATCCACTCGCAAATTGAATGACAGGTGGGTGCCATAGGGGAAACGTTGGGGTTAAAAAAAACTACCCAGGGGAAAAGTGGGGCTGGTTTTGAAGAGTGTTTAGCGCGTGTGTTCTTCAGCTTTCTTTTAGAGCGTAGGCAAATACGTTTGACTTTTTCAGCTTGCTTACACTACTCTATGTATGTGTGTGTGTGTGTGTGTTTGATTGTTTATAAGTGTTTGTTTTTGCGTATGCTTTTTTCTTGTTGTTGTTGTTGTGCACATTTGTATTATTTCATTCTACACCATTCATTATGTTGTTGTTGTTGTCTGTCAGGACGCGTCGCCAACTGTGTAGCACAACCATCCTTGGGCTCTTGCTCTTTGCGCCAGCTGCCACAAGATATATGCACATAAATGTTACACATATTGTAACCAACACACACACACACACACACACACGTAAGTGTGTATTATATGTTTATGTATTTGTGTGTGCCTTGGGTTTTTTGTGCACTTTAGTGGCACTCGTCTAATTAGACAAAGTTGAGACAAGGCAGCCTCGTTTCATTGCGAAACCAACAAAAAGAAAAGAGGCCAACATAAGTCTGCAACAGTCGAGTCATTAATTGTTTCACGCTTTAAGATGCCTTAAACAAGAACTCTGTAGTAAAAATGGTGTTCTTTATTTATTCTTTGCGCAACATTTTTGATGTGTCTGTGGCCGAGCCACAAGCAAATGCTAATGCAATTTGTTTTTGGGCAACATTGTTGATGCGCCAGCCTACGTTGTGCCACACACACACACACACACACCCACCCACTCACCCACTATGTGGCACTTCAATGTCAACGCTCATACATTTGCCATCGTCCTTCCGCCTTTGCCACCATTGCCTTTGACTTTTTGCTCGCCGCCAACATTTTTGCAACTTTTGACATTTTTAATGCTGCCAGGCATGGCGTGAAACTATACGAGAAAGGCTACACGCACACCAGCGCAATCTCACTAACAAACACACACACACAGTAGCACACAAATTGTGACGCCATTTGGACGCTGCTTTCGTTTGGTGCGTCTTTATGAGACGTCAAAGACGTCAAAGACGCCACAGAAATGTGACATAAAGGGCGATAATAATAAAATATAACACTGGGCGACGGGACAGAGAACCATCAAATAACAAACTGGAAAATCGTAAACAACACGCAGCCGCCAACTTTGAGCGCTAGATGGCGCTTAAGTTTCACTTGACCTGAGCTCAACACACACAACTTTGTTGGTTGATGATTTTGTGAAATGTGCGATGAAAATTGAAAATAAATTGTTGAGGGAATACAAATATTCCTAATTGATCTTGTTGTCGTTGTATTGTTATTGTTTTTGCTATCGCTTGTTTGCTTGATTGTTGCTACTATTATCAACGCACAGTTTTGTCACGCTTTTGATACTCTGCTAATAGTTATATCTATTTTCTTTGATTTCAATTTCTTTTTAATTTGCTGCCAAAACAATTTGCAACCGTTTGATATGATGTCATTTTGCAAGTGTTGTGAATTTCAGTACAAACAAAAAGTCAAAGCAAACATAAATAATAATTATAATAAAAATAATATTTGAAACAAGCAAAACTAATCGGTAAACACAAATTGTACTTTTATTTCTTCTCTCCGCCCGCAATTACACCACTCACACCAACGCTAACATATTTATTTATATTTGCGCATTACTCACTCTTTCATACATAATTTTATAACACGCACACACAATCATTCTTTCTCACACACACAAACACACACACACATGTACCTTTGCTTGCCATCATTATTGTTGTTGTTGTTTATTTTGTTTTATGCCAACCAACCAAAGTGTATATTACAGACCCAGATCTGATATTACCACGCGGCGAATTGGAATTTACGACTCTGGATCCAACGCTGAAGTAATTGTAAAAAGTAATAATATCTGGCCCGCAGTACACATAGCTACTCACTCACTCCATCCCTAACCCATGCAACCACATGATGCCATGTTGCACTATGAGAGCCTTGGCGTCTTTTAGTCGCCCAGCAGGCGAACATACAACGTACAGTACCATAATTCATGGCCATTTCATTTTTACATAGCTGTAAATTTTTTTAGCCTAAATTTAAATATATTAATGTCAAAGGTAACACACAAATAATGCCATACAGTATATGTTTGTCGAATACTAGCATAAAGAAAAAATCAAAAAAACCAAATATAAGAACAAAAATATATTGTTGTGTATAAGTGTGATTAAAAAGTGAAAAATGTCAAAATCAAAACCAATACCAAAGCGACGGCTTTGCCACACTATAGATACACTGCAATCTTGTAACTGAAATCAAAACATGAATTTTGTAAATATTACTACTAAAACATAATACACACACACACACACATGTACACGAACATAGTTGAAAATCAAAATACGATTCAGCGCCATCAAAATGTACATAAATAAGGGGCAAACATAAATCAAACTGCATTTAAATGTTAAATAATAACTGTAACTATAATGAACCACTAAATAATAAAATAAGCTATTAGGTTTATTCATCAAGGCAGATTATTGTGTGTGCATCTCAAATTGTATTTCGACTCAGTGAGCAAAGCGGGAAAGTAACGAGAGTGACGAGAGCCAAATCAAAAGATCTAACTGAACATCAGTTGTGGAATATAAAAAGTGCGTGCAATATTTGAAAATATTTATTTGAGAAAAACCGATTCGTTATTCGAGACGACCTTCAAGAATTTATGGCACAACAAAGCCGAAACCGATAAGCTAAATGCCGTAAGTCGTCGAAACGAGAAGAGAGCGTTGCCTTCAAAGCATTTGTAAGGAGAATGAAATAAATTATCTTCCAACTACGCCTACGATAAACTTTTAAGCCGATTCCAATTGTTATGCAATTTTTAAGCAAAAACGCCCACTGCAAAGGCATTTTTAAAAAAATAGGCATTGTCCTTGTAGCTATGACTAGCTACTACATTTATTTATACATGTATGAATTCATGAATATTCTTCCATTGGCATAACAAAGGGAGCAGGCATAGAACAAAGTGAGCGCAATTTTCGAGAGCATAATGAATAATTGTTAAATAAATAACAGACTCGAGAGTCGATGCAACAAACAAACTACAGCGACAGAAACAGATTAAACAACTACAATAATACAAATTAATTCATTGTATGTACATGTTATAAATAACTAAAGTAATCGACTACAAATACATAAAATCTAAAAATACAAACAACATTCATACATACAAACATACAGCACATGCATATATGGTGAATGTGAATATCAATAATACTATACAAAACAAAATGGCAGCCTAGCAAAATATACACTGCGTATGCGAGAAAGAAAAAAAAAGAAAAATTTAAATTATACCATAGATCAAAACTAGCTAGGCGAATCGAGGTGAGGTGATGCCGAGGAACGATCAATAGGCGTGGCAAATACGATTAACTGACCTTACAATCTAAGCATCTAATGCCTCTCCTCGCGCTCTCTCTCTCTCTCTCTCTCTCTCTCCATCTCTCCCTCTCTACACACTTTCTCACACTCTATCTCTCTGTCTTTGTCTGAAGAAATAACAAGCAAACCAAAAACTAAACTGATTGTTTTTAAGGTAAGGTTAGTTTAAAAAATTAAAACAACAAAAAATAAAACCAAAATATATAAATAAATTTAATACTGAATGGTAAATAAATATATATAATAAATATATATATATATTTTACAATTAAGCCGAAACTACTGAGTGTGTTAATAATATTAATGATAATATACTTAATAAATAAACTGAATTAAAAAAAATTTAAAACAAAACGAAGTCGAATTCGAATTCTAGTGCATTTCAATCAATAACAATAAGCCGCGAAAATAGCTACCCCATCAAACTTTAGCTAAATGCCAAGTTTCAAAGCCAACTTTTTCCCAAGAGTTAAAATGATATTAATACATCTCAAATCCGGTAAACAGCCAAACTAATAACCCAAGTCATGCACCCATTAACTGCATTGTTAACTTGGCTTACTCGAGGCGATTTACCGAAACAACGGAAAGGCGGTCAGCTACGTCGCCTTTCATTAGTTAACACGGCAAGTTAGTCAAAAGCTTATGCTGCTGCTGCTGCTGCTGCTTGTTGGCAGCATTGTTGGCTTGCATTCGAGAGATTAAAACACTTGGCAGCGTATTCCCCAGCGATGGAGTCAATGAAATTTGAAGCAAACTCTTAGCTAACTTCTTAACTACAGTTTGCACAATTTAATACCACTTTGGCAAAATTGCATTGCATATTTCATTTGTGTTGCAAAATAAAACTTTGTTACTTAGCTAGTTCAATGGGTTATTCCAGAACATTAATTACAAACAGTTAAGTTAAGCTGGATGACGCCAGGAGATGTTGCTTAAGATTTAACAATATTAACTTAAAACCAAGAATTAAATATATGCGTAAGTTTAAAGTTGTTACCTTCTTCAAATAGTTGAAGCGAAATGTACTTTTCAACAAAGGAAAACTTACCTTACTCTTGTTCTGTGTTTATTTCATCTTGTGTTAGATATTTTATTTCGTATAAATTCGATTACACAATACAGCTTTTAACACTAACGGATACTAACAATCTTTAATATATTTTTTCCAGTTGCATCTAACCAAAGAAAGAAATCTGAA
The DNA here is from genome assembly GCA_035044585.1 of Scaptomyza polygonia. Classification (NCBI taxonomy): domain Eukaryota; kingdom Metazoa; phylum Arthropoda; class Insecta; order Diptera; family Drosophilidae; genus Scaptomyza; species Scaptomyza polygonia. Next base: position 1,271,550 of record JAWNNU010002156.1, read on the forward strand.
ACTAATGCTAAATAAATGTACGTACATCGAAAGTAAGTTAGTAGTTGGCTGCATGCCTTTATGTGACAAGCGTTGCTTAACCTTTAAGCTGATGAGCAAATTAGATGGCTGGCTGGCTGTGCTCCACCAAATCTTAAAGCATTCAAGCAAAAACACAAAAGCATGCTTAGGCCGGACACAACTGCTGAAATATTAATGCCCCAACTAAATGCTGGCAGACGGCAGTGGCTGGGGGACCAACATAAATGCCGACTTTGAATTCAATTAGTCTGGCGATTGAAGTACAAGTTGGGCGCAAAAAAAAAAAGAACAGGACCTGACACAGCCGTCTCGACGCAATTATTGAGTTTCTCTTATTGGCAAAAGCCCTTAATAGAGTTGTTACTGACGCGCCTCCCACACACACCGAATGGCATTCATGGCAGCCATAACAATCACAGCATCACACCTTAGCTGCAAAGGCTTCGGCATTCTGGCCTGATGCCTGTGCCGGTGCCGGTAACAGTTCTGTTGCCGTTTGCTGGTCTCAGCTTAAATTTGACAGGCCACAAACATTGTACAACGAGGCTTGCAGTGCCTATAGAAATGGCCCCGGCATCGTGTAAGCGAACTTTTGTTGTCTCCATTTTCTTTTTTTTTGGTTTTTTTTTTTTTTGCCCGTCAATGGATGTTGCCAGGCTGTGATGGTTTGCCAAATGCTCGCAGCTAAGGGAGCAATCAGCTCGGGCACTCGACGGCTCGTTGCGCGAAAATCTATGCCAAGGACATCAATGGACACAATTGTTTTGGCGGTCGTCTCATTGTATTCTATGCAATATGTCGCTTTTTATGTTTCTGTGTGAATGTGTGTGCGTGTGTGCGTGTATGCGGCAATATAAACACATTTAATTTTTGACATTTTTAACGTTTATTTTGCAAACAGCTGCCTTAAATCTTAACGTAACGCTCTTTAAATCTGGTTCAATGGTTGCGGCTCGTATTTTTCATCGGTTTTGTATAAATATATATATGTATATGGATTATAATTTAATAAAGCGAGTTTATTAAACTATTTTTCTTTTGCTTTTGTGTTTTGGGTTTGTTGTTGGTTGCCTTACACAATATGCAAATCTGATATATATATATATATATTTTTTTTTTCTCGTTGTCGCTGTTGTTATTGTGCTGAATACAATTATTCTCCATTTACAATGCACTCAATGCGAAGTAGATGCAGACGCTGTTGCTGTCACGGTTGCAAAATGCACTAAACTAAATGACCGACGAGTAAATACCTACACCAATGTGACAGCCAATATATACTTTGCTGTTTTCCCAAAATAATGTGAAATAATCTAACTACAACTACATCTAAATCTACAGAAGCTTCAACATACTCTCTCCTGCTTGGGTAGAGTATCTGGAGTAAGTATAGTATGTATACGACATAAAAAACATAAACAGCTTTGAATGGGACGCGCGAGCAAGCAGACAAGTAAATAAAATTCCAAATAAAGTAAAAATGTTGAAATGCCAAAGAAATGCTCGGGTACATATTTTACATTTATTCATTCGTCGCTCTTGCTCTGCTTGCTGCTTTTGCTTTTAAGCAAGGACAAAAGCAACGAGTGGGTGGGAGGGGGTAAGGTGGTGGCAAGGCAAGGCAGGCAGGCTGGCTGGCTGGCTGGCTGCTGTGCCGTGCTGGTAAGCCGAGCGTTAATAACAACGCTTATCTGTGGCATTAGCAGCGTACACAGCAATAGCAACGGCAACAAACAACAGCAAAAAAAAAAGAAAAGAAAAACCAGAAACGAAACAAGAAAAAATATATATAAAAATGATAATGAAAAACTGAAATAAAAGCGCAACAACAGCACCAAAACAGACAAAACAGCAGAATAGCAAACAAAACAGCAAACAGAACAGAAACAGAACAGAGAGAATGATATATAGGAAGAGCGAGAGGGAGAGGGAGAGGGAAAAGTGAGCAGTGGCTGCATAAGTAATTCAAGCTGCTGGCGTGACAACTTTTAACTGACAGCCGCAGAGCAGCGCCATCATCCATTATCAGCAGTTGGCCATCTTAAAGTGCAGCAAAGCAGCAAAAACAACAGCAAACAGGAAAAGCGCGAGCATAGTACACACAAAAACAAACCAAATACAACAACAACAACAAAAGATACTACGAACAAAAAGTCAAAATACAAAAACACTGTTGGACAGCGGGCGGTCGCATAAAAAGCATAAAAACAAGAGAAAAAAAACTACGAACAGAAGCACAAAATGTCGCATTGTTTTAATGCATTTGGCGCTGCTGCTGCTGCTGCTGTCGCTGTCGCTGGTGCCTGATGCCCGATGCCTGATGCACGATTCACGATACTGCCTCTCTCTTACACATTGCGTATGGGCAAAAAATGTCGCGTACTCAAACCGCATAAAGCCAACGCCCGCGGTTCAGGCAATACCATATTACGTATACGCCACATGCTACTTGCCATTTGGTACGCTGGCAGCGCAGCTTGATTGCTGTTGTTGTTGCTGTTGCAGCTGATGATGATGATGATGATGATGATTATGATGTTGTTGGTTTTGTTTATGCGCCTCAATGGTAGCTGTGTGCCCGGGCGTATCCTTAACTGTGAACGTCACATAGTAACGTTTATTGCTGTCCAACTTATCCGCTGGCAATGAAATTAGTTGTTTACTCTTTCCGTGTGACAGCTCCAGAGCAACTTTGTGGCTGCATTTGCCACTGCCACCAAAGCCGACGTCAACGCCAACGCCAATGCCGCTGCCACCAATGCCAGCACGCCCGCTGGAGGCGCGACCACTGGTCAGTATTTTTGGTAGATAAAAACTGCTAACGCTTCCAGCCTTTTTGTATGGTCCATAACCAAACTTCGGCATCGTGTGGTGATTCATCATGGGAACTGTCAAGAGAAACAGTGAAAGAGAATGGACGAGTGAGTTGTTTGTTTGGACAGTACAGAGAGAAAAACACTCAACAAATTCTCCACAATTTTACTTTTAAAAACATTTTCATAAATGTGTAGTAATTTGCAATTAAAATAAGGAGTTTTTAAAGGATAATTGTTATTAAAGTGAGCTTTCTTATAATTATTTTTTTCTTAGTGTATCACCATTAGATTAATGATCTACAGCTATCAGCCTAATTAAGTGGATGCCACTTTTATGAGCATACTTCAAATAAATTGCAGCTGCCAGCATCCAACTTTCAATTGCATTTTTCTATATAGAGGAGGAGCACAACATGGCCAGTACTCCGCAGAGACATGTATCAGGTGTTAAAAAAAAAAAAAAATTACAGGCAAAAACTAAATGAAAGCTTATAAGAAAATGAAAACTAGAAAAATTGCAACAGAAAAGAGCTGAAAAGCCAATTGCCATTAAAGTGTAGAAGGCAACTTTTTGCTGTGCCCAAAGTCCTTTTGGCCGGATTAAGCGCGTTTTCAAGCGGGATTAGTGTTGACTTGAACTCTGTTAGTAGCTGTATACACACACACACACACACATACATAAACCGACAGCGTATACAAAAATGAATGCGCTTTTAATTTGGCATAAGCCGGACGCAGCCTTTAGCCCGCGAATCTCTCGACCCGCATCCACATAGACTTCATAATACAAGTTGAAAAGCCGCAGCATAAAAAAATTATAATAAAAAATAAATATAAAACAGCGGGCAAGTAGGCGTTTGGCGCTTGGCGCTTGGCCCTGCAAATGCTCGGCCAAATGAAATGAATAAACTGCTAGTAATTAGGATTTATTTTAATGCTGACGGCGCATTTGGCACCTTCCCTCTCTCTCTCTCTATCTCGCTACGCATCTTTGTACTTGAGTGTTGGCCATCCGCTTGACCCATTCAAAAGAATACAAAAACAAAAAATTACTCTTTCAGCTCGTTGGCAAGTGATTCCAGTGTGAAAGTCGGACTATCTCTATGGTGGCATTTTTCACGCTTTCAAAGCACTGCTCGGGGGTTTTAGGTGGCAACATTCATCATTGACTTACTGTAGGCGGCACAGGGTATGCCCGTGTAGGCGTGTGCAGCATGCAGGCAACGATGTGTCTTTGTGGTGCACTGCAGCGCCTTCTCATAAGCATTGAAGTCGGGACTAAGTCGCCTCTCAGCCTGCGAACGAACAAACGAAAAATATTATAGCCCAATTTATGTATGAAGTAGGACTGCTTACCTCCTCGTACACCTCATTGATGTTTTGGAAGTTATTCGTGCCCGGCTTTTGCAAACCTTTTAGCGTCTCGTACAGAAAGAGTTCAAAGTTTTTGAACGTATACTCGCTGAAATTGTAACGTCGAAGCCTTGTGCCCGTTTCGCCGCCTAGCAGCACGCACGATTTGTGATAGTCGTCGACGGCACGCTTCACCAGCACGGCCTCGTTCAACTTGTTAGAGCGTATCTGCAAGGACTTGAGCTCCAACAGATGCTGGAAGATTTTGCGCTCCATGTAGTATCTGCAAAGAAGCAAAAATGTTGATGATTAATAGGCAACCATGGCAACCAAAAACCAGCCCAACAAAAGCGCATCGCATTTCCCCTCTTCCAACATCATCATCATCGTCATCGTTGGCATCGTCATCATAGCGATACTTTGCCAGCTAGCTGGGCATAAAATAAATGTTTGCAAATGTACGTAAATTGTCATTTTGATATTTCGCGAGGCAAACAAAGGCAGCGCCTGCTGTGCTCGTGCCTGTGCCTGTGCCTGTGCCTGACATAGCTTAAAAGAGGCGAAGACCAACGAGAAACCTGCAACAGGAGTAGGTTGTTTGAAAAAAGTGAGGGGTGCCCTGGTTGCAAATACAATGCGCACAATCCGCGAACGCAATAAAAGGCATCATGTTATTAAAATTTGAAAAAAAAAATAATACTAAAGTGCGTGAGAGCTAAAAAAAAAAAAGAAATGAAAATAACGAAGCAACAAAAAGAAATATATTAATAATTGAGGGCCACACACATAAAACGAAGCAAAGTCAAATTAAAGCCAGCCTATAAAAAGTATAATCGAAATTTTTTTATTAAAAAACTAAGCACTTTTGAGAATTATATATTTTTATTGGTTGACTGACTTTAAGATCTTAGAGTAGTAGCCTCTGGTTGACGGCACTTGAAACTTTTGCAAATCAAGCGGCGGCTTGTAAGCTGTAGGCCTCTTTTCGGCAGCACCGCGAGCAATGGCTGCATTTTGCCTGCCCGCAAAAAGAATCGGAAAACCGAAAAAGCAAATTTGTCGAGTGCACTTAACACACAGTGCAAGGGGCGTACTATACTTGTTTATGCATTGAGTCAAATGGTTAGAAAGAGAGCCAACGGAAGGTTAAGGGCTTAAGTAAGAGGAGGCGGGGTGGGTGGGGTTTGGCGTAGGATTGTCGCGAATTGGTTGGCAATTTATGCAGTTTGCTGCTTTCTGCTTGCCGCTTGACACTGTTCGCCACTTGGCTGCACTGCAAAAAATTAGGCGAAACAATTTCGACTTTGAAACACACACAAAAAAAAAGGCCAAACTAAAACCCAACGATTGGGCAAATAGCGAGTCAGGTAAAAGTGCTGTTGCTTTTGCAGCTTCTTCTTTTTGTTCTTGTTTTCCTTCTTCTTCTGTTTCTTTTGGCTGGTTCCGTTTAAACCGAAAAGTGGTCATTGGCAAGCAAAAACTGCGTAACAAATTGCGCTCTCAAGTAGCGGAATAAAAAGCTGCACACGATGATGATGATGATGTTGATGATGCTTTTGAGGATTTCGTTTAAGGATGATGATGAGGATGATGCTGATAAAATCTCTGACCAGCTCAAGGCAGCAACTAACCAACTGATCCGATCCTACAGCTGAAGAAACATTGCGCTTATTTAGCTACTCCATTTCGATTTACATCTCTAGCTTCAAAGTGGAGCTTCAATATTGCGGTTTGTTTGCCGCAGCCCTTTTCTATTTTACGCCTCGCTTTGGCTCCACTCAGCTGTGCCTCAATTCTTTTGCTCGACTTTCCTTTTTAGCAAAACTATTTGTGCTTTTCGCACTTTTTTTCCTCCTACACCCATGCTAGTGCAAATAGTTTTTACACTAGTGTCCTTGGCACACATTTTTTATTTTCTTTTAGTTTTTGTTATTTTATGTAGCCGCTGCTGCTGCTACTGCTGCTGCTGCTACTGATTTCCGTTTCCGTTTTACGTTCGCTTAGCGCAACTTTCATTGCATTTTCTTGTGCGCGTTGATTTTGTGTGCTACATTTTTCAGTGACCGACTCTCACTGTCACGCCCAACAGCCCTCACCCAGTCCAACGCCGACGGCATCCTGTTTGCGACACAAATGTGACAAGCAAAAAGTGCGCGTTGCACCAAAATGGATGGAGTAGAAACACAGGCCTTGAAGGGGCGGCAGGCTGTTGACAACGCCAGTGACAAACGAAATGCAAAGAAATTAAACACTCCACAAGCTACAACTAGCAACAGCAACAGCAACAGCAACAAATGTTATAGCCACTAGCAATTTGGAATGCATAAACAACAAAAGCAAACAGAAAGTGCAAACGATTCTAAAAAAGACAAATAAAAATCTTCACATATGCGCAGATTCGCTGCTTTACTGTATGTGCCGAAGGGCATCAAATTTTGTTGAACCTAAATTGGAGCAAAAAATTCCATAGAGCTCTTGGAGAGCTTTGCGTCTGCGGCTTCGGATCTTTTTCGTGGAAAAATCATAAAACTTTTTCGCCTCATTTTTCATAGGAGTCGAGAGTTTTTTAGGCTTGAGCTCAAAAGTTTGAAGACTTCGCAGCTCAAAAAAAAGGAAAACTCTCAGAATCCCTCTGGGAAAGATATAATGATGATGGCGAGAAAGATTGAGGCTGCTGCTTGAATGCAGTACAGTGGTTGTCCTACAATTAAAAATTTAATATTGACGGGAACTTTTGTTTGAAGAATTATTTTGTATTCCTCTTAACACAATTTTTGCATTGCCGTTGTTTGAAAAAAATTATTTACTTAAAAGCAACGTTCCTTTTATTAAAAGTTAATTTCAAATATCTAGGAAATTTCGAATTCTCAGCAGTAGATGATTTATTAGCTTTTGATTGTGCGATTCAGATTTCTTGGAAGTTTCGAGCTCTTAGAAGGCGCAAATTTTCTGCACGAGCATTTGTTAAGTGGAATTCAGGAATCTTCCTAATAAAGTGACTGCAAGATGATTTAATATGTTTTAATTGTGTATTTCCGAGAACTTTGCTCAATGGCGAAAGACTAATAACCCACGCTCTGTAAACTTAAGTAGATCATCCACAAGGATGCACACAGAAAGTAAGGAAAAAACTAAAATAATATGCTGTATGTGTTTGTTTATGTTGCTAAATGATTAAGTGAAAGTGAAAAATCGACCAAAACAAAATCCAAACATTCAACATTCACATTATTAATCCTAAAACTCACCTGTGCTGCTGGGACAAGCACATTTACAAACATGCATATACGCAGGGCAAGTTGTTTGTTTAATTTATACGTCAGATAAAATTTTAATCTCTTCGGAGGCAAAGCGAAACAAAAAATAACACATACACAAAATAAAGTTGGCGTTATACAAAACAAAAAACAATTTATATATAAATAAAAACAAAATCAAAAATCCAACAAAAACAAACATGCTACTGATATAAATAAAAGTCTCTATTTACACACTTTTCATGGTGTTTTGCCTTGCGTGGCAGCTCAACTGCCCGCACAAAGTGAACCTGCCAACCTTCCCACCAACGCCTACACCTACACCTAGCCGAGAGTGTTCTACCGGGTTTTTTAGATTTGCTTTTCTGCCCAAGCAAACAGAGCGCAACTTGGCGGCCCTCAAGTGGATTTTATTACTTTTTTTTTTCATTTATATGCTTTATGTGATTTACAAGAATTAATTGACTCACACACTGTCTGCTTGTCGGCTTGTTAAAAATTGTGCGTTATTTGAATTCGTGGTAAAGCAAGACGCTTGTTGTTTGACTTGGTGTATACATTGCGTATACGCGACGCATTATTTGCATATGCCTTGGATTGTTGGCACAGATCTTTATACGCAGCCGAAAAAGTTGAAAAACAAAACAAACCGAGCCACGTAAATATTTTCTTTAGTCAAGCGGAAAAATATTCAGTATTTATACAGCTTTCTGAATGCTTGCAAATTTATTCATCGGTGGGTGCCCAGATTATGAAAATTAAAAAAAGTGTGATTACTCAGATTTTAATTAATTTTGTTTAAGTTGATTGCTGTGTCGCCTGCCATATTTACAATTACAATTGACTTTTTGTTGATCTTTTATCCCTTGTGGCTTTAAGCAAAATAATTGCCTAAAGTGAAAGTCAAACGAAATGTCTGTGTTTGTAAGCGTTCAATAGGCCCTACACAATGCTTTAACGTAAAATACTAGTTAAATGTTTTCACAAGTTTACAATTGACATTTTAATCCCTTCGTCTCAAGGATTTCCGAAACAATTACAAAAATGCTAACAATACCAATTGTTATACAAATTCGAAATTTCTGTCTCTTTCTCTCTGTATTTGTTTTTTGCGCTTGTTTTTGCTTTAAGTATTCGGTCGCTAATCTGCGTTAATTCCACTTACAATTAGCATTAGCGCCTTGTAAATGAAGGCGTCGACTTTCGCGCTGACTGCAAGCTGCGCTCTTTCTTTTTTCATATATCTCGCCAGCCTTTTGCATAAGCAAAACACTCACCGCAGGTGGGTTTTAGCCTTTAGACCGCTTGTTCGTCCTTAGCGTCACGGTAGATGAGTAGAGGGTTGGGGGTGGGCTTTGCCACTTAATTAAAATGCGCAACTCTTTGCCCGGAAATGAGCATTTCAGCTAATGACAAGAGCCTGAGTGCTCTGAGATTTGCAGCCGTTCGTATTAATTTAAATAAATAAGCAATAACAAACAACGAATTTCCTGAGTATGGCCCCAAGGTGAGATAATTTATGCTGTGCCAAACTTAAAAGGCATATTAACCAATCATATTTTTAGATTAAAACGCCATAAAAGATTGTGGGCAGGCTGGTTGGTGGAAATGGGAGACAAATTCCTAACTAGGAAAGGATGTTTGCAATTAGGGAAAAACCTAAAGAAAGATTATGTTGTAAAACAAAAAAATTAAATATCAAAATAAAATTTTTGAATGTGGAAATGTTTCGTTAAGTGCAGTTATTCTCTAAAAAAATAGGCTGCTATTTATCATTCGGGCTAGTTTCCCTTTATTTCGCGTTCTTGGTTTTATATTTATAAACCAAACTGGCTAGATTTTAGCTTCTGATAATTGATGTTGATGCGGTTGAAAAACACATTTAAAAATGTTTAATTTGCACTGAATCATTTTGTTGAAAAACTATTTTTAAATTGTGCTCTTATCTGAGTCTCACCTTAAAATATCCCAAGCCTCATATGTTCACTCCGGTTTTATAAAATAATTGTTTTTGCTCTTTGCTTTTTAATTGTAACAAAAATCAATGAACAAATACACATGTATTAAAACATATTCTGATAACGACAAGCACTTGTTACAATTACAGCTTAAAATATTGTGGGCATGGGGTCATTGTTAATACCCTCCAAGTACATTAAGAACGGACATTAATGCCGCGTTTATTGCCTTTAACCGCATTATGATAACTTTAAAAGTGCGCCATTTTTATGGCATACGGAAGGAAGCTGGGCAATTTATTTGTTGTTGTTGACCAACAGGGCAACACAATGGCGCCAGGCCGAGTCGACGAATCGCCGCGTTAAAAAATGAGAAATGTTTCCAAGGCTATTAAGTGGCCAACTAAATTAACTTTAAGACTTGACTGAGGCGCGACTGAGACTGAATCGCCCGCCACTTTGATTACATTAAATGGACGACAGACTGCCGCTGAGGTTGCCCAAAGGCGCGTGCGTGATACAATGCGAGTCCAAGAGCCTGGGACCTGAGGACAATCAACTTGATTAAAATTAAGCATCAAGTAAATAAATCTAAAAGCCAAAAAGGCAACAGCCCCCAAATCAACTACTGCTGCCTGGTTTGATTAATTTAAGTAAAAGAATCTTGGGCCACTTACTGCCCCATTTAAATTGTGACAATTATGCTATAAAAACAAGAAACTGCCCAAATGTGTTACCTGCGTATATTCCGCTGAATGGAACGTGTCACGGCGCCCATATCGCAAGCACTCTTATCCCCAGGCTTGCGGTTCTCCAGCCGACTGCTGCAGGAGCGTCCATCCAATGTGGCATAGATCGGACGTCTCGGCATCGCTGTATGGGATGTTCTAGGCGTTGGTATCTTGGTGCGTTCAGCACGTGGACTTGGCTCAAAACCAGAATCCTGATCCTTACTGGTTGTGGCTAGGACACCACCACCAGTAGCATCCCTCGACTCCTGTGCATGCTTCCAATTGCTGCGTGTTTTGGCCCCGCTGCGCACTCGCTTTTTAAGGCGTCTTTTGCGTCCGTTGGCCGCTAATCCATCATAGACTTCAGCAATAGCAGTGGCATCGCTAGTGGCACCCAATTCACCGCCACCCACTCCATGGCGATTACCACTACTGAGAAACCGACGCAATGCACTGTCGTGTTCAGGATCAATCTCGTCGCCATCGGCATCGTCATCATCATCATCCGCTCCATCATCGAATTCCTCGTATTCATAGTCGGCTTTATCTAGCTCAGAGGCAGTGGGTAATTTGGAGCTCGTGACATCATCAGGAACCACTTGAAAGACCTGACTGCCAACACCCGCGAAACTAACATCGGTTGGACGCGGCAACTTCTCGACTTCACCCACGGAGTCATCGCTCTTAAGGACTTGGAAGCTCGATTTTCGTTCAGGCTCATCAGAGTTTGGAAGAACTTCTGCCGCTGGCTCATCATCCGCTGAATCTGAGGGCAGCAACGTGAATGAACGTCGTGATTCCTGCTCCCGTTGTGGTTGCTCAGTTGGCTGCTGCTGGAAAGGCGGCTTTTGTTGAGGATTTTTCGGCTCAACCTGCGGTGTGGGTGTTGGCGTTTCGGGCGGCAGCTCTTTTGACTCAATTTTCGGCTCAAAAGCCGCCGTCTGCTCTACTTTCTTGCTAGTCTCCAAGGAGGTGGAGGAAGGCAGTGGATTCTTGCCATCTGACGCAGGTCCCTCGGCGGTCGGTGGCTTAGCAGCCTCAAAAGGCTCAACGGCAGGTGGAGGCGCTGTGTTAGTGGGTGAAGGTGTGGCAGTGGGTGGTTGGGCAAGCTTACTGGGCTTATCCTTGGCATCATTCAGTGGCAGCTCAGTTACCTCTTCACTCGCGGATTTCTCCCTAACTGATGCGTCTTCGGTGGAACTTTTGGATTCACTGCTTAGTGCAGTGGCAGCTATTTTAATCATCTGTTCGACCTCAGTGGACACCAATTTAGTATCCTCCTCACTTAGCTCGTGCTTGGAATCCATTGCGTCTGGTTCGGTCACGGGTACCTCTTCGGAAGACTTTGAGGAATGCAACTCAGCATCATGATGAACATCTACTTGAGTGACCACTGACTTAGCTGCTTCCTGCTCTTCATCAGTTAGCTCTATGGCATGGCTATCAGCTACTTTCAAGCTATCCTGTTCCACAAGAGCGGGCTTTTCGCTTTTGGCGCTCTGTGGTGGGGATTTAATGAAGGTAGCCTCTTTAACAGCTCCAGAAGTGTTTGGAGTGGTTGGATTCTTTGTTTCCAATGATGCATTCTGTTGACCTGTCTGGTTATCTTTCTCCTCCTCCTGTGTGATGGAAACTTTGTGTTCAATCTGTTTGGGAGACCCATTGCCATTCTCTTCTGTGTCAGGATGCTCTTTGGATCTATGGGAAGGGGTCGATCGTTTCCGGTGTACTACACGCTGCTTAAGCCGCTTGTGATAGCAACAGTTTTCACAAGAGTCCTCATCATCCTCATCGTTATCGCTGGTAAAGCTAGCATATCGCTCCCTAGATTTCCTCCGACGTATCTCGATGTTGCTTTTTGACCTGCAAATATCGCTGCACTTCTCATGCTGACTCTCACTACAGCTGTTGGTGCGTCTTCGAAGCTGGCGTCGCTTATGTTGTCGGCAAATATGCTCAACACGTTGCTCCTTGCGATACGATTGCTCCGTGCAGCTGCAATCATCCTCGTCTTCTTCCTTTTTACCTGGTCCCGCGTCATTGTCGGAATCGGTTCGCTTAAGATAAACAACGTACTTCTTGGAACTACGCAGATCATGCAGCTCTTCCTTCTCCACGTACTTCAGGGGTCTCACTAGATCTGCTGCGTTTCCCTCATGGAAAGGATTACCCCTCCTCGCAGCCAATCTCAACTTGCTGGACGGCTGCCCACCATGTGCTTGCAGAAACTTAGCTGTGGAGCGATGTCCACGCTGCAGTGCACCATCAAGTGGAGTGAGAACAATTCCCCTTGAATTGCGATACAGAGCATTCACATCCCCACCATGATCCAGCACCATCTTACACATGTCCGTATAATCGTTTGCGGCAGCAATGTGCAGCAAACTCCTTCCATCATTGCTGGTAGTGTTCACCTGTTTGGGCCGCTGTGAAAGCAGCCACTCCAGCAGTTCACGTCTTCCCGAGGCAGCTGCCTCGTGCAACGGTAGATCACCTTTGGCGTTGCGTAGCCAGAGATTAGCACCACGCTCTTTCAGCAGCTTTAACGTCTCAAACTGACCCTTGGAGCAACCGCAATGAGCTGGTGTGCGACCCTTGCGATCCTGACGATTGGGATCCGCCTCAAGATCAAGCAAACGTGCCGTCGCATCTGCATGTCCCAGAGTTACAGCATAATGCAATGCCGTGCAGCCATTCGAGTCGATCAGATCTGTGGGTGCACCACACAGGCTGATAAGTGTATCAATACATTCGGTGTGACCACGAGAGCCAGCACAATGGAGTGCAGTGAGACCATCCCTAAAAGAGACGAACAGAAGAGAGTGACTAAAATTGTATAAAAAGATCTTGATCGGTCAGGCAAGTCAAAAAGCACTTCATCAAAATGTTTCCCTATATTTTATATTTAAACCCACTTATCGGAACTCTCTACGCGTGCTCCCGCTTTAACCAGTGCGATAACTGCCTTAGCTGATCCAGCTGAGGCAGCCCATAGCAACGGCTGTCTTCCATCCTTATCCTGAACATCAACGCTCGTCTGGGGATGAGCCAAGAGTATGCCAAGAATTTCCAATGACAACTTGCTAGAGTTAGAATGCAGCTTGTTGTCATAACTGGCGCCACACATTTGGGCTGCATAGTGGAGAGGAGTACCACCATTAACATCCGGTTTGGCCACTCCTGCACCAGCGGCCAGAACGGCACGCAGTGCTTCAATTTCGCCACACACTAAAAAGAGAATGTTTGAATTGTATACATATATACGCAGGAGGGGAATACTTACCCGTTGCCCAGTGCACCACAGAGTGACCTTCATTGTCCACCGCATTCACATCGGCTTTGTTCGCTAGCAGCAAATTGACCATCGCCAAGTTGCCCTGAATAACAGCCAAGTGAAGCGGTGTGAAGCCATCCTCATCGGCAGACTCCAGCAGCTCGGGAGCTGCAATTGCAATGCTTGCGGCAGCCACGAGGTCACCGGTCTGCTCCAAGTCCTGCGCCGCACAATAATGCAGCGCGTTGCGGTTGCTACGGTCACGTTGCCGCAACAGTTGGGGCTACAAATGGAATGAGGGAGATTAAGAAAAAAATGAAAAGTTATTCAGATATGTTCGCCAGTTAAATATGCTTTGAATACATTATTGTTCTTTACTTTTCCTATACATTTCAATTATGGATGGGCTACCTTAAAAATCGCGAACTCAAAATTAATTAACGCGTTTTATTCAGTTGCAGCCGTTGCACAGAATGCAATTCAACAGCAGCGTTAAAAAAAATAAACTAATTAAAATGTCATTTGCATGCTGCGAAAATTGCAAAAGAGTGAGACAGATAAAGAGTGAGGGACGGACGGACGAAGAGTGTATCTCTCTCTCTCTCTTGCCGTATAGAGCTGATTAATAAATTGTATAATTATGAATAACGTTCACGGCCAGTTCAGGCATCAAACGAGCACAAACTTTAAACACATATAAATAATTGCAGCAACCAAATGTTTGCAGGTTTCTCTTGTGTTTTATTTTTGTTTTTTAATCGGCCATCAGTTTTGTTTATTGTAATTTATTTATGTTAATATTAATTCAAAAGTGCGGCTGTCGTTGTTGTTTTTGTTGTTCGCGTTTGTGTGCGCGAAATGTCCGCATTAATTAAATATTTTTATTTTGCACCAAATTGCGAGTTTACAATTGATAATTGAACACATATTTTTGCGTTAATCACGTGCAAATTGTCCACGGCCGTAAATAATTGGAAAATTACTTTTCATATGCGGCACCGTCCACAATCGTTCCTTGTTAGTTACTAAAGCAACAACGCCGCGTTGGGCCACAACCAACGGCAACAAAAATAAACAAAACAAATATTCGGCATCGTACAACGAATTGATTGAAAGTGCAAGTGCCGCTAACCGTTGCACCTGGCAACGTGGTGAGTTACACCTTGCAACGCACAACAATGTGGTGTGTATATGGTGTATTTGTATGCCGGCAATTACCAAATTCACATTGGGCATTTTGGCGCGCAACACGATATCAAACTCCAATGGGTGGGCAAACATTTTGAAAAGTGACCTCATTTCTCTCTTTCTAACTCTGTAAGCGCAACGCGTTGCCTTTTTTCCGCGTGTCAAAACATGTCAAGTGCAGAGAAAATACTGTCGCCACCGTCAAGAACTATGTTACAACTTTGCCTAGCCGCTGCTGCTTCTGCTGCTTCCTCAAAAAAGTTCGCATTGCGACGAAGACTAGCGACTTCAACGGCAGCAGCAAAAGCGGCAACCACACGCAAGCCCAAGAAATAAACGCTGAAGTGAAAATGTTTGCTAAATCATCGACTCAACGCCAATTTGCAAATAAACTAACTGATAGCGGGTCAAGTAAATGGAGAAATCGGTACACTCTTAAACTAATCTCTCTATCTGTTACCGCTTATTATTTAAATGAGCAATCCTTATAAAAAAAAACTAATTCATCCTTATTAAAATTTGTGTTGCGTTAATAACATTCAGAACATTCCCATCGACCAAAAATTGCTTGGTCAGTTGGCAAATTTAATCTGATCATTCGATGAACATTAAATTGAGAATACATCGAAAATAAAGTTATAAAGTGTATCAAATGTTCGTTAAATTTTACATAAATATTTATCTCGGGCTATGAAGTTTCGGTCTATTATGCTACAAAAGACGACTTGTGTTTACCTTGGCAGACAGGCAGAATGATTGAATGTGTTGCTTTTCTAACCAACAATCAATTTTTGCAGAATTATTTTAAGCACGTCGCTCTCTCTGTTTTTTATCAGGCGCAAAACCAATCGCGTGACTGTCAGTGAGGACAGGGATATAGGACTTGCCTGGGGTGTTGAGCGAAGAGAGCGAAGTGTGTTGGAATGTGTAACTCGTTTTTCGGCAGGCAAAAATGCCGAAAGTCGTTTCAGTTCAATTTATAGCACATTTAACTAAGTCAACAAATTGTTCGGTGGCAGTCGAAAAAACTAAGATAAAAACTCTGACAGCAAGAAAAACAACATAACAAGCGCCAACAAAAAGTAAACCAAAAGCTATTACAAATTGGCGTGTTCTCAATGGCAGCCCGACAGGATCATACATCAAGGGCTGGTGAAGGGTGAGGAGTCATTAAAGAAAGTTATGAATTGAAGTCGACTCAAAGACAGCTCAAAGAAAATCAAGTCAAGTTATTAAAATGTAATATAAATAAAACTAAATTAAATTGGATAAGAACCTAATTTTGAATGTGAATTTATTTTAACAACTTTATTTTGACTAGCTTCGAAATGTCCGGTCAAATTCAAAATGTATCAATGAAAGAAACAACAACTTCCCAATTTTGTCTTCATGCTCCTCGAGCAATGCCAGGATAAAATAATAAATTTTAATTAAACTGCTTGTCTTCAGTTAGTGATCTACTTGATTGACACACTTTACTTTGACTTCGAAATAAATACTTTTAAATGTGTCAAGAGTTGTATAAAAAAGTTATTTGCATAATTGAACATATTTTGTCGGAAAATTTTCAGTTTAAAGTTATCCGTGAACAAAGCTTAAATATCAGACAGTCAGTCTTGAGTATAAGAAAGCATAAATTAGACCCAGCTATAGATTATTATCAAGTTATATTTGCTAAATCGGGTCAAAATTGCCTCCGTCAAACTGATCTTGACAACATTATTATAAACCTATGCACAAGGTTGTTGGCACAGATTGTACAAATGTTCATACTTTGGGCTAATGCTAAGTTTTTGTAAAGCACCAAAAAAATGATTTATACCCTATCACAGTTTAGGCTCCTGCTCTTGGAGGCGGTTTTAAATTTTTTGGTATTTTTTATTTCGATAATATTTTTTTGTTGATTGAATCAAAATTGTTTTGGTGCTTTCATTGTGTTTACTTTGTAACCAAGAAAAGAAAGAACAAAAAAAACAGAAAAGAAAAATGAGGAAATTTACATTGCGTTTGGCACAAAAAAGTATTAACAATGCGTTTTATTTGCCGCTATTTCCGTTATCTTTGCTGTCCCTTTTTAAGCAGTGTCCTCTCCATATCGGGAGCTGTGTGTTTCTCTGTATTTCTTGCAGCAAACCATCCGGATTATGAATAATTCAAATAAACTGAAATGATACCTAAAAACTTTGACAGCCAGCTCGCCTCAGCTGGTATAAAGAAAGAACCAAGGGTCACAGCTGAATGGGAGGGAGGGATGCAGAGTGGGCAGGTTTGGACTTAACGCAGTTACAAATAAAGTTATCTGTTGTTGTTGTTGTTTTTGTCGTTGCTGTTGTTGTTGCCTTTTTTATTATAACGATGATGGTTGGTATGATTGTTGCCGCTGCTGTCACTTCAACTCCCCCCACTCAAGCCTCCCCCACCAAAACTGCTGCTGCTGTTGGTGGTGTCATGCGAATTTGCATTTAACTTTCTACGTTTGCCCAACACAAAATGAAATGCGATAATCAAATACGTCCAACAACAATGCAGCAATAGCAGCTGCTTGCTTTTTGCTGCCCAACCACACGCATACACACGCAAACACATCCCCCCCGTTGAAGTCCATTGTTGTTAAGCTTAGATAAAACTTTTCCATTCAGGGCAGGCGAATTCGCCAACGCCCAGAGATGCTGCTGTTTATGCCATTTTAATAGTTGCCAAAACAAATAAAACATGCCCGAGCCACATAATACCGAAGCCACCCGAGCAAATTTAAGCCAAATATGTATGTACAACACAAAATTTTCAAATGAAATCATTGAACATTAAAACCAATTTCCATTGAATGTACCTTGAATATAATTTGATACCAATTAAGCAAAAATCGAAGCGCATGTCGAACAAAAATTTATGAATTCCTTACTTCATTATTTTTTCCACTTTTTCATTTGATACTGTCGCAACGTAGATTTTCTATGACCAAAAACAAAATGTGTTATTTTATTTCATAAGCTACAATTTAATTTTTCATATACAATTCTTTAACAAATATAAGTTGCTAGTTATACTCATTAATTCCACAAACTGAAGAACAATTATTCATTACAAAAAACGTAAATATTCATAAAACCAGCTTAACGCTTTAATTTACTCACTAATTCAACTGGGTCAAGGTGTCGCCCTGTTCACCTGATTAAGCGAGAATTCGATAGAACAAAAAGGCTATTAAAAAATACGTGCTACAATTTATGACCCACAGCAGTAAGTTGCAACAAAGAAACAGTTGAACGAAGGCAGCCATAAAGTTGCAAATATTTTGTAACTTCTGATTTCGTTTCGTGGAACAACCCAGGCCAAGCCGTAGCTTAAAACCGGAGAACGGCACGACTGATTTTAAGCAACTAAACTTATAAAATGCTCCTTGGCTGGATTTGTTTTTGTGTGCGGCCCTTGGCATTTGAATAGCTAGAATGATTGCACTTCCTTTATGGCGACTCCTACTCCTCGAATGGAGAACCTGGTCAACTCTTGTTATTCATATATCGTAATCCATTAGCATAACAATGAAGTTGAAGTTGTCCAGAAGGGGCCACAAATGTCATAGGCCTTTGAATTTATATACATATTTGGCTATGACGCATACGACATGGTGTACCCCATATATTTTATTGTTTACAGGCAGGAAGTGCGTACACATACATATAAATAAAGCATAAATAATAATGAATGAAGCAAAAAAAGAACAGAGGAAACAGAAGCCGACACTGAAAGCAAGAATGAGAGAGACAGAAATAGATAGAGATAGATAGAGTAAATGGGAAAACAGGGGCCACCAACAGTGACATGATAATGCATAAAAAAGTAAAAATACATGCATGGTCTGTGAGTGCCATGAAAAAGCCACACACAAGCCGGCATGCGGGCAGTTTCAGAAAAAAATACATAAAAAAAAAACAAACAATGAACGAAGAAGAACAAGGGAAGCTGTGCTGTCTCGTAGAGAACATGAGAACCGAGAATTCGACTTAACGCTTCGTTGGCCAACACATCCGCCATAATTATGTGTGACGCGACAGCAGAATGGCACATTAAAAGGGCCAGAGGATAGGGTAAAGAACCAGAACCACAAACACACCGAAGCTAGTATCTCTATTCAGGATATCTACAGTCGCAGTTTTCCTGTAGGAAATGCTCTAAAGGCTTACCAAAACCAAACCAAAAACAAATCTCAGACAGACTGAATGCCCGGAAACAGTTTGCCAAGCGCCTTAAGGTCGCCATTTTGGCCCCACGAGTATATGTGTTAGTGTAGCACTGCTTAAGATGTCAAGTGAGAGCAGCAGCAAATGTTGGCTGCCCACTCAATGGCAAATTTATGCGCACAATAGTACGTTATTCATATGTTAATCACATTCGAGGCACAGAAGGGCCAAGCTACTTTTGGACTGCTTTGCTTGGTGCCTAATTAATGCAAGCGACAAAATGCGCAGGTAACTCACAAACTGATGTGTACAGTACAACGTCCTTAATATTGCTGTCTTCTTTGATGCCTGGCAATGTGGAAAGTTGCTTGTGGGCGTGGCCATCGTCTCAAGCAGCTAAACCAAACAACAACAGCAACTATAATTTACATGCTAAGCAGACAATGCCAGGCGGGTGAAAGAGTTTGGTTTGCGGGGTAAGGACTTGGGATAAGACAGCTCTTTAACTGTTGTTGTAGCACCTTTTATATTTCTAATTAGTGCCACGTTGCTAACTGCAACAACGGGAACAACAACAACAATGCTTGCTGCTGCTGCTGCTTGCACTGCAGCTAATGTTGCTTGAATGGCTTTAGCTTTGCCATTGTTGTGTGGACTGCTACCACTTTACTCTCACTACCCAAACACCTATTCACACCTTTCACTCCCCCCGCACACACAAAACAGGAAGCGATGCGATGCTCCGCAGCATTCTTAAGTAGTTTTGGCAATTATTTACAGCTACTTTGCTCGCAGCAACAGCAGCAACAGCAAATCCTCACTTCTTTCCCCTAGACGACTTAAGGTTTGCCGCACGGATTATTAATATTATTATTATTCCGCTCTGTGTGTGTATGTGTGTGTGTGTGGGTGTGTGTGTGCCGCGGCTCTTTCGCTCTATAGTTAAACTTTTTGCATAGTTTTTATGCCTTTGCAAACGGATTAACAACGAACGGCAAACTTTTCATTTTGATCTACAAACTTTTGGCGGACGTCCTTCTCGCACTTCTTCCCATTCTCAACCAACCTGGTGGTGGTCCTGGCTTTGATTTCTCGTTCAATGGTTCAGGTGGTAAGCTGTTCATCCAAATGTGATGCAAGCAATTTAATGTTATCCTCCTTCGATGCTATCAATTGCTTTTAAATTACCACTCAAGACTGACACAATCCAATCCAGCACAACATTATCATGACTTGCCCAAAGACGTTTGAAACTTTCAAGCAGGAAATCGTATTTACTTTTATGTTGATATATATTATATTTAGCTGAAATTTTTCTCCAAATATATGTACTTTATTTTTAATATATGATAAAATGTTGTTCAACTTTAATGTGAGCAAAACTTTTGATATGTATGTGTACATTAAACTTTAACTTTACACTCCCCTCCAGTATTAATCTTACAGTGTACAGAGAGTAGGAAACGTGTCTTATGAATTTTTCAAGATGGCCACAGCTGATGCTGGACGACTACTCTACTACTAGTTGACTGCTGGGCAAACAGAGTTTTTGTGGATTTGGCTTGGCGAAGTGTCGTCTGCATAATTCATTGGCCAAGTTGTAAGTCATGGCTCAAGTTTTCTCTAAATCAAATTAAGTTTACAAAATATTTTACAAAACTTTTTGCTCTAGCTGAGCTCAATTAAAAATTATGCATCCCCTGACCCACCCGCCCGGATCGCAACTGAAGTAATTTCCGCAACAAAAAAGTTTTTCTGGCCAACAACAAACTTAGAACGGAGGTGGGGCGGCGCCATCTGTATTGGCTGGATCCTCAAACTGTGCACCAAAGCGCATTAAAATTAGTAACAAGCACTGCTCATTTGTGTCAACTTTTCATGTCATTATGCACTTTGAGCAAATATTATTGTTGGTGGACTGTGGCAAAAGTTTACAATTGCTCCCAACTTCCACTCTCTCTCTCTCTCTCTCTCTCTCTCTGTGGCAGTCATGTGATTAGCCAGCCGGAGCATATATCCTTAAGCAAAAATGCATTACAGCAAAGCAAATTCATATGCGGATATCCTACATGTGTCACAGAGAGAGCAGAGTCAGAGAACAACAACTTTGACTGCAAGTTGGTCGAGTAACTATTAACTGAGCGAACGCTTCGGAAGTCATTTCAAAAGCCAAACAACAGTGACAACACAACGGTTGGCCATGGCAAGACAAATTTCTACGTTTTCGGTAATTAATTTGCCATTTCAAAGTTTGCCCAGTCATAGATGAGACAGTTATCCTTTTTGGTTACTACCCTCTGCTGACTATCATGGTCAGCTTCTGGTTTCTAATTAATTGGCCGGCCAGCCGCCAGACAGCTAAATAAGCCAGCCAACACATACATATGCATGGGGCAAAGTTTTGTGACGCTTTTTGCTCAATTAGCTGCCAGTTCATTTAGCTCGCTTGATGACTCAAAAAATGGCTCACACTCCGCAGATGGCAGCCATTCCAATTAAACTTATTTGGTGCTGACTTTTATTTGAACATCGTTAAAGTGGTAGGTAATTAATTACCGCTCGACATGCAAAACTGTCAGTTATGTGTTGTGGCCAATAAATTTTGGATTGAGGTGAGTTCTTGAATTCGTATCCCAAAATATATAAATGCCAAACTGGCCCTTTTTATACGTTTACGTACATATATTAAATTAAAGCTGCTGCTACTTTTTCGTTAATAAAATCCACTCACATACCTGGATAAGTAGAAGGGAAACCCTTTCGTTTTGAATGTGGTCTGTGTCTGTCAGTAATTACAAGAAAATGCGCCAAATGACTCGCAATTAAATTGAACACACACAAAATAGTTTTGGCTGGGGAGGGGGTTGAGAGATAGGATAGGGTTAGATAGGGAGTAAGGTCGTTTGCTCTATTATGTGCCCCAATTTAGCGCAAATTACTGAACGGAACGTTCTCCTTCTTCTTTTCTTTTTGTCAATATCACGGCAATTTGGCATTACCTTTGGCAAACGACAAACGAACAAACGGAAAACAGCTGGCGATTAATTAGGAATTCAAGTGACTGCAACTTAAGTTCAATAGATATTGTGAAATAATTTGAATGTGCGAGCAGCAAGCAAAGCAAAGCAAAGCAAATCAAACGAATCGATTCGATTCGAAACGAAACGAAACGCAGTTCCACAGCCAAAATCAATGAATAAATGAGTGCCAAGAGCGAATGCAGTCGTGAATTCGTCTCGAATAAAAATACCAATGGGTAAAACCTGGGTAAAAGCAAACTTAACGGCGTCGCTTTTAATGAAATTTCAACAAAAATGTTACAACAAGCGTGGCACACAAAAACAAAAAACCGAGGAGTGGCTCCTAAAAATAAAAAAAAATTGAAAATATAGAAACGAGAAAAGGAAGGGGAAGAAGAAATTAGACAAAGTGCTTTGCTGTTTGAGCGAAAAAGCAAAAATTGCAATTAAAACTACCAGGCGATGGCCAAATGGACAGCTGAACGGACAGTCAGCAAAAGGGGGAACAAGGTGCAGGCGGAGCCAAGCAGCGCCTTCAAATTAATAATAATTTGCGCATTGATGGAGCGCAAACAAAAGCAAAAAAGAAATGCCTCAAACGCAAAAGTGCAATGGGAGAGAAGCGTAATTAAAAGAAAAAAATTGAAGAAAAAAAAATGGCAAATCGTGGATAAAATAGTTGCCAAGGTCAACTTTTCATTGTCGCAAATGGAAATATTGACAGCTGAACGCACTTAAAATGACAATTCGAGCATAATGAGTATTAAGAGCATTTTGAAAGGTTTGGTCAGGCGACTGCTCGACTTCAATTCAATATGGAAATTCAAAGATTACATCATCCACAGCATTTTGTAGTCCAACAGCAATTGCATTTATTTCGCTTTCATTTTCGTATACATTATTAAATATTACACGAGCGCTTAACAAGCGCGCAAAAATACAAAATTTAATTTCGAACGACAACGTTCACCCGGGCACATTGGCTGCCAGGCGACCAAAGTACCATTACTTCACTTATCAGCATCAGCAGCAGCAGCAGCGAACGCACAGCAGTGTTAATGCCAACGGGTGCTTTGTGCAACCCAGGCAGTGTTGCCCTTTCAGCCATTTTTCGGACAGATCTGACCAGTGGTATAGGAAATATGTCTTTATATATTTTGTTTTTGAATTCTATTGAGTCGTTTATATAATAATCGTTCCATCGCAAAAACTTTTAAAACATCGACACTCAGTAGTCACTCATTAAAGTAAACATGCCCAAGGAGCTGTACAAGATGAATTGGCTGGAATCGTTTCTAAACTTGCCCAATGGCAAATCATGACTGTTTTATAGTTATGTATAGTAGGGAGTGACAAAAAATTTCACAATTTGGCGATATAAAAATATTCACTTATTGAAATGGGAAATCAACAATAAAACAGACAAACTTTTGATGGAGCTAATTGCCTTTTACCACTCAGAGTAAAACAACCAATATTTTAGTAAACCAACAATTGCAATCGAGTTATTAACAAAGCCATTTTCAAATGTTGACATTGAACGAGCTTTCAGAAAAATTCCTTTAATCAAAATAACAAAGACACAAGGACAGACACTAATTGAAATTTTGGGAATAATCTAAAAAATACTCGTCAATTGAAGTCTTATACATATATGATATACGATAAGTATTTCTAATTTTAAATTTGGGCTTCGGCGGCATGGCGCATGCTGCCACAATTAAAATGTCCTAGAAAATACATCACAACTAGAAGTCAAAAATTAGATAAATTGAATCATGCGCCAAAGATGTTTAAATATAAAAAATAAGAGATCAAAGTTATTTCTGTTATTATGTTTTACATATGTTTATTTTGCGTTATTTTGCCTCATATGTTTTTTTATGTGGCTGATAGCTGGCAACACTGAACCCAGTTACCCAGTCAACCGGTTGTCAGCAGCAGAGCTTGGACAATCATCAAATACCCTGCTAAATAACAAAGAATTCAAATTTTAAATCTTACCCGATTTCAGTTTTGATCAATTACTAGAGAACCCATCCCGGTGATCTCCCTACCCGCAGGGTATCCTAATCCTATTTAATACCTAGATATATTATTGTTAAGGCATCATAATACGATTCCATACTACTTTTTAAGCTACCCATTAGGTTATGTACAGAAGATACTGAACGATTCCTTTTGACTTATAATAAATTGAAATTAGAAACAAAAAAAGATCAATTACTATATATTAATATAAATCATGTCCATCGACAAGTCTTGAAAATGCCTGTTATCTTTGTTTTCTTAACGTTTGAATTTACACATAATATATGTTATTGATATTATTTTATTTTAATTAATTTACAAAAAATCAATTATAAAAGAATTATTAAATATATTTTTGCCCAAAAAACTTAATCGCAGTGGAGAAAATTAGTCACTGTTTCTTAGTTTTTTTTTTTCAGAACTTATTTGTATTTCGCTAGTGAATTTTGTTTAATTTATGAGGTATTTTAAGAGTCATGTTTTCGGCAACAGTATTAGCAAAAGAACCTGAAGTAGTACAAGAGATATCCCAATCATAATGTGTTAACAGGATATTTATTAAACTTGGCATACCCGTTACAAATATATTTAACGAGTTTAAACTTACTAGCACTGTTAATATTATTTGCAGCAAACAAAAGGTGCCTGGTGCGTTGGCAGCGGGATCTCGCTGAGCAAAAATCAACTTCTGCAGCTGACTTTTTGAACAAAATTTTTTGCTTAGAGCATGCAAGCGTGGTCGAGCGCCAGTTAGAAGAAAAGGTACGGTACGGTGACTGCCTGCTGAGCAGTTGCTGCAAATCTTAAGTGAAAATAAATAATTTACACCTGCAGCTATCTTAGGGGCGGCAGCCATCTGCTTTGTGGGCTGCACGAAGCAACATCGCTGGACAGGCATACACACCGACAAACACGCACACACACACACGCTCATAAGGAATAAACAAGTTGAGGTGAAAGTTTTTGTTTCGAATTTGAAGCAAAAAATTTGTGGTTTAAACTTTAAGGCAACGCCAAGAATAACAACAAATTTTTCACCCGGACGCAAAGGTGGCACAATTGAGGCATTTAGAGACAAGATGGCAAGCAGAAGGGGAAATGCTTGCAGCGCGGCAAACAATGCCCGAAGCCAAAAAGTTTTATTTTCTAAGAAATTAAGACTTAATTGGTAAAAGCAGCAACAACATCAACAACAACGATAACAACAACCAACAGCAACAGCAAAAGCAACAACAATGGCAATACACAATAAAAAACGACAGAAAGAGAGGACAACACTGCCGTTAGCCGTTAGCCGTACGGCGGGTTGGAAAAACCAGCATCAATGAAAAGTTTAAGCAAAACAACAGAAGGCAAGTAAACAAAGCCGATGAATGTTGCTGAGTGCTTTCTCTCTCAAGTAGCTGAAAAGACAACAAACGATGATGTTCGCCGCCTTGGCTAAATGCAAGAAACAATCGACATTAAAAATTAGGTTTCTATTACCCATACGCCGCGTTGAACAACAATATTGATGTCATATGAAATGGGAAGTTTCCACAGCAACTAAATACATTTTGATGCAAAATACTTGTATAGATAGAAATGTACATTTTAAATAAGAAATATCTAACGTTAACACACAATAATCATTTTTTTGGGGAAATATTGGATTCTTAACGTAGTTCATATTTTCATCTATTGCACACGACAACTATGTCAACTTTATTTCTCTTATTCAAGCGCGTTACAACTATAGTACTGTCATTCAGTGAGACAGCAGACAACCAATTGGGGGCATTAGACAGAATCTTAATTAAAATACTACATACTCAAGTGCTCAGACCAACAATGCCACGCGCCACACATAAATAAGAATTGTTTACATTATTCAACAAGCAAGCGTACAATGAGCACAAAGAAGTCGCTTAAACAGCTCGTCGACAAAAGACAGCTAGCAGAACGTTATATCAACAGGCTCAAAAAGTTTTAATAGGTTACGGTAAGGCCTAATCCAGAGCAGGCAAATTAAATACATGCCCTACAGACAATGAGATTAGCAACCGTAGCCGTGCAAATAATATTCTAATAAGAAATTTGTAAATGGCACACAAAGCTGATGTCTTGTGTGATAAAATCTTATGTTTGTACTCATTTATATTCTTGGATTAATGCTAGAAAATCTATTTTTAAGTTAAGCCTTCAGCTTTATGAAAACTTAGACACGCACGTAACTGAATTTGTTTTACTTTTGTAAAATATCTTTTAAATTTTTGATTCAACTGTTGAATACTTATTTTTAAATGAAACTACCACAATTTCTGTAATCAGTCAAACTGAAATATCTCTACACGACACTGTAATTAACTTGAAACATTGATGACATTGGTATAATAATAACAATTCGGTAATGATTCATCCATCACTAAAAACATGTCAACATGTTCAAAACATTTGCTGGGAAATAAACTTTGATAAATAGCAAAAGCTAATTAAAGAATTTTCATAACTCCTTT
This sequence comes from Scaptomyza polygonia, assembly GCA_035044585.1. Lineage (NCBI taxonomy): Eukaryota > Metazoa > Arthropoda > Insecta > Diptera > Drosophilidae > Scaptomyza > Scaptomyza polygonia. The sequence goes on from JAWNNU010002156.1 coordinate 1,297,875, forward strand.
ACACAACATGAGTTTTAAAATTAAGGTTCGTTCACAATTCATAAAGAAACATAACACGAATTACAGCATAACATTTTAAGGTACCTTTTTTGGATAGTCAAATTTAAATTTATAATTTAACTTTTTCCAATGGGCAAGCAATGGGCAAAAACCCATTTCATTGGCCCAGCACTTATTGCTTCTGTTGTAATATAAAGTATAAAAGCCGTCGAAATGCGGTGTGTTTATGACGCATATTTAATGTGTATTGCGAAGCGCAAGAGTAAGTAATAATTGCCAGCATTTGCCATATTTCAGAGGCAAATAAACCAGTTTGAAGGCAAACGAGCATCAAGGTTAATGCCGTTTAACAATTACATAACTGAGTAAACTGACGTCAGGCAGAAAATGTTGAAATCTATTGGACTGAAGACTGAACGTTTGTATTGGCGACAAGAGCTCTAAATTATGTTCAATGGACGAATGCGAGGCCAATTCATATCAAATTTGCCGTCAATATCAATTACGACACCGAAGGCACAGCTCCAGCACAGCTCCAAGTCATGAGCTAGCTGTCCGGAAATGAAGGCATTTAGGGGCGACCGTCAAACATCGTTCAATAATAATTGCAAAACTAGCAACATGACAATTTCAATGGGACGACAATTTGGAGAACGATGATGGCCATTAGGGAGCCTTGGAAATTTATCTGCGTTCAATTAGAAACTTTTCAAATTTCAATTAAATGTGGAAATTGGCATATTTAGGCGCATGACAAACGAACCAAGCAACGACGACCACCATTCAACATATTCAAAAACATTTTCCAACACGGCTGCCAAATTGCGCAGCCATCACTAAGCCTCGAGATTATTTTGTCAATTTCAAATGTCCTGCCATTTACAGCATTTTAATTTGAACTCGACTGCGAAAGGCGGGCAGCTGGCAGCGGGCAGCAAGCATATCGTCTGCCCGGAGTTTTGGGCTCTTTTTGTTATTTTTGGCTTGTTGTAGAAATGTTTATGAAGCAATTAGGCTCTGAGCTCTACGAGAACAATGCGACCAATGGGCTGCAACGGAAATTTAAAAGACGCTTGTCATTCTGCTGGCAAAACACCTTCAACGAAAGGGTATATTGCCATTTTTTTTTTTTTTTGGGCTTTAAATTTAACACGCCTGCTCATCGTGACAGCAAAAAGATTAAAATCTTGTTACGCCTTCGCCTGATTTTTGGGGCAGCTTTTGTTTTGAGACAATGCCATAGCGCTGGCATTATCATGATGTTGCCTTTTTGCTTAACACTTAACCAACAAGCTTTCTTCCCTTTAATTATTTAACTAAAAGTCATCTAGTCATGTTATTTGCTATTGTTCGTGTGTGAGTGCTGTGTTTCGAATGTGCTAAGTTGGTTCATTACACTCGTTTATTTCGCTGTTGTTTGTCCGATTTTTTCTTTTACTTTATATTTATGCAACACATGTTGCTAAGCGCTAAACTTTGGCACTTTAGTGACAAAAATATACTTTTTTTTTTGTTTGACAGAGATGCACTAAGAAAAAACCGCAAAATCACAATCTTACACAAAATCGTTCAGCACAAGTATAAGTTTATATATTTTTTGACATTTTTGTGGTCGTGTCACATTTATAAACCACACCATGGCAACATATTTTTTCTGAAAGTGACATGACGATAAATCTAATGTCAAAAAGTTTTCATTTGAATCTTTTGAATACTTAACAATTAAAGAATTTTTGTAGAAATATTTTAATAACTTTAGCTAGAAAAATATAAGTTTTATTTTTTTCTGTGTGCTCTCAATTGTTGCACCTACCTTGGCGCGCATTTGGGCAAGCACTTGAACAATGTCGCCATGCTGGCACGCATACATTAGACTGGTGCAGCCCTCGGCGAGACGAGTTTTTATTGCCACGTTCACCGCATTCGCATCCCGAGGCGTCTCCGCATCCGTTTTGGTGCGCATCATTGTTGTTGCTCTACTTCTACTTTTACTTCTGCTTCTGCTTCGGCCTTTGCTGCTTCCAGCTGCTCTTTGCAGTGCCAACGCCGTTGCCGATGCCGTTGCCATTGTTGTCGTTGTGGTGGTCATCCTCTTCTTCTTCATTGTCATTGCCGCTGCTAACGGTGCACGTGACCGCCCTGGCAACGGACTCTCAAAATGCAACTGTTTCTTGCCAGACAACTGAACGGCTGTACTACTTTTGGCCTTAAAGCTTTGTGGTTTGGCTGCTGCTTTTGTTGCCGCATCGCGTTTTATTTCCGCTTTCGGACGCTGTTGCATTATACTTGAATTATTTGTCACACTCTGTCAACTGGTCATAAAGCTGTATTTGTGTTTGTTTCGCTTTTTGCTTTTGTGATGCATTTTCATTAGTTATTAAAAGGCACAAACGTTTTTTTTGTTTTCTCGGTCTCTTTTTTCTCGTTTTGGATCAGTTTGCTCGTACTTGATTTAAGTGTCTATGTATAATTAAACGCTAATTTGTTTGCTCGCTACGAACTTGCCACATGCGGGCACTCTCTCTGCATAGTTTGTTGGCTGCGGTAAATGGTGACAGTATTCTCACACACAAAGTAAATAAGTTCAAAGCTTTCAAGCGTAAACGGAAGTAGCTGCCGCCATATTTAAATATATATGTGTGATAGTGTGTGTGTGTGTGTGTGTGTGTGTATACTCTAATGCGGCAACTGCTTTCGCTTGAACGCCTTTTAAATTTTCAACAGCCTGCGACATGCGGTGAACGCGAACTCGAATCGACGCGATTCAACGCGACAGGACGCGGTGCGCTCTCCTTTTCAATAATTAATTTCAGTTTTTATCAAAGCACAACCACATACATACATACATACACCCACAGCCACACATGCCTCAACTCACACACCCACACACATATGCGAGTGTTTGTGTGTGTGTGTATTCAGCTTGCCTGACTGACTGGGGAATAAGATGACGCTTTGGCAACCGTTAAATAGACAGCGACAGCAAACTCCCTCAATCCCATTCCCATTTCACAACCTATCCACTAGCGCACAAAAGTGTGCTATGAAAAATTCAATGTGCTTACATTTGATTTAAATTTCCGTTTTTGCTATCGTGCGCCCGATATCAAAGTGAAATTCGTTGTTAAATCGCGTGGCAAATAGTTTTTCGAAAAATAATAATAATAATGACTAACATAGCGCACGTGTGTGGAAAATGTTTTGGTGAAATTTTTGTCTATTTTGTGGGTAGGGCAATCATCATGTATAAATTATGACAATGCGGAAAGGCAGCATGAACGGTGCTTAACAATAAGACTGCTGCCGACTGGAATGAAAATAACACTGATAATGATAATGTTTATCATGATGAATATAACAATTTTGATGATGACGCCAGCAGCTGCTTCTGCCTCTTATAAAGCGATAAATGGCGAAAGCTGCGCAAACCTATCGGTTGATTGAAAACCGAAATGGAATTAAATAAATACGAGTATACACGCGCATGCAGATAGAGCTGCCATGAGGATTGCAAAAAAAAAAATTTAAAAATACCAAATAGCTAAGAGGAAAGCGAAGAGTGAAAAGTGGGCAGAATGGCGATTACCACGCACCGCATTAAATTTCGAGAGCACGTAAATCGCAGTTCGCGTTCGCGTTCGCGTTCGCGACTGCGGCTTATTTTGATGGCGACAACGCTGCTGCAGCTGCTGTTGCTTTGCGGCTGCTTTTTGTGCGGGCCGCAGCAGATTACGTTTCATTTGCTGGCAGTGTAGCTGTGCTAGTGCTGCTGCTGCTGCTGCCACTGCAGCGCCTCTTGATGATGATTTTGGCAAGGTTTACGCGACTATAAGAGCATCGTTCGTTCGAATCGTTGAAATCGTCGCTGGCGTCTTTGACAAGGCGTTGGCTTTCAATAAATTAATAAAAAGCCCAGCACGCAACGCACAAAAAGGCAATAAAAATTGCTTGACTGTGTGAGTTGAGTTGTGAAAAAACAGCTCAAGGCTCTTTGGCAGTGCCACGCGAATTAAGAATGAATGCAAAGAGTGTGTGGCTCATTAGCTGACAGTAAGATTGCGTAACATGAAACGAATAATCAAATACTTTATTACTATACACAAAGCTGATTGAATGAATATAATGAAAAGAGTCGTAATTTATCAGATTGTTTACGTTCTATCTTTATCCAACCACTTACAATAAGAAACTTTTCTGAATGTATAAAGATTTTCCTCGAATTTAAATAGCTAAAATGTCTACAAAATTTATAAAATTCATTCAATCAAACTCTTTTCCAACGGACAGACATAAAATGTACACAATAAAATCCAAAAAAGCAAACATTGAAATGAAATGTCACTATTAATGTCTTGATTAGAATATTTAATGGCTTATGGAAATGAAAATTCGTTTCTTAGTAAAATACACACGCCGTGACTTGCACACAAGCCTATCCATAAAAAATCAACCACCAGCGGTTTTAGTTTTTGTTTATTTGTCAAAAGTCATAAAAAAAATCAATAACATATTTTATGTATCCAAGAACTACATAAAAACTTTCAGCTCTAGTACTGATTAAACTACACCAAAAACATTCTTGATATGCGAATGTTTGCATTAAAAGTTGGGAAATAAATATTTTAGCTACATTTCGTTATAAGTTCATAATTTATAATTAGTAATCAAAGCAAAACATTTGTTAAACAACACCCAAAACAACTATGCTCGTGACAATTGAAAGTGAATTGTTGCATAATTTGCAGAGTACGCAACGTATGCCAAATGAAATTTAAATAATATGTATTAGTAGCTTGACTTCTATTTTAAATCTCTATATGTATCTGTACACCATGTCCTACACTTTCTTGAATTCTCAACAGTTTATGTGTGGCATAATCGTTAAGCAGTTTTATGGTGCTACAATAATTATTCTATTATTGAGTACCAAAACATTTGTCATGCACGCAATGCTAGCCTTAATATTATAATTGATGTTGTTGTTGCTGCTGCTGCTGCTGGTCTTATTGTTGTAACTATTGTTGTTGTTGTTTTGCAACTGCGGCGGTGGTTGTTTATAAGTGATTAAACGTAGCCTACGTTGGTTAACTGAAATGTGCCTTCAGGAGTTGCCTTTCTCACTACTGCTCTCTCTCTCTCTTTCTTACTAACTCTTCTGTCACTGTGTGTGTGTGTGTGTATGCATGCGTGTGGTTGCTTACACATGTCAGTGATTGTGTGGCCAGAGTCCCAAACTATTCAAGTGTGTGTGTATGGGCGTGTGCTTTGTGCAGAACTGCTGTGCATGCTGCTGTTAAACGCAAACTCATCCGCTTGGCAAATAAACATTTTAGCAAATTTACTGCCAACTGACAGCTGTCAGCTTTATAACCATCATCAAACAATGGCAAAGCAGCAACTACAAGAACACCAACACCAACAACACTAATAACCAACAGAGCAAGGACTCTGGCAAAAGGTGTGCATAGACCGCAGGCCTGTTTGCAGGGAAGAAAGTGACGGCAGGAGACAAATAGGCAGCGACAACTAAATACAATCTAACAAACTCACACATGGTTAACTCAAGTGGGCACACACTCGCGCACACACACACCTACACAAAGCGATTGAGCAGCCAGGCTGTTTTCCCCACTTAACACTTCATTGAAAAACCACTTAAAAAGCCACTTTTGCAAACGAGTTTGCCAAAACCCTAAAAGGGTAAAAGGGCGTTGATATCGTTGTATATCCTTTTAGCAGCTAGACTCTTTGACTTTTACTCTGACTTTCGGCCATAAAATGCCTGGCTAATTATGCCAGCAACAGTTATGTTTTGCGGCTGCTGTTGTTTCTGCTGATGCATGCATCTAATGAAAATTTAATGCATCCGGCACTGGGATTTTGGCTGTCAAAGACATTCTGTGCGCATCACACAAAATGCCAGCAGTTGATTTAATAGGGGTTGCAGGGATGGGAGGAATGGCGAATTCCAGGAGTTGTGACCAGCTTCCGCAAGCTATGCTGGCGTTTTACCTTTGACTGCATTTATAACACAAAAATTGTTGACATTTTCGCGTCGGTCCGAGGGTTGTGCTTCTTCATTATCTTCTCTCTCCCTCTCTCTCTGTGTGTATGTGTTTTGTTTTTTTTATGTGCATTGGCATTTTGTTCTGCGGTGCGTTTGTGTTTCATTTTTCTGAGTTATGCTGAGCTTTTTTGTCCAGTTCGAAGTACTGCTTTTAGGTGTAAACATTTTTTTTTTTTAATTGTTCTCTATATTTATTTTTATCACTGACCGACCCATCATGCACATTTGCGCCACCACTTTGTTCACATTTTCCATTTGTTTATTTATTAGTTTTTACTAGTCATAGTGTTTTTTTTAAGGTTTTTCTTCTTTAAGTTGACGTTGAGCCTTTGAGCTGGCCAGGCACTGTTGGAATCTATCGCACAACTGCCTGCTCAATGCATTTATGTGCTCTGCTGGCCTTTCTCTCTGTCTTTTATTCAGTGTGTGTGTGTGTGTGTGTGTGTGTGTTCTTGGTTGTATTTGGAGGGTGTGCGTTTTTGGTGCATGCTCCGTGTTATTGTGTTGGCCACCCACAGTTGTCATGGTGATGAGGCGGCCATTGAGCCAAGTGGCGATTCCTAAGCCCAAATGGGCACTCAGAAAAAAATCGCCCACACAAATAAAACAATTCTGCCTACAAAAGCAGCTTTATTTATTTTCATGAAGAGCAGAAAAGTGAAATATTTCTACAACAAATATTCATTTTTAATTACTAGATAGATTTTATTTAATAAGATACAAAATAAGTTGCTAATTTTTTAAGTGTACGTAAAATATGTTTTATCAGCAATTAAATTTTTTAAATTTTGTCTACTAAGACAATAAGTTAACTTATATTTTTATACAATATTTATTTTTCACATCATAGTATTGGAAGGTAGATTTTTATTTTGAGTGCACACTCACACACCCACACACACACACATATGCGTTGGTGCTTTCGCACTTTGTAAACAATTTTGCGTGCCTGAAAGCCCACATACCCCGAGTTGCCGAGAGTTAAGTTAACTTTGTTCGGCGGCCTTAATTGGGTTAAATATTGTGATTTTTATTGGCTTTAGCAGGACTAATAATGGCACAACACCTGTGCACATATGGAGCTACAGCTGACATTGACGCTCAACGTAAAGTGAATTTTAGCAACTTGCATTGAAATCGCAACGTTGATTGAAATAGCAAAAGCTGCCAAGTTCATGAATTGCTGCATGCCAAAGAAAAAACAATGATTTAACAGCTGACACTTGAAGCTAAGCGTTTAAATTTCAATTAAGCCAAAAGCCAGTCAGCTCAAAACACACTCCCACACACATTTGTAGCCGTTACAGCTCATAAATTCCTTGACTTGTGTCTGGATGTGTTAGCCCGGCTGACATTTAGTTCGCCCCCACAAAATGCCGAAAAGTTTCTCGCTGTGGCATGTCGAGTGCAGCAATAGCAATACCAACAACAACCGTCTAAGGCATCCAGTCGTTTAAGTGCCCCAAAAATAGTAAGATGCAGCTGCGGATTTTCTGTTCGAAAACCGCCAGTGGGAGGCAAAATTTTAGTAGCTGTTTGCTGCTGTTGCAGCTTCAACAATTCTTTTAATTAAAATGGTACTCGCCGAGTGACGACTGCCTTCAAACCAGCAATTGTTTTACTGTTGTCGGAACAGGGAACTGTTTAATTGCTCTAATTTTATCGGGATCTGTTTTTAACTGTCCGTTTCCAATAATAAAGCCGAGATATTTAATCTCTCGCATACAAAACTTCGATTTTGCAATATTGATAGTAAGATTCGCTTTACGCAAACACAATGCTATTTCCTGCAACAAAATTAGATGTGATTCTAAATCATCTGATAAAACTAACAAATCGTCTAAATATACAAAAACTCGTGTACGCAAATGGGCTGGAATAACTTGGTCCATTAAACGACAGAGCGTTTGTGCTGCATTGCATAATCCAAATGGCATCATTGTATATTGATAGAGCGGACGATTTGGTATAGTAAAAGCCGTATATTGACGTGAATCTTTGTCTAGCGGGATTTGCCAGAACGCATGTTTCATGTCGAGGCCGGTTATAAATTTGGCCGGTGGCAATCTACTAATAATTCCGTCTATATGCGGTAAAGGATATGCATCTCGTCGCGTTACTTTATTAACTTCGCGTGAGTCAAGGCATAACCGATATTTGTCTCCTTTCTTCACGAGCACACAATTACTACTCCAAGGGCTATGAGATTCCTCGATAACACCTAAGGCTAACATATTGTCGACTTCAGCAAACATTTGTTTTTCTACTGCTGGCGAAATTGGCCAATGACGTTGCTTGATTGGTATCGCCGTTCCTACGTCAATTGAGTGATTGATCAAACTAGTTTGACCGAGGCCTTCCTTAGCGAACGATGGAAAAACATCTATGACTTTTTTAAGTCGAATGCGCTGGTCTTCAGATAAGATATGGAATTTCGGCTGTTCTTCGGCAGGGTTGGGAGTAGCTATTTCAAGCTCGGTTATTTCGCTGGGTAATATAATTGAATCTAACAAACCGAATTTACGCCAGAAATCTATCCCTAGGTAAATATCTTGTTTAAGTCCGGGGATAATAAATAATTCCAAATTGCCCTTTTTACCTCGATACGCAACATCTGTATTTATTTTCCCCACAACCTTGCTGGATGTGCCATTAGCAGTACGAATAGTGCCTCCACACTTTTTCGTATTATTATGTGACATAAATTCTACTGCAGCTGCCCCCCCAATGCAACTAATGCTTGCTCCTGAATCTAACAGAGCCATAAACTCTTTGTTTCCGATTTTTATATCTGTATAAAGTCGATCGTCGGAATCCAGAAAAACTGATGAAACTATTTTCTTACGATCCGCTCGAACGCATTTCCAAAATTTTCTAAGCCGTAATGTAGATCGTTTTGGCTTAACGGTAATACTTTCTAAATTAGCAAAAATTCTATCTCGTACCTTATTGTAATTTTCTAACCTTATATGTAGTGGAAGTGTAGTTGACCACTGAATGATTTCGGATTCCGTTTGTACTTCCGAATCACCCATTTTTCCTCTTTCTAAAACTAAAGTTGCCTGTTTCAATTCCTCCGTACTTTGACCGGATGTGCCCAAAGGATCTATTTTGGCACATCCGCCGGTCGGTTTCCCGTCTGATTGCATTTAACGCACCGTGGCTTAAAAGTGTCTTTCTCGCCGCATCCGTAGCAAAAGATTTTACGCTGCTCTAAACAGACATCGAATCTGTGGCCTACTTTGTCACAATTCCAACAAATTGGAGCTACCGTTTTCCTTTGTATTGCGCAAACTTCTACAGATGGTTCTACATCCTCTGTTCGCCAATCTTTTCCAAGTTCATCATTAATCTCAGATACATAAGAACGCAGTGTTCGTGGCTTGAACGTTTTAATTTCATTGTAGAACTGCTCATGCTTTCGCACTTCCTCTCGCAACTTCGACCGCTTGGTAATTTTTAAATGCAGCAACTCATGATGTAGACTGTGTTTAGAATTTCTAATCAGAATATCTACGAGTTGTTCTTCCGGTATGCTTCTATGAAGCCTATCTGCCAAGTCTTCGATAACATACTGGTAGTCGTCAAATGGCTCGTTTTCACCTTGACGTCTCTTCCTGATCTTTTCCCAAATATCTAAATCGGTTTCACCTTCGTCGAAACGTTCACGAAACTCTTTGCAAAAGTCTTCCCAAGTAAAGTCTGAGAAGTTACGATGAAACTTCCAAAACCAATCGCTAGCTTTACCGGAAAATAAAAGGTATATATGATCGCATAAAAGTTTATAATCTTGATTCAGATTTTGATCGGTCAACGCCCGTAAGCGATATATAAATTCGTCGACTCGCATGCATTGTTTCGTACCGTCGAATTTTATACGCCAATTTTGTATAATTGCTGGCACCTTTTCTGGAGGTACATTTGAACTCCCTCCACTTTGATTATTACTGACTCTGGAACGATTAAATTCAGTTCCTGTATGAGACGGTGATTCTCTTCTAGTTACACTATTATTAACTTCTGGTGCTGGTAAACCTATATGAAGCGCTGTCAGTTGCTTCTGAATACACGCTTCAATACTTGTCCGCAGGCTTGCTGTCAAAACTTCAAGCATCTGTGCTTGCTGCACCGACACAGTAGACTGTATATAGTTTGTCAAATCAACATTTAGAGACGTGTCGTCACGATTTAAAGATTCTTGTGACATATAGTCACTATAATTTCCCCTATTAGTTTTTCTTGTGGACATTCCTCTACCGTGAACATTTCTCCCTCTCTTATTAATTGCACCTCTAGAAACCTGTGGTCTTTCAATTGGCTCTTGCGGTTGAACTAAGTTTGCTGGTGCTGATCCTGCTTCAGTTAGCTCAGCTGCCAAGTTATTGCACGAGTATGTTAGCATCATTGCTGTGCACTCAGTGGTACAAACTGGACAAGCGTTTCTGACTTTAAACGCCTCAAGAATACAGTTTTTGTGAAATCTATGTTTACATGGGGTGTTGGCTATAACTCCTACCCCCAAAATAGTTTCATTACATTCGCCACAAACTGGCGACTCTTCTTGTAGAGCGGAAGCTAGATTTTCGGTACTGCGCTGTACTGCCATCCTGCTTGCTTCTACTCAAAATTACTTAACAAACAGAATTATATCTTTATATATTTAACTACTTCAAGTTAAACTAATCTCAAAACAAAAGTTAAATCAAATTTAAAATATAATTATATTCCGCTTTTCATCATGCCAAATTACTCCCTAAGATATTTATTAATTTGACCAAAATAACATTAGACATATGCTCTTACTATTGTATAAAAAAAAGAACTATTGCTGATTTGGGTTTGAGATTTATTGAATAATAGGACAATAACTGAATTGTTCCAGATTATTGGAAATCCACACTCTTCAAAAAACGATTCCCCCAAAGTGATACTACTGAAAGCTTATCTAAATTATCTATCGCATGGGTATCCCTGATCTATTAAGGTCGATCAATCCTCAATTGGGATTGCTATCGAAGTCCAATAACAGTTTCTGAATACTATACGACAGGTTTAGGAAACTTGCAATAACTTGAATGCAAAATTTGTAAAATTGAATGGATGGTTTGTTTAAGCTTAAGTGATGTCCCAAACTGCTTAGGTGTTCTGGTAACAGTTGTTCGACTTCTAAGAATCATCAAATTAATATGATGATTGCATGAAATCAGGAATCGGGCTTCACCGGTTGGGTGCAATATGTATATTTATTTATTGCCCCACGTTTTGGGCGCCAAATATTATTATGTAGTGTTCCCAGTACAATTCCCGTGGTGTAGCCGGACTTGGGGTTGCGCATTCTTGCTATGCTCGGTACTAGCTCGTCGGATCGGTCGGAATTCTTCCTCACCCAACTACACAGTTACACTACCACAATAAAATTAATAATGCGCGACAGAATACTAAAGGATTATGTATAAACACCCCAAATATTAGCATGTTTATTCATAATGAGAAATAAAAGGAAATCAGATACCGACGCAATCAAATCGAGAATATGTTTATGCTGCTAATGGTCTTTAAGAGAAGCTAGAGGTGTCAGTTGCTCTCTGTCTGTACCCACCCGACCATGACAACTGCAAGAGTCTGCATGCAGACATGCTGCATGTGCCACACCTCCTTGCCTCTTACTTATCGGTTATGCCACATATGCGTGCAACGGCTTATTGCAGTTGTGTAAGTGAACTTGGCAGTTGTTTGCAATAGGCACTTGTACTTGTTGATGTTGTTGCTGCCCGCTGCTGCTTGCTGTGCCCACAGTTGCAAGTTGCTCCATTTACATGCCACAAGCCAACCCGCATTGCGTTAGAATTCACACATGTGTGTGTGTGTATGTGTGTTCAGTTCGTTTGTTTGCTTGCTTGATGGCAACCCCCTTTTTTCTAGTGCGGCAGTTTTGGCCTGTCAGCTTGTCAGTTGTTGCCTCATAAAGCTGGTGATGACAATGCGGCATGCAGCAACAAAAGAGGCTTGCGGAACTTAAAAAGCAGCTACCTGACAGGTGCACGCGTTAATTCTTTTGTGTGGAGCTACTTCAACGATAGCAGCAGTTCATCTTGCTTTTACTCTCGCTCTTTTACTCTTCTAGCAAAAAGTTTTTTTTGTAAACTATTGCGATATGCCCCATACATGATATAACTGGTAGTTTGTTAACTTTATAGTGCTTTCCCGTCCTGGGTTAAAAGCTACGAACACATTTAATTTATACTATAAATTAATAAATAAATGCAATACACAAATATTAAGTGAAGTCATTATATATTTTAGAATTTATTTTAACAAGTTAACGAATTTTTTTTAGAAAATATTAAAGCTTTTTGGTTTTCTAGTTGTTTATTTACAGCATTTTATTTCAGTATATTTAGGTAGATTTTTATTTTGAGTTCACACACACACACACAGACATGCGTTGGTGCTTTCGCACTTTATAAGCCCTTTCGCGAGCCTGAAAGCCCACATCAGCTGAGTTGCCAAGAGTTAAGTTAATTCTATTCAGCGGCCTTATTCGGGATAAATATTGTGATTTTTATTGGCTTTGCAGTTCTAATAATGGCACAACACCAATATATAGAGCTATAGCTGACATTGACGTTCAAAGTAAAGTGAATTTTTGCAACTTGCATTAAAATCGCAACGTTAATTGAAATAGCAAAAGCGGCTTTTATACCTTTTGTCTCGTTCGATATGCCGCATATATGATATAACTGGTAGTTTGTTAACTTTATAGTGCTTTCCGGTCCGGGGTTAAGCAGCTTTGAAGCCTGCGGCTAACATTTTGTGGTTTGCCAATTAACATTTGAGCCAACTCATAGCTCGCGACAGCTGACTGGCTTGGTTTGCGACCTAGCAAACTAAGTTAATTTCGTAACACGCAGGAAACAATTCGCTCTTCAAATCAGAAAACAAAAAATTACAGCTTCCAAAACAAAAAAAAACCACGTGAAAGTTTTTCACTGTTTGAAAATTATTTTAATAAAATTATTTGTTTTCATTTATTGCTAATCTTTTTTTATGCTCATTGACAAAATATATAGCAGTTCATCTGAAATCCAGAGCCACCCACTTTAACAGAAAAATGTTCTCACCTAACAATAGCTCATTGGAATACCCGTTGAGTTCTCTAAGAAACCGTAGCGAAAAATGTTAATCGATTACAAATAAGTAATCAGTTGACCTCTTTGCTATACTTTGAGTGCGCACGAGGAACGTTTAAAACCTTATACACATATATATCTCAATATTCGCATTAACTCATGTTCATGAACGAGAATATATAGATTTAGAAAGACGCAACCGTTAGCAAAAAATTTGGATATAAATTAAGCTTGCCTTGGTCTTAAAACATTTTTCTATTTTGTTTATTGCAATGTTTTCCCTAAGCGTACTGTGATCTAATATTCATGTACATTTACATACTGTCGACCTCCTCTTTAACAAACTTCCTTATTATTTCAAGAACTCAGCAGTTTGACTACATACAAAAAAAAAAATAAACAATTCAGTTTTTCGAATTTTTTTAATAACGATTTTTTTGGTCCCCTTGAGATTCGGTTATAATTTGCAGTATTAGTATATTCGGATAAAATGTAATTTCTACAAGTAATGTTATTGTAAAGCTCATTAGTTGAACTGTCAGTCGTTTGTTGTCAAATTGATAGTTAACCTGCCACTGCTGCTCCCTGCTTTTGCTTTTCCACTTCTCCATAATCTCTCATTGCGCATATCTGTTTCTGTGGCGCCTGCACAGGTGGTCTGGCGTTTAATTGAAACAGCTCAGCGCCCAAAATGCAACGCAGAGCAGCTTAAAGATTAATTATCCCCAACTTGCACACATCTTACACACACACACATACACACACACAAACAAATCATATATATATGTATTTGTATTTGTTCAGAAATAAGGTGTCGTTGATTGCAATTCCCAAGTCAATTGCATGCCAAGTGTTGATTTCACTTAAATGCCGACACCATTTAAATGACACAATTGTACCCGCTGACCTAAGCTCACATTCAAGGCGCTGTTTAAATTTTATTACCACCACCGTCGCTAACGAGCTGCATAATTAATTAGCACTTTTGCCAATGGCAACCAAACAACTAAATGCACAGCAGCAGCAGCCAGCTTGACGCCAAGATTAATATTAATTTGATTAAAAACATTTTCAAGCATTTTCCATAAAGAAAGCCACACAAAATGGCCGTGAGGCTGCAGCCGGCTGTTTCGCCTTGTATCATTAACTTTAAAGGTGCTTTAGCAAATTGAAATCAAATTGAGAGCTCTTTTGGATTAACGTACACACATCTACACACACACACACACACACGCACATGTAGCTTTGTCAATCTGTACTAAAGTTGTACAGGGCTTATAGAGCATAAAAAAAAATAGTTAAGAGCATTGAAAGGCTTTTAGGTGAAATGCCCGCCAAAGCTGTTGTCGCAAAAAAAAACTGTTGGTTTCCTGCCACATAGTACAACTGCCACCTGCCCTCACACACATAAATAACAACATCACCTTTCAAATAAAAAAGCATTTAAGCGCAGCAAATACTATTATTTTAGATTTTATGCCCACCTGCAAACGGTTTCCTTTAAGGATTAATTGCATTAGCCAACACAAGTGAAGGCCTTAAAATATGCCTGCTTCATTGCTTACTGACAAATTTATCAAAAACTCTGGCATACTTATTGGGGCAGACAAAAAGAAAACAGCTTAAATTGTTTGGATTTTTATTGTTGACTGCCCCTCAACTGCGGATAAAAATAGCAGCAAAGAAGAACCGTTCATAACAATTTTAGCATCCACAATAAATATGGTGTATAAGTATATGCAAGTAAAAGTTTTGTGCGCAATAAATTTTATTAGCACAAAATTCGTAAGGCGCTTTTCAAGATTTTTCGTCCGCCGGCCAGTTACGTGGGTATTGCATACTTTTCAGAGCAAGTTGTAAGCAATTTCCCTTCGCAAAGTAACTTCACATTTTTACCTGAAAATTTAAACTTGCCATAGCATTTACATGATAATCGTTAAAAGTCAATATTTTAACATCAACCTCATCCTTTAATCGGCATTATAATTTGAACAAAATAACAAAACAGAAGAGTTTTTTTTAGATTTATGCCCATATGCAAAAGCAGAAATATTTAATTTAATAATAATAATAAATGAATGTAATTATTTAAGGTAATGTTTATTGCTAATTTTTATATGCCAACCAAGGCTATAAACAAAACTCCACATCAAAATCTGTTTCCTGTAAATTTCAGTTTGCGCGATATGTTTGAAAAATGGAAGCAATAAGTTTGAGTGCATTGACACAAATGTGCAAAAATGTCCGAGCTTGTTGAATAGAAAAATTGAGTTGAATACGTGTCATTTACGTACTGTTTTTAACTGGCAACGTATTTATTTTATTGATTTTAAAAATTCTCTTTCTCTATTTACATTTGCCAAACACCTGTTCACAAACTAAATCATATCAACTCCTGTTCATCACAATTCGGTTAGCCATATAGCAACTGCACAATACTTTTGTCTATTTTTTAATTTCATTTTGCAACTAATTCTATGAAAATTGTGGTGTTTTAGCTCATGGCTTACCTTTATTTAGTCCTCTAACCTTGCATTTCGATAAATAAATGGATTTTAGTATATGCTCAAACTAACCTGTTTATCAAAATCAACTCTCCCTTTGTTATTGATTAGGTGGTTGCCACGAAGCTTTCCAATCAATTGTTGTCGAAACAGTTTCTCATCGAGTATTCTATGCAATTAGTTGCTTGATGTTACAAGTAAGATGCTGGAGCACGTTGTTGCCTATTTTGTGGGTATGGCTTGGGAATTCAAGTGAAAGCACACAAATTTCTGAACACGACCTGTCCAATACTAAATTTTGTAACCAATGTAAGACAACTGGCCAAAACGTTGTTGGCCAATAAATGGATATTTGACTAGGCCAGTCTTTGGCTAATAGCTTAAAACGTCTCTACGGCTTTCAGGTGTGGCAATCACGTCGCGTTACCTGCCAACTTCAAATCCAAACTGACCGCAAAACTTTTTTGCAGTTTGAACTTTATGCCACCGAAGCAAATGGCGAGCTGACGCCCATCGTGGCAGCGACGTCAACTCCAAAAATAAAAAACCAAAAAATACACACACACTAACAATAATAACAATAAAAAAATCAAAGGCAGGCATAAACCAAAAACGCAAATGCAAATGTGTGTAAGTGTGTGAGAACTCCTGGCCCAAGGGCTTGGCAACGTTGCAAAAGAAATTATGGCCAGATTTGTTGCCACTCGTTGCTAACGTCGCGATTGCTGTTGCCGTTGCCTGTTGTTTGTTGTTTGTGTTTGCGGCAAATCGCGTATCAAGCCAAAGTCAACTGTAGCAGCTGTAGCTGTTGTGGCTCGGTCTGTCGGTCAGTGCTAGAAATGAAGTTGACCTGCTTTTCGCTGTTGAGCCTAAAGTCAGCGCGTCTAAAAACTGGAACACACTAACACACACACACGCTAACACAGCTGAACACTTCTGAGCAAATTTACATAGGCTCGAGTGAAGAAATTATGCATGCCGCTGCTGTTGTTGATATTGAAATGCCGAGCAAAGTTTAGCTCCTTGCCCGCCTTCTCGAAACTTAAATCAAGTCAAAGAGCGAGACAGAAAAAGAAATATAGAGAGAGAGAAGCTAAATTTCACTTTCGTCGCCGTCCATTTTGCAGGCCATAAACACGTAAAGCACACAAAGCAAACAAAAATAAATATGTACACTAAGGCAAAATCGACGTCACAACAACAACAACAAGCAAATGTAACTCACTAAGAATAAGGTGGTTACTCACTCATATGTTTATTTGGATGAGTGTTTGTAGTGCAGCTGTTGCCGCTGCTCAAGTCGACGCCGACATAAACGTTGACGTCGCAGTTGACGTCGCGAAAGTGCGCAGGAAGTCGTTAGAGCAAATGGGTCCGACCTTTGTGGGTCAAATGTTGAAGCAACAAACAAAAAAAAAAACGTCCCGGCATAACTGTGCCAACCGTAAGGGGCGGCGGCATTTGCTAAAAGTCAAACGCATTGCACCTAAGCAAAAAAAAAACAACAATGTTTGCGACGCCCTCATTTTTGACCACGAATAAATCAGTGACGAGAACTTGGCACAAATCCATTAACACTCACATTCACTCACTTGTCGCTTTGCATGTCAGGCATAATTGACGTCTATTTGGATAAACTTGGCCAACATGCAAGTAAGCCAAGCCCTAGTCCAAGCCCAAGCCCAAGCCAAAGACATCAGCTGAGCTTAGCTCGTTGTTCATGTTAACAAAATGAACTTTTAATAAATTCATTACGCTTGGCACTTTATGGTTTCGGGGCACGCCCCAAAACAGATAGAAAGAGAGAGTGAGAGGGTAATGCACAGAAGACCAGAGCGATGCATTGCTTTAATGCATTACGTATACGCCCCATACATTTATGAACAATCAAGTTTATGGTCGTGTTCGAATTTATAGTAAGAGCAAAAGAGAAAAAAGAGATATAGATAGTAAGAGAGAGAGAGAGATAGAGAGAGAGAGAGAGTCTGCCTGAGTGCCTGAGAGCTCCAATGTTTATCGTCACTCTGCACTTGTGCTTGACTTTTCTAAGATATTTTCCAATCGAATGTGTTTGACTGTGTGTTTCTGTGTGTGTGTGGTTGCTGCTTCTTTTATTGTTGCACACATATACTATGATCGTAGTGGGGCTAATAGCTTTTAAATGTTTAAATAAAGGCAGGAACGCCAATGCACACAAAACTGTCAACACATTTTTTACTGCCAGCAACTCAAAAATAACTGTTGGAAATTGCTTAGGCAACATTCGTCTTAAGTAGTGAATGTCATATTTAAAACATATAAAGCTCAACTATTTAAATAGCTCTTCATCTTAGCATTGAAATCCAATTTTGTCTACATGCTTAGCTGTGCGCTGGAATCTAATATTTCGTTAAAAACTTTTTGGCAGCAGCATTCATATTTGTCAAAAGTTTGTCTTCATAACTATGAATTAGTTAACTTTTCTCGAACTTTTTCATTTTGCATTGGAAATTAAGCTAAATATTATAATTTGTGACATTGCAACTTTGAAAAGCAGTTTTTGTTTATGTTTATTTCCAAACAACAACAACAACAAGTGCAGCAAATTAGTTATTCAAAAATTATTTAACTTTGTGGTGGGTGAAAATAGGCAAGATTTAATTTAAAAAACTAGCTAAAAATACACAATTTTATTTAAATTTTTTACAGTTTTGTATTGAATTATAATTAAATAAAATGGATTGCTATTTCATAAAGATATTTTGGCAAAAGTGTGCCACAGTCTTAAAAATATGTATCTAAAAAATTAACATATTTTTAACAATTATTTTCCAAGGTCAACATTTTCGTTCGCATTTACCTAATCGCGGTCGGAGTAGTGAGCTGTAAATGTGTTAGCCAAAGAAACGCGATTGCAAATCAAGAAAAAAACAAAACAAAAGTCCAACTTAAATTGTGCGATTACATCTTAAATTGAAATAAATTGCTGCGCACATCGCAACGAGCTGACCCAAATACACAATACTACCAAAATGACACTGGAAATGAAAATCAGAATGAAAATGTCGCGCAACAACAACAGAAACAGAGAATAGAGAACAGAGCCTTCCACTGCAAGCTGATTATCGCTAATTGTGCCCAAGGAAATAGAAATTAAACGAGCCAGAACCCAATGCCCCAGCACCAAAGCCGAATCCAAATCCAGTTCGAGGGCCAAGCGACCTGCATTTAGGGCACTAAATTATATTTATGTGAATTTGGTCGACATGAGCTGGAATTTAATTGGGGTCAACTATTTAAATAAGAACTTTGCATATTTAGTTGTTTTTATGTTTAAATGCATTTTTAAGTCCAGCTAAATGTAATTTTAATTGAATACAATTTAATATACATACACTGAACCAAAAATATCAATAGTACAAGTTGATAGTCTCCCATCAAGCGTCGTATTTCGTCATTTGTAAGGAAAAACGTTGTTTTGAATGGATTTCCCGTAATATCAACAGTATTTTTTTGCGTTGTACTTTCAATTTGTACTATCAATTAAAATGTGGATTATATTACTGTTAAATTGATATGACAGCGCTGTTTTCAGCGTTAGTTTGTCAATAATACTGTTTAATTGATATGACAGCGCTGTTTTCTGTCAATATTACTGTTAAATTGATATGACATACTGTTGCAATTTCATTGGTTGATATTGTCTACTGGTAAATTGATAAGAAATGCTGGAGCTCGATTCATAAGGAATGCGCTTAGTCTAGACGATTTTTACAGTTAGGTAATTTTTGTGAAAAAGGGTAAATTATGTATAGAGCTTGGCAGCGTCATTATGAGTTTGGAATTGGCTTAACATCTAAGGCACTCGACGCAATAACATGTGGTCTAAGGTTCAAATCCCGTCTCGGTAAGCATATAAAAAATAAAATTTATAAAGGTTGATTCTTATTTCTTACATTTCTAGCTCCAGCATGAATGACTTGCAGCTTTCACAATGGGCTAGCTGCACTATATATCTATCTTAAATCTTAGGTATTAGTAAAGTCAAGTACGATTGTTATACTAGGATCATACTGATTACATTACAATTACGGGATCCTACTATCAATTCAACAGTATATCCTATCAAAATTACAGGAACCATTATCAATGCTGCAGAACAGTAATTCCTTTCAAAATTACAGTAGAACTGTACTAACTCTTACATTCTTTTCCTTTCAAACTTAAATTTTTACTTTCAATTCTGTGTTTGATATGATCCTTTCACTTCTACGTTCGGCACTTTCAGTCTTGAGAGTACACGAATATCAATAATGATAGTACGACACATCGTACCAAAATTAATAGGAAAAAACGTAGAAAAGTTAGTATTTCTGGTGATTTTTTGGTTCAGTGTACATATTTATCTCTAGTTCTTTTATATATTTTCATAACAAATAGTAGAAGCGAATTATTCTTGTTGTGAATGAACTTAAAGTTTAAGTTGTGATTTCCTTTAAAATGTTTTCCAATGTGTTTAATTTTGAACATTGAAAATAAACCAAAATAATTTTTGTAAATTTGTTTAAAGAGAACAATCAAATAATCATATTATTGTTACAAAATGTATCCAGCAGGCGCTGACAACAATTTCGGAATCAAACACTGTACCGTCTTGGAGGCGACGCAGTTGAATCAAGTTGTTTCAGGTCGGCTCTAAAAAAAAATTGTTTTAAAAAAAAAAAAAAAACATAAAAATAATATTTATGTTTATTCAATGCCAATGCCTTAAAAGGTAAACAAAATTTCCATTTTACGAAAAATGTTTAGTAAAAAAAAACCCAATTCATACGTGGTGCCGCATAATTCAAAAATCAATTTGGAGCAACGATCTGATTTTAACGAAAATTTTTCCAAAGTCAAGGAGAACAACTACGACAGCAAAGCCATGAATAAGTGTGTACAATGCGAAAATATGGCCAAGAACTTTTTGTACTTGGAGAGCCTGATACGCAACAACTCGAACATGGATCCCAAGTGCCAACTTTGCGAATCGACGCTCAAGTATCTGCAGTACGTCAATAGAAATATCATGCTTGTCTTTGGCAATTACGATTCAATTGTGCAAGCTGCTCGCATTTTTGCCACAAAGACGCCAGCAGCTCCAAAATATGTCGTTAGGAAACCAGAAACCAAGGTCGTGTCTTCGGTGCGATCCGAAGGTGGTGCTAATCTAGCATCACAAAAGTCAAAAACCCTGAAGCCACAAAAGTCGAAGAAATCGATGAAATCGATGAAATCGATGAAATCAATGAAATCAGTGAAGTCTGCCAAGTCGGGCAAAAGTGTGTCCAAGCTAAAGAAGTCTAGCAACGCTACAAAGAGTCGTACAAGTCATGGCAAAAAAGTTCTGAAGCGTAAATACAAGCCCAAATCAAATATTGTAGCACCTAAACTGAAAAAGCAGATCAGCCATGCCGTTCGCAGTGCCAGCCAGTATCAAAATGTAAGAGGCGCTCGCTCTAAGCTGGCCAGCAGCAAGTCTGTTACCAATAAGCAAAAGAAACCAAAGAGGACTGGAGTACCACCCACCAGCATAAACTGGAGCCTGCTCAAACGTAACATGCCCAAACGTGTCAAACCATTTATTAAATAGTTCGTACTGCAATTACTAAACAAATTGTTTAACAGGGCCATGCAATTATCAAATGTTTTTAAGTCATCTAAATTTCAAGTGTATACCAAAAAAATTAAAAGTTAAAAGTGAATTTATTTTTTTATTGAATTTGTTCTGTCACCCAAAACTGACAGCATTAGCATAGCCTTTTAGATATTTTTATTAATATTTTCCTGAGAAGCAATGCTTGCACATATTAAACTTTTCTTCAGCAAATTATTTGCTAAGAAAAAGAACGTTCGAAACATATAAATTGCCAATAGTCTTTGATTTTTTAACTCAAACGTCAAGCATCAATACTTAAAATAAAAAAGAGACTTGCACAATTAAGATTCAGTTGTCGACAAGCTTAATCGCAGTATTAAAAGTTTTTAATGTTTTTTTTTTTATTGCTTGTTCGACTTTGCCCTTTTACCAGGCAGAACAGTTTCCTACGATTTTTTTACCCGATAAACGTTCAAGTCTTTCGCGAGAAAAGTGCATGAAGTGCAATAAAATGAATTTATTGCAAACATATTAAATATGGTATGGAATATCTGGTTACAGCGCACTCTTTAATTTAATATCTCTTAACCGCGAGTACTCGGCTTGTCCTTACCAGTCAATGACAACATTGTTATAGTGTTTGTTTGCAAATATAATTTGATAGTCGAGTTATTTCAAACGTTCAATTAGTTTTGGGTTCAACGTTTATGTAATTATTTTTTTTAATCAAATTTTGCTGCTACCTTTAAAGGGCCAAAAAAGCGACTTAAATTTTTCAGTTAACGACCGTGGCATGTGTATGTGTGTGTTTGGCGCAACCAAATATTTTGTCAACTTAAATTTGGGTAGTTGGCTAAACTGGTCCACTCAGGTTCGAATTCGGATAGGCAGGTCCAATGGGGCAGCCGGAAGGCGGGGGACTAAGCATATTTCTAAACCAACTGACTTTTTCGGGCCGCGTCCGGCAGTTTGACAATTTTTCGCCATGCATCCTCAAATGTGCCACACGCGCAGCTGTGACTCCCCCTAATGGCTGCCTCTTTTCATTTGTTTATCCCGTCACCAACTGTGTATATACATGTGTGCGTTTGTGTGTTCAAGTTTTGCGTTCATGCGCGGGTGCTCGCTTGTTTGGACATTTGGCTAAAACTTATTAGACTCGAGTGTATTCAGCGCATATGTGCCTGGTTATGTTTAACTATCTGCGGGCCATGAACCTAGACCCTGCCCAGCCAGATGCCTAAAAGTCTAAACCTTTACGCCTACACACACACACCCACACACATACATACAAATCGAATGCCCGCAGAGTGTTTTTTACATAAGCGATGTGTGTGTGTGTGTGTGCAACAGGAAGATAACCCATCTGCTTTCGGTTTTAACGACTTCAACTAGTCGGTTATGTAATTACTTCACTTTGGAATTGAGGATAAAGCGTTTCAACTTATTTTGTCCATTTTTTTCAAAGTGCCATAAGCTAAAGCTGTCCCAATGGATTCATTATGTTCTAATTTATATTAAAATAGATTTTATTATAGAAACTCTTTACATATATCGTTATTTATTAAATTTTTCCATTTGTTTTCGTCATTAAATTGTTATTTTTTGCAACCATTTAAAAAAAAATTAGAATTAGAAATCAGTTAAAATCGATTTGTAGGGTATTTACCGACTTGTTGTTACGCACAGTGTCTAAATTATTGTTTTGCTGATACTATTGAACCGGTCGGAGCCCGAAAAACAATGTTGGTAGACCGAAAAACTGTGTGACGCTGCCGCACAATTCCTTTGTAATTAGATAACGCAACAAAGCAGCAACATGGCAACCACAGCATTTCCGCTGCCCCAATCGTCTCGGTCGAGTCGCCTGAACCAGAGCTCCACAAGGCTTTAGCAACAAGGCACAAATGCCATGTCCCTTTTCCCTAAACCAAAAATAAAAGTGCCTAACCTCCCTAAACCATCTTTCCGTTGGGTCAGTGCACAACATTTCCCGTGCAATTTTCGTTCGTTTTCGTTTTACGCAAAATGTTTGATAGCATTTTCTGATTATTTTGCAAAATCGTTACATTTACCGTTGCCATTGGAACTGGTCAGGATAATTAGCCGACATCACGCCCACAATACCCAACAATAGCCCATAGGCACAAGCGGAAAATCTTCTATGGTTGTGCAATATTACCTCCCAAATATCGCAAAATGCTCGAATGCATTTTCAATTCGATTACATTTGCGACAAAGATGCGACAAAGCTACAGTTGACCGATAAAGCGAGAGACAGAGAGAGTGGGATAGGTCTGTTAAACAAAGCCGTTCCAATGTTAAGGTTTATATGTCGTTGGTTAAGATATCTTAAAGCAAATCCCTTTGCCCTGACCGTCGTACAACTAATGTTAGGTTGCGACCCTTTAACCAAGAGGCACGTTTTCTCGCACGCAAATTTATCACGCTCAAGATGTTGTGCAAGGACCCAAACTCAAACCCAAACTCAAGCAACAACTACTATTTTAACTGGAGCTTTGCGTGCCAGTAAGCTGATGCAAGTGGTGAGCATGTTGGAGACTCCATCTGGCATCACAGCCAGGCCATAATTAGCCAAGAGAAGGAGTGGGCAAAAGGGAGGGGGGAGAGTGAAAGAGTGAAAGACAGTGGCAAACAAATGGTTCACAAGCCGAAGATTTAGTGTGCTCTCATGCAACTAAACTTAATATTTCACGTGCATTTAACCTCCGGGTTTAAATGTCGTAATTTTCTCATTGGCATCTAGCAGAAGCCGACTCTGCCACACCCTCACTCTTCGAACCCTCGTTTCCTCATCTGGGCATTGCACAAATGTTTTACTGTCTCAAAGTTTGTCTCAATTACGTGCGTGCCAGACGGAGACAGCTCGCTCCGCTAGCCCCCGACTAAATATTAAGACTACTACTGCTATGGCTACGACTTTTTCTCAGGGCGCACAGAAATAAGTTTCTGCTCGCCACAGTCCTGCCCCCCGAAAGTCTCACCGACTTACCCCTCCAACCCCTTCCAGTGTGTCATTGGCAACTTTTTAATTAAAAGTTTCATCCGAGTAATGGGATATTTGCACTACGAAATGTGCGACGTCGACCACGACGATACTACTGATACTTAATGGCGCAATATTTGTGGGTGTCGCCATCTCAGCTTGTGCCACTTTGCTCTTATTGGTTGCAAGTATCTAATTGCCAAAAGGATTTGCCTTACATAATGTTGCGCTGACCTCCTTCCCCTGTCATTCCAACGACTTATTTTTGCTTTTTTTATTGGCCGCCAAAAACTTTGCCAAATGCCAAACTATGCACCCGTTCGCCCGCACAACGTGGGCCAAGTTAATGAGCGGCTAACGTCACGTGCGCAATTAATGAGAAGGCGTTTTAATTAAGGGGCTTACCTCCTCTTTGTTGCAATCGGCAATAATCAAGGTGGCAAATTTGTGAGTCTAACAATTACGAGTTAACTTTGAATGTGATCATTGTGATTTTTTGCAGATTTACTAGTAAATGATTAAATTATGACAGCATTTTTATTTGTACTATGATTCCCAATTATTTTATTTAGATTAAACTTATGACTTGTATTAGATTTGCTTAAATGTTTACATTTTAATAATTGTTGTTCTCTTTATACATTTTGCTTCAACTAAGCTTTAGTCGTCAGAGTAAGTATTTATGCGAATAACGAAGGCTAGTATTATATTTGGTGCTAAAAAATCTGTTAACTTCTACTTCTCAGTCAGTATTGTTTAATTCATTTATTTATTGTCGAAACATAATTAAATTGTAAAGTTTCGAAAGAATACCAGGGCACAACAAATAGGTCTGATTACAAACGATTTAAAAATTACTTTTTATGTTCGGCCACGGAAATGGTCCGTGAGGATGATTGCTGGAAGCCCAATACCATTTTAAAAATGGAGCAACAGAACCTTGCTAACGATATCGACTGCCTTATTACAATTAGTTAAAAATTGTGTCTTATAGATCAATAAAACAACTAATTTGCTAATAGCTAGATTTAATAATAAATAGTAAACCTTTAATTTGATTTGTTCGACGCTGCTCAAAATCTTTAAGAACAAATATCAATCAATAATAGTGAGCTTAAATCAATTTTTGTTATACCTTATCCAACTTGTGTTGACTCTCATTCAAAAGCAGCATGGAGTAACAAACGTTTTCGCAATCCCTTAGAAGCACGGACAGCTTGAGCTAACAAATCCAACAGAGACCTGTAACAAGAAAAAGACCACTGACAGATGCAACAGAGGCATTAAAGCCTTAACAGTCAAACTGAACTGCACACAAGGAATATTGTATGTACGACTAGCCATAAAATTAAAGATGTAACCACTGTCCAGTGCAGTGAGGGTGTTGCCTAATCTCTAGCGGATGTCCGCTCAGAAATTTGCTTTTATTGTTTTCAATTGTTCGAAGCGCTTTTGCCTCTTTTTGGCATTTGTGACTTTTTGTCTACGCTTTTCATTTTTTTGTTGGTTTTTTTGGTTGGTTAGTTGGTGTTTTTGCCGTGTTGCATTCTTGTCGAGTTTGTTGTCAGCATTTCCTTTCAATTTCCCCATCCACTCGAACTAGCATCCTTCCGCTGACTTGTCGTCGTCGTCGTCAGGACCTATCCAACATTGTATGCATCTGGTCAATCGTTCCGATGGCAGTGAATCCAAATGACAAGGCCGCCTGTCCGTTTGTCAATCAATTGCGAATTGTTTATTGAATGTTGTCGTTAGACTGCACACAGCACACAACCACTAAGAATGATATTTGTTGTTATTTCTTCTGTGACGCTTCTCCCACTGAGCCTGCAAACTAGTTTTGTTTCAACATTTGACAGAAACTGGTTAGTCAGGATTGCAGTACGAGAACCATTTGGGCCAGTTGCCAATGCTGTTTACACTGGCAATGGCAACGTTTACCCATTTTTCTTCTCTTTTTTCAGAGGCGTTTTAATGGAAAACTGTGCACTGATCGATTTGTTGACGTTACAAACGATTTTTTTTACTTTTACATATATCCGAGCCGAAGGTATTTTTTGTTTGCCAACTAGATTTGTAACTTTTGATGAAATATGAAGCTATCAAATATTGAATGGTAAGGTTTTCTTCTGTGGATCAGATTACTCAAAATAATTCAAGATTTTAAACGAAAACTTGTATTTTTGTTAATAAAAAACACCATTTCACAATAAGTACCTAAAATATGTTAATACAATTTCCAGGGTATCGTAAGTTGTGCTCGCTTTAAGTAAACTACATTTCTTCTTATTGAATGCCCTGTCACATTACTAATACGCACTGTGGTCGCTTAAATAGATGCTTCCAGCGCTTTCATAATCTCTCCCAAATGTCCTTTTGTTCGAATGAAATATACACACATACACATACACACACACTTCGAAACACGCTCTCATACACATGCAAGCGCGTTGAACAGAGTCCTTAACAAATGCACGAAATGGCTTTTAAACGAGCGCGACGCCGTGCAGTCTGGCTGGCAGCTCTCGCTGTCGCTGGCATGTGATGATTTGTTCGCACATAATGAAACTCATCAGCAACTACATACAAGCATCCCGACCCAGACAGGCAGCTAGGCAGTCAGGCAGGCGTTGAGGCAGTCAGGCAGTTCTATGAAGGTTGGCTATGGCGAGGGCTACGAGGGTGGTCAATCCAATGGCGTTTGTGACGCGGCGTGAATTGGCTTGGCATAAATTCAAAAAAGGCAACAATAATAATAATCAAGTTGTTAACGTTGTTTGACTTGAAACTGCTCTGTGTGCAACTCTCAGTCATACAGATTTGTATCCAATTTTGGGAAACAGTCAAACGGATTAATCTAAAAGATAGTCTGGATTGTTATGTATTCAACTATTTAAAAAGGTACAAATATGCTACATGCTATAATAACTTATCTTAATTTCGAATAACAAACAAATCTCTTAAATACTTTCAAATTCTAAAAACATTTGAATGTAACATACGTGTTGTTAATGAATAGCAACTTTATATACATTCGCTCAACATTTTTTCCACAACTTTTTCGATTAACAGGGTATTATGAAAATGATGTAACCAATGCAACGCCGGCATCGTAGCCGTCGTAGTAGTAGTAAAAGTATTTTTTAGTTTCATTTTTCATGGCTCAGTTTTTTTGTGAGGTTTACTTAATTTGAAGTGAGCCAGGGCCATCATCAAGAAAACTGCTTTTAAAATCAATTTGGCGCCTATTTTTCTTGAGGCTTGTGGCTTTCTATTGCTTGTTTGCTTCGGTTTCCTTTCTTTTAAGGTTGGAACTTCAGTCCTTTGGCAACACTAATATTTATGCACATACTATTCTTCAGTCAACGTGGAACCACTTTTGTTTGGACACTTAATCTGAAAAGGACAAATGGATAATGGCTTTGGCAGCTCTTTGTCTGCTGTCTATTTTCAGCTGATGAATTAAATGCTGCTCAACCACTTATGCAAGGAAATTTTTTATATAACAGAATATAAACAACTAGATATTCAATTTACCTACCAGCCGGCAACATTAAGTAAGTTAGTGGATAAATAAAAATTTAAAGCCAAATACCAAATACTTTCAGCAAATTTATTAGCAGAAACTTTCTGTTTCCCACACTAGTCAAACACACACACTCTTACTAACGCCATCATCAGCTACGAGTTAAACCGCAAGGACCGCAACAGTTGAGCCTGCCACTAAAAATGAGGGCAATGCATTTATCCCGAGGGTGCCAAGCAGTAGTGAAAGAGCGGATTCATCCAACCAGCGGGTTGCCATGCGCTTGTTTTTGATGTGACGCTGATATTTAAAAGTGGAGTTTCAGAGCATCTGAGCTATGTTTGAATTTATGTACATATGTCTGTATGTACTTAAGTGAGTGTGCATGTGTGTTTGTTTGTTTGTGTGTGTGCGTGTGTTAACCAAACCAAACCGGGCCGTCGTCATAAGCATCATCATACACCCTTGTTATACCCATTATGTCACAAAAATGAATGCTCAATATGAGCATATTAAGTGGCATATTAATTAAAAGTCAACAAGTGAAACGTTTAAGCTAATGTGGATTCTTAAAAAATATGCCTTAAATGTTTAAAATAAACATATTCAACTTATACAATCTTAATTACATCAAAAATATTCCGATTTTTTATCATACTAAAAATAATATTTAATTATCAATATTGAATTTTTTGCTGAAATTAACCAAATGAAATATATTTTTTTATGTCATATATATTTTCTTCGAATAATAAAAATAATTACTTTAACATTTAAATAATATCATTGCTGAAATGAGAAGTAGAAATTTACGGTGCATCAATGCCAGACTCAAGTAATTATTGCTCTATGTTTTTCTTACACTTATTTGCAAACCTGCAGGCAGATGCTTAAATTATGTTTAAGCAACGCTTTAATCGCAGCCAAGAGTTGTTGGTACAACTGACTCTATACTGGCACTGCAGGGCATCTTATAGCGGAGCACTATTTATAGTAATGTAGAGCAACTTTGCTTTCTATGCGTACTTGTAGTAATTGCGTAGCATTTTAAGCATGCTGGCAGCAGTGGGTGCTGTTGTTGCTGCTGATGTTGATGCTGATGTTGCTGCTGCTGTTGCTGCTGCTGTTACTTGACACATGTCAGTCAGTCACTCAGTCACTCATTCCGTGCGCTTGGCTTTTGAGCGTGGCCAAGAGGAAGGCTCAGCGGCAAGAGACGGCGGGCAACTCAAAATGGGGCACAGTTGGGCAAGGGGCAACGGCGTAACGGTGGGTGCAAAAACCAGCTGGCGTTAACTCGACTTTGTGTATGCGAAATATGAAATGCACTTGCCTTGTGTGTTGCCCATAGTTGATGTTGTTGTTGTTGCTGCTGCTGCTGACAACAGCAATAATGCAGCACTTAATGTGCCAAATGCATGTGTATGTGCGGGTGTGGGTGTGAGTGTGGCTGCTTGTGTGTGTGTGTGTGTGTTTAGCTGCAAATTTTAATAGAGTGGTCATTGCTGGCTTTTGAAGCATTACAAGCACATTTATTGTGGCATTTAAGTTTTAAAATCAAATATTACGCATACGCGCCCAGTACCAACCGAAAGAGACATTTTATTGCCAGCTCATAATTTTGCATACAGACAAGCACTGTGGCGCCACAAATTTATGGATTTGCACTATAGCCATGCAGCTAGCTACCTTGTCAATCGCTGTGAAGTTTTCATTTCGTACCATTTGTGTATTTGGATGTTGATGTTGAGTTATGAGCGGCATAACACAAAAAAAGCCTTCTGGCAAAACGGAAATTACTTTTCGCGAATGCAGCAATTAAAGCGGAGCGAGTAGGGTTATTCTGCCAGACGTTCAGTCATTAAACTTTGGCCATTGGATTAGAATGTGTGATATTGCTTTCACCCAGTTAAAATGTGAGGCTTTCTGTGCACATTAAAACCCAAACACACACTTTAAAGTATTTTTCTTAATGCGAATTTGAAGTTTGATCGATATGCGGGCTTGTTGGGCGGTTTGTGTGTGTTGGACGGGTGTGTTTGTTCCTGCGATGCGGTTCGCGTGAAATCCCAGCAGCAAGTGGCCTGGCATTAGAGGTCATTTCAACGGCAAACGCCGCGTTGAGCTGTTCATTTCTACTGTTCGGTACTGTGCGAATCAATTGAATCGTTTGCATTGTGGTCGGCAATTTTGTGCTTGTGCGTTTTGCCTCTGAGTTTTCTGTGATCCCTTTTCACAAATGGCCATGTCCGCATCTGATGCGGCGCCGCTTGCCAGCAGCGATGAGGAACTGACGCCCAACAGCAGCCATCCTGCTGCTCACAGAGACTACAGCGATGTGCGTTTGGAGCGTGTGGCGGCCTATACCACAACCACAATGCGCCTAAAACCGGATAAATGGACCAAAATGATGGCATACGATGAGTTTCGGGTAAGTAATTCCAGCTCTACATTAGGGTGGACTAAAATTCAAAATATTTTCAGTTGCTTTTTTTCTGCATTGTCCAAATGCTTTTTTTTTAATCCTAAAGACTTTAAAAATTATATTAGGTTTTGCAAAAATCACAATTCATAAATTACTGAAAAGTGAATTTTTATTTTTAAATGTTTTTAGATTCTCTAACTTTAAAGGCATTCTAAATAATCAATTCATTTGTGAATGAATTATTGACTCTCTTTTATTGTCTTTTTAAATTTTCATATTTTACATAACGACAATAAATTCATATAATTACAATTGGTTTTACTATTTACAATAAAAAAAGTTTGACAAAAGTTTAGAAATATATATAGTGTTCCGTTACACATCGCCCTACTTAAAACACATTACTAACTAAACAAACAAAAAAATGCTTAGCACATTGTTATGAACTGGTTGCATGGACGCACACGTGTTTTGGTCATGACCCTCAGTCCTGGTGGCGAGCTGGTGCCACGGAGCTGTGTGAGCGATCTCTATTGCAACTATACGCTGCAAAGCAGCAGCGGCAGCAGCAGCAGCGGAGGAGTGGCACGAGGAGCAGCTGCAATTGATACCACTGCCACAGCAGCAATGGTAGCGTCAGCAACAAACACTGGGGCACTGCTCGTCCCAATGCCACCACCATCGTCCAGCTTCACCACGCTGGATGGGGTGCCGCGTGGCAAGTGCGCCTATTTTATACGCCACAACGATGTGGGCGTGCCGCTGTCAGCTAACAATTTCCAGAGTTCCGTGCTCTATGGTGATTTTCCAGTGCATAGTAAAATTGAGACAATGTCCCTGCTGTTCGATGAGGTGCTGCAACCGCTGCTGGAGCAGGCCCAGGGCCAGTGGCCAACACCAGTGCGCAAGGATCTGCAGGTGCGCGTTAAGGATTTGAGGAACACACTGACAGAGGTTGGTTGAAGAAACATAGCTACTTAAAAAAAAGCTCGTCTTTAAAGTGTTCGAGACCGTTTATATCAGTTCGGTGATTTCAAAAAACTCGTCTTATTATTTACTTTCGCTGAGTGCATTTGTTGTTATCTCAGCATATTAATCTAATTGAGTGCAGCGAGGCGAGCCGAGTCGAAGGCAGGCCAGTGCGAGATTGGTCCAAGGCCATTGTCTTAATTGGACAAAAGTTTTATGTGTCTCTGTAAAAGCGCTATTTATACTTTATTGTTATCATCCACAGATTAAGGGCAAAACCAACAATCGCACAATTTTATCGTTATTAGTTTCGCCAACAATTGTCGAGGAAGTGTTGGCCCACGTGGACAGGGGGTAAGTAGAACAAACAAGCTGAACGCAACTTTCGGGCCACACTCAAGGACTAAATGTCCTGGAATCTTTGTTGTTCTTTAGCTATATCATTGCAGCTGGCTTTAAGTCTTTGTTTGTATAAGAATCGTTGTATAAAGTTGGCCAAAGGAATCGAGGCATAAATTGAACAACTTTTATCGCATTATTTTTCGAAAATTTACTATTGTTTCTTTTCATAACTTGTTGCAATTCTAATTGATCGAAAAAATAGTACACAACAGCTGCAGCTTTATTGATTGCTTACTGGAAAAGGCTTTAATTCAACACAAATTCAAAGAATAATGGCAAATTTCATAGCGCAAATGCTGTCGTCGAGTTTCAAATAGCTTAACACGAGCCATTTGCAAAACCTACAAAATGTTGCATAAAACAATTAAGAAGTGCAGCATGCCCCAAAAGCAGGCCTAAAGTCTTGTGCTCTGTAATGAAATTTTTATCTTTTTACGTGCATGGAATAATAAAAAGAAAAAAAGTTATTTTATGAATTCGGTTAAAGCTTTATTTGGCCAGGAACTTTAAAAGTTTCTATCGTTTGCTATTTTATTATTAAGTTAAAAGTTAAATCGTTATTTCTTTGGCTTAAGCAAGCCGACACATCCCTATTGAAGTCAACATTTATGTTGGATACAGGGTATAAAAAACTATCAACTAACAACAACAAAATGGCATCATGGAAAACGGTCATTAAATCAATTGAATTTGGGTCAATTTAAGTGCAATATTTTAGAGAGCAATGCAAAAACAGAAACAGCAAAAAGGGACCTAAGAAACAGGGTGAGAATAAAGGCAAAAAATGGGGGGGAGCTGTAAAGCTGCATGGCCGAATCGAAATGTTCGAAAATTAGGTCAATAATTGTTTTTGGCTTATTTTTTTGCTATTCGCCCCACCCTTTGAAAAAGTTGCGTTCATTTGTTACCAAAGTTGAATAGAAATTGAATGGATTACAACAGCAAAAAATTAATTTGAAAATTTGTAATTATCGTTGCATGGCATTTAGTAATTTGAGGCCAGCCTTGGATCCCAAGTTTCGTAATCTACTTGAGGAGATGTTCATCAATTGGACAACACAAATGCACGACATTGTGATGGAACGTTCCGAGAGTATGGGTTTAACCACTTGCACCACTGCAGCTCCGTCTAAGCACCTCAGTGTGGTCACGCTGCCTGCCCAGGAGATTCTTTTCTGGACCAATCGCAAGCTCAATTTGCAAAATATTTATGAGCAATTGCGTGAGAAAATGCACAAGACATTGGCTCATATTCTCGAACGCATTGAGTCCGTTTATTATGAGCCATATGCGAAGGCATTTCGCCAATTGCTAACAGCTTGGCTAGAGGCTCAGGATGTCTCATTGTGGCTGCAACCCCTGCAACGTCAAACTGCTGCTTTTAACTCGGTGCAGTTTAGCAATGCTCAAGAGCTGATTGCTCCACTGGTTCATGTGCTGCACTTGCTCTGGAGCAATGCACGCTTCTATCGCAGCACTCAAAGGATGAGCGTGCTATTGCGTTGCATTTGCAACATGTTGGTGCATCGTGCTGCTGAAGATTTGGAGTTCCCGGTACTCTTTCAAGGTGACGCCGATGAGGGTCTGCAAAGAATCAAGAAAACGGGCGAAGTGCTAGAATTTTTTAAGTAAGTTCCTTTAAAATCTTAGATTCACATTCTTACGTTTTAGTTACGCTCTTCGATTAGACAACGCATGCTCGATTACAAGGAACGCTATGCCAGCAATCAAGTTTTGTTGCCAGCTTTGTCTGTCGCTTCTACATCATCTGCCGCAGCATCCTTTCCACCCGACGATCAGCAGCAGCTGTGGCGCTTCTCTAGTGAGCAAGTGTTTGGTCAAACCCTTGATGGGTTTCTAATACAGCTTACTGAGTTGCGTCATGTTTTCGAGGCAGCAGTTCAATTTCAGCAGCTCGAGAAACTCGAAATTGGCGGTTTGCGAGGCAAATTGCTGACAGGCCGCATCAGAGAGGTAAAGTGGAAACGAAAAAAATATTATAAAATCACATTTATATTGTTAAATGTAGTATATTAAATTTTACATTGACACAAAAAAAGCTTAAGACAATGTTTAAAGAGACAACATAAATTTAAGGTATAACACGATGAGTGGCCTAAGATAATGATAAACCAACAGATCAAAATCATCTTCCAATGAATCGCATTGTGTAACAACTTAAAATTAAAATTAGCGGCGAACACATTATATGCACAGGCTCTCTTCTATCATTGGAAGATATTCAATATATAAACCACAAAAACTATTATTCAAACTCGAACAGAAACAGAAACTGCCATGACAAAGCAACAAACAATAGCACTGAAAAACACATCACGAACTGACTTTTTAAGAGAACATAAGGACATAATAACCTTACACATGGCCTCTCTTTCCATCAAACATATATAACAATAGAGGAACATCCTTATACCTTGAACTAATCTATATCCAAAATAAATCAAAAATACACAAAAAACATTTAAATTCCTCAAGAACGAGCTTCGAGGTCAAGGCTTTAGTTAACATAGTTAAATATTCTGTAAGACTTAGCTAATATTCCGTACTAACATGTAAATTATAATAATAATAAAAATGTTCTCACTTATATAATTGCATAATGCAGATTTTTAGTGAATTTAAACTGCTATTTGAGCAATGGACGAATGTGGATATCGATCTCGCGGCACCTGCAACGCACAAATGGAAAAGTTTTAAACGGGAGCAAGACATTTTCTTTGGCCGCATGCAACTGTTGGAGCAAAAGCTTGCCACCGTCTTGTTGCAGGCCTACGAACAGTGCCACAGTTGGATGAATCTGCTCAAGTTGACGCTCATGTTTGGTTGTCTTCTGCAGCGTCGCGAGGTTCAAATTGAGCTTGTGCGTCTGCTGCCACACATGCTCAACATTTACAATGAGGAACTGCAGCAGCTGGAGCAAAGTGTGGCTGACATCCTATTGCTCTATCAGTGCCATGGACTTGAGGCGCTACCTGCGGCAAACAACTTTCCGCCCATTGCTGGTGCCATAATGTGGCTGGAACAGCATTTGCATCGCTGCGACGAACTGGGTGCCAAGGATCTTACTGAGCTTATACTAATATTGTAAGTGAATAATGCAAAAAAAAGGAACTTTTATCATCCATACACAATTTTTATTTTTTTCGCCAACAGATTATCCCTTCAGTCTCAGCTTATAACATTGCCCTTTGAATGGGATGCTTTGTTGTCACGTCGCAATATTCTCACCACAAAGATGTGCAATTTGCAGATGAAAATCTGGCAAAACTGGCTCCTGGATATTGACAGACTTATTGCTCAGGGTATATCCGAGCCAGTGTTAACTCAACCGGCAGCTGGCCAGCAGTTGCAACCAAATTTTGCCCAGGCACTATTCACGCTGCTCAAGGAAACCAAATATCTGCTGGCCCTGCAAGCTGCCGGCAGCCTTTCGACCAAGCTTTTTCCTATGCCAGAAGCCCTGCTCACACTATACGAACAGCGGGATGCTTATTGGCAGCGTCGCATCAGGCTCATTAAAATTGATGAGTTCTACAATGGTATTCGAGCCGGGCAATGTGCCGAAGCTGAGCAGCAGTTAATTGCAGTTGAGCTGGCGGCTATCGATGGCCAAGTGGCAATGGCATGTGAACATTTGAGCTGGATGAATTATGGTTAGTAAATACTACAAGTGAACACAAGTGCGAAAGTATATTAATAAAAACTTCCTTAAAGATGAGCAACTAATTGAGAGCATCTTTGAAAGCTCACGCGATCTATTTGGACGATTGCAGCAATCCCATGGCAATTTGGATGCCATTTTGGCTAGCATGCGCCGCTGGAGCTGTGAGCCGCTGCATCAACGTAGCTTGTATGGACGTAATCTGTTGGATCTGCGGCATCAGCAGGAGCGAGTGCGTCTTCGTCTGCTGCAATGCGATGAGACCAAAATGCTGCTAAATCGTTTGCTAATAGCCAACTTCTGTTTGTTCTTCAACTACGAGTCGCAACAGTTTCAATTGTATTCGCGTGATCTCAACGTACAGGAGGTAAGAAGTGGGAGCGTACATAATTGTTGATTATTGTTGAGTGTTTGTGTTGTTTATGGTTTGCTTGACAGTTTGTGCGCGAATTTCCGGATGAGCAACGACGACAGTTTAACAAATATTTGGCCAATGTCGATGAGTTGATTTGTCGTGAAGTGCGCCAAGCGACAAGGATCAGGTTTGGTGCTTTAATCGAATCACATTCATGCTCATTCTTATTTCGATCATCTTCTTATTCAACTTTAACCTAAATATAATTTTGCTGTCAGATAACACCTGTTTTGTTTTTTTTTTTTTTTTGATTTTGTAAGCTGCTCAGCAATAAAAACAGCTCACTCAGCCATGCCACACCCAATATCTATATTAAGTAAACAATACAAATATAATCATCATCATCATCACCCCAATGAGCAACAAATAAAATCATTACATTTTGGCAAGCTGCCAGAGCGCCTTTTATGTCTCATCAAAACTAATCAAGTAAATGAACACGAATTTATAACTCACCCGCTTTTCGCGCGCAATGACCGCAAAGACAGACAGACTTACACCTACAATAGCAGCAGCAGCAGTAGCAGCAGTTATAGCAACAGTAACCGCAATAAACCCACACACAAATAATAAAATAAAAACAACAACAGCAAGTTGCTGCGCATTCATGCGTCAATTGCATGTTTCACTTAACGGCATTTCGTGATTGCATGCAGAGTTCTCGGCAGCAGCAAACGAAATAAGCACAAAACAAACTCAGCACTAAATTTAATTTTCGCATTACTCATACGCCGTGTAATTCAGTTTAGAGTATTTGCACAAGGAAATGACAGCAACAACAATAACAACAACAACAACAACTCTAGCAGCAACAGCAACTTCTTCGACTCCCCCAACTGTAGGCACGGCCTTGCCAAGCATGGCTAGGCTAGTGCTACAACAAATCACAGCAACGCCACAAGCGACAGCGACAATAATGCCAACAACAACAACAACAACTGCAACCACAACATCTATAGCAGAAGGAGTTGCAGCTACAACAACAAACGATGCACCGCTTTTCGAAGTAAAATTGGAGCTGACGGAAACGGAAATACGTTTTTCGCCTGCCTTTGATACAAGTGTGGAAAATAATTTTCAACAAATTGTCGAGCAGCTGTTGCTAGATATAAAACAGACATGCGACTGCATGCCAAGAATTGTGTCTGACAATGCGCTGTCTGACGACGACGACGACGGCGACGGCGACGGCGACGACGGTGACGACGGTGACGAGGAAGGGCATACAAATGTGCATGAGAATGATTTTAAGCACCCCAGCCACATTGTAAAAGGTACTACTCATCCCTTATAAGTTGAAGGCTTGTCGCATTCTTTGCATATCCTTGTGCCACCTCGTTCGAGTATCTACAATCTCCCACTACTTTATCATTATCATCATCATTCACAGGCGTTGCAGCAGTTGCAGCTGCTGATGACTTGGAAATGCTGTGTGTCAGCATACGCGACGCCTTGAAGCAGACGGTAGAGGCGGCGTTGAATTATGCTGCCAAATTCCACGCCTATGCGTTCCTTTGGACACAGCAAAGTGGCGCCGTTCTCGCCTCCTGCATGCAGACGGCGCGCGAACAGACGACCCACCTCAGTGGCAGTGGCTACGCCATCATGGAAACATTCAAAAAGGAGGTAAGAGAAAAAATAAAAATCAACATCCAAGAAAGACGTTTGAAGAGCTCGACTTGATGATACCCTGCAACCAAACCGATTGATATTTATTACAAGTTGAAAAATAATCAATAGTTAAACAATCGATTGAATTAAATATACGTATAAATTTTATAGCTTAAAATAAAATCTAACGTATCCATCTCCTATAGTCTATGGCAGAAGTCCGTTGAAGCAGATACATAATATGACAGACGGACAGATCATGAATACACTTTATGATATCAAAAATAGTTTCTCCTTCTATCTGTTACATACTTAAGAACAATTTCTATGATGCCCTTCTTACACATTTTTGATGCGATCAGAGTATTAAATTAGAAAAAAATTTGCGAACAACAACTAACACATTTTCCATCCCAAAGCACAAAGAAACAACAATAGTTCGCCAAAATGCGGCTCGCACGCACAAACCCACGCCGGACAGACTAGGGTGATAGACGGACGGAGAGACAGTCGAACAGACAGATGAGACAGGGGCACAAGTGACCGAGTGGCTCGTTGGGTCACTCAATTGGTAGCCACACAATTTACGTTGTGTAACCCCGGAGACCAATAACGTTTGATAAATGTCGACCATTTAGGGTCAAATGTGTGTGGCCGAATTGCCGCTGACCATTGGGCCATCTTCTGGTTGGCTTTGCGCAATACCAGGATAATGCCCAGCAGCTGCTTACCCACATGGTGCCGCTGACTTATGCCAACCTACAGTTCTGTTCAGTTCAAGTTCAAGTCAGATTTCGCTAGCGTATGCGTTATACTTTCTTTAAACAATTATCAAACGCCTCCCAAAAGTATGCAATAAATAACATTAAGAAGCCACACACAAAAAAACAACGCAGATCAGATAAACCAGCAACAACAAATCATTGTCAAAATGCATAAACATTCAGCGTGAGGCTGTGAATTGAGTGCCACACTAAAATGAGAGAAACAAACTGCAAAAATGTTTGGTTTTCTAGACAACGAATTAAATATGCTCTTGTTTAACTTATGTTCGATTGGATTTGGTTTCAATAGAAAAACTTAGTTTGTTACTATAAATATATTAAAGTATTTAAATTATTTCTCTTAACGTTTCGTTTAGAAATTAAAGTGAAGTAATGATACACTTATATTTTATATTATTGTTTCTAATATCAGCACGATTTAAGAATTGCGACAACATACAGCAAATTTATTAAGCTTTGTCTAGGTGTATTCAACTCTTCCATGCATAGAGAAAATAAAATCAGTGGCTGGCAGTTTATTTATGAGCGGCCATTGAGATTCGCCTTTGGCGCAGCTGGTGCGCTTAATAAATGCTCCGCCTGGACCCACATTCGAAATACTAAATATACGAGTAAATGGCACACGCACATATGCAATATATATGGGCTAAATTAGCTTGAATAAATTTTGTTTAGTACAGGCAAATGAAGTTGTCAACGCCCCAAACATCTTGACCAAATCTCTATTCAACTGTCCATAGATCGAGCGGTACAACGAGTTGCACGATGAAATTGACCAATGTGAGAATCGTCATTGCGTTAATGGCTGGCTAGCCTTGGATGTGAAGCCGCTTAAGCATGGCCTGCTTAATTTAGCCTGCAAATGGTCGCATCTCTATAAACAGTGGCTGCTACGCTATGTGCAGAAAACGCTCCAGGTAAATGTTGTCTCATAAATAAAGAATACTTTATTATTTAGGTAATTTAGTCAAGAAGTCAAAATGAAATATACTGCTTCTGAGTAAATAAGATAATTTAACGATATTTATTTAATTTTAAAGGCTAGAAAAATATAAATAACAATTTAAGAAGAAAAATTAATATAACCAGAAATATTGAGTAAAGCCTTACATGAGCGAAAATATCAAATCTTAGATAAATATATGTTAAATATATGTATAATATAAATATCATATTTGAAGTTAACATATAACATGTTTTGATTACGATCACTGCTCAACAAAAATACAACTTCTTGTCGTAAAAACAAAATTGTTATCATTATGTTCTTCGTCTTATTCTTTTACAGGAGCTTAACACCTTTATATCGCGCAGTCATGAGACATTGCAGGTGCACATAGCACGTCAGGACTTTAAGGCACTGTTACGTGTGCTGTCTGTGATGGCGGAGATTCGACAGCGCGAACCGTATGCAGACAATGTGTTTAAACCGCTGAAGGATATGGTTGCGCTTTTAAGGACCTACAATGTGGAATTTAAGGCGGAGCTGATGCGCAACATTGAACAGCTGCCGCTGCTGTGGCAACAACTGAAGCAGCAGGCGCTTGCCAAACTGGAGGCACTTCAGGACACACGCTACTATCAACAGCAGCGCGTAACGTCGCTCATTGGCCTCCATACGTGTCACTTGCAACATTATGCCAAACAGTTCCAACGCATGCCGGTGGGTGCACTATACGCCACCATACAAACTATTTTGTTTACATTTAGCATTACCTTGCCCCTCCTATTCGTCTCTTTTTTTTAGTTCTTTCGCGTTCCATGTCCACAAATTTACGATGCCTGTGACCAGGTCTACGTGCATCTACATCGCTTTGACTGCGAACAGCGACGTTATGCAGCCTGGGCCCGTCTCTTAGATATTGCCGAACCCGATACGACAACACTACAACACTGCCGGACGGAGCTTAGGCGTGTTAAGGTGAGCGTGAACGAGATGAGTGTCTATACACTTAAAAAAAAAACATCAAGTATCTTGTTATTTATTAAATCAGCCTGAGATGGCAATCGCTCTGCAAGAAAAAAGAGAGTTTATTTTTTTGTATTTATTTAAACAATTTTGCAAAGCTGACGATTTTCAGAACTTTGCTGAGTGTACATAGATTTGACAGCTTTTGTGTTCGTCCATCTGCAGCAATTGTGGGACTTTGTGCGCGTCATCGAATCCTGCATTGTTGACTGGCATGCAACACCTTGGCTACGCATCGATACGGACGACATGGAGCACGAATGCAAGAAGTTCACGCGCGATTTGCGCACTCTTGACAAGTGCATTAGGGAATGGGCGCCGTATGTGTACATTGTTGGCGTATTGCGTGAGCTGGTTGCCTCGCTGCGCTCTGTTACCGAACTTCAAAATCCAGCAATTACCGAACGCCATTGGCTCGAGCTTATGCAGTTGTCAAAGGTAAGCATCAGCAGCAGCAGCAGCAACAGCAGCTAGTGAATGTTTGCAGTCAATAACGGTAATACACACAACAACACCCATCACACCCTCTGCACTATCACTCTGCACTGTCATCGATGCAATGACAACTGATTGATCCACATACCACACCATTTTGCTATGTGCCTCGCCTGCCCCTTATGAGGCCTACCAAATCTGTGTGGATTCGGCAAATGCTTTAACAGGCGTTTTTTGAGCGTTCATTACGGGCAAATCATAATCTATCAAAGAACAACACAACAAGGTGTGCCCCAAAAACCATGTAAGAAATGAGTTTGGTTTACATGGAAAATATTTGTTTGTAAATGTTATACGTATATTTTTTTTTTTTAATGAAACATAGTTAAATAGTAAATACGATTTTGAAGTATTTAATCGCACGCCAATCAAATATTTTCATTATTACCATAGCATTTATTTTGAAACAACTTCTTGTCTTTCCACAGCTAATTGGACGATATAAATTGGAAGAGTTGGTAAGTAAAATTTCATTTCATAAATAGTATGTCAAACATCAATGGGCTGTGGCAGCTTATTACAATTCCTCAATAATAGGCGCTTATTAATTACACATAAGCAACTGTGGCTGTATCTGTGTAATTGTGTGCGTGTGTGTTAATGTCTGGGTAGATTGCTATCGTTGTCATGGTTGTATCTGCCGTTTGCAGGAGCCTGAGGGCCAGTAAAGGCAAGAGGCGAATTGCATCGATTTGATAAGTTGAAGAGCACAAGCAATTATCGTATTCGGGTTTCAAGTAATATTCTCATTAATAGTATCCAAAAATAATAATTACTCGTGG
The DNA here is from genome assembly GCA_035044585.1 of Scaptomyza polygonia. Classification (NCBI taxonomy): domain Eukaryota; kingdom Metazoa; phylum Arthropoda; class Insecta; order Diptera; family Drosophilidae; genus Scaptomyza; species Scaptomyza polygonia. The sequence continues at coordinate 1,339,264 of JAWNNU010002156.1, forward strand.
CAAATGTATACAAACATAGTATATGTATGCATACATTGTAGATATGTATGTTTGTACCTGCCATGTGCCAGATATTGATATTGATATTTTGGCAAACAGATTTGTAGTTATTAATTTTCAGCAATTAATCCAAGAACAAGGCAACAACTAAAAACCAACAACAAACGGTCAGAACATAACTCGTCAAACTAATTGAATTACTTTTGTTTGGCTACAGATATGGTTATAAAAATAGTGCAAAGCAATATAATCAAAATAACTCCTATCACAATTATTGGCAATTATTCTTAGCTTTCGTACAAATCGAATACATCAACAACATTGGAGCAACTGCTTAGCCTGCAACTGCAACAGCACGAGGAGGACATTAAGAACACTGTGGATCGTGCCATCAAAGAGATGACAGTGACAAAAGTGCTGGATGATATCAGAGCCACCTGGGCACACTTGGAATTTGAATTGGAACCGCATCAAACCCGTCCAGCTGTGCGTCTGCTTAAGGTATCAGAGGAACTAATTGAAACGCTTGACGATAATCAAATGCAGCTACAGAATATCTCCACATCAAAGCACATTGAATATCTGCTTGACAAGCTGGGCCATTGGCAGCGTGTGCTTAGCGGCATTGACACCTTAATTGTCAATTGGTTTGAGGTGCAACGTAAATGGATCTATCTGGAGTGCATTTTTATTGGTTCCGAGGACATTCGCTCTCAGCTGCCACAAGATGCAGCGAATTTCGAGCGTATCGATGAGGATTTCACTAATCTTTTGGCCAGAGTTAATGAGGTTCGCGTCGTCATGCAGGTGGTGCTGGAGCATGATGATGTGCTAAAACAGCTGCTGGAACTACAACAGCGTCTCTCGATTTGTGAGAAGGCATTAAATGATTATCTGGAGACAAAACGTTTGGCCTTTCCTCGTTTCTATTTCATCTCGGCTGCCGATCTCTTGGACATACTCTCAAATGGCAATAACCCTCAGGTCATTGATCGTCATCTCATTAAGCTCTTCGATTCCATATTGCGTTTGCAATACGAAACCAATACAACACATGCTCTGGGCATGCACTCTAAGGAGAATGATGAGTATGTGAATTTTGTGGTGCAGCAGGAAGAAGCAGCTTTCATTGATTGCTCCGGACGCGTTGAGCTCTGGCTTCGGGCCGTCATCCAACAGATGCGATGCACCCTTCATGAACTCTTTCGGCGTGCTTTAAACGCATTTGGTGAAAAGCCACGAGATTCGTGGCTTTATGATTGGCCAGCGCAGGTCGCACTCTGTTGCAGTCAAATCAACTGGACAGCGGATGTTAATCGATCGTTTGCCTCAATGGAGGAGGGCTACGAGGGTGCTATGAAGGAGCTACACAAACGACAAATAGCCCAACTAAATGCCTTAATTAATCTACTGTTGGGTGAACTCTCTCCGGGCGATCGACAAAAGATCATGACCATCTGCACAATTGATGTGCATTCGCGCGATGTCATTGGCAAGATTATTGCTACCAAGGTAGACAACTCACTGGCCTTTCAGTGGCAGAGTCAGCTACGTCATCGGTGGGACGATGATCAGTCGGGCAGCTCCACTGCCACATCGATGAGCAATGGTGGTGCAAACGCTGAAGAGGATTGTTTTGCCAACATCTGCGATGCAGAGTTCCGCTATGCCTATGAGTACTTGGGCAATACATCAAGATTGGTCATAACACCTCTTACGGATAGATGTTACATCACTTTGACACAGGTAAGAGAAGGGTAGTAAATGTCTTAATTAAGCTTGTTTAGTTATTTCAACTAAACTTTGTATTTTATAATGATAAAAAAAGCTACTTTAAAGACACAACTTAATTATTATAATTGTTATACAACTGTGTAGACTCTGTACTGTGACCTTGGTGTTTAGTTAACTCTCACAAATTATTGCAAATACGATTATATGCTAATGAGTTTATGTCAATTGGTTTCGGAAGCGGTAATTTAATGCATGACACTTGTGCATAAACACACAATACCGAGCGTAACACACTTTTTTGCTAGTAGAACTATCTGTGATGAATGTTTAAAACAATTACCTTAAATCTACACTAACTGTAGTTTTTTCTATGTTTTACTTTTGCGAGTTGACTACAAATTGTTAATCAAATAAACTTTAATTCGCATTGCTTTGTATCCTTGATACTCAAAGTAATATACATAGACAAGCTTTTTAACAAAACAAAGAAACTTCTAAGTATGTAAGTCTGATATAGAGCTGTAGTCATTTAGTTTCATAAGCAGATAATGGATTTTATTATTTATAAGTATTACCTTTTGAAGACTTAACTTGTTATCCTTCAACGTATTTAATTTGAATTTTTACACATTAAATAGTTTGTGTGTTTTAAGCATTGGTAGAAATATGAAACTCTTTGTTGTAGTACTCAGTGTAAGCCCTTGCAATTAGTTATATTTTGCCATTTAACACAAATAGCTTAAGTCCGATTCCACTAACATCAAATTAAGAAAGTACAAATCAATATTTTGTTTCACAACGAAGTATACATAAGTAGGATCTAGCTCATTGATGTGAGCAATAGTAAACTTAATTGTGTATTTACTTAACAACGGAACTGTAACTGCACAAATTAATTATTACTAGCTTATAATATATGTGAAGTTGTATTTACATTAAAAATCGCAAATGTAATATCAAGAAACCTTAATTAAGATTTAATACCAAAATATTAATTTACTTGTGTTTAATTGTGAATTTAACTTTTGTGTTTGTTTAAAATTGGCAATAAGTTTGAAAACATTTAAAACAACTATCAAGTAACGTTTACAGTAACTTATTTGCTGGCATATTAAGTATTTTAATTGAAGTCTCAAAACAGGGGTAAAAGTATGTTAACTGAATTCTAGCATGTACCAATTAGTGAATGTTTCTTATGTAAGAGGTCGTTGCCTTAATTTGTATTGCCAGTTTGGTGTTGATTTTATGCCAATTTCGCTTTTATAGTATGTTTATTTAAATTAAACAACTCGTTAGTGGAAAATAAATGCAGCTTTTGCATTTTGCATACTTTTACACACAAACATACACTACTCATTCATGTACCCCATGTTCGTTCAGTCGTTGCATCTGGTGATGGGTGGCGCACCTGCTGGTCCAGCGGGAACGGGAAAAACCGAAACAACGAAGGACCTGGGCCGTGCACTGGGCGTAATGGTTTATGTCTTCAACTGTTCGGAGCAAATGGACTACAAATCTTGCGGCAACATTTACAAAGGGTTGGCACAGACCGGTGCATGGGGCTGCTTTGATGAGTTCAATCGCATCTGTGTGGAGGTGCTGTCCGTGGTCGCCGTTCAAGTGAAGACCATACAGGAGGCGATAAAGGTGCGACCGCAAAATGTCGGGCGAAGCGTTGTGAAGCGTTTGCAAATTGATTTTACCATCTTCTACAACCCCTTACCGCTTACCTCTTCATTTTCGTCTTCTTCTCTTGCAATGCTGCACATTGATTACATTTCTGGCCAAACGTTCGTTCGTTTGTTGGATGGCTGGATGGTTGGCTGTGTTGGACCCAACTGCTGTTGTTTCTTCCTCGTCCTGTTTACAGATGCATAAAACCCAATTTATCTTTATGGGCGAGCGCATCTCGCTGGAGCCGTCGGTTGGCATTTTTATCACCATGAATCCGGGCTATGCTGGCCGCACCGAGCTGCCGGAGAACCTGAAAACACTGTTTCGCCCATGTGCCATGATTGTGCCGGACTTTGCTTTGATTTGTGAGATTATGTTAATGGCCGAGGGCTTCCAGGATGCCCGACTCCTGGCACGCAAATTTATCACACTCTACACATTGTGCAAAGAGCTGTTGTCCAAGCAGGATCACTACGACTGGGGCCTACGTGCAATCAAATCGGTTCTTGTAGTTGCGGGCACATTAAAACGTGATGACCACAGTCGTCCAGAGGATCAGGTGTTAATGCGTGCATTGCGTGATTTCAACATACCCAAGATTGTTACTGAGGATGTGCCCATATTTATGGGTCTGATTGGTGACCTTTTTCCCGCCCTCGATGTGCCTCGCAAGCGTGTCTTTGAGTTCGAGAAGACCATTCGACGTGCAGTAAATGAAATCAAACTGCAGCCTGAGGAGGGTTTCCTTATGAAGGTGGTGCAGCTGCAGGAGCTCCTGGATGTTCGACATTCCGTTTTCATTGTTGGCGATGCTGGAACGGGCAAAACAAAAATTTGGCAAACCCTGCAAGAAACTTATCGCATACAAAAAATGAAACCGGTGTGTCATGTTCTTAATCCTAAGGCACTGTCCAATGATGAGCTTTTTGGCATTGTGAATCCCACGACAAGAGAGTGGAAGGATGGATTGTTTTCCTCTATAATGCGAGAGCAGGCAAATATGCCGCCTGGCAATCCCAAATGGATAGTTCTAGATGGCGACATTGATCCCATGTGGATTGAGAGTCTCAATACTCTGATGGACGACAATAAGATCTTGACGTTGGCCAGCAATGAACGCATTTCGTTGAAGCGTGAAATGCGCCTGCTCTTCGAGGTGGGTCATCTCAAAGCGGCTACACCAGCAACTGTCTCCCGTGCTGGCATCTTGTATATCAATCCACAGGATTTAGGCTGGTCACCGTAAGTGTTAAACGAAGAGGGTATTTCCTCACCGAAGACTCTCTTAACTAGAGCAATATTAAATCTTTACTTCATTTTTAACCTTAAGCTTTGTTTCCTCCTGGCTGGAAACACGCGTAAACATGATCGAACGTGGCATACTCACTACGCTCTTTGAGAAATATTTTCCGAGCCTGATGCAAAGGCAACGTGATTTCCGACGCATTACGCCCATCACAAATATGGCGATGATACAAATGACTTGCCATTTGCTCGAGTGTCTGTTGGACAATGACCAGGCGAATGATGAGAATGAACGTGGGGGTGGAAAACATCTTGGCCTCAATTCACATACACTTCACCATGGCGAACTTTCGCATGAGTCGGCCGAGCTAGCACTAGAGACGGTCTTTGTGTATGTGACGATGTGGAGCTTTGGTTCGGCATTGCATCAGGATACTATAATTGACTGGCATCGCGAGTTTCACAAGTGGTGGACGGGTGAGTTCAAGGACGTCAAGCTGCCTAGTCAGGGCAATGTATTTGACTATCAGCTTAATGTGCAAACACTGAAATTTCAACGATGGACCGAACTGGCCACCCAGCAGCAGCAGCAACAGCAGCTGGACTGTCAAATCGATCCCGAGCAGCCATTGCAGGTGCGTGCTTGACCTAGTTTTGGGTTGGGGTTTTGGGGCTCAAAATGTTGGGTGAACTAATCATGCGAACAAAGCTTTTGGTTACTTACACTCACACTCACACACACACACACACACACACACACACACACACACATACACACACAGAACGTGCTCATTTCAACAGCAGAGACCACACGTCTGAGCTACTTCCTCAAGCTGCTTATCGACCGCAATCTCGCCTGCATGCTGGTGGGCAGCTCGGGATGTGGCAAGGGTGCCATCTTTCGTGAGCTCTTCAGCAAATATGCCAGCGCACAGGAGCTGTTTGAAATTGCAGTGACAGCTGTCAGCGACACCCACCAACAGAAAGCTGCTCTTGGCAACAACACTCCAGCGGGTTGTGGGTTGAGTCGTCCGTCTGGTGGCCCGCCTATTGGTGGTGCTGGTGGCAACAACAACGTCAGCGTGCGTCGGAAATCATCGTCAATGACACCGTTGCTGACCACAGTGCAGGCGACGCACTTTAATTTCTATACCACGTCAGAGATCTTCCAAAAGATGCTCGACCGCCCGCTGGAAAAGAAATCGGGACGTTGTTATGCACCTAGTGGACCTAAGCGACGACTCATTTACTTTGTGAATGATTTAAATATGCCTGAGGTGGATGCCTATGGTACAGTACAACCGCACACAATCATGCGTCAGTTCATGGACTATCGACAGTGGTGAGTCGAGTTATTACCAACGAAACAATATTTGATTGGCCTACGAGCGTTGATTTAAATGCATAGAAAACTCAAAACAGACACTTTTCATTTCAAATGTAATTTGTAGCATTAAAAATTAACTTGAAGACAAACAATTATTGAATAATTAAGTGCTCTCAGTGATATGAAAAGATAATTAAGTTACAAATATTCGAGCCGACTGTTGGGTTTTCACTTGCCCATATTTTAAGTGCATCTTTAAATATTTAGTTGACAAGCAATAGAGCACCAGCGTAATAACCGTCCCCTTATGTGTGTGTGTGTGTGTGTTTTAGGTATGATCGTCAGAGGCTTCAGTTAAAGGACATTCGGCAGTGTCAGTTTGCGGCTTGCATGAATCCAACTGCTGGCTCATTCACCATTGACCCACGCCTCCAGCGTCACTTCTGTGTGTTCTCAGTGGCGCCACCTGGCGAGCAGGCGCTGCACTACATATACAGCAGCATACTAAACAATCACCTGGAGCAACCAGCGCAAGGCTTTAGCAAAGAAATCCGTTCCATTGGCAATCTTCTGGTCCAAGTTGGCATCGCATTGCATCGACGCGTTGAATATGCCTTTTTGCCCACGGCCATTAAGTTCCACTACATCTTCAATTTGCGTGACCTCACAAACATCTATCAAGGTGTAATGAACTGTGTTGGTGCTCCAGTCTCAGCGGGTGGAGCGGCCAGCAGCTACAGCGGCACCATGTGCAGCAAACCCGCCGATCTAATGAGACTCTATGTCCATGAGGCATATCGGGTGTATCACGATCGTCTTGTGGATCAGTATGACATCAAGTCGTTTAAGTCTTCCATTCGGGACATATTCAAAAAGGATTTCGAAGACTTTGATGAGGATTTTGTGTTTGGCGAGCCTTTGATTTACAGTCATTTTGCACAATCGCTGGTGGATCAGAAATACATGCCAGTCAAGAGTTGGGATTCATTATACCAACTGCTGCTCGAGGCACAATCCAGCTATAATGATATTGTGGGTTATATGAACCTGGTGCTATTCGAGGATGCCATGATACACATATGTCGGTACGTTGAGCAATTCATTTGTACGATAGTTTTATTTTAATAATCCTTTTCGTAGAATAAATCGCATTTTGGAGAGTCCTCGCGGCAACGCTTTGCTTATTGGCGTTGGTGGATCTGGCAAACAAACTCTGGCTCGCCTGGCAGCATTTATATCGTCGCTCAGTGTGTCGCAGATTCAAATCAAACGTGGCTTTGGTCTGCTCGATATGCGAGATGAGATTGCTAGTTTGTATATGAAAGTGGGTTTAAAAAATGTGGCATCGGTGTTTCTCATATCCGATGCGCAGCTGCCTGATGAGTCAATATTGATGCTTATCAATGATTTGCTTGCCTCGGGTGAGATACCAGATCTCTTCAATGATGACCAACTGGACACGATTATAAATGGCATACGAAATGAGGTGAAACAGAGTGGTGCACTAGATACCAAGGAGAATTGTTGGCGTTATTTTGTTGAGAAAGTGCGACGTCTTCTTAAAGTTGTGCTCTGTTTTTCACCAGTTGGTCAAACATTGCGCATTCGGGCGCGCAAATTTCCGGCAATTATCAGTCGCACGGCCATCAATTGGTTTCATGAGTGGCCAAAAAGTGCACTAGAATCGGTATCGCAAAAGTTTCTCACCGAAATCAGCGACATATTGGAGGTATGACTTTATTTACACAGCTGTTTCCAATTTACAACTTTAAGCTCCCGCAATGTTCACTGTAAGTGACAGACACTCGCACAAACAGCATACAATCGTATTGCAGGTGATAGACAGAGGTCGAAACTGAAACTCACATTCATTTACACACAGGCCGCACTCATACCGCCCATCGGCTGTTTTATGGCCTACGTCCATGGTACGGTGAATCAGATATCGAAAATTTATCTACAAAATGAAAAACGCTACAACTACACGACACCAAAAACATTTCTCGAATACATTTTTCTCTACCGCAAACTGTTGGTTGACAAAAACGGGGAGTTTGCCCAGCGTATTGCACGCCTGCAGAGTGGCATGGCCAAGTTGGCTGAATGCGCCAGTCAGGTGGACACCCTGAAGGTGAGTAAATGATTTAAAAATAACAAAATCTGCACCTACACAAGTACATATATACAAAAAGAAAAATGGGCTTTAGCGTTGTTTCAACATTTTATGTACTCTTTGGCTTAGCTCGAATTTCATTATGATTTGCTGAAAAACTTTTTAGCTTAGTATATTTCAATAAAACTGCTAGAAGAAGATTCAAAAACACCTTACATTAATAAAAATAATGACATCTATTGTTTTGATTCTATGTTGCTATTAATTTAGGTAAACCGTGTTGAGAACGTTAGAAATTTTATTTGTAAGATTTATTTCATATTTAGCCCTATATTGTTGAGCTCTAAGCTTCTAACATAGTTGTATTTCATTATTAGTTTTTAAGCTTTAACAAGCGTTTTTTAACACTACATGTAAATTTAGCATCTACAGAAGATTTTAATATTTATTATGTAGATTTTTGTGTAACAAGCTTATTAACAAAGCCATTGGACCCTTTTAAAGTTATTCAAAAGGTCCCTACACCATTTATTTGTATATGTAGTAACGTGCTTAAAGCGTCTGGTCGCATATCGTTTTTTTTTTTATATTTTTATTTGTGCTGCCGATATTCGATGCGTCGCGAAGGGCCTGGCATTCAATTAGTGTGCTTAATTGAATTGTTGTTACAGCAAATCTGCTGCCGATTTTCCGTGGCAAAAGGAACAAACTGATGCCGGTGATGTCAGTGGTGGCTAGGTAGAGTATCTCTGAGTATGGGTGACAGTGAAAAAGGAGAATGTCGATGATGGCACTCTTTAAATTGAACGCGTCGTTTCCGGTTACGCAGCGTATACACAATGTCTGTTGGCTCCGCGGCAATCGCATTTATTTTGTAGCATACTTTTGTGCGCTTAGTAAAAAGTTCACAAAAAGAGTCTGAACAAAAATTAACCGCAAATGTGTAATGTTATTTAAACTAATTGAATTGAAAGGAATACATTTGTATTGAAGAACAGACGCCAGTTCAGTTCAGTTTTCACAACACTCAATACATAATAGGGCATAGATATTGGATATGTTTACATATACATGATGTATGTTTGTTTAGGTGTGCACATGTGCTTGTGTGTGTGTGTGTGTTAGTAGGTGCGCCGAACAATTTTGTACGATAAAGTTGCACCTTGTCAATATTGGTCCATCGTGCACGAGCTTTAATTAATTTCGCTGAGCAACCAAAGTTTTTTTTTAAGTAAACTTCGTCTTTCCGTTTGAGTTAGAATTAACTTTTTTTGTACTTGCTATGTGCGTCACGCAGCATCAACTGGCCATACAAGAAGTTCAACTGGCAGCGAAAAATGCTGCAGCCGATAAGCTGATCGTCATTGTGAGTGCAGAGAGCGAGAAGGTGAAGCGAGAACGATTCATAGCCTCCGAGGAGGAGAAAAGAGTGCGCATCATCGAAGAGGATGTTTCGATCAAAACAAAACTCTGTGAACAGGATTTGCGACAGGCTGAACCAGCTTTGGTCGCTGCCCAAGCAGCTCTAAACACTCTCAACAAAAATAACCTTACTGAACTTAAGTCCTTTGGTTCACCGCCCAAAGCTGTGGTTAATGTCTGGCGCTGCCGTAATGGTGCTGCTGGCTACAAATGGTAAAGTTCCACGGGATCGCAGCTGGAAGACAGCCAAACTAATGATGGTGCGTGTCGACCAGTTTCTCAATGATTTACTCAATTACAACAAGGATAACATACATCCAAATATTATTGAGACGCTGCAGGAGTATCTAAAGGTTTGTTCAAACAGCACAATTTCAAAACAGTTTTTGGCATTATAAATTTAAAAATTTAGGATCCCGAATTCAACCCCGACAAAGTTGTTCAAAAATCCGTAGCTGCTGCTGGCCTCTGCGCCTGGGTCATCAATGTGCATCGCTATCATCAGGTCTTTCTAATAGTTGGCCCCAAGCAGCAAGCCGTGCAGGATGCCCAACAAGAGCTATTTGAGGCACGTGAACGCCTGCAATATCTCAAGTTGAAAATTAACAATTTGGAGGACAAACTGGCCGATATTCAGGCTGAATTCGAGCATGCCGTGGCCGAAAAGCAGAAATGCCAGCGAGAGGCAGACAAAACGTCCTTCACCATCGATCTAGCGCATAGGCTGGTCAACGGACTGGCCAACGAGAATGTCCGCTGGCGCGAGTCAGTTCAAAGGTGAGTACAGAAACCTTCCATTTATGTGCCATCAATTATTAAATTTAATTTACATTTTGTGTGTGTGTGTGTTCGCAATCGCTTTAATTGCTTTCTCGCGTCCTCACCCCCCTATCCGCCCTACCCTTACCCACATGAGGGTTGCCCAGTTGAACGAACTGTGCTGGCATTTCGCACACTTGCGGGCCACCGCAGCAACAAAAGGCCGTAAATTTTATTTACTTGTGCTCATTTTTGGCCAACTGCAAGTTACACTTCCACCCCCATACTTCACCCCACTTTCAACTGCTGCCAATTGTACAAATTGCGCCCTGTCGCAGCCAATGAACTGCCCGCCGTTTATTTTGGTTGGACAGTAAATAAGCTGAATCAGTTGAGGCAACTGCCGTAAGCTTTGCCCTTTCAGCACTTACCCTATCCCATGGCTATGAGAACACCTCAAAAAAAAACTTAAAGCGTAGTGCTTCATACATTCGTGTTTACTGATGTACATTTAAAGTCAAATTAAGAGGCGCTTTATACACCACAATATGTCCGGCACTGTCAACTATACAGGCAACATCGGAATATTTTTCAAAAAAGTTTTTACAAAAAATATAATTTTTCGTTAATAAACTGAAACTTTTACTGTGCTACATTTGCACATTCTCGGGAATTTTGGACTCTGTCTTGTGCAGTGTCGGCTAAAACAATTCATCTGCTATAATTAGGAATTAAGAGTTGTGTAACTTTACTTAGCCCGTTGGGCTCATTGGGCGCCACGTCGCTTTATTGTCAAGTAGCGTCAGTAGCTACAGAAGTTCAAGCCTTGGCTAGGACCTTAGCGATTTAGATGCACACTTCTAAGCATGCTATTACCTCCGGACTTGCTCCAAATCAGCAGATTAAGCCGGCAGCCATAAACAAAATAAAAGAGACTCTTGGCGATGCACTCAGAAGAGTCGTCAGCGAACCATCATCCAGTATGAAGTATGAGGCAGCCGAATGTGCTGCGGCAGCTGTGACACCGGCAGTTGGTGCCAATATGGATTGGCAGGTGCAGCTTTGCGACTCCAGTCCATCAAGCGTTAAACCAAACAGGAAAAGCAAGGTTCGTAAACCTAATAGGGCTTACGACAGTGATGACTCGAGCTCAAGCTCGACTAAACCTAAAAAGCAGAAAGCAGCTGGCAGGCGCTCGCCAGCAGACGACGGCCCCAGTACCAGTGCTGCGGCTCGTGCCGCGGCTCGTTCTGCTGCTCGTGATGCTCTTAGATCTAACTCATTTGCGATGCTTTCAAGCGATGACGACGATGACTGCGATGACGAGATCGTTGAAGTCACTGACGAAGCCCCCGAACGACAGCCACTACCCTGTCCCAAGACCATCAAGCCTCCGCCAATTTTTATCCCGGAAGTTAAGAACATTAACGCCCTAATCGAGTCAATCCACTCACTTGTAGGTAATAAAGACTTTTCTTACAAGGCAGGAAAAGACGGCAGCGTAAGAGTGATGATGGCTAATAAGGCAAATTTCACGGCTCTCAAAAATCACTTAAACGCACATGGTAAAAGATACCACACCTTCCAGCCCCGTGACGAGAGAGCTTACAGAATTGTGGTTAAGGGTCTGCATCACTCGACAGACAAGGAGAGTATCAAGGAGGCAATGTTAGCGCAAGGCCATGCTGTTAGAGATTTGCACTATGCCATGAACCGATTTAGCAAAACGCCTATGTCGATATTTTTCATTAACCTGGAGCCAGCTAGCAACAACAAAGAGGCTTTCAAAATTAAGCGGCTCTGCAGCTCTATAGTAACTGTTGAGCCGCCCATCAAGTTTAACGACGTTGTGCAATGCTTCCGCTGCCAAGGGTGCGGGCATACCCAGAGATATTGCCAACTAGGCCACAGATGCGTCAAATGCGGAGGTACGCACAGCTCAGTGGACTGTAAAGAAAAGCAAAGACGAGCCTGCCTCTTGTCTACACTGCAATGGCAACCACGCCGCATCTTATAGGGGTTGTATTGTGTATAAGAAAGCTAAAGCCCTAGCCGCTCCTAAACGCAACCAACCTGATGATTTGAAGAAGAGACCACCGCCAACAGCCACTTTTCCCTTTAGCTACGCCTCAATAGTCAAAGGTGGTTTTAGCGCTCAGAACCAGGCCCCCGATCCTCCCATGCAACCTGGCAACCAAATTGAAGCCATGATGACTCGCATGGAAAACATGATGGAAAGGTTCATGGAGAAGATGTTCGGCCAGATGACTCAAATGTTCGCCACGCTTGTCAGCAAGCTATGCAAGTAAAGCTTCATATCACTATATGGAACGCGAACGGCCTGTGCAAAAGCAGGCCAGAGGTCGAGCACTTTGTCAAGACCAACCAAATCGATATCCTCCTCCTGTCCGAAACACACTTTACAGATAGATCGTATTTTTGTCTCAATGGATATGATTTAAATCTTAGTCAACCATCCCAACGGTAGGGCTCATGGCGGTGCAGCTATTCTTGTAAAAAGCGGCATCAAGTATGTTGAGCTGTCTGGCTTACAAGAAGACTGGGTGCAATGCGCGCAGATTAGATTGATCAGCACTCTAGGAGACCTCACAATTGCTGCAGCGTATGTCCCTCCCAGACACAACGTCAAAGATGACGATTTCGGCCAAATCCTGGATGGCCTCGGAGCCAAGTTCATCATCGGCGGTGATTTCAACGCAAAGCACTCCTGGTGGGGCTCCAGACGCAACAACTCCAAAGGGAAAGAATTGCTTAAATGCGTACAGCGCAAAGGTCTAACTTGCCACTCCTCGGGCGAACCCACCTACTGGCCAACTGATCCACTCAGGAACCCTGACATCCTGGATATTGCCATATCTAAGGGCATAAGCCCCCGCAAAATTGTCTGCATTGCCAACTCGGACCTCCTCTCTGATCACAGCGCTATTTCTTTGCTCCTGAACACCCCCCGTGGAGAGGAAATCTGCTCGCAGAAGGCTCACGCAGAGTAACACGGACCCTGCGATGTACAAATCCTGGCTGCTACACAAAATCAACCCAAACGCCGCGCTCATATCCTCTGAGGACATTGACTCCACACTTGAGCATCTTACGCAGGAAATGCATAATGCTGCTGCATTCGCAACTGCTCGGCGTAGAAGCACCCAGACACCTACTCCATCTAGAGACTTGCACCTTTGGACCCCGGATGTTGCTGCCCTGGTCACTGAAAAGAGACGTCTCAGGCGTATTTGGTTTGCGTCACGCAGCCCCTTTGATAAAAACCGGCTTAACAGAGCATCCAAACAACTTAAAGAGCTGTTGCTGCTCCTAAGAAGAAGCGCGCTTGACGAATTTCTGGAGAACGTTGAGCCTGGTGACCCTCAGCACAATCTCTGGCAAGTTACGCGGCATATTAGTAGGCCTGTCAAGAGAGCTGTGCCAGTTAAAAATGCAAGCGGTGAATGGTGCCGGTCCCAACAGCGAACGTGCCGAGGCTTTTGCGGACCACCTATATAACGCCTTCTCGCCCTTCGAGAGATGCTCAGCTGAGGACACCGAGGTCACTAGGAGATTTCTTGAATCCCCAAGGCCCTGCGACTCGTCAATCCCTCCAGCTTTTTATGTGGAAATTGAGCAAGACATCGCCTCGCTCAAATGCAGCAAGTCACCTGGCTTTGATGGTATCGACGCCTTGGCGCTTAAAATGCTCCCACCTTCCTGCACTCAGCTGTTATGCAGAACATTCAATCGATGTATGGAAATTGGGCACTTCCCTGCGCAATGGAAATGTGCGGAAGTGATTCTGATACCCAAGCCAGGCAAGCCTGAAGCAAACCTCGCCTCCTATCGTCCAATTAGTTTACTGGCAATTCTTTCCAAATTACTTGAACGAGTGTTTCTGCGCAGAATGTTGCCAGTTATTGACGAGGCTGGTTTGATCCCCGATCACCAGTTTGGCTTCAGGCGCTCGCATGGGACCCCCCGAACAATGCCATAGACTTGTCGAGAGAATTCTGCATGCTTTTGAAAACAAGAAGTATTGCTGCGCGGTTATGCTCGACATCAAGCAAGCGTTTGACAGGGTCTGGCATCCTGGCCTGCTACACAAAATCAAAGCCAATCTGCCTACGCCCTTCTTCAACTTCTTGGAGTCTTACATCATGAATCGACTTTTTTATGTCAGATGCGGTGAAGCAACGTCCTCGATTAGGACTATCAGAGCTGGAGTGCCTCAAGGCAGTGTACTTGGTCCTATTTTATATACCTTGTACACAGCCGACATGCCCGTCTACCGTAACGCGAACCTGACCGTCGCCACATACGCTGATGACACCGCCTTCCTTTCCACCGCTTCTGTTCCCCAACACGCCTCCGATTTGGTTCAACAGCAGTTAAATCTGCTAGACGATTGGCTGAAAAGGTGGAATATTGCCGTCAACCAGGACAAATCAACACAAACCACGTTCGCTCTGCGCCTGGGTAATTGTCCGCCTGTCTTTTTAGACGGATCAGTGATTCCTGAGGAGGCAACTCCAAAATACCTCGGTATCACTCTGGATAGGAGGCTCACTTGGCGTACGCACCTCGCTCGCAAACGTAAGCAGGCTGACAGTAGGATGAAACAACTCTACTGGCTTATCGGTAGGCAGTCAAAAATGAAACTTAGTGTTAAGTTACAAGTTTACAAGGCCATTCTCAGGCCCATCTGGTCTTATGGCATCCAGCTGTGGGGGACCGCGAGCATGAGCAATCGGATGTTGATCCAGCGGTTTCAGAACAAAGCACTCCGAGTTATATCAGGTGCCCACGTGTACCATGACAACGCCACTATTCACGGCCAACTACGCATGCCAATGGTCAAGGAGGTCATCTCAAAGTTAAGTGTCAGCTACATTGCCAGACTACACAATCACCCCAGCAATCTAGCTCATTCACTCCTTGACAATAGTCTTACCACCAGAAGACTCCAGAGGACCCATCCGCTTGACCTCCCACACCTGGTTGACGTCTGATCCTCCCCCCACACTAGCTCCTGATTCCCCCAATGATTCCTTAACTTAAACTTAATTACTGCCAAGTTTCAAGCCATATTATTTAATTATTGCCCACACGGGCAGATCTTAAATAAAATCAAACTGAACCCCAAAAAAAAAAAAAAAAAAAAATATGTCAAATATTGTTGATCAAATTTATTAAATTAGCCTCTGCGTAGTATGCAGTGCAAAGTTATTCGACATTTTAAAGCATACTTGTAGGCGAACCGTTAAATTAATTCTATTAGAAATAATTGTATATGCATTGTTTGTTTTCTTTACAAAAATACCACAAAATGTTTATTACCCTCAAATAAGCTTGAAAGAAGATTTGAACTTTAAATTGTTATCTGCCATAAGTTTGGTTACCAAATTAAAGTAGGTTACATTGCGCTTAGCATGCAAACATGCATTATTCCACTTAAGCATGTTAACTGCATTTAAGTCAAAAGCTTATAAGCCTTTTAAGTATTTTAAAGCTCATCATTATAATCATCTTGCTTTAATAATTTTTTTTTTTTTAATTTTTAAAAATGGTTTTTAATGTTATAAAATAAACTTTGTAGTTAAACAAAATATTTATTAGACAACAAAAATGTTTAAGCTCAGAAGCTAAATGCCGCTTTCTATATAAATATATATATTTTTACGTATGGCAAATAAATGTAAGTGCGATTATGAAACGTAAAATTCTCAAATTCATATAAATGTCAATAGCAATATCACAAAAGCCGAGAAAATGCACAAAATGTTCTCTCAACACCTTTTATTTGGGCTGCCCCATGGGCATTGACTACACTTCACCTATGTACCAGATTTTCCAATGAAATTCAATTGAGTGCGCGTGCATACCGAAAGAATATCCACAAAGCCTAAGCCGACGTCATGGTCCTATTGAGGAGTGTGAGGATTGAAATTGTGGATAGTGAACTGTGATTGTGCGGGGCAGTGTGAAATTTTTTAACATCTAAATAACTGAAAAAATTCCCACATATATTATTACGGCTGCACAATCCAATCGGTCGAACAATTCGACAACGTCAGCACCTAAAATCGCCAGAGTAAACATACATACACATTCATGAATACATATGTGTGTATGCAGATAGTATTTTTTTTTGGGAAGAGTGAATTGTGTTAAGAAAAAATATGCTGAAATGTTTGGCTGCTCTCCGCTCGAAACTAACGGACTGACAGGCAATGTTTGCCTTATCTGTGTACGTGTGTGTGTGCGTCTGTGCGTGTGGATGAGAGTGTTCGTACAATGCACTGGCAAAGGAGCAACAGCCCCAGTCAAATAGTGGCTAAGGATTATATTTCCTGTATGTCAAAATTGAAAACGTTGCTCCTCAGAGCACTTTGAAATATTTATGAAAATATAATTTGCGCTCGACAACAGCAAGAACAATAACAACAGCAACTAGGAGCAGCAAAAGTAAAAACTGCAAAATGTTGTGCGGTTGCAGCGTGCCACTGGATCGTTTGTATGTGTGTGTGTGTGTGTTTTGTGCGTGGACCGTTATGACTTGCATGTAAATTTCTATTTGACTATGACATTAAATATTCTCCATTGTAAATATGCACGCACACATACATATGTACATACAAATTTGTAAACGTTCGTATCTGTGTGTTGGTATTAGTTGTTTTTGCTGGCATTGTGAAGCTGCTTTTGAAATATATTTTGTGCTGTTTTGAATGAGAATGCTCTTATGCCACTTGACAGGTATTTTATCAAATTTGGTTCAGCATATATATTTTCTTAAAAAACAATTGTTTTAATTTTACAATTCGCACGCACAAACAAGTCAGTTTTATGCACAAGTGTATGTATGTATTTTGTTTATATATGTGTAGTCATGTTAGACATTTATGGCATGCAATTGCATAGTTTTTGTGTTATTCAATTACCAAGGACCATTAGAAATCCACATATCAACATTTATATTTATGTGTAGAAACTAAGCATAAATCATTTTAGAGCTCTTCAAGCCATCATCTTGCGCTAAATGTTACGCTTTCTTCTTGTCTAGTTAGACTGAAAAGGATGAGCTTCTCAATTACGACTCATCATGAACCACCCTCGCCCATTCTTTAGCTAAGTTTATTACGTTCCAGCTTGAATATTTCAATAATAGTTGGTACGCAGCAATTTCTAATAATAAGAAAATTCTCTATACATACATAAACTGCAAAGACAACAAACAAGCAGCTCATCCTGATGCTTATGAAGATGATGGTTCTTAAGCTGCTGCTGTTTTTCTAGAATTTGATTGAGTCGATGCAGTTGCATCCAATGGAAAAAGCTAAATAAAACGCGGGATGATTTAAGTCTTAAGAATTGAAAAACTATTTGTGTTGAGCTGTATTTAAAAGAGAGAATTCGAAAGATAATTAAAGTGAATATATTACTAGCAAAAATATTGATAAGCCCAAGTTTTGAGTATATTTATTTAAAATAAATCAGCCAATTCATTTTACGTGTTTATTGTTCCAGCATGAACAAAATAAAACATATGTAAAACTGAATGCATTTTTTAACTGAATTGCGCAACAAATATTCCTTTGTTATCGTTATGCGATTGCATGAGTACATTTATCATTTCTTAATTAACCGCCTGCACTTGAACCTTTATAAATATTGTTTGTACAAATATTTTTCTTTGTTTTGGGGAATAACATTACACTTTAATAAAAAGTCCTTTTTATTGACATTTCAATGTGTTCTTTAAACGCAAGCACCTTTTTGGTTGACCCACGCACATTATGCTCTTCGACTTTATTATCATTATTATTATTTTTCAATTTCCCGTCTATTCAAATGCAATACTGAACTAAGTTTCCTGCTCCATTTGTAATTTATATTTGAAGCACAACTTAAAGTCGCCAAGCGACAGATAAGTACCAGCTGCTTAGCAGCAGTTTAGCAGCAGCAGGTTGTAGTCTCCCACTTCTGGTTTATTGCTCACGTTCTATTTTACTTAATGCTACTTAAAGTTTACAGGCAAAGATTGGCACCCTACCGGGCGATGTTCTGTTAATTTCCTCGTTCCTGTCGTACGTGGGCTGCTTTACACGTCGGTACCGCGAGGAACTGCAGCATAAGATGTGGCTACCCAGTTTTTGCAAAATGGACGTAAGTTGAACTTTACATACTTTTATGCTTGACTGCTGGTTAAGTGCCTGATTTAACTGAGCTCACGTTGTCCTTCCTCCGATATAGCCACCCATACCACACACTCAGGGAGTTGACCCGTTAACGCTGCTGTCGGACGATGCACAAATTGCCACCTGGAATAATGAGGGATTACCCATGGACGGTATGTCAACGGAGAACGCAACAATATTGCAACATTCGACGCGTTGGCCTTTGATGATTGATCCACAGCTGTAAGTATTAATCGGGATTAACGGATGTGAGGTAGCTCATGTGTACAATATTGGACGAATAAGTATAAGTAAGACGAATAATAATACTCTGCATAGGTCTGGTTTTCTTATTTGTTCGCTTTTGGGTATAATCAAGATAGAACAGGGCTATCTCTGGGGGCAAAAGATATATATGTTTTTAGTTTTTTTTTTCATATATATATGTTATTGTTTATAATCAAAGAACTTTAATTTTACGTACAATTAAACTTTTAGCCAGGGCATTAAGTGGATCAAAAGCCGCTTTGGTGCTGCTCTGGTGGTGTTACGTCTGACACAGCGTAGCTTTCTAGAGGCGCTGGAGAAGTGCATATCACGTGGTGATACGGTGCTAATTGAACAAATTGAGGAAACGATGGATACGGTGCTGGAGCCGTTGTTGAGTCGTGCGCTGATAAAAAAGGGACGCTACCTGCGCATTGGCGAAAAGGAAATGGAGTTCAATCCGAATTTCCGACTCATACTGCACACAAAGCTGGCCAATCCGCACTATAAGCCGGAAATGCAGGCGCAAACGACGCTTATTAACTTTACCGTTACACCGGATGGTCTCGAGGAGCAGCTGCTGGCGGAAGTGGTCAAAATTGAACGATCGGATTTAGAGCAAATGAAAACCGAAGTAACCGTTCAACAGAATATGTTTAAAATCTCACTGAAAGCCTTGGAGGATGAGCTGTTGGCTCGATTGGCCTCTGCAGGCGAGAATGTGCTCGATGACCACGCATTGGTCTTAAATCTGGAGAATACCAAGCGTACGGTAGATGAAATAGAATCTAAGGTGAGAGAGGCACATGTCACGACCATTCAAATTGATGAGACAAGGAATATTTATCGAGCTGCTGCCAAACGGGCAGCAATTTTGTACTTTGTGCTGACCGACCTTAATCGCATCAATCCTATCTACAAGTTCTCCTTGAAGTCCTTTATGCATGTGTTCCGACAAGCCATTGCCGTTGCACCGGAATCTAAGAGCTATGATAAAAGAGTGCTTCATTTAGTGGACTCAATAACACTTCAAACTTATAAATATACTTTACGTGGTCTCTTTGAGGTCGATAAGTTGACGTTCACCTCACATCTGACTCTTAGGATAATGATTGCTGCCGAGCAGGTGGCAAAAGATGAGACAGATTTTCTGCTGCGCTATCCCCATGATCCAAATACTCTTTCTCCATTGGATTTTGTGGGAAGAAGTGCTTGGGGTGGCATTAAGTCTCTGACTCTCATCGAACACTTTTATGGCATTGACAAGGACATGGAGAACTATACGAAACGTTGGCGTAAGTTTGTGGCTAGCGATACCCCGGAACGGGAACAGTTTCCGGGTGAATGGAAACATCGCACTCCACTGCAGAAACTATGTATAATACGAGCTCTTCGTCCGGATCGGATGACGTATGCTATGGCACAGTTTGTGGAGCAAACAATGGGTAGAGCTTATGCCGATGTGCAATCCCCTCCATTTGTGGCAATATTTAAAGATCTGAATGCAGCAACGCCTGCATTCTTTATACTCTCTCCAGGCGTTGATCCCATAAGCGATGTAGAGCGTTATGGACAGCAGCAGGGATTCCATGCAGATGCTGGAACTATAGTAAACATCTCCCTTGGTCAGGGGCAGGAGTTGCTGGCGGAGACAGCCATTGAACAAGCATTAGCATCGGGTCAACAATGGGTTATACTACAAAATATCCATTTGGTGGTCAACTGGTTGCCCACACTCGAGAAGCTCATTGAGCGCATTGTGCTGCAATCTGAAACCCAGGGGGAATCAAATTTCCGTTTGTTTATCAGCGCAGAGCCTGCTCCTGATCCGCAATACCACGTCATTCCACAAGGCATATTGGAGTCCTCGCTCAAGGTAGTGAATGAACCACCAGCTGGAATGGCCGCCAATTTGCACAAAGCGTGGGATAACTTCTCGCAGGATACACTGGAAACGTGCACTCAGGAAGCAGAGTTCAAGTCTATACTCTTTGCCCTGTGCTACTTTCATGCGGTGGCCGGGGAGCGTCGTAAGTTTGGACCGCAGGGCTGGAACAAGGTATATCCATTTAATGTGGGGGATTTGACAATTTCGGCGAGTGTGCTGCATAATTACCTGGAGGGCAGCAATCGCATACCTTGGGAGGATTTGCGGTACCTCTTCGGGGAGATTATGTATGGCGGACACATCACCGATGATTGGGACAGACGCCTCTGTCAGACTTTTCTCGAAGAGCTGCTGCAACAGGATTTGATTGATGGTGATTTTGAACTGTGTCCAGGATTTCCAGCACCACCCAATCTTGAATTCGATGGATATCATTGCTACATTACGGAAATGCTGCCCGAAGAATCCCCACCTCTTTATGGATTGCATCCCAATGCAGAGATAGGTTTTCTCACAAGCGCCTCGGAGCAGCTGCTGCGCACCATATTTGAGCTGCAACCGCGGGAATCCGAGCTGAGCACACACTGTGGCGCACCCCGTGAAGAGCTGGTAAAGATTATGATTGATGACTTTCTTGACAAGCTGCAGGATGAATTTAATCTTCAAGCGCTTCTTAATCGCGTGGAACGAAAAACACCATTTGTCGTTGTCGCCCTGCAGGAGTGTGAGCGAATAAATGCACTGATCCGTGAGATTAAGCGATCACTGCGCGAGCTTATGCTTGGATTAAGGGGTGAGCTTACCATCACTCAGGAAATGGAGCAACTCGACTATGCCATCTTCTATGATCATGTGCCGGCGGCATGGGCTCAACTGGCATATCCCAGCATGTTGGGCCTGCAGGGTTGGTTTGCTGATCTTTTGCACCGCATCAAGGAGCTGGCTGGTTGGCTAAATGACTTCAAGTTACCCTGTGCCATCTGGCTGGGAGGTTTATTCAACCCCCAAAGCTTTCTCACAGCAATAATGCAAGAGAGCGCCCGCAAGCATGATCTGCCCTTGGATCGCATGCTCATTAGCTGTGATGTGACCAAAAAGCAAAAAGATGACGTGACGTAACTTTAGTTTATCAATCCTTAACAGTCAATTATTCACATAGCTCTCAATTTTTAGCTTGCCACCTATGGAGGGCGCATTTGTGCATGAATTGTATTTAGATGGCGCCAGCTGGGACTGTCAGCTCAACTCGATTGTGGCACTGCATCCGAAGGAGCTGCTCTGCCCCATGCCCGTCATTTACATCAAGTCCATTGTGCAGGAAAAACAGGAGCTGCAGCGCGTGTATGAGTGTCCACTGTACAAGACCAGGTGAATTGGTGGGCAAGAAGTCTATTTCTATTTTTCTCTCTACAAAAAGGAAGAAAAGCTCTTAAAAATATAAAAGTTATATTATTTACTCTGATCCCGTGTAATGGGAAAATGTTTGTAACAGGAAAAATGAAGCATTTCAGAACGCATTAGCATTTTCTGGTGGTGTCTGCCCGTCTGTCTGTAAGGACGAGTCGATTTCGGAGACTGTTAAAGCTAGAGACTTAAACTGTTAAATATAAGGTCTCATGTACGCAGCGCAGTGCAAATAAGCTTTAAATTTACGGTAGCTCTTTCCATTTCCGATATTCACATGATACCATAATAGCATTAACCATTCGACAGCTCCGATCACAATACTGAACAATTCTACTCAAATAAATCCTTTGAGTGCTCAGTGGTTTTAAAGTCCATAGCTCTTAACCAAACCAACAAACAGACGCTGATTATTAAACACCCGTACATTTTTTTCAAGAGTCAAAGACTGAAGTTTGGCTATAAGGCCCTGCTTCGTGTTGGGCCGTGTCAAAAGATTTAGGTTCGAGCCCATCTTAAGTTCACGGTCCGAGGTTCACCTAGCCGAGCTGTCTCGATTGGGGCCTTACTTGGTTTTAATTTTTCTTCTATAAATAAAGATTTCTTTTATACTTTTAAAATTTTATTAATAATTGTCTGCTTTGTAGATCGCGTGGCAACACCTACGTGTGGACCCTGAACCTTAAGACACGCGACCGTCCCGCCAAGTGGATATTAGCGGGAGTAGCGCTCTTGTTGCAGCCATAAAACTGAAACTAATCGCACGCTTCATTTTACGCCTCGTCAACAACTTTTGCTATTGTACTATAAGCGTCTTGTTTATGTGAAGCCGATTTGTTAAAAAATCTTTTATTTTTAGCATCTTAGCACTAAGCAGAAAATAATAATAAAAAATAAAAAAATAAAAATAATAAAAATTATTTTCTGCTTAGTGCTGCTAGCTTCTGCATGAGTCATACTCACGGTAAACTGTCCCAACACTGTTAAGCGAGTAGATTTGCTTAAGTGACATCCATAAGATATCCAATTGATTCTGCAAAAATTGTGCAGTCATGTTTGCTAGCTTTTGTGAATTTTTTGGCTTCTCCACACGAAATTTCTCCAGACTTTTTTTTGACTTGTATCACACACTTTGTAAAATGCGAGGCCTATAAATAAAAACGATTAAAATAATTATTTTTACTTTTAGTTTTTGACTGTTGTAAATTATTAAAACTTTATACGTTCATTTATTTTATCTACATCATCATTCTTTTCGCACATTCGTGGTTTTCAAATTAACATATTTGTGTTCTTCGTCCTCTACTAGACTTCTTACATCTGAAGTTTCTTCCGTTCTACGTCGGTTTTGAGTGAGTTTCGGTTTTTTCGTTTCTAAAATCATAACTTTTGAACCAAATGAGATAACCCATCAATCGAAAAGCATATGATAGATAGTTAATCAACCTATAAAATCTGCTTTCGAAAAAGTTTTACGATTTTTAAGTGCCCATTTATGGGTAAGCAAAGTGGAAATTTGTTGAAAAATCCATTTTATGAGAAGAAGAAAAACATTTGTTTAACATTTTTAATTTTTTGTGTTTTTCAAAGGCTTTAATAATTTAAAACTCATGTAATAAATTTGAAAAATTAAATTTTTTATGTACTCACAATCTACAACAGAAGGTATATCTAAAAGACTTATCGTTTCTGAACTATAAATATTTTCTATGTCGTTTCGTGACTTTACACGCCGCTGTGATGAAATAATTGGATCGAAAGATGCTGCTTACATGTTGAAGAGGTCCTCATTTTGTCACACAAATCTTCAGCCAAACTCTCCAACAGCCGTTTTCTTGTATGGTCCATTGGCTTTAGCAGAGACTTCAGTAAACTTCGTATCCAGTGGTCGTGAATCTACTTTTACTTTCGAAATATGCTTGTAAGCCGGTAATATGTCAGCTCTATGTTGGCTTAACGATGCCCGTAGTATCTCATATTTCTCTTTAGAAAATTGTAAGTCCATAAACAAAGCCAAAGCTTCTTCGGAGCTATACTTCTTAAGGTTTGCGTTTGTGGGCGTGGGAATGCTTTACTTACAGCTTTTGCAACTTGCGAACTGACTTTTTCTTCATCGTTTGTATATCTAACAGACAGCGCTTCCGATAAATTTTCCGTGTTTAAATCAGACAGTTTTCTCTTTCCTGTAAAATTTGAACACTCCTCCATGCTTTTAGTTTTTCTTCCTCTTGCACGTCCGGTTGGTGTGTTGGGTTCATCTTCTGTCAATGTATCCAGGATG
This sequence comes from Scaptomyza polygonia, assembly GCA_035044585.1. Taxonomy (NCBI): domain Eukaryota; kingdom Metazoa; phylum Arthropoda; class Insecta; order Diptera; family Drosophilidae; genus Scaptomyza; species Scaptomyza polygonia. The sequence continues at coordinate 1,363,561 of JAWNNU010002156.1, forward strand.
GTATCATCATAAAGCCAGTCCTGGTATTTGGAGTTGAATCTCTCAGTCGTTCTGTTTGCTTTTATCCATCTTGACTTTAAGCTGGAATACGTCATGTAAAGTTTATTTGTTATATTTTTGCTTCCCTGTATATTGCCGTATAAACTATCAAGTTCTTGGAAGGAGCATCAGTGAAATTTTTTGCTGTGGTTGACTTCTTAAACAGGTCAAATAATTTTTGGTTGTTCAACGACATGTTTGAAGTGTAATGAGTATTTGTCTTGCCACCTTTCAGTCATAGACGCGTTGGTTAATATCTATAGCTGCTACGCAGCGACATTCAGGCACATCTGCAATCATTTGCTGAAGTTTATGTTAGACATATTTTTGATGTTTGCCGGTAAGACTTACCATCTCTTTGGGCCATATCAGCTAATAGTCTCCATGCATTTTTTACCAAATGAGCTTCCAAAAAATGTTTGTCAGTCTTATCCAAGGGTACAATCTTCATCTTGACGGTTATGTCTTCTTTCTGCTCACATTCATATGTATTTAAGGGTAGCAAAAAATGCAACTTTATGAATGTTTCTTAAATTTTTTTATTTATTTATTTTTTTGACAGAACTTTATACAACTTTAAAATAAATGAACACAAATAAAACATTCACAGATAAAGAAAAAATCTCGATAAAACAGGCCCAGCAAAAAAAGGTACAAATGCGCATGCACAAAATACTAATAAATTTTTACCGTTTTGCTATCCACCATCCACCGCTTGTCTTACAATAGAATCAAACATGTGGGTGAATAGAGAAGTTTAATAACCATGTTCAAAAAAGGGGAGCAATTAGTAAAAGAAAATACCTAAAAAATACCAATCTGTCAATTAGAACCAGTTAGCAGCACCATCCGCATTTTGATGGGAATGGACGCAATGTTTTGTTGTTCAATGAAATAAAAGCAAAAATGTACGTTAAGAAGCGAAATACAAAAATGTTTACTTGTCCGTAAATCACGTTTTTCCGCATAACATCTGCTGGGCAAGCTAACCGCATGTAAATTTGAACTTAAGCTGAAATATCCAAACAGAATACGGTTTGGTTTGGTCCGTGGTAACATTGAAAAATAATAGAGTAACCCCGACGACAACAACTGCAGCAAAAACCGCTTCTTAGGTCAAAAATCGATTGTCAGATGCACAAAAATAGTTACCAAACCAAAGGGCATTGAACAAAGTCCAGCAGATTGTTCTTAGAAACAGATCTTTACTTTTGAGGAGTATGCAGGCTCAGCCTCTTTTTATGATTTTGTGTGATTAAATGGCGCCAAATTTCTTAACTAACGGAACGAGTTAATTAAAATTAATCTTACTACTGGGATTGTTAGTGCTTATTGGGGTAGGCCCAGGCAAGCAACAATTCTGTTACAGCTTTTTGAGCCCTGCTGGCTTCTAGAGGAGCCATACTGTTCAGTAAACTATCCCAATACTGCAGAGCGGGTAGATTCGCTTGATTTAATGGAGAAGTTTCAGAGTCCATTTCTAACTGCTTCTGAAGAAATTTTTCAATCATTGCTGCTATTTTTTGCGATGCCTTTGGCTTTTCCGTAGGAAACTCGTCAACTTTCCTATTGAGTGTTGCCTGACTTTTTTCAGGCATTTTGTTAAATGCATGCTCTAAAATGTACAAAAAGTTAGTATATATGTATGTATAAAGAAAATAATCTATTGAAATAATAGCTTTTACCTCTTATTTCTGTCTGTTGTGATTGGTTATCGCATTTCTCTGCCACTCTTACATCATGGTTCACAATTGGCTGTAGTTGTGGTGGTCCGATGTCGACATCATTTCTAATTATGTGCGTTGTAAGAGTTTGCTCTACATCATTATTGAAGTTACATATAACATTTGTGCTCTTCCATTTCTCGGCTAATGTAAAATTATCAGAATTTTCCTGTTCCTCGTCATCATTAATACAGACTACTTCTGGAGTATCATCGATTCGACATCTATTCGGGGATGTTGCTGTCCTTTGTTTTTTACTCGCCATGGCATGCTAAAAAATAAGTCAAACGCATTTCTATAACATACGGTTGCTATTTAACAGGGACATTATGCTCACAGAGTACAGATTCTTATCTAAAGATATGTTTTCCTCAAACTCTGCCGCTTCGTCAATAAAATCGCTGCCGTCGTCCAAACTTATACACATTGAGTTGTTGTTTTCGGGTCCAGTCATTGTTGACGAAGAAAATTCCGAAGCGGGTTGGCTCGTCGACGCCATATCCTCATATGGACGCACTTTTATTCTAAAATTCATAAGACATTTAATTAGGTACAATCTAATCTTTACTGATAGACGATCCCATTGCTAACATAATCGTCAATTTGAATGTCGCATAGAAACAGTTTTAATTTTTTTAACTGAGCATTTTCAAAAAATAAGTATTGGTTACTAGGCTTACATTCTCTTGCCTTGTAGCTCATTTTTAAAAGCTAAGTTCCAACTCAAAAGTTTAAACAAACCCAATCCATCAAACAAAATTTTGATTTATTGAAACGAGCAATAAAATGTTTGGCAAATGCCAAAGCTAATGAAGCAAATAGTATACAGTGTATACTATACACCCAACAGAGCAGAATTCAGAGCCAGCCGTTTAAAGGGAAATCTAATAACCAACAATAGCTCGTGGCGATATTAATTTGCTCTCTGCCTTGTCAACTTATTCTACCAAATTGTTGAAAATCAGGTGTTGCATGGGGTAGTGGCATCACAGTGGAGTCGGCCATCGTTGTTTATTTTATGTTAATTGCAAAGTGTGCGATGCGAAATTAGATGTTGCCGTTCTTGTCGTAAAACTTGGGTTTGCCATTTTAGGCATATACTCGTTGTAATGAAGAGAAATCATGTTATTTACCAACAGCGCTGTTAAACTGTTTACAGGTGTACATTTTGCATTATAGTTTTTAGCTGGCATTAGAAGAATTTGGCAGTCAAAAATTAAAATAAATACCAAAAAAATATCAAAACAGCTTTTTCGCTCGTAAGGTCTGGCAGCATCATTAATGCGATTGTATCTTAACGAATAAGGTAAACTTTGCAGTGGGAAAACTCAATAAGTAATTGAGAAATTGGCCTCAAGCTGAGTATAGAATCTAAAGAGTGTGCAATTGGTAAAAGATTTTAGAGCTTTTCAATATCAGGGTGTCGCTGGTAAACAATAACGGTATACAGCTTTGTTCACCTATGCGCGATCGCGAAAGCGGATAGCGTTTAGCATCCGTTTTTTTATTTTTTAGCATTTGTGCTCATAAGCTGGGCCTGCTTTTCATGTTTTTTGCTATCTACGATATATATTGACACAGAAAAATAAAAAAAGAGGGGTGTCCGGACGAAGTTCCTTTCGATTAATTAGTGAAGGAATTGTATTAAAATTTTATTATTATTTTTTAAATCATACTTACGCATCTAAATGATGATTTGATGTGTTTAAAGCCTGAAATTTATTTTTCCTATCGTAATATTCTTTATTTTTTTGTTTAGTAGTTTTTGGTATTTTTTTACTTTCTTGTTTCTTTAATTTCTGCGCATAATAATATTTTTTACTTCTTTCTGCACTAGTTTTAGGTTTTTTGGCCTGTAATTGATCAGATTCACTACATTCATCTGATCTCTCTCCAGTTATTTTTTGTAACAGGGAATATTGAAATTGTAATTTTTGTCTCTCACGATATTCTCTACATCTTTGAGCATTAGACTTTTTCCTTTTAATTTGGACCTCAGAAGTCGATGCTGTAGTTGATTCGCTATTTAAATAAAAGAAAAGCACATAAATTATACATATACATAGACAGGCACATATGTATACATACATATATATATGTATATACATATATGCACTCTGTCTGTCTATTCTTTCGTACACGTCATAGATGCGCGGGACTTTGTAAACACAACCGACTGTGTGCATACATATAGATACATATGTATATATATTTATACTCTCTCGGCTTCGTAAACACAACAGCGTATAGGTTAAAGCATGCACGGCTTGCTAAATACATACTTACGCATTGAAATTGTAATATAAATAAAATACAATTTGTTTTTAAATTTATTAAAGTTATGACGCCACACTTCCTAAGCACACAATAATGGAGAGATTATAACGCGTATAACTTGGTGAGCACAACAGTAAAGAGAAGTTATAATGCGAACTTGTTAAAAATACGTAAGCATTTATTATTATCTGTATAAAACCTCTACTTACCTAACTCCATCAGCAATATCAGGAGCATGTGCAGAAACACCGTCAGGACTCATTATTGTTATTATTTTTTATTATAAATAATGTAGAAAAAACCAGTGTACACTAAACAAAAATAAAAGTCGCGACGCGTCGCGACACCACACCATGGTACAAGAAAGACAGATAACGCATTGCGCATAAACAACTGTTCGAAATGTCACACGAGAATCATTTTGTATACATTTTTTTTTTATAAAAATGATTGATAATAAAGTAAAACTGCTTTTCTTATTATATTATTATTATTATATTGTTTTAAAAGCCACAATTTAGAAATTTAACATGCAAACAAGGCAAATATTAAGCACATGCAATACATGTGCCGGCACTGCGCAGAACATAAACCAGTTTGTGCGCATCTGTCTTTTATCGTTCTTGACACAACCATTGTTCAATGCGAAGTAGAAAGACGAAACAAAAATAACTGGCTGGCTTTCTATAAGAGAAGAGAGATAGAGAGACAGAAAGAGAACAGAGACAGAGAGAGGCAACGAAAGCAAAATGTGTCGTTAGAACTTTCAGTCTTAATTTTATCTGTCTAGCCGCTTTCGCAACGCGCGATATGGAACTTCGTTCAAAAATTATACACAAAATGTACCACATGTTGTACTGGTTTTTTGTACATTATGAAAAATAAAAAATAATAGCAATAATGAATCCTGACAGTGTTTCTGCACAAGTTCCGGATATTGGTGATGGAGTTAGTTAAGTAGAGATTTTATACAGATAATAATAAATGCTTACGTATTTTTAGCAAGTTCGCATCATAACCTCTCTTTACTGTTGTGCTCACCAAGTTATACGCGTTATAATCCCTCCATTATTGTGTGTTTAGGAAGTGTAGCGTCATAACTTTAATAAATTTAAAAGCAAATTGTATTTTAATAATATTACAATATCAATGCGTATATATGTATTTAGCAAGCCGTCCATGCTTTAACCTATACGCTGTTGTGTTTACGAAGTCGAGAAAGAATAATTATATATATGTATATATGCATCTATGACGTGTACCCAAGAATAGACAGACAGAGTGCATATATGTATACATATATAAATATATATATATATATATATATATATATATATATATATTTGCCTGTCTATGTATATATATAATTTATTTGATTTTTTTTATTTCAATAGCGAATGAACTAAAGCATCGACTACTGAGCTCCACATTAAAAGGAAAAAGTCTAATGCACAAGATGTAGAGAATATCGTGAGAGACAGAAATTACTAAATACAATGGTACAAAACATAACTGCAGAGAGATCAGATGAATGTAGTGAGAATGATCAATTAAAAGCTAAAACTAATGCAGAAAAAAGTAAAAAACATTATGATGCGCAGAAATTAAAGAAGCAAGAAAGTAAAAAAAATACCCTAAACTGCAAAACAAAATAATAAAAAAAAAATATTACGATAGGAAAACATATTTCAGGCTTTAAACACTTTAAATCATTATTCAGATGCATAAGTATGATTTTTTTTTTTCTTTCTTAGGTATATTTTTTGGAGTAAAGTATGTTTTTTTAATCATTAGTTTTTGATTGGTTAACTTTTGTTTACATGATAATTGCAGTGTAAAAATATGTAAGCATCCAGAAGAAATATGTAATAATGCTGAAGAAACGCAGCAAAATAATTCATTTCACGTTCGATATCAACAGTTTAGAAAAAATCCGGTTGATAAATCGGATTTTGATTGATTTATTATTCACATCAAACACTGTGCAACTCTGTGTTTAGATGCAATCAGAATAAGGCAAAGCAATATGAGAAAAATGAATTATTGGCTGCGTTCAGGGAACTAAGCGGTTATAAAGCTGCTTAATAGGCGCTAAGTATTAATCGCTGAAAACTTGTGAACGCACTGCTTAGCGTTGCACATGGATGTGCACATTAGTTTGGATAGCATTTAACAGACTTTGCAATGTTGACACATATGTATAAGATTATACAAAAAAACCATCTGCACCTGCTATCCGCTATCGCGCTCACTCACACTTATAGCAAAGTGAGTTAAGAGCAGCTGCCTGGGGCGAAAAAGCTATTTTGCCTGCCTTAACTAATTGCAACGTCTTTATATTAAAATGTCTTTGCTTTTATCCTAAAATCATAGCTCGCAAACAACTCTCAAAGCTTATTTTTATTGCCTTCCTCTTGCCTAAAAAACAAAACTTTTAAGCATGTTTTTGGGGGTCGTTAACAGTTATCTTTTTACCAAATTTTGTGACTCTAGCTGACATTGCACAAACCCAATATACTCTTTACCTTGGGTATCGAGTATAATTAGCGCCCTCTGTCCCTCTCTCTCTCTCAGCAAAAAACTCTTTTCTGTTCTCTTGTGTTCTCTGTTCTCTGAGTGTCTGCGAATAAGCAAGAAGTGGAAGCAAAGTGTTTTTCTGTATGCATGTTGTGTGTTATTTCTGTGTACTATGGAAACTGACACAGAAACACATACAAACGCAAAGACACTTTAAGCGTTTGTGCTCACCAAAACGGTCTTTGGAAAAAACGAGCAAAAAGAAAACGAAAAAAACTGTTTTTGCTTTAGCATTTTACTCATTGATCAATAATAGAGTTGAATGTGATTTTCGCTCCCTGTTTTCATTTTGTCCCAATGAAACAGATTTTTTTCGGACAGTCTGAAAGGTTCGACACTTTTTTGCGAGCAGTGCCTTAAATAAAAAAATAAATTCTTGTAGAGCAAGAAAAATGCAAATAAAAAATAAATTAATCACTAGAGCGCTTGTTTGTTATTGCTTGTCTGGCTCCATCCTCATGCTACGCTTGTGCGTTTTGCTTCTCTTTTACCCACCCCAATTCAGTGCAGTTTATTATTTTTGTTTTGTCGGCCTTTTGCTTGTGTAAGTTCGCACAGCGTTAAGTCTGGCGAGCTGCCTTTCTGTCATATGTACATTAGCAATTTTTTTGATATGTAAAAATCTATAGGCTCGGGGGTAAAAATCTTAAATTTTGCAATTAAGACAATAAATATAGCCAATTTCAAAACTAGTTTAGATATTTTCAATGGTAAAGAAAATATTGAAAGTATAAGTATAACTATAAAGAATAATTAATTTCTAGATGTTTATACAACTCCCGTGTGATCGGACTCATATTGGTTTCTATTTTTCATTCTCATCACAGATACAATATTTTTAGATATTAGTAAAGATAGAGTCAACATACTGTTTAGATTTTGCCTTCTGCACTTCTGGACAAAACTCCATGTATACGGCAAATTCCCAGTCCACACATGCGTTGATTTGTTCCCGACTCGGCTGCTTAATTCCACTCTTGATCAACTTCTTTTCCGCCGCCTTTCGGTGATATCTGTAGCTGTCACGCAGCGACCACCAGGCAAATTTGCATTCATTGTCTTAAGTTGTTGTACGAAACGTACATTACGATTGATTGTTAGTAAACATAAACGGCATGACAACTTACAATCTTTTTGGACCAACGCAGCCACTGTTTTCCATGCTTTCCTTACCATTTGTGAATCATAATGGCTTCTGTGATTAAAATCCCAAAGTACGTCAGTTGAATGAACAGCCTTTATTAGCGCAAACTTTTCAGTTGCACTGTAATGCAACACTCTGCTTTTGTTTTTTCTTAATAAATTCATTTTTTATGCACAAAAACCTTGCAAAAACAGTCAAAATGACACCGAACGAATCAATTAATTTAATTTTTTAACAAATTGGCATAGCCACAAGCATTTCGAGTTGTATGACCGTAAAATTTTATGTTTATCTGAGTACGAACTCAGCGTGATGACTAATCGGTATCGAAATCGATTTAGTTGATGTGAGTACTGTTGATGAGCAGAACAAGTAAAACATTTAATTCACCACTCTGCTCTAGTTTTTTCTTAATAATGACTTTACTATGCACAAAAACCATGCAAAAAAGACAAAAATGACACCGACCGAATCAATTAATTTATTTTTTTTGAGCGCATTAACATAACCATAAGCATTTTGAGAGGCATGACCGTAAATTTTTATGTTCATCTGAGTACAAACTAAGCGTGTAGTCAATCTGTATCGAAATTTAGTAGATGTGAGCTCTGTTGCTGAGCAAGAAAAACATTTAGCTAAGTTAAATTTTTCGCTGGTCAGCTGCCAGGCAACTTCGAGTATTTTTAGCAACGATACTTTTTCCAGACATTATATTTATTGCATTAGCATTAAATTTTTATTTTAATGCAGTTCAATTTTTAATTGGATTTAATTTTTTTATTTATTTATATTTTAGCGATTTTTTTTGCTTTTGATTTAGTGCTCTGTATATTTAATGCATAAATGCGCAACATTTTACTTTTTACATAGTAATCGATCTAAAATACTTTACTGCCTCGCAAAGTTTGACGTCACATACAACGGAAACCGAAACCGAGTTCAGTACATTAACAACCGAAAAAAACAAGTACTTTTACTTTATTCTGTTGCTGCCAACCGATGATCAGCTGTCTTACACAGGCGCAGCCAACTTATCGCTGGTCATTTCTGTATGTTTTTTATCGCAAGCAGATATTTTCAAACTAAAAACTAACTTAAAATTATGTCCAATGAATTGCTCCAATGAATTTTACATGTTGTAACTGATAAAACGCAATGCGGATGAGAATTAACGAATGAAAAGAAGAAATATTCCGTTCGGTTTCAGTTTCAGTTAGACATATGTGGCAACCCACGCAAAATCAGCCAGCTACCGAAATCGAAACCAAAACTGCAACCGAATTTTTTTTCGGTTTTGGTTTCCGTTGTATAAGACAACAAGCCTTAATAGTTGATAGGTAGGTTTTTTATGTAGACATACAATAGCGAGGTAGGTTTTTTATGTAGACGTACAATAGCGACATAAAAAACCTACATATCATCTGCCAGGCAAGCTAACTTAAAAACAAAACAAAGGAGGTTTAAAAGTTATACTTATGTTGTTATGTTGTAATATTTTTTCTTTTTTGGCTTTTAATTTTTTGATTACTCTCTTTGAATATTTCGAGTAGGTATGGTCAGTAAGAGCGTCCATTATGATAAATTTTTATTACACTTCGTTACGTTCGATCGCACTTTTTGCTCTACTTCGAATATTTTTAGCATCGATACTTTTCCCAGATATGTTCATTATTACATTACATTTTTATTTTAATGCAGTTCAAACTTTAATTGCAAGTAATGTTGATTTTTATTATAGCAATTGTTTTTACTTTTGATGTAATGCACTTTATATTTTATGCATAAATGCGCAACATTGTACTCTTCGCACAGCAATCGATATAAAATATCGATGCTTTACTGTCAAATCATTGAAAAGTTTGACGACACCAACAGCTGATAGGTAGGCTTTTTATGTCTAATTATTTTGTTGTTTGTATACTCTACCGCTGTATAAGAAGTATGACTTCAAAAAATTACAAAGCAATTTATAATGAATTTTAATTTGTTGCATTTCAAGAAAGCTTTTTTTCGTATTGAATCAATAATGCATACATATGTAAATTAAATTATTAAAGAGAATTTGAGGCTTGTCTAACGATATTAAAATTTTGTAGCTGTTTGGAATAACAAAAATTTTCATACTAACATATTAACAATAAAGATTACATATTAATTTCACTCAAGTTCGCTAATCAGATAATTACAATGCATGATTGTAGACCTCGCATTTTTCTTGTGTAAATATTAAATAAAATGCACCTCGTGATCTCGAGACTCAACCAGCCGCCATCCACGTGTGTCCTCATTCATTATTACCCATTAACATTGCGATCGGCTGACTTATGCTCACTGACACCTTATGATTACTTGCTCATTTGTTCCATTAGTTCAATCATAATCCAGCAATGAAAATTCAAAAAACTTCAAGTATGTACATGCTTGTATTCCACACACTTATGCAAGCCGATAAGTCAGAGTTTTATTTATTTATAGAGTTAAACGAAAAGTGACGCACGTTAAAGTGCATCGTAGGGAAACATTACCGGGAAATAAACGTTGGGGGCTCGTCACAGAGACTAACGAACTACGTTAAGCGAAATACTGAATAAAACAGTAGACTATATTCATATCTTACTGAACACGCCACCATTGACATTGCCAAGCGAACTTGCATACCCTGTATCGAAAAGGTTTAACTTAACATGCATAGTTGATCTATGATGTAGTAATAATGTGAAATCGCTCTTCTAGTCTGGTAAAAATTGTGAGCTTAAAACCTTATGTCAAGATCAAGCTATAATTTTTTTGCTAACGTATTTTTTTTATCTAATTTTCAGCAACTTATAAGAACCATTTCTTAATCACATATTTCAATTTTAAATGTGATGAAAATATTTTTTAGTATTCCTATTTTATAATTATGCTATCTTATATTTGTACATAAGCATGTATATTCTTTCGAGTAACATACATATAGAGTATCTGGTAGTAGTCATCTTCGCTCTTTTCTATTCGCTCTTCATTTCGCTAATTCCTGCGCCTATTATGTCAGTATGCAGAACTCTCGCTTTGGCGTATTCCCTGAGCACGGAGGAAACACGTGATTCACACACTTTTAGAGCGAACGTATGACCAAACAGTCTAATCGACCGCTGGCCGCTCGTTCATGATCAAGGCAAGGCGCTATGTTTGCTGTTGTAGTAGATAAAAGTTTGTCGGCGGCGATCGTCTAGCCAGACATTACTAACACAAATCGGCGCCGCACACCTCACCGCTATCTTCACTTGACGCTCATACGAAAAGTATTTAAATGCAAAATGATTCGGTATGACAAGTCAGAAGCGCAATAATTGTGAAACGACAAGCACATACCGTTTCACTTGCCACATTTGAAATATAGAAATTCTTCATTGTTGCCAACGGAAGCTAATAAGCAGCACATCAAATCTAAGACATTTCGAGGTAAGAACATAAACTTATAATTTTAGTTGCTAAATTAATTGGGTCGACAGCAAGGCAGACAAAGGTGCCAAACAAAAAGACACAAGCAAATAAAGTTACCTTATTTCTAATTGACTCAATGCTGGTAATTTTTGTACTTTCGTGTTAACTTATTAAAGAAATTGCAGACAAATAAAATGGCTACTGCACACTTGCCGTTACAAAAGTACAAACACTATGATCACAACGGCGAGCCCGGCTGCCAGGGACTGGATGAATTGAATCGCATGTTTCGTCATTTCTGGGATCCCACAGCTTATTGGGTATGCGATAAGCAGGGCACGCGTGCTCGCTTAAACCATTGTCCAAAATCGCAGCTGTATTCCGAGGAAGTTGGACGTTGTGTTAACTATGCTGAATGGAGTTGGACGGAACCCAAAGAGCCGCCAAGTCGTCCTAAGAGTTAGATACCTGTTGAACAAATCTAAATCAACCCGCACACTCTCATTACTATTTATGTTACATTTATAACTTAATAATAATTAATTATGTTTAAGTCGGATATTTGTTTTTAAGACAAATTTTTTTTTCTTATTTAGGTGAAAATACATAATGCAAAAAAAATCAGTACAAAAACAAAATGTGTTGCATATTACATTCAAGTGTGTATTAATTGCTTAACAATTTCAAGCATTGTTATGGTACTATGTTTATCAATTCACTGAGCGTGAAATGGAATGCAAGTGGGAATGTTTCGTTATTGATGTTAACAGTTAGCAAAACTCAATTATATGCGACATACAAATAGTTGCCTCAAACAAACATCCTTTTTCTTAGTTCGATTTAAACTTGCAGCTCATTACAATTAAGCTAACTAGTTTCAAACTATGTATACAATTAATTTGGCCGTGGCCTGAGTGACTGTGGGCTTAAGATCTTTAGGGAAAGAGGAGAAATTTGCAAAATCAAAAGTCAAAACTTTGATGATCAAGTTGACAAACTGTTTAGAGCTCAACGCGGGAGCCCTCCCTATTGATCACCTTGAGTTTATCTTTCTGTGGCGGCTTGGTGTCCACAGGTATCACTTCCTCTACAGGTGCCGGCTTAGTTGGCACTGTGCGCTTAGTGGTTGTTGTTGCCGGCTTGGCTGTTGTTGGCTTAACGGTTGCAGGTTTAGCCGTCGTCGTTGTTGTTTTGGTTGTAGTTGGCCTGGCTGTAGTTGTTGTTGTTGTGGGTTTTTTAGTAGTGGTAGATGCAGTTTGTGGCTTTGGCGTTGTGGTGGTAGTAGTTGTAGTAGGTATTGGTGCTGCCTTTGGCTTAGCGGTGGTTGCTGTGGGTGGTGCACCAACAGATGCTTCTAGGCCTTCACCTTCAACGCGCACATTGCGAACCTTGACAGTGGGCGGTTTGGCTGCCTTTGGCGACTTAACACGTCCCACATAATGATTGAATGGTGAGCCCAAATATAAATGATCCTGGAATTCCAGTACATGTGAAATGCCAACAACAGACTTATCAAAGCCATGCAGCGAGCCCACAATATTGCCATTCCAGTCCACGCGCAGTACACTTGCACGTTTGGGTGACAGCAACAACGCCATCTGACCATGGCCCACAAAGTGCGTGAACTGTTGCGAGAACTTGTTGGGATACACGCTATTGAAGAAGTGGAAAGGCAACTCAAAGAGCGCCAGCATGCGAGCAAGGAACAGGCGTATGGTGGGGAAACGCGAAAAGAGCGAAAATGTGTTTGGATGATCGCTATCAGCACTGGACACAATGGGCACCCAAAGACCTTCAGCATCGGGTGTCAAATTGTCGGGCATACCTGGCAGGCCATCAACAAAAACTTCGCTTTGACCCGCTTTGGGTCCCTTCAAGTGGTACTTTGTTAGACGCATAGCGCCCGTCTCGGCCACTACAATAAACTCTTCAGTTGGATTCAGCGCCAATCCATTAGCAAAAAACAGTTCATCTAGCAGCACTTCGCTCACATTCTTGGCGCGATTGTATTTGAATAGACTACATAGAAACAAAAAAGAGAAAATATTAGACAGAGAGTCAGTCGTTAGGTCAAACTGATATCGAAACCGGTTTTCACAGCAATAGTCATATTGACAACTCACCGGCCTGATGGATTGGCAAACGAGGTATATATTAAATCTTGAATGCTGAAGTCTGATGACGAGTCAGTAAAGAAGATATCTCCCTGCTTGTTGACAGCCACGGAATTAAACGTCTTTGCCGGACGTACAATTTCCTTGCCCGGTAACTCCTGATCAGGTGATACCAACAATTTTTTCTTGTGCGTTGTCAAGTCAACCTGCCACAAGCCATAGTAGGCATCGGCAACAAGTAGATTGTTACCTTGTGTATCAAATGCCATACCCAGCGGGCGACCACATTGCGCCTCCTCAAATTTATCCGCTGTAAAAAGATTTTGTTACACATACACTCACACACTTTCTCTATGGACAAAAAGTCAATAATACTTACTGCAGGGCTGGCCGAATTTAGCCACATGGGTTATATGGTTTGAGCTTAACTTGACGATCTCACCGCCTTGGATGCCCGTGTAGATCTCATTATTTTTTACCAGCAGACATTCTGGGCCAGCGAGGCGGCCCTCAAGCAAACGCTCAGCGCCCTCCAGATGAAAGTTGGACTCGAGTGCGCCCTTTAACTCTTTGGGTGGGGCGACGCTAAAAATAGCCGAAGTATACATTTGTATATAGTACGTTACAAGGTACTGAAAATTTACTAATGAAACTAACCTGAACTCCTTGTAAGGAAAAGTTGTGCGTGGGGGCAGACCAGGCAGCAAAACAACAATTAGAAAGAAAATCATGAAATTCATGATTCGTATACGCAAACCTTTGAGCAGACCCATCGTTTAGCTTTTTATGTACCCTTTTTTTTAATCAACAACCTTGATTTGTAGTAAGTACCAGCGAAGGGGCAAGGTAAACTAAAAACGACACGACGGCAAAGCTTAACACGAAACGCAAAAGTCATCGTACCGGTGCAGCGACAGGGCTGCATCGCATATCAAATGTACTCCCAGTATATATAGGCAATGTACGCTGTCCAGAAATTGTCATAGGTAATTGGTTGACATTTTTATGAGACAAGGTATCTTAATTTATTATAAATAATTTTCTGGAAATTGTGTTAAAAAAGTCCAAAAAGGTATCGGCCGGATAAAAGCATCCTAAATAGTAGATCGTCGCCGCTCATAAACAATCATCTTGTCCATTGTGTCAAATGATTTGGTAAATTCCATTATGATCGCATAATATGTACAAATAATAGTACTGTCGATTCCTTATTTCTTTATTTTTATCCAGCGCACCTGTGCTAAATTTTCGAGAACAGACTTATGGCTGCAAAAAAAAAAATACCAAGTTTTGTGCAATCGAATGACCGCCACATTACGAACTAGTTCGCACTATTCTGGAGCGACATAACTGCAATGCTCTTTTGTTATTTTTTGTGGACATCGCAACGACGCAGTTGACAATGAGCGATAACTTGATCAGCAAAGAGGAGGCCTTTAATATGGAGCAAGATCAAGAACTAGGAGGCAAACACTATTCAAGATGCAGCAGCGCAGGCAGCACCCACACACCAAACTCATCTGCTCACAATTCAGGTAGATCGTCGCTGTTGTTGTTGTTTGTGTTTGGTGTACACAAAACAGCTGATAATGAATGGCACTAAGTTGCCGTTATTAATGTTGTTGTTGCTGTACTATCAGCATTTTAATATATGTATGTTGTAGCCCATAAAAATGTCTCTCCACATTTTGTCCTCATCTTGTAGATGATGACGATGATAGCGGCGATGCTCGCCATTCGGTAGCAACCAATTCGAATTCATCGCTCAGCTACAAGGAGCGCAGACGCTCGGCTCATACGCAGGCTGAACAGAAACGTCGCGATGCGATCAAGAAGGGTTACGATAGTTTGCAGGAGCTGGTGCCACGTTGCCAGCCAAATGATTCGTCCGGCTATAAGCTGAGCAAAGCGCTGATCTTGCAAAAGTCTATCGAGTATATTGGCTATCTGAATCAGCAGAAACTGAAGCAAGAGGATGAGAGTGCAGCGTTGCAGAAAGAGGTGACAGCTTTGCGTATCATACAGAACGGCTACGAAACAATGCTGCAACATCAGCAGGCAAATCCGGGGCCAGAGGAGGCCCGCCTCACCGACGAGGCCAAATTTCAAGTGGTCAGCAAAAAATTAACACAAACGAATTGTGTTTCATTGCTTAATTTGTGGTTCTCGTTTCACAGTTTCAGGCTATACTCGATGAAATGTTTGAGACATTCCAGGGGATACCAATGGACAATTTCAAGCAGCTGACCAGCGGCGTTATACCCTGGCTAGAGGAGCACTGTAAGCCGCATATTCTGCGCAATATTCTCAGTCGCACACTGCAACAAATGGCCCAAGAGACGCTGGAGAAACAGCAACAGCAGGCCATGGAACAGGAGACGGGCGAGGGATTTAGTTGAAAATTATAATAATATTGAGATGTTTTATTTTATTTTTTACTTTGGTAAATGCTTTTATTTTCATTACTGCGTACAAATAGTAAATGCGTCATTCAAGTTGTTAAAAAAAAGCCGAGCGTTACACGAATTGTTCGTGACTGAATAACATTGACATTTTGGCTTAGAATTTTTACCCCTCTCAGATTAGAAAAATGAAAAAATTATAGAATGAAAAACAAGAGATGAAAAAGTTATCTTTGGTGTGTGCCGAAGTTTGTATGTAGTATAACCCTTGCAGAGATATCGTCAGATAAAACGATAAAAATAATAATAACATGTTATAATCTTAGCCATAAATTGTTCATCCAATTTCATATTCGATTGATTGTTTTAATTGGCAAGTTAGTGTTTGAGCTCGTCAAAATGTTGATCGCACAATAAAGTTTGTAATTGATTTTTTAAAAAAAAGTAAGTTTGTTTTGCATACAAAAATCTCTTTTATATATGTATGTATAAGCAACAAATGTGTTGTCAATTGTGAAAGACAGACAATACGGAAACATCTATTTCGAATTGTAGGCTAGTATATATGTATGTGCAAGGGAATTCACAATTAAGAATATCGAATGTGTAATTAACTTTCACTATTTTGACTACGCTTTTCCAGCAGCTGCCGAACAATTGTCAATTGCTGATGGACATCCAAGAGTTCCAAGAAATTAAGCAGCACCTTCAAAGTGTGCGTTTTATAGCATTCTACTTGTTGGGTGACCTGCAATGTTTCTAGCAACAGGAGCTGAAAACTCTCCAATTCTCCTGCTTTCCAAACGTGACGTGCCTCGTGCTGCAGTTTAAGAACACCCGCATGTAGAGTGTAGATGAGACCTTCATAGAAGTTGTCTGTCTGTAGCTGGGATGCCTGTTTGGCGTTGGCCAGCAGCACCAGGGGTAGATCACAGCGAAATTCGTGGGCACGCACAAAGCAGGTGGCCGCTAGGCGACGCACTTGGTGGCAGCGATGCTGCAGCAGACGAAAGCTTAGGCAGCGAAAGCGAAGCATAAGCGGCGTCGATAGCTGCTGTTGGCGTGTGGTACACAAATGCTCCACCTTGGACAAGAAGCCCAAAAACAGTATGATGGAGGATGTGAGATTGTCGCCATTGTCGCCATCGCAGCATTGCAGCATATGTTCAAAGGCCTTGGGCAGCACACACGCCAACTCCTCAAAGTTCATCTCACTGGGCTCCCAGGCTAATTTAGTGTCGAACTCAGTTGCCTGTCGTTGACCCAATAGCTTGCCGAGAGTGGCACCAAAGAGCTGTAGGGCACCATTTGATATGGTCCACTCGGTATCGATGTGCGCAATGCACACCAGCATTATCTCATCGTAGTATTTGCACATGGCCGGACGCAGTTCCGTATCCCGCACCAGCATGCACAGATAATGCAGCGACAAGGCCTCCCAACGATCCAGATTGCTGCTGCCGCTGGCTTTTTCAGCGGATGTATCGGTATTTAGTTTATGTAGTATGTGCTGAACAATAGAATGGAGTAGTAAACGCTGACGAGGATCATCATTCTTGAGGACATGCAGCAACATAATGGAGAAACCAGCACCACGTCTTGTGGTGCTTACCTGACGGCAATCGGAGAGCAGCTCCCGTTCCAGGCATTTGTGCAGCAGCTGAAATCCTTGATCATCGCTTTTAAATTTGCTGGTAAAAGCACGCGTCAGCTTGCCAATGCTCAATCCGGCCGCCTCTATGGCACCCTTGTGCCGACATTGTGTCAATACTGCCACATTGATATCCAAGCAGCGCTGGAGTGAATCATAGTCATGTTGGCCATCATTCTGCTTGAGCAACAGTGCACAGCCCAAACTGGTGGCCAAATTGCAACAGGCCTGTAGAGAAAGAAAATACAAGATTAGTTTTGGAATCGTGATTAATAAGTTAATAACTCACTTTTAATGTCAGCCAGAAACTCATTAGCAAATACTTGCGAAGGGATTCTTCTGATTCGACGCCATTATAGATGCTCTCTTTGACCAGAATTCGCAAGCTCTCATCCATGTCCTGAAAACTGGCAGCATCTGCATCCAACTTTCGCCTTGTATTCGATAGATTAAGAAACTTTAAGATGCCATACGCAATCCGTTGGATAAGAAGCAAGAGAGTTGCAACAGGCGCATCCGGACTATGAAAACCAGCGCTGATTAGCTCATTTAACACGTTGATGTGTCCAAAAAGATGACCAGCTGTTTGCTTTGCGGACATCAGCGGATCAATTTCAAAAGCATTTAACATATTTGTTAATTGCTGCATGCATTGAACGTATAGAGCGCTGGCATCAATTTGATCTTTTGGAAAGCTACGCACTACCAGCTGTGCAAAGACTGAGACTAGAGCACACTTATCTACATTGGAGCTGGCGCAGAGGGCGAGACAACGCTCCTTGCATTTTTCGCGGTTAAAATGGCCAAGTTTGAGTAACAATTGAACTGTCAATTCCAATGCATCATCAAAACCTTGTGGATTATTGAGAGATTTATAGAGAACCTTTGATACGGCGCGCGATTGAAAGGCACCATGATCTATGAGGAAGCAGCCTAATTGTTGATTTTGTGCAGTGCTGCACATTTTGGCATTTTTTATCACTGCCGAGCAGTACATAGATTTGTGCAAAATCTCAAACATTTTCAATGCAAAGATTCTTGGCTGGTAGACGTCGCTGGAGATATCCTGCTCAACCATTTTTTGCAGTTCCTCAAAGAACTGACGAATGTCATGAGCACGTGCGTCAATGCCAAATGCATCAACATTTAAGGCTCGATTTAAGTGCTTAGCCGTGTGGTTTATAATGTTGGGCATCTTGCCGAGCATTGTGTTACGAAACTCGGCGCTTTCTACGCTGCGATGGCGCATCATAAAATTTTCGAAGAAATCCAGGCAATCCTCCACAGCAAAATTGTTGAGATTATCAACGAGGAATTTAAAGATCAGCAACTGGGCGTCTAGTTCAAGGGTGCTGCAATTAGTCAACAGCTGCGTGCTGATTTTAAAAAAGTGCACCTTGGATGTCGCAAAGATCTCCTTGGCAAACATACTGAATATAAGTATGAAACGCAGCTGTTGGCTGGCCGTGCGCGCTGCCTCCGAACTTGCCAGAAAGTGGACAATCTCTGGCTTCTCCAGCAACATCTGGAAGAGAGCATCTCGCTGCTGGATGCGCAAGAACCACTGAGAATGGAAATTTTGTATTTCCGCCACGCTGCCATTGACCAACAACTCCAAAGCAAGTGCTAACAGTGCCGGCGAACGCTGAGTGCTTAAGCTCTTCACAGGATACTGGCTGGCTGCTCGGAGACCCTTGTAGCTGAGACTTAAGCGCAATCCTGCAAAGAACTCCGATTCGTTTTGATCGCTTTCGGCAAGCAGTATAGTCAGTGGATGAGAATTGAGTATGCCGCTTAGCAGATAGTATTTATTGCGATTTGTCCACGGCCAGAAGGCGACAATTATGCGAAAGTAGAGGAAGGCCCGTTCCTTATCCTTGCAGCAATGATTGAAAAGAGTCAACGTCTCCTCACGGCAACACACCTGACTTTGACGCTGCAGGCACTGGTAAAAGTGTGGCAGTTGTAGAGGCAGCAGCTTAAGTTTGGGAAACTTTTTCACCAACAGATTGATGGACTTTAATTGATGCACTAAACTGTTGTTGTTTTGCTTCAGTGCAGCAAGAATAGCATCAATGCACTTAGCCTCCACGAGCTGTGCATCTAGTCGTGACCAGTGATTGGTTAGCAGCACCGACTGCAGCATGAGGAAAGCATGAGGCTGATCACACAACAGACGCTGGGGAAGATCGGCAAAGTGCTTATCCTCCAGTTCGTATTTGTGCAAGACGTGATAGTAGACGCGAAAGGTGACATTAAGAGCCGCCTGATTTATGCTACATATGTCCGATATGTTCGCCTCTTCATTGATTTGGGCGGCCAATTTGTCGGCCACCTCCCTTGGCAATTCATCCCCCAGAGACTGTGGGTGTTTTTACACAATTGTTGTTTATGTACACATTAATTTTGCATTTATTGAACTTACCTGCAGGTAGTTTAGACAGTCGCTGTGTTTTTGGCAAACAGACAATGCTGCAGCCATTTATGAACACCGGTTCTTAGCGTAAATATATTAACTAAACTAAATAGATATGTACTTTTCTGGTACGTTTCGACTTGACGTGCAGAGAAATCGATAGCACAACTACCGATAGCGGCGATATATTTATTTATCGCGTATTTTTTGGCTTATTGGTATGCGGTCACTCTAATTCAGTGCTTCAGTTCAAGATGGCGAACGATGCGAGCAAGCTACTGTTGTCTTCACATCAAGAAAAAACCAGTCATTACACGTAAATAAACACATTAAAAGTTACAATTGGAATGTTTTAATGTCTTACAAGAACTTCCCACACGATCCAGCTACCTAAAAGAGTTCCGAGTGGAGCAATGCCAGTCGTTCTTGCAGCACAAATGCAATCAGCATCGCCCCTTCGTTTGCTTCAATTGGCATTTTCAAAATCAGCGTCGTCGGCGGCCCGTTCGTAAACGCGACGGTACATTTAACTACAGTGCTGATAATTATTGCACCAAATATGATGAGACAACTGGAATCTGTCCTGAAGGAGATGAGTGAGTTTTGGGGGGAATATTGTGTTTGCGTCTGAGCTCTGTGTGTGTGCGACGGAAGCGCAAAGACGCCAACGCGAATAATCAACGACGTAGTATTTTTTTGTTTCCTCTTTGCGCTCAATTTTCTTTGCAATGTGTGTGTATCTCTTGGCTTCGTGTTTACAAACAAAAATTTTTTGCGGGCGGGCGTGCGTAGGGGCCTAACATAGCGTAGTCTAGCGAAAAAGTGAAATTAAATGTTTATGTGTATGTGTGAGCTACCCATACGAGGTCACCGCCGCCCACAGAGAATGCAAAAGTGAAAGTGATTTTAGCGATAGAGCTCGAGCTCGGAAAATCTAATCAGTGTAAGCTTTGTGCGAGGGTTGTTGCTCTCGCACACACTCATAAATGCGCAGCAGCAGTTAGAACTGCTACAAGTGTGCGCGTCATTGTTTTTATTGCGTTTCGCTTTTGCGCGTTTTTCTCTATCGGTTTATTTTGGTTTTCCCCCGGCTTCGTCGATGGATAAAGTAACAGTTGTAATGGCAGCAGTATACTGCAAAATGTACAGTTATTGAGTGGAGCTTTTCCTTCGCAAAGCTTTGAGCAAACGAACAATTGTGCATGACAAAGAGCGGCAAACACAAATCATAATACGCAGTTCCATTTTCTTGCGATAGCAAACCAACAACAATTCTTACCCAGGCTTTAAATGTGTATATGCTGGTTTTTGCCTCGGCTTTATTGCTCTAAACTGAGCTGCTTTGCTATTTTTAGCTTGCCATTAAGTCCTTTACTGAGACACTTAAAATTTCTCACTCCACTTTTTATATATAATCTTTCTCTCTCCCCTGCCAACTTTGGCACAGATGCCCATTTCTACACCGCACAGCCGGCGATACGGAGCGTCGATATCATTTGCGCTACTACAAGACCTGCATGTGTGTGCATGATACAGATAGTCGGGGTTACTGTGTAAAAAATGGTTTGCATTGCGCCTTCGCGCATGGCATGCAGGATCAGCGTCCGCCGGTGTATGATATCAAAGAGCTGGAAACGCTGCAGAATTCGGACATAACTTTGGATGGCACCAATGCACAAAATGCTCTGGACAAGGAGCGCAACCTTATGAACGAGGATCCCAAGTGGCAGGATACCAACTATGTGCTAGCCAATTATAAAACAGAGCCGTGCAAGCGTCCGCCGCGTCTATGTCGTCAAGGCTATGCTTGTCCACAGTATCACAATAGCAAGGATAAGCGCCGCTCGCCCAGAAAGTACAAATACCGGTACGTCTAGCTAACAAAGTATGCTGTCATCAAATTTAACATAAATAATATTTTTATTGTGTTATTGCAGTTCCACACCATGCCCAAATGTTAAGCACGGCGAGGAATGGGGAGAGCCGGGCAACTGTGAGGCAGGAGACAATTGTCAGTATTGCCACACTCGGACCGAGCAACAGTTTCATCCGGAAATTTACAAGTCCACCAAATGCAATGATGTACAACAGGCTGGCTATTGTCCACGTAGCGTGTTTTGCGCTTTTGCGCATGTTGAACGTAAGTTTTAACAGATTATGATGTACTTTAAGTGTATATTATTTCAAGCGCTATTTTCCACAACCATACCGGGTCGAATATTTTTATTTGCACTTAGTCTAAAATAGGTTTTTTTTATTTTACATATGTACAATTTTTATTGCTTGTTTAATTGTTTGTTTGTCTTTTACTCAATTCCTACCAAACATTGTGTAAACACCTTGAAAAATGATATGAAATCAAATTGCATTTTGCTGCTGCTTGTCCAATTGTTGGCCTTACTCCAAAAAAGATTATTTGGTCAACGAGCATAAGAAGCGTGATAACGAAATTACATTAAGTGAGCTCATTTCCAATGGCATGTCCAGTTTGAAGGTGCAGGATGAGATGGGTAATGGCAAGCTGCCACCAGGACTGCTGCAGCTGAGCAATAATGTATGTATTATATTGTTTGTATGTATGTATGTTTGTGTGTGTGTTCGTTCTTTTCTGACAATTGCTTACCCCAGCCCCCACCCACCTGTTCACAAGCTAATCCAGCTAACTGCACCAAAACGCTAGAGTTTGAGATATTTATTCTGTTCTCATTTTCGATTTGTTTTTTCTTCGTTTATTTTTCTTTGTTTGATCTCTTTTGTAGTTATTGAATTGTGATGGTAATGATACAACCAACAAAATGTTGGTCGATGCTTTGGAAAATACAACCAATTCCAGCAAAATCTTAAATATCTCGTTACCACTGGACAGCCATTGTGAGTAATTACGTTTTATATATTAAATATAATAATTTGTTTTCCACGATGGTTGTGGACAAATTGACAGCGCAATAATAAAAAACAAAAACCCCAGCTAATGCAAAATTCAATCACAATTAACGCATATTTTCTTGAATCATTATTCCAAGCAGCCTGCACATTGGACGATCCACGCGAAAACTCCTTGTCGGCAAGTCTGGTTAACAATAGTTTATTAACACGTTCCTCGGCGCCAATTAACATTCCTAATACGACACTAAGTAACTCTATTAACGGTGAGTTAATCTTCAAACTTAACAAATAACAAAAAGTCGCTAATATCAATTATGATTTCCTTGTCATAGACTTTAATTCGGGTGGCTTTGCCGTCAACATTCCCAGCAGCTCGCTCACCTATAGTCCAACAAATCATGCCAATCTATTTAATGTTTATGGGGGCTCTAATAAACTGAGCAATTCCCTATCGGCCGCCACACAGAATGACAGCAATAACCTCTTCTTTCCATCGCGCATCATATCGCCTGGCTTTGGCGAGGGATTATCCATTAGTCCATCAGTTAGAATATCGGAATTGAACACCATACGTGATGACATCAACAGCAGCTCAGTTGGCAACAACATGTTTGAAAATACACTGAACACGGCTAAGAATGCGTTTAGCCTACAATCTTTACAATCGCAAAATAACTCTGATTTGGGTCGCATAACCAACGAGCTTCTCACTAAAAATGCCCAGATTCAGAAGCTGTCTGTACGCCTTGACGAGCTCATGTGTAAACTAAAGATAGCCGAATTGCATCGCGAGAAGGCCAAACAAGAAGCCCAGGAGTGGAGGGATCGTCACGATCTTGTGCAAATTCAACTCAATTTGCCCAACGAGTTGCGTGACCTGTCCATACAAAAACTAAAGCAATTACAGGTAAGTTAAGTACATAAGTACATACAACATAAAGGTATCTAATAGCAAAATATTATTTAGTCAAAACTGCGCACCGATTTAGAGGAAGTAGACAAAGTATTATATTTGGAGAACGCTAAGAAATGCATGAAGTGTGAGGAGAACAATCGGACCGTTACTTTGGAGCCCTGCAATCATCTGTCCATTTGCAATACATGCGCCAGTTCGGTTACCGAATGCCCTTACTGTCAGGTGCCGGTTATAACAACACACACATAGAATCTGTTTCAACCGATCGAGGCGTTTTGGGTAAAACCTTGGGCCTGATCGGAACAGAACTTCAATTTATTCTTAAGCACAATGTTAACTGACTAGCCGGATATGCCACACACACATGGCATATGAAAGAGCTTACATCTCTAAACATATATAATTTATATTTCTATCTAAATGCGAATAATTATCTTTGATATTAGCAATTATTAGGCACAAAGTATGTAATTCGCTAGCAAGCAGCTATGCATTTCGACGATTATCGCTCGTCTAATTTACACTACAGGAAAATTTTTATATTTGTTTTCAAATGCTTTTCAATTATGTGTGTTGTTTTTAGCAATAATTTTTTTGTTTATATGTAAACGTAAATGACTATATAAATTTTTGGATATTTCCAACATGTCCATGACATTTTATTATTTGTATGAACACATTTTGCAATATGTATCAATTTTTCTATTATTTATTTTTTTTTTACAATTGTATTCAAAATTTGCATATTGTGCAGTCACTATTCACCTAGTATTAATTAAAAAATATATAAACAACATATACATTTCTACAATATACACCTACTAGTATATGACGAACATAATTTTTTAGAAGCTTCTATGAAAGTTAATTTTTATCAACAAGTTGACTAACAACAATGAAAAACCACCAGTGATTTTTATAAAACAATTTTGAATTTTCTAACTACAGATAAATATAAATTTATTTTTTAGATATGTTCAAATGAAACGCAATTAAAGTTCAAGATTCCAGGCATAAACTTTGTCTAGACAAAGTTCGAATTTAAGCGTCTTTGCAAAGAGATCTATGCAAAACTCAAAATAATTGCAAGTTATACTCGGGCGCACCGTACTAACTTGAGTCTAATGTTTTATAAAACAATGATTGTAAATTTTGTCAGTTCAGTCCATTTATGTTAGTTTTTATATATTTATAAACCAATTCTGCATCTAATATACCATTATGTCGTTACACAAATAACTTATACTTGTATGCTTATGGGAATTAAGCCAAACAAATTTTAAAAATTATAAATAATCTGTAATTGGTGTATTTTACTTTTATACTCTACTAGTTTACTATGTGATTTTGTTAGTGCTTTAAGTACGTTTCTTGCTACATATTTTTTGTTTACACACATATATATATCTAGACTTATATATATATTAAATGAAAAGCTTCCAAGTTGGTAAAGTGAAAGTTAAACAAATTGTCAAAATGAAAAATATTTATATATATTGGCCAATATTTACGGAACAAGATTATGTAATACAGAATATTCACTTACAAAAAAAAAAGAAAAATACAATTGAAGCGTGTGATGTTCAAGGTTAAACAATAATCGAAACACAAGACAGCGAATACAGTCTTTAACATATTTTCTGCTAATACAGAATGATTAATTATGTAATGAAGTTGAGCATATATATATAATATAATGAACTCTAACGTATTATTAGAAATATAAATTAATGACAAAAATGTTGATCACTTAGGGCATGAAAGTAAACTATTTAAGTATGAATTTCACACGCAGAAACTTAGGCATTTATTGAAAATAAAAAACAAATTGAAAAAAAAAAATAAATTATATAGGTATTTACAGATATTAAAGCATATAAATATATATATACAAACATTTAAAGAATATATTTTATAGCTAAGCAACGCAAAGGCTTTTGGTGTGTTTTTAGTAGCCAAAAATTAAAGTAATAAACTAAACAATAATTAAATGTGCATGTTTATGTGTGTTGCAATTAAATGCTTTAATATTATTATAACTCTAGACAAACAAATTAACTACAACAAAACAAATTATAAAAATCGGAGAGACAATTCATAGCAATTTAAAGATCATTGAACACTCAAGAGTATAAGATATACAATAAATAAAACGAATAAATGGTTTTAAATTGGAGCTGTTGAGTTCTAAATTCGAATGCCTATACTTCAAATAGCTCCCGCAAAATATAAACCCTCTAAATCTGAATATTTGGGCACAACGTATTTATACCAATGAACAATTATCTTATCTACAAGCACAAACCAATGTATTACTAGCAAATCAATTACTAAAAAAACACAAAACTGAACAAAAACCATTTCATGACAACTTTAAACATACAAATCAAATAACTCATCCTGAAAAATATACAAACACAAAATGTATGGGAATGTATGTATTTTGTATACGCTAATGTAAGAGTGATCTTTATGTGATTTTGAAACTACTTGAATATGTGATCCATAAAAAAAAATAAATAAAAAACATAACGAAAAAAAAAACTAAACAAGAAATTTATGAAAGAACACAAATATAGGAATATACATTTATGCCAGCGTCAGCCGCTAATGAATTGTTACCAACTGCAACTAAACTCGATGTACAACAGTAATATTAAAGAAAAAAAAATAAACAAAGCTCCAGCTCCATTTTGAACAAAAAGAAAATTACACACACATGCATTGAGGGTTCGCCTAACAAACAAAATATATTATAATTGTATGACACAGTTAAAGAAAAAGAAAAAAACAACTAATGAACAACTAAATGTCTAAAATATAAATGTATATGTAGTTAGCTTTAGAGTTCTATCAAAATAAAAATACACACGAACAAATATGTGGAAAAAGGGTTAGGATTCAAAATGGCAATTATATAGAATTAGTACAATAATAAAATGTTTGCTACTAGTTGTTTCATAGTTAATACCTTCAACACATAACATTTTATGTAAAAGAAACTGTAACATAAACAGTTATAACTCAATATTAGGAGGGTTAAGGTAGAGAAGGAGAGAGGGAGAGAGAGAGAGAGAGAGAGGGAGAGAGTATTAACCAATACAACAAACCAAAACATTGAACACCGAATATGGAATTTTTATGTGGAAATCGCGTTTACAATGTACTGTCTTTAAAAGAAAATAAAATCAACTAAATATGTTAGTTAAGTATATATACATATATGTATGTGTATAGCAATTTTATGCAACCCAGCCCACAATACAAAGCAACAAATGGAAACAAGCAAATACTTTTTTATATTGTGTCAAGCAAACTCTGAAAGTTTATAACAAACAACCAACAAACAAACAAGCCAATACAAAATGCAACCAAACAACGTTAACTAGCAACTTTTACACGAAACGCTGATCTATTGAAACAGTTCAGAAATAAATCTTTAATCTAGGCTATCATTTATATAAGAAATATATAGAATATACATTTATGAAAAATTCAAGTACTAAACTCAAATACGCACACTTCAGTTTATAGCAATCCTTTTGTTTTTCATTTTTTTACTACAGATAATAACTTATTAGATTTATGGTTGCAACTTGAGCATCAAATTGAGCACATGGAGAATTTGTTGTGGTTCGTGACACAGCTAAGGAAAATTATGGTGTGATTCCCGATCGCCATAAAAAAAACTAGACGTGATGTAATACCCGAAGAAAATTGTCATAAATCAAGTCAAGTTAATATCGATATTAGTCGTGTGAGTCAAAGTAGT
Organism: Scaptomyza polygonia; assembly: GCA_035044585.1. Classification (NCBI taxonomy): domain Eukaryota; kingdom Metazoa; phylum Arthropoda; class Insecta; order Diptera; family Drosophilidae; genus Scaptomyza; species Scaptomyza polygonia. Next base: position 1,390,905 of record JAWNNU010002156.1, read on the forward strand.
TTTTCGACCAATCATAACAAATCATGTGAAATGGGGGCAACAATTATGGCTTTGTTGTTTTATAGCGGCCCACCAGGCACACATGTTGTGGTTAAGCAAGGTTATTAACTTAATAATATGTAAACTATGTAGAAAAATAATGATTCTGTGTGTAAAAGCTTAACAAATGACAAAACAATACAAAGCAAATCATTTGCATATTAGGAATAAAATGATTACAAATTAAAAACCAAAAAACCAAACAATTGTACGAGTATTAAGGCATATTAATTATGATAGCATTATCAACAAATTTGTGTAGAAATTTAGTTAACTGTTTGCAAGTATATAATTAATTGTTTAACTAATGAAAGAAAGCCCACAGAAAGAAAACTAAATGACAAACTTAAACTCGACTCGGTGGTAAATGAGTACTATGTATGAATATATATATATAAATATATATATATATAAATATATATATTTATGTACACTATGCAATTAACAAATTGATAAATTAATGTATGTTTATATACATACGATCGATATACCTATTAATAAAACGTGTGTTTAAAATGGCAACAGCGCGCTTTGTTTTGTTATTTATTGTTCGAGTTTTTCGCTGTGTGTGCAGACTTTGGAATCGCATCGACGACGAGCAGACAAAAGCCAAGGCGCTTGTTGTTCCCATGCGTGATTTCAATCTGGACAACAACACAGCAACACCAATATCAACAACAACAACAACAGCAACTTAAACTGCACACACACACACACCGAGAGAGGCCAAGTGAAAAGGGCAATATAAAAAGGCAAAAAAGGCTGAAGACAACAACGGCAGAAACTCGTAAGAATTTTAAAATGCACGATAATCGTTCAGTGATAGCTAAGCAAGCCGACAATGCTACGAGCCCATTGCGGCTGCACTCTCCCCTACTCCCATTCCCGCTGCTAACTGACAACGGTGCTGGCTGCCACTTTAACCTGAGCAGCACAACACAGCACAGCACAGCAGACAAGTCAGAGAGAAAGAGAGGGCCAGAGACAGTGAAAGAGAGGGTCCAGGGAGCCAGTTTGGAAACAAGGTACGATGCTTTGGCTGCTGCTGCTGCGATATCGCCGCGTTCGCGCGTTAAACACAAGCGCAACAATTTTTATTCTGTCAGCGAACGCGTGCCTGTATTTGTGTGGTCCCGGCCTCAAAACTGGACGGTGCTGGATGCTCGAACTTCGAGGTGAAGTCTTAAAGGCTGCCTGCCCTCTGTGTGTTGAACAGTGATGCCAACTATTCAATTGCAAAATAACAGACAGGAAGAATGGAAAATGGTGAACGATTTGTTTTAAAGTAAAATTATTTTCAATTTTTAGTTTATTAAATATTTTAAAACTTTAAATTTTATCTTGAATTAAATTTCATATTAATAAAAAGTACATACTCTAGGAACTAGTAGAATTTTTATTAATCTTTGTTTTTTTAACAAAAAAGAAAATCTTAAAATTATTATTTGTATTGAGGTTGTTTAAAACCATTGCCAAAAATTCTTAAATTGCACTGTTAATAATTCGATTAACTGACAATGTTTGTTAATGTAAAATTTTTTTGAATCCAAAAATATTAAGTTCTAATTTATTAAGTAATAAAATAACAACAGATTTATTTTGGTTCTGAAACTGTTGTATTAATTGTTTCAATAAATCTAAAATGCAAATGCTGATGAAAAAAGAAGCTAAAATGCCAGCACTGATAAGGGCTTCGCATTTGGGTCCTGCTTTTGCCTGCTGCCTGGTTGTTTGGCTGATGATCTTGAGTGGAGATCTCACGCGCATGCGCCTGCGCCCAGCCAGGCTGGACATTGGGCATTGGACATGCAAAACCGGGCATATTAGTTGGCTGATGCATTTGGGCCATGATCGCTTTGGCTGCGGCATATAAATAAGTTTTATGAGCGCAAAAGTGTTGCCATTTTTCATGTTGGGCTAAACGGTTGCCGTCGCTACCCAATGCCCGCCGCCCCCACTCTCGAGCCAACTATTTTTAGATGCAAGCAAACATTTGCGACAAGAAAGCATCCTTAGCATCATCAGCATCGGGGCTTCCATGTTCATGTTCTGGCGTGTTTCGCACGCTGCACGCTACACGCATTTCCACTCGAAACTTGTTTGCGTTGTTGTTGGTCCAACTGGCCGCCCAGCACCTCGGCCGTCCCCGCCAGCACATCCCGCCGTGATTTGTAACACGATACGTTTTACCGCCGCCGTTCAACTTGGATGCTCTGTGTGGGAATATACAAACATATACATATACATATAGTATTATAAACCAAGAACCGATCTCCTCTGCCTGTGGACTCGGTATTCTAATGCATTTTTCTGCTCTTTTGCATTGACTGGCAGTCTGAGGCCGTTGGCGAGAGGCAGCAGCAGCTCATTAGGCATTTTTAATTTGACAATGTGCAATGGCAATTTATGTGGGAATTTCATGGTGAGCATTTTGAGTCATCGACAAGAGATGAAAACGAAAGACTTAGGCAACGAACTTGGTGTGCTAACTCTTTGGTTTTGGCCTGCGAAATCAATTTTCAATTTGCTCCACGTTGCAGCAACAGCAGCAGCAGCAGCATTGCCTTGGGGCAACTGCTAGCAGCATCAGCAGATCAAAGCGAAAGACAAGAGCGAAAGAAACACCAATAAAAAAAAGAAAGAAACCAAAAAGAAAAAAAATTCTATTTAACTGGCACACAGGCGTTGACGTTGACGTTGACTTTGGGCTTTGGCTTCACTCTTAACGAAGTGTGGCCGCCCCCGTCCCCGCCTTGCCGTCACATTCCGTTTGTGGTTTTTGTGGCTAACGCGCCACGAGCGGTATAACAACAACAACAAGAACACGAACAACAACAATAAAAGCCGCAAATAGCATTTTGAAATTGAAAACTTTAAGAAAAATGGCAAAGATTTTCTAAGTTCTAGCCGAAAGGGAAGGGGCGGCGAGGGGTAGGACTTAAATGGAGTGGAAGGGTAAAACGTTTGCCGGTCATCAACTTTCCATAATCGGCGCGCAGACAACAAACAACTTCAGATCCACACAGAGCTAACACAGCCAAAGATCCCCTTGGCCTGACTAACCGACCGACAGACCGACCGACCGGCCGACCGACCGCCCGCTTGCTGGGTAGACAACAACAACAACAACAACAAGGAGTATAACAACAGCAACAAGCGCCACTTTGCTGTCAATTCAAAATGATAATGCAAACAAATATTAACCCACTCCAAGTGGACGCATGTGGCTGCCGTCGTCTCATGGCACTTTCTGACAGCCCAAGCGACACTCGAGAAAGTCGACCTAAACTGCCTGACTGCCCTGACTGCCTTACCTTGCCTTGCCTTGCCTTGTCTTACCTTGCCTGACTGTGGGAATGTGCCGCGGCTTAAATGCTTTTCCAAGCCATAATGACTTTTAATTTTTATGGCACTGGCTGCCGAGGATGCCAAGATTCAGATGCTTCGATGCCGGCAGCACCACCACCAGCAGCAGCACTACCAGCAGCAGCGGCAGCGCGAAGCTTAAGTCGCATATAATTCAAGTCCATCAACGCATGCGCTTCAGTCGCTTCATTCGGCACGCCATGATACACATTTAAATACTCGCACTGTTTGCCATCGGTCGCCGTCACCACTTGAGAGCGCATCCACATTCAACAAAAAGAAGTAGGTGGAGGAGGAGGAGTTGTTGCATCTGAAGAACGCTTGGCAGAGAGTTAGCAAGAGAGAAAAAGACAGAGAGACAGAGATGTGCTTGAAAGGGCAACCAGTGGCTCATCGTTGTATTTAATATTTTAAGTAAGTGCTGCTTCACTTGGATTCAACATGTTTTCTAAACATTTTTTGTGTTGCCCAACACAACTCTAAAAGGTTATATGAATATTTTAAAAATATATTTACAAACTTTACTTTTTTTTATTTTTAAATATTATTAACTTTAGATCCCTTTATTTAAAGTAATCAATATAAAATTTACAATTGAATTTCTTATGCAAAAACTAAACACAAAAACTTTTTGTCATTGTAAACATAATACCAATTACATATCCATTAACAAACTCATAAAACAAAAAACGGAAACTTGCCAGTTAGTAAGAAAACTATATTATTTATAAAGCAATTAGCATTAACTAAAAAGTATACTATATATAGTTGTTTGTTATTTGGGTTTACTTAAATATAATTAGAAATTACGCTGGCAGCTTTTTGTCACACAAAAAAATCCCCAACTCGATGTGAGTTGGCACACTTCAAAGTTGACAAATATATATTTAATATTTGACTCATTTCGAGTTAACAACTCGTTAACAGTTTGACGATGAGTTTCGTTTTACTTTGAGCAATTTCTAAATAAAAATTCTAGTCAACAAATCTATATGATTTAATTAAGCAAACACAAAACTGAATGCAATAATAAACTTAATACGGCACTGACTAGCGATGTTATAAAAAAAGTATCGTGCTTGTTGTACTAAAATATATCTACTAAATAAAAAAATAAAAATAAATATTTGTGTTTAAAATGTTAAAAAGTTTTCAAACAAGCTTTTATGTTACAAAATTAAATTGATTGTTGTGAGATTTGAGTTTTGCATATAACATTATAAGAAAGATTCAGGATTGTAAACTAAAAAATGTTTTTCAAAAGATATACAAAAATGCTTTTTAAAAAGTTTCGTTTAAAAGTTTTTGTTATATAAAACAGTATTTATCTATGACTTTTAACAGAGAACCTTTTCTAAAGCTACCTTACAAGCTTATATTTTTGGAAAATGAAAATTTAAAACCAGCGACATACTATCTTGACAGTCTTGATCATTTTAAAGACTTGCTTGTCTTTTGATATAAGTTTAGAGTCCTTGGTATACTACTACTCGATTATTCCTAGGCTTGAAACAAAAAATATATCGAATAACGCAAAAACGTTTAGTTTTTCTGCATATATAAAAGGTATTATAATTTTTTTTGACTAGGTGGCGCTGTGTGGGCGTACCATGTCAAACAAATAAATGTCGCATTGCATTTTTGTGGTCTGTCATTGCAAACTGTTTTTGCCAAATACGCGCCACATGTGGCCACTGGCCAGTTGATATTTTGCTCTCTCTCTTTCCTTCTCTCTTTGTCTCTCTCTCCCTGTGTGCCACTCACGTGGTTTTGGCTGCTGTTTAACCGCATCGATCGTTGCCAGCTGATAGCACAATGGACTCAGAGTATAATGATAACTATGCCGCTTACAACTTTTTGACTCTCGCTCTCTCTTACTCATTCTCTTTGTCTGTCTGTATCTGTCTGTGTTGCCGGCCAGGATCAAAAGGCGAACAGTTGACAAATGTTTGTACACACACAAGCACGCTGACGTTGTCTGCGACCCTTTTCGTAAATGTTTATGTTACATGCCCACCGGCCCCTGCCGTCTGCCGTCTGCCCCTTGGCTGCCGACTGCAAACTCCTTGGGTCTGGGCTTGCTTGTGTCCATTCAGTGGCCGCTCTTTTGTTGTACGGCCTTCTGGTAGCGAAATTCCTTGGAAAGCTGCGGTCGCATTCATTTGCCTAATTTCTATCACTCGGCGTGGACAATTCCCCAATGGCATTTTACACAGATTTATGTGAATTAAAACAGCCAACGGAATGTACAAACGTTTGCTCTGCACACCTTCGATTCCTCCTTCTCTCCCTCGTCGCTTCCCTGGTAGCCGTAAATGTCAACATCCATTAGAGACCTTAAACCGTTAGTGGCATTTGTCGCACGCTATGACGCCGCTGCCAGTTGCCAGTTGCCAGTTTGAGCAGCAGCCAAAAGTCACCGATTCACCAGATCACCAGTCACAACAACAGCAACAATCGCAGCATGATTGAGTGGCCGCTTCTCAGAACTGGTACGATGTTCAGTTCGGTATTTGTTATTATAGGATGAACCTGTAGACAATTTCAATGCTATGTCGCCAGAGGACAGGATTCCCTGTTTTTTTTCTTTTTAGCGCGTAGAATTATAATTTTTTTTCTCGTAACTTTAACTTTTCCGTTCATAACTAGTACTAATAAATATTGTTTATAATGTAATAGATATGCGATTATGGCGATTATATCGAAAAACTCTTGGCATTTTGTGATATTTTGTTAGACCGAAAACCGGTAAATGTTATGGCCATAAGCAGTTAATTATTATGTGCCAGACGTTGAGCTTAAAATTTATTTAGTGTTGTTACAGTCCAAACAAAAGACTTAAGCAACAAACTTGTGCAGCTCGACAAAGCACATAAAATAACAATGTAAACAAACGCAAATTCCAAACAGCATCGGCATAAATATACATATATGTATATGTTGGTATGTCTAGACATAACATTTTATACACTGAAAGTCTTTAAGCAAACTGTTAACTTAACTCCAATTCATTAATACGCACGTCAGTTTTAGATATAGTATCTTCAATAGGATAATTCGAGCCATAAAAAATATCGATATCAAATTAATGAGCTCATAAAAGAAGGCATAGCAACTCCACTACACTCAAAAAAAATAATATATATATACAGTGAATCATTTGATGAAAATATCAACAATGCTGTACAAAAAGAACTAAAATTTATGCGAATAAATTATTATATATGTTTATAAATATCAAAAAGTCGGCAAGATATTCAAACCCATTAGAAACAAAAGAATTTCAGTTAAGTATTGTTTCATAAGTTTATGGCTTTTTTATTAACACTTTCAAAAACTGTTTGACGAAATTATAGCAAAATGGAAATTCGATTTCTTAAATTCTTACAATATGAAAAAATACTTTAAATAATAAAAATCTTCCTTAAGACATTGAAAAATATGAAATATTAACTTGGTGTACATTAGATACTAATTTTTAACTGAAAGAATGCTATTAACAAGCTTAATTTTGTATGCTCGTATAATAAAGCTTAAGCACCTTGTAGTATTCTGAGGTTAGGCAAGTTGTTTCTTTTTGTTCTTTGTTTTCTTTCCCATAATCACTGTTGCCCTGCACTTTCAATGGGCATCAAAAATACAAGTTTAATATCGAGATTTTATGATCGAAACGCCGAAAAACAAAAACAAAAACCAAAAAAAATGAGCAAATCAACCACATATCAGACCAGATCAGACCAAGCCAAGCCAGGCCAGGCCAATGAGTAAGCCAATGCGATGGCGTTGGTGGGAATGGGTATTTATATATAGGGTATATGGTTATATTTGGCCTGGGAAGCTGTGCAACGGGTGAAACACACGGAGTAAGAAAGAGAGCGAGAGAAGGAGTGAGAAAGAGAGAGAGAGAGAGAGAGACAGAGGCTAGCAGCCAGCAGCCATGTTAACAACTACCATTAAAAGAAATTAAAAGCAGACGACGCCGTTGGATGCGATCGTAGCAGCAAAGGAAAGCAGAAAATGGCGTTGCATGCCTCCAACTGCTGGTGTCTTTGGCTCGTCGTCTGACTCTGACTCTGGCGCTGTCTCAGCAGCCTCTTTATTCCAATCGCAACAATGCACGTTGAATGGCCCAAGCATTTCCGGTTTTCTATTGGAATTTTAACGCAGCAGCAGCAGTATTTTAAGGCCCTGCAACCAGCTAGCTTGTTGATGTTTGCCGCCTAGCAAACGTTTCATAGAGAAAGAGAGAGAGTCTCGAAACATTAAAAGTCAATTTCAGTTTATAACTTACATTAACAGCTCTCCATTAATATTAACACACAAATCTTTTACCCAAATCTAATTACGAACCTCCTTATCTAGCTCAATAAATCGATTTGTATTTTTTGTTAAAAAAAGCTTTGAAAAATCGCAACAACAAAAGGCAAAAAAATAAACCCGATTCTCCTTATAAATCTCTCTTCGGTTCTTCATTTTTTTGCATTTAGTTTGACTCTCTGTTGCTGTTGCCATTTATTCATGCTCATTAAGTTTTTGGCATCCCAAGCGAATATATTCCCAGCGATCGTTCAGCTCAGAGTTCTCTCTGCATCATTTCAGTTCACGACGGTGTTCATTCACAAATGAGCGCCTTAAGCAGCTCCGCCCCACACACACATACATACACACATAATGAGCCGCAAGAAATTTATGTGGCAGGCACATAGACAACAACTAACACATATAAACGTACTTAAAGAGAGAGAGAGAGAGGAAGAGATACGAGTGTACGTAAGTATATTTATATAAACTGTTGGCTGCTGCTGGCTCAGCTTCTTTGAAATGCGAAGAGCAAAGGCACTGTTGCTCTACCTCTGCCTCCAGCCCTCCAGTCTCTGCCACGGTCTTCTTGCCTCTTTGCCTCACTGCCGCTGGCTCAGCTTCTTCATCTGTAATTTGGTTCCGTGTATCTTGTTGATGGCGTTTTGCTTTTGCTTATATCTTTGCCGCTCCGCCGCCAACTATTCAATTTTATTTTTTTTTTCGAAGTTTATTCTTATTGAAATTATGCTACGCTTTGCATTTGCATTATGCGCGCTTGCCATATACACACATACATACATACATAGATAGAGATTGTAATTAAGAATTGTTAAGCAGCTGTCTTGACTGATTAGAAACCGTTACATTGAAGCCATTGTTGCAGGTGCAAACGGATAAGTTGTTCAAGCACCAAACAAAAGAGCTATATATTCAATGAAAATTCTTTAATTTACAGAGAAATCTGTAGACTTTTATCATACCATTTTTATGAAATATTTTTAGTGTACATTTCAGAGTTATTCGAGTACTATTTACTATTTATTTATTGCCATTTCTTAACTCCAGCTAATTATTTACAGTCAATTATCCATTTAGTTATTTATACATTTTTCTTCATGATGAGCTTTTAGTTTCTGTATAAAAATATCGCCCCCTCTGTTCTCATATCAAGTGACAATTTTTTATTCAAATAGAACAAGCGTGTTCGCGCTTTATAAGTGCCAATGTCAACATTGTCAGCAAGGCGGGGGTGAGCCGACACATACATACAAAGGTAAACGCAAGGTGTTGCGGGGAGGATAGTGACTTTTTGCTTTTCAGCGTCTTACAACTCCAGCGGAGCGAGAAAATTCTGGCAAAATAAAAGAGAAGAGAAAAAAAAAACGAGGTGGCTTAACAAAGTAGCCAAGCAAACAAATACACAATGACAACAAAAGATACAAATACAATTTCTTTGTGTGTGTGTGTAAATAATTGTGGTCATTGTTGGGCCATTTGCATCTGGCTTTTGGCTATTGCGGCCTTTTTGTTGTGAGAGTCAATTTGTTATGCACAATCCAAAAGGTAGAGCATTGAATGTAGTTTCGTATTGGTAACTAAAGCACAGCTGATTCACAAGTATTTTGTATATATGTTCGAGTGCGAAAAGAATTCAGTATTTGCTTTGTGCGTTATCGTCCGATAACTTTTATCTATGTTTATGGTTGATATCAGAAGCGTAACCAACGGAACTAAGCATTTTCGCTAATGTAAAACCGCAGGAAATCATTTATTTTTACCGATTGCGTCCGAGTATATATAAATACCTTTAATAAGCAACAATATGTCAAACATCCTGTTATTAGGCGTATCTAATCTATAAATTCCGCATTAAAACAGCTGAACGGCTTCCTTATATTGATTTAACTGATTCACTCAATGAATTCAATGAATGCGGCGCTTTTCGATTGATTCAATAGTTTACATGACTTGAGATAAGATTGCTGTACAAGTTGCTTAAAGCTCAATACAATGTTGCTCTAAGCCAATTAGTATTTAATAAGATTGTGCTTCAACTACAAAGTGCAAAAATGTGGTGATAATTTTGATTTGATTTTATTCAAGCTTTGATTCGGTATTGTACAACCGAAACAAAAATAATGGCTATTTAATGTTAACATACAAGAAATGAATATGTTTTTCTGTGGAAATTCAAATGTAAAGCTATTTCATTCATGACTTAAGGGCAACACTTTAAAAATCATCTCTCTTATAGTACATAAGTATATTATTGAAGAAATCAGTTGTAAGCACTGTGGAATTGTAATAGGGCTAACACCAGATCATTCCAGCACGGTCTCGACACCAACGGAAGTTGCTTCTCGTTCAAATTAAGGGAGAATCAGCCGGAGGGGAGCAAGAGAGGAATCGACTGAATCAGGGGCAGGTACAAGCAGCAAAATGGTGTAATAGCAAAGTGAACAGCGTTGGCGGCAGCGTTCGTTCGTAACTGAAACTAATATATGTATGTTTGTATGTTTGTCGAAGACGAAGGTAAAGGCGAGCAAAACTCGAAGCGCACAATACACAAAAAACCGGAACATTATTAATTTACAACCAATAAAGCGAAGCCAAAAATGAAGAAAGGCAAAAGGTGAACAATGCGCAAAAAAATAAAATAAAAGCAAAGCAAAGCAAAGGTAAACGCGGCCACAGAAGCAGCAAGAAGAAGGTTGAAAAAAAAAAAAAAGCAGCAGGCAAGCGAGGCGGCATGTGGCAAGGCGGCAAGGCGGCAGTTAACAAGCCGCAAGAGTCGATTTTGAGTCAATAGTGCAAGTGTTAAGAGAAATTGCAGCAACAGAAATCGTACACACACACACGCATCCAATTGGCAACACACACAAACACACACAAACACACGCAAACACACAGCTAGCTAACCATGGCCATAATGAACCGTCTTCCAACATCTGTTGTCCATAGCATAAGTACATAAGACCACAGTCTCTGTCATAAGTGTGTGTGTGTGTGTGTGCAAGAGGCGAATGTTCAATACACTAGTCATCTCGCTCACACTCGACGCACGTTTAGCCAGCATAAAAATGAACGCCAAACACGATCTTTCCGGGCTTAGGTCCAATGAGCGACAAACACACACAAGCAAAGCGAAAAATGAACACGCGATATGCTTGTGTGCGTGCATTTATCGAGTGTACGAACGCAGAGAGCTGCCGACGTCAAGTGCGACTGCTTAAGCGATGCCTAGGGTTCTTGCAAAAGCACCCTCGGTACACTTGGTGTTGTGTGTGTAGTATACACATATACTCGGTACTCGGTACGCTACTCGGCCGCTGGCTTCGTGCGCTCGGATATGTCATTTGTCAATCACAGTGCGAGCGCAGCGGTTGTCGTTGTCCGTTTTCAGTTAGCAGAGAGCGAGAAACGTTATTACTATTGTTGTTGAACTCAATTTGACAAATTGCCGATAGTTGAAACAAATTTTAATTGAGTTTGCGTCATTAAAAACAAAAAGGAATTAACAAATTGGTGCTGAGAAATAAATTAATAATAATAATGAAAATGCTTTGTTTATTTGCCGTTGTCCAAAAACTAATTAACTAAAAAAACCAACTACTGAAAACAACTTATTTAAAAGCTGTTTGGCTAAAGATTTAGTCAACTTTGTGCATGTAAATTGTCGTGGCAAAGTGCAGTGCTAAAAAACCAAAAATAAAACGAAAAAGAAAACTACATTCTAATAATCTTTAATTTATATCAAACAAATAAAAATCCCACATCATGGATAATCAAGATTTGTGGTGCTGTGCTAGTGCCACCTGCCTGTCCCTGGATGTAAAGCGACACAACAACAATAATAACCAAACGAATCTAACACAAACAACAGCTACAACAACCACAACAAACGAGACAGATCCTCGAAAGTTCCGGCACATTGCGCATACGCCGCGTGGCAGCTGTTTTATGGCTCTATTGTTGTTGCTGCTGCTTGCGCTGAACTTTCGACATGCGCATAGCTGTGGCCCGGGTCGGGGCTTGGGACGCCGCAGGGAACGCAATTTGTATCCGCTTGTGCTGAAGCAAACAGTGCCAAATCTATCGGAATATCAGAGTGGCGCCTCCGGGCCACTCGAGGGTGTCATTCAACGCGATTCACCCAAATTTAAGGATCTAGTGCCAAACTACAATAGGGATATACACTTTAGAGACGAGGAGGGCACCGGCGCCGATCGCCTCATGTCCAAGGTTAGTACCCACTCACAATCAATCACAAATTCTAGATTATAAATTTTTGAACAAATTATTTGTGCCATTTCATGCAACAACCAAATTGCCAAATTTAGCGTGGTGAACATTTATTATATTATCTCTAACAAACAATTATCGGAAATCGTTTGCCGTGGTTACGGTTCATTGATAAAGCCGTACGTGAGGCATACTATAAAAATTTTGCCTGCTTAATGTTAACGGTTTGTTTTTCGCAAGGTTTCTTATCGATAGGAAACAAAAATATTATTAATTGAAAAAAAAAAATATTATGTTCACATTATGTGGCTTGTTTTGTTTTTTCAACGATTACAGTTTTTACAGCTTGTGCAAAAATACCTGGAAAGCGAAGACTTAACTTTATGTCATGCACTTCAACAACAAAAAAGAGGGGATTTCTTTATCGTTTAAGCCTTAAAGTTTGTACGTGCCAATAACCTTTCCATAATCAATTTCTATTCACACACTTGTATTTATGTAGCTAAAATATTGGCTTAAAATGCCATCGATTTTTTCTGCTCATAAACAACAAATGTGCAATTGCTCATCATGTTTACACCTTGCACCCGGCGCCCCTCTTTGCAACACCTCTCCAGCCAGTTAGCTTCTGCAAGCGGCACGCGATCGTTTATCGCTTATCGCATTGCGCGCTGATAACAAACGTTCTAGTCATGAGTGCCGCTGTGTAGTACCAAGCAGCTAAACATGTGTCGTTCTCTAAAAAAAAAACTCACGTACATACTTACATACATGTTGGCAAACAAGCGCGTTTAATCTTTGACACAAATGCGTGTTAAGCCTTAGCCAATAGTTGTAGCGGTAAATGCGATTTATCTTATCAATTGTCGTTGTCGTCGCAGCGAAAGTGGCAAAAGTATTTCTTTTTGCGATATTTTTGCGCTGGCCCAAGGAGTGTGGGGTGTGAATGGGGAGGTCAGTGAGTGCAGCGAATAACTGGAAATTCGACAAGTCATTAATCAGTTTGACAAGCAGCGGCAGCAGCTGCTTAAATTAGTTAACAAATGCCACTTATTTGGCATGTCGCTTGCCAATTATAAAGCCAATAAAGGTGGTTTTTCCGCTAATTGCAGCTTTTAGGAAAATATGTAAGCTATGTAAAAAATATGAAAAAGTGTCGCTTAAATAAATATTTTCATGTTAACATTATTTTTACACTCTTAACCTCAAAGTAAGGAATATCGATTGAATCGATTAACAAAAATCGATAAAATCATATATATCAAATATACTTTTAGCTAGTATTCCCAAACTGGGTGAAGAGTTAGCTAGCCCAGCCCCTCTGCCCCCATCCATCCCGCATATTCAAATCGGAAATACCTACAATTTCTACAGTTTTTGAGCTAGTCAAACTAAATTTGGTGTCAATATAGGTGATGACGTCTTTAAAAAAACGGCATTCAAAATATGTAGGCCACGCTTTCCCCTTGCGCCCTCAGCCGCTTTACTTAATCGGATTTGGCTACAAGATCCACAGTCAATTCAGTTTTGTATACAGAAATACATTACCGAAAATTTTTAGTCTTCAAATTTGATGCCAACGCTTTACAAAGTTAAAGAATAAGAATGTTTTAGCTTTAAAGTAAATAAGTTTCATTCAATTTGAATTGTTCCAAGAACTAGCTTTATTTAGTTTAGCAAATAATTACACAAAAAAAATAGTTAGTTAAACTTGCAAGATATTACTTCGAATATAGTTATAACTATTAGAATATGAAGGATATTGTCAAATTTGTTAAATAAAAACTTTAAAAATTCAATTTAAAATTTTAAATAAAACATATTTTTTTTTAAAATTCTAACAATATTTTATTAAACTCAGAGATAATAAATCGAAAAAAAAAATTCTTTTATAATTTTTCATAAACATTTTTGAAATCTGTCTATAAAAAGCGATAAACTTAAAAGAGGAAATATTTTCCTAGAAAAACTAAAATCTTAACTCCTAACCTTGAGACTAACAATATGGCTAAATCCCCTTTGGTATCGGCACAGGTGTTTATATAAGGGTCATGCTTTTCTAACATGTGTGCAAAAACAACAAGTGCTAATGAATTTTGCTGGGATTTTGTGGGTAGAAATAAAATATTGATAAGACGCTGATTAGTCATAGAAGTGTTGTGGTCAAGCTGACTGCCATTTAGCTGTGTTAAAACTAATTGCTAATGCATGGATCATAATAATGTTTATGAGCTGTTTCTTTCGTACTGTGAAGTGCATGTAGCTTGTACTATTTTTAGTTTCAGCTGTGCTTTATTTGCTATCAAATTAATTGGCATGCAAAACAAACAGCTGTTTTTTTGCTTTTTTTTTTGGAAAACAGTTGCCACTTTCAAGATAATATTTGTGCCTTTGCATTTTATGGCTGACACGCGCCCCGAAGGCATATAGAAACAGAAATCAATTTACTAAAAACCTTGAATTTGGAATTCAATTTAAGTGCTGCCCGAAACTGACAAACAGTTAACAGTTGCACACAGCAGCAGCGGCACGGCAGCAACAGCAGTTGCACAGTCAAGGACAGTGAAGCTTCAAGGCTAATATTTGTATGGACCAAGGACATGCTGCACATTAAATGATTTGCCATCGTTTGTTTGTTGCTTCGTTTTGTGTACACAAAAATATTTAACAGCTGTTTTTGACTGTTTAGCTACCGTTGTGACATTGAGGAAATTTTAACTTGAGCAGCACTCACAATTAATATATTTTGCTCTCTTTATATTTTTGTTGCCCCTGGAGCCAGCAGCGCAGAACTAAATTGCATTTTATGTGCAACATTTTGTTGCGACTTGCTGCTGTGCGTGAATCTGGCTGGGTAAACAATTCGTTTTGGCTATTAAAGCGCCAAAAAAATTAGATATGCAACTTAAATGTTTGTTATGTTTTCACTTTGGCGTAAACAAATTACGAAAAATTGGCGTAAAGTGATAAAAAAAAGGGGAAAAACGAAAAATGCATCATAAATTTGAATAGCTTATGACAGTTATTGTTGTTGTTTAACAGGTAATTACATGTAGACATATTTACTTGAATATGCATGTAGTGTGGCAGCCAGACAAACTCCTAACAAACCCCCGCTCTCCCACTCTACCCAAAGATTAGACTAAGTTGCGCTTTGAAGCGTAAGCCAAAAGGCATCGCTTGTGGTAGGCAGAAGAAACCGCAGCAAGACAAAGAATGCGTCAAAAAGCCGCAGCATAAGTTCTAAAATTTCATAAATTGTAGCAACAATGGGGCAAAGCCAATGGTAATCTGATATGATCATTGACATGCATGCAGCAGCAGCAGCAGCAGCAGCCCTACTCAAACCCGGAGCTGATGTGGTCCAGCATGTATGTATCAAGGCATCAAGCATCATTCAGCATCAAATCAATAAGATAACCCACAAGCTGAAGGCATTATTTAATAGAAGAACACTGACAGTCATTATGACTCAAAAATTGATCCTATTATGACACAAAGACAAAAGCAAGGCACACAAATATTCAGTGTTCGATGATGTCAGAGTTTCAGTTTCAATTTACAATTTTTCGAATTTTTGTGTTCCATTTATATATTGATTCAGTTTTTTTTTTCTTAAACTCAAATCAAATCACGTCAAATGCTGCGATAAGCAAAAATATTTTTCTTTTTTGGCACACACACACGAATTTCGTGGGAATATTTTGTTAGGGCACACTACAAAGTAATCAAACATATCAAACAAACATCACTCAAGCAAAGTGGACAAATCGCCAAAAGAAACCCTAAAAATACAAAAAAAAAAAGCGTTTGCCATTTGCAAAGTTTTGTTTGTTTGTTTCGTTGGGCTGGGAAGCTTTTATATGTTTTATTATTATTAATCAATTTGATACTTTTACGAGCGCACTCAAGCGCAAACCTCTCTCAAGGATTTTTGTGCTTTATTTGCATAAAAGTTTTATGAACTGCACACGAGACGATCGGCGGTCTACTCTCGCGATTTGGGGATCGCGGATTGCGGTTCGCATCTCTTAGGCTATCACATTACGACTGTGACAACGACGACGACGACGACGACGTCGAAGGCGGCTGACTCACATTTCACATTTGTGGCACACTGAGAGATTCCTGCAAGTCATGTGTGGATCTTTGCAGTGTCTTGGGGTAGGACGAACAAATGCGATCGGGTTAGGTTTAGGCGAAATGCTTTAACAGAGAGAGAGAGAGAGGGTGGGAAAGAGAAGTGAAGCAACACGGTAACAACACGGCATCACATCAGTGCCAATGTGCGGCTCATAACTCATCATCAAAGTTAATCACACATCAGGGATTATGGCGCTTATCATTTAAGTTGCGCCAGCAAACTTTGGGATGCTGCCTGCCAAAAGAGACTGAAACTGAAACTGGGACTGAAACTGGGACTGAAACTGGGACTGAGACTGGAACTGAGACTGGAACTTACCTGTCCAAATGACTCTGTGTGCGTTTGTGTGAGGCATTAAATGTGAGAGCTTTATACGAGATTTAATTTACGATTTCTGCAAATTAATAGCGTTTAATTAATAACAATAAAATGACGCCTTTTTATGGACATTTATTTGACATCAGATTTATGAACGTTAGGCCAATGGCAATGACTAACTAACTCACTGACTGACTGACTGACTGACTGACTGACTAACCAAGTAAGTTTTGTTGACTATTTGGTGTAGAAATTAACGTTGAGCAATAAATAACAACAGTTTGCAGCAGCAAAGTGCATTGCAAAAAGCATATTAGAAGCAACAAAAAAAATAACCATAATTATTAATAAATGCCATAAGCTTGCTGGCCATAACAAACAAGACAGAAAAAAAGTTAGCTTCAGAAAATGTGTTTTCTGGTGGCACGACAAGATGCAATCTTAATCTTGAGAAGGAGCGACAACAAAAATTCAGAAGGGGCAACAGAAGCGCTGGCATTAATCCAATAAACCAATGCCAGGAAGGCAGTCAGGCCGACAGGCTGACAGGCTGACAGGCTGACGGTCAGACAGGGGTATGCCTGCTCTGTATAACTTCTCTCTTTTTTAAGGAGTATCAATTAATATTGAAACAATAACAAATAACAAAACAGAGAGTCCGAATTCTCAGCATAAGCCAGCACATTGCGTATACGTTAACAAGAGTGAGAGGAAAGAAAGAGAGAGAGAGAGACAGAGAGGAAGGCAAACAATCAAATAAATAAATGACTAAGACAAATTGAAAGACGTGGCCAAAGTTTGATTTGGCTTTGAATTCAGATTGAGTTTGTCATGCGCTTAATTAAAAATCCATAGGGTAAGTGAAAATTGCGCTGTAATAATTGCGCTGAGCACACACAGCATAAACAAATGGATAAGTCATCGGCGGCGACTGACGATTCCGATTGATAAACAAAAATTCCATTTTTCTAATGGAAAAATACACAATGAAAACGACAAAAAGACTTATTGGAGCTGTAAATAGATTTGCAACACAAATAAACAAATTGGCTAAGCGAGAAATAAAGTAACATTTTTATGGTCGCCTTTTCTTTTGTCGTCAGCGCGTCTGGCAAATGGCAAATGGAATAATTGACCTTGACATGGCCAACTACTCATCGAAAGGTACTTCAAACACTCAGCAGCTACACTCAGAAAAACAAAAATATTTGAACTTAAAATTGAAAAAGGAAATTGGTTAAATGGCAAATGGCAAATGGCACAATAATCATTTAGTTTTTTGAAATCCAAATATTTTTTCTGATTATTTTTGTTGTTTTTTTTTTGTTGTTGCCAATTTAAAGAGGAAATCTGCTCTTGAAAATGCTGAATAGGGTGTAGTATAGTGTAGGGTTAGCCCACACGCAGCGTCTCACCTCTGAGCTGCTCGCTGATTGATTTGACAAAGCAAAGCAACTTAAGTTGCCCCTAAGTGTGGCACGCTCAAGTGGCCGAGTTGCTGCTTACTGCTGCTGCTGTTGACACATATACTACAACGACGAGTGGGTGATATGCCTGTGATATCCTGTCTATATAGTCTATATATATATATGTATATGTTCGGGGTGAGCGCTTCCTCAGTTGTAAGTTTTCGCTTCCTCGATCGCAATCAAGAAAGGATATGCCCATATCTGCTTACAAGTACACACGTGTGTGCCCCGAATAAAAAAAATATAAAAAAAAAATCAAAAGGGTGACTGTGATTTCTCAGCTCGAACTCGTAACTTGATGCGCTCTTGAATTATGTCGTTAAATTGTGTCGTTTCCTAATCGTTGTGGGCCCAAACGTAATCGGAGACTTGCAAACAGATTTGCAAGCAACTTGCAACTGCAACTGCAACTGCAAAAGCAAACAAAGCCCGAATTAGACTTGACTTTAATCGCAGCTTTACATAGTACATACTACTCTGAAGCCTAATGATGATGAACCTGCGCCTAATAATGGTGGAGCCATAATTATTTGGCTTGGCGCTTCTTGCAACGCCGCCTAAATGCATGCCATTAAGCGCCTCAAATTGGCATCTGGCCGACGACGACGACGATTTAAATCAATAAAACTGCGGGCAATTAAAAACGCATCAGTGCAAACGACATCACAAATAAACATCATGCCAAAGAGAGTTTCTTGTTTGAAAGGTTTCTTTAGTTTTGAGTTTTAACGGGGAGAGCGAAGAGCAAAAGGTACAAAAATCAAATGTGCGCTTGCAAAGTGTAAACAAAATCACTAAAAAAAAGTTTCGGGGCGTGGTCTCTGTGTTTGTGTGTGTGTGTGTGAATAGCTGCCAAAGTTCACACCTTGTTTTTAATGTCTAATTAATGCAGGCAGCTTTTTTTTTTCGTTTCTTGGGATAAGTACTTAAAAAGTAGTATGTGCATATGCCGTTGCATGCAACTGGCACTCGCCTTATTTACAAATGTCTAAAGGTACTTTTGTTGTTGCTTCGTGTTGCTGTTGTTGTTGTTGTCTAACAGCCATGCCACTTACAATACAAACACATTATTTAGCCATCTTTTTGGGCCGCCGACGCCGACGACGATTGCAATGCCGCCGCATCGTTGATGCTGCTGCTACTTTTAAATGTTTATTTTACGCACCCGTCGGCATTCGTCCTATATCTTTGTTGGACTGTTGTTGGCTGGTGGCATCCACCGCTCGATGCTGTTGTTGTTGCTGTTTGTTTGTTTGTTTTTTTGTTTGTTGTGCAGCCGAGAGTTCGATCAAGCAAACGAGAGTCCAATGCATTAGCATGTTGGATAAACATCGATCCAACGCTTAAGACAAAGACTAAACGGCTTGCTTGCTTGTTGTTGTTGATTACCGATTTTATTTACAGTTTGTTTGCGTTACGCTTTTGTTCTCATTAGCAACAGCACTCGACTGGTTAAGCCTTTTAATAAAGTAAAGTTATTTAAAAATACATATACACATATGTACATAGTTAACTATACATACACATATGTTGTATTGTATATGTATGCAAATATCATTGAACTCTGTTCTTGGAATGCATTTTTGTGCTGTCCGATTCGTTTTGCAGTCAGAGCAACTGTGGTGTGACAAATTAAAAACCGATTTGCTTACCAAACAGCACAAACACACAACAAACGACAGAGCACACAACACACATCAATAGGCAGCAAACAATGCGGCGCACCCAAAATCAAAACAAAACGTCCCAAAAATCGTCTCAAAAGTCAGAAGGCAGAAGCTTATGTGATTGTTGTTGTTGCTGTTGTTGCTGTTTTGTGTGTCGGGCTGTGGCTTGTTAAAAAGGATCTTGAAAATTGATTTTACGCCACGCTAGAGAACTGCGTGCCAAATGTTTGCACACACACACACACACATACTAACACAAAAGGCAACAACATTTATCCTGTTTTGCCTGCGATCCGAATGCCGTTGATAATTGATTTTTGTGGCTTGGCGATTGAGCGTCATGCAATGACAACATATATTTTCCTTCTTCTCCTTTTTTGGGTTTTTGGGCATTGAATATTATTTTTTGTTTTGTTGTTTTATGAAATTTCAATATTTGCATTGCCACAAAATCCTTTTTATTTTCCTTCGTTTTGTGTGCATGCGTTAAAAGCAGTAAAAACAGCATAAGAAAACAGTTGACTTAAAACAAGCCGACAATAACTATATGTAAATACACCTTTATACGTATGTTTGTACCTGTTTTTTGAAGGGCATAAAGCATACTTTTATTTAGTATCCACCGCATTGGCAAGCAATGGCAAAGGCAAAGGCAAGTGCAAGTGCAGGGCAACAGCAAAATGAAAAAAATGTCAGACAATGTCTAATCTATAATATTTACCCAACGAGGGTCAGGAACTCTGGGTCAGTGTTTGAACTGTGCATGGGCAAATAATAGAAACTAAGCCTTTTGCCTTTGCTGTAAACCAAAAGACAAAATACACAACAAGAAAACACAGAAAAGACAAACACAATCAAAATAGTGCGACTCATGTATTTGTTGAGGTTGAGTTGCAACAGGTTCAAAGGATGCGCCTAAAAAAATCCATATTCAACAATTCGATAGCCAAGTTTGTTGCTTAAGTTATTCGTTTGGACGCTATTCTCCCAAAAATATCCAAACCAAAAATAAATGCAGAGAAAACTGAAAATGAACGCCTCGGCCCTTTTGAGCAGCCCATGAAATGAATGCTTAAATACCACGCCTCTCTTCAACACACACGCACACGCACACACACGCACACACACGCACACACACACACATACACATACAGCTGTTGTGCTCTTCCGCTTGCAAGCAAGCGTCTCTCTCTTGCTCGTCTCTTTGGCTTATTGTGCGTGAGTATTAAATATGGCGTTATTTTACTTTTTTTTAACGTACAACCTATTAAAATAAAAATATTTCTTTTCAACTAACTTTATTTTGTTGTTGTTTTTGTTTATTATTTTATAGCGCTGCAAAGAGAAACTAAATATGTTGGCCTACTCTGTGATGAACGAATGGCCAGGCGTTCGTTTGTTGGTCACCGAAAGTTGGGATGAGGATCATCAGCATGGTCAGGAGTCGCTGCACTATGAAGGACGCGCCGTTACCATAGCCACCTCAGATCGCGATCAATCCAAATATGGTATGCTAGCTCGATTGGCTGTCGAGGCTGGCTTCGATTGGGTCTCGTATGTGAGTCGCCGGCACATCTACTGCTCTGTCAAATCAGGTAATTTGTCATTTTACATACGAGTTTGTTGCATTGCGCGTTGGGGCCAGTTAGCCAGAAGTGACACTAACAAGCGTAATTTCACATGTTTCCCCAACGTATGGTACTAGTATAACAACGGTTCCGCTAAGCTGACAGGCGTTGGCAAATTTAGTTTTTTCGTTTCTTTTCTTTTTTTTGCACTCCACAGTCAAATTAGCCAAGCTGCAGTTGACCAGGTTCCTCAGTTGATTCACTTGCCCCCCTCTCAAACTGACAGACTTGGCTCGTTTATTTCGAGTGCAAGCGTGTGGTAACACAACAACAACAACATAAAGGCAAGAAACGAAGACAACAACAACAACAAAAATGGGAAGCAAAGCGGCAACATTGTCGAAACCGGCCCGGAGTCCAAGAGGAGCTAGGGAGCCTGAGAGTCCACAGTTAAGAGTTGGGTCCACAAAACGACTAACCGCATGTTGCTGTTGCTGTTGTTGTTGTTGTTTTGACATGTTTAGGTTTGCGCCTGTCAAATTAAACGAATTGATGATACGACACCCAAAGCGTTTCTCAGGCCCAGGCCAAGATGAATTAAATGCCGAGTTAAAAAAAAAACCTGCGCGCGGGCCTAATTGAAAATGAAAAAAACAGATACTGAAACGGCCAACAAGTTAGCAACACACTGTGTCTGTCTGTGTGTGTGTGTGTGTGTGTGTGTGTGTGTGTGTGTGTGTGTGTGTGTGTGTGTGTGTTTGAGTATATAAGTTGCTGCCATTATGGCAGTTAACCAGTTTTCCCCGAAACATAACGAAACTGCCAGAAGAGGCCAAAAAAAAAACTGCCAGAGAAAATGCAGCTAAAGTTAGCCAACCAAAAAGGCCAAAACAATTAAGTTTTCTACACAGAACGAAAGACAAAAAGAGCGAGTTAAAGTGAGAGAGATTGAGAAAACTGTAAACTGTAATAGTTGAACATTTTGTTGTTTTTGGTTTTTTGCAATATGGTTCCATTTTTCTCAACTAGCCACGATGACTACGACGAAATTTCCCACACAAACAAAAGATAGGAAATGAGAGACAAACAAAAAAAACAGGAGGCAGCCACACACGAGGATATTGTTGGTGTGGGCATCACAATATTTTGACTTTTGTGGCCGGCCCGCCTAATAAGATCAAAGGACCCAAAGGCGAGTGTCCTTGCTGTCCAACTCATTGATTCTAATTGCGCATGAAAGAAGCCGCCGAACAGAACACAAAACCCAAAACACAAGAAAATGGTCCTTGATGATATATATCGCAAAAAGGTTCAGACACCAAAGCCGACAAACAACAAGTGGACAATTGCAAAGGATGTTTGTGTGTGTGTGTGAGTGTGTATGTGTTTGTGTGGTCCTTGCAACATGTGTTGCAACTGTTGCACTGTTGCATGTTGTTGCTGTTCATAAATAACCAGGCGATTGATTGCTGATAGGCACACGGCGCACATAGGCCACACACACACACAGACACACACATATTTACACCTACGCAAACGATGCTGCTTATGACAGTTTTGGCAGTTCGTTGCCTAAGTCTTTTGAGTTTTTGTTACGGGCCTAAACGAAGAGTAATGGCTGTAAACCTTTTTGTCGACACTAAATTTTTTTTTTGTTCACTCTTTCTTTTTTTTGGTTTCTGTGTACGATCTTCGCTGCTGTGGCATGTTGTTGTTGCTGTTGTTGTGTCGCGAGCTGTCGCGCGCGCGCATTAAAGCCAGTCCCCAAAGCGTATTGTTGTTGTTGTTGTCGTGTTGTCTGTTGTATGCTGCATGTTCATGTTAATGCTGTCCAAGCGATCAGTCACCACAACTAGTCATATATGTATGTATGTATGTATGTACCTTCGGTATCTGTGTGTATAAGTGTGTGTGTGTTTGCCGCTGTCCTCTGTTTTGTAATAATTTATCAGTTTAGTCTTCACAACAAAGATAAAATAACGATAATTTTAACCACTTTAATGGTTTATTAATTTATGACCCTTCAAGTTCTTCACTTTCCACTCCGCCGCCACCGCCAGCGCCGCCGCCGCCGACGACACAGACGAAGGTTGCCACAGATTTTTCTCTCACACACACACACATACACAGGTTTATTTTGTTTCTGTTTCTACTCGAAATTTTGTTGTTGTTGTTGTAAGTTTCACACCAAATTTTCTTGCCTGGTTTAGCTTGTTACTACTTTACTTCCTTGGTTTGTTTTTTTTGTCTTTCTTATTTTTGTATTCTGTTGTCTATGGTTACCGTTTGTGGCGGCTGCTCCCGTCTGGTGGGCATCGATTATGGACCGTTTTATAGACCGTTGTCTTGTATTTAATCCGATTTTTATTGTTTCTACACTCTTGTCTGGCAGTGTGTGTGTGTGTGTTTACCAAACGCATCAATATCAATGGAAATGGTAGGTGCATTTTCATTGGAATTTTTGTTTGGTTGCGCGGCAACAACCGCAACAACAGCAACAATGCCACTTTTATGGCCACTCATTATAATAAAGCGCGCGGTTAGTGGTCGCCTTATTATTAATGTTGTTGTTGTTGTTGCTGTTGTTGGCCTGGAAATTTTTAATTTGAATTTTACAAGCGGCAACTAACAAGGCGAGGTGAGGCAAGGTGAACGCGCGGCGCTTCGGGTGTGAAATATGTGTGTGAGAGAGGCAAAGAGAGAGAGAGAGATAGAGAGAGAGAGAGAAAAAATGCAATATGTACACTTAAAAAAATCATCAAACCTTTAAGAATTTTTTGAGTTTTTATAACAAAATATAAGTTTTAATTCCATTTGAAAATAGTTCTTGAAAGCGTTAAAACTATTTCTCTTTTTTTAAGTGTATCAAAATGGCCGACGCACATTTTCAGTTAGCTGGGTGGCCCAATTGTCAGCTATCGCTCCCTGTAACTGCTCGTAACCCAATAGCCATTAATGATTATTGATTAATGTTTTGTGGGTTGCAAGATGTTGGGTAATTGGAAATTTTTGCGCACAGGTTGGCTGGTTGGTCCTTTAACAGCAGCTACCTGAGCAGGACCAGTGCATCCTTTAGTGTGTGTGTGTGTGCGTGTATTTGTGTAGCTAAGCTGCTTTGGCTCGAGCTCGAGCTCAGCCGCACTGCCAACTGATCCCAGGGGCTAATCTTTAAGCAAAAACAAGATCACAATTTTGTTAAACTCGAAACAAAAACATCCTCGTTTGCCACCAACTCGGAGCTGATGTTGTTGTTGTTGCATGTTATTGATATGCACGACTATCAGTTGAGCAGATCGCATTTTCGTGCGTTATTTTTATTTTATTTTTTTTTGTTTTGTTTGTGCATTATTTGGCGGCGGTCTTTGTTTGAAAGCCGCAAAAGGCAGTTGCCATTGTTCGTTTTGCTTGGTTTTTGAGCCTGCGTCCTAACTGTGAAAACCTTTTTGACTTGTTAGGGTTTTGGCAATTGGATGCTGGCAGAGCCCGAGGCATTATTAACGCCAAATTAGATTAGGCGCACTAATGCCATTACCTGGCCGTCATTCCACATTTTTGTTCATTAATATTTATTTATATTTATGAACACAAAATTTTAAAGATAATAAGTTTGGAAAATTACAAAAAGTTTTAAAAATATTAAATAATAAATAAAATATGTATTTTATAAGCATAAATAGCTTTCTAACAAATGGTTCAGGGTTAAGAAGAACTTATAAGAAATAAATTCAGTCCAACTTCCGTTGAACCAATCACAAGGAGACAAGAAAAAAGTTAGATTTAGAGAAAACTCAAATTTTAGAATGTGTTTTCGATTTCAAGTTCATTAAATTGTTGTTCAACTGTATTTATATAAATAAATAAAATAAACAAGCTATATAGCTTGTTGCACTAGGAAATTTATTATAAAAAACATATGTTTTATAATAACATCTTCTTAATCTCGCTCTAATAAGCTTATTGTTTTTTTGCACTTTCCTTGCAGACTCCTCACCTTCGATATCCCATGTGCATGGCTGCTTTCCGCCCGAAAGTACAGTTCTGCTGGAGAGTGGCGTTCAAAAGCCGCTCGGTGAATTGGCCATTGGAGATCGTGTGCTCAGCATGGACAGCAAGGGTCAAGCCGTTTATAGCGAGGTCATACTGTTCATGGATCGCAATCTGGAGCAGCTGGAGACCTTTGTGCAGCTACACACAGATGGTGGCGCCGTTCTTACTGTAACGCCCGCGCATTTGGTCAATGTGTGGCAGCCTGAGAAACAAACGCTCAACTTTGTGTTTGCGGATCGTGTTGAGGAGCTCAACTATGTGCTGGTTTCGGACAATGCAAGGGGCGGGGAGTTGCGCCCACAGCGTGTGCTCCGTGTAAGCAGCGTTCGTCGACGTGGCGTTGTGGCGCCCCTAACCCGTGAAGGCACTATCGTGGTGAACTCTGTGGCTGCATCCTGTTATGCAGTGATTAGTAGTCAGTCTTTGGCACATTTGGGTCTGGCGCCCATGCGTCTGTGGTGCACGCTGCAATCCTGGCTGCCAGTAAAGGATAAGCTGCGCAGCTCCAACCAGCTGCAGTTGAAGTCAACGCCAAAGTTGGATTCCACAGCGCAGGTGCAAAATGGTTTGCATTGGTATGCAAATGCATTGTACAACGTAAAGGATTATGTATTGCCGCAAAGCTGGCGTCATGATTGAGACAGCAGTATTTGCTCAGACACCAACACACACACACACACACACACACACACACACATTTATGCAGTTCCATATATGCCGACGTAGACGTCAAATAATTGTAATATATGTATTTTGTAGTTATTATGTATGTACCATATACTGTATGCCTAAAAAATATTATTTTACGTCAATGTTAATTATGATTAATGCTGATTAATACTATTTATTTATCAAACACACACACACACAAATCGTTGAGAATATGTAAAAAAAAAACAAGCAAATGTATTTTTGACTTTATTTGTAACGAACACATTATAGTTGTAAGTAGGCAATCCTGGACAAAATTCTATAGCAAGCGACAAAAAAAAAATATTATACTTTATTAAGGCGACCACGATTATGACGAGTGTTGTATATTTAAAAAAATATTAATGAATATTTATTAAAGTGCGGATGTGAGTTCAAATTATTGGATATAATATATCAATTATATTTACATATGTATATGTATATATAATATATCAATTTGTGTATATAAAAGCATTATAGTGACTGAATATCTTATTGTAATTGTGTATATAATACTTAATAGTTAACTGCTTATTTATATATAATATTTAAAGAATTAAAACAAAATTGTTTCATAAAAAATTTATTTGAATTGATTTGCAAAAAATACATATTTATCTTCTTCGTCAAAACTGAACCAATAGTTGAGCTGAAGAATGGTTTGTGAATTTTGAGTTTTCAGGTCAGATGGGAAATTTTTACAGTTTCTTGTGCTAACAGTTTCTGTTAAACTTAAATACCGCTTTTGTAATTATGTTAGTATTTTCTAGCTTGACAAAAAATATTTTTGTCTTCTGTAGGTTATGGTCACACCGTCGTTAGGCGTCCTAAGTATTTTTTTTTTTTTTTGTGTAGCTCAATTAACAATTCAAATAGATTAAGAGTTTTTAAGATATATGTTTATGTAAAAATGTTAACTACCTGTCGTCTATGTCTAGCAAAGGATGCAAACTTTCTTATTTCCAAAGGTCAAGCAGCCTTTCGGATTTTATCGTGCACTGGCCTCGAAGTCAATGCCGACGATAAGCTTCCACAATTGATTTGCCAAGCCTGCCGTCTGCGCTTGGAGGAATTTTATTTTTTTCGCAGACGTTGCCATGCCGCTGATCAGCGCCTGCGATATTTAAAAAGCTGTGGCAAAAGTAATGATATACAATCAAATGTCGGGGATAACGAGGAGGCACTGCTCCTTAACGACGTTGCCCAGTGCTCGGTAACAGCATGTTCGGAAAGCAACGCTGTTTGGCGCAAGGAGGCGGCACAGATTATCCGCAGTGAGATCGATGCGTACAAAAAAGAGTTGCTCGGCTTATGCAAGCAACAGGTGCGCGAGGAGATCGAGCAACAAGTGCGTAAAGAAATGGAAGAGCTACTTCTAAAGCAGGCAAAAAAAGACTGCCGTCTAAATGTTTTGGATAATCTCTTCTACGAAATTGAAAGTTTCTTTGTTAACAAACGAAACGAGACAGTCCGTGAGACAGCATATGGCTCCGAAGGATTTGGCTCGGACTTAGAGGCAACAGAGCTAGGAAGCCTATCGACCATTGTATGTCAAAATGACTGCGATTTTCAACAGACATCGAGTGTGATTTACCCAGATGTGAATGATAGTGATGGTGTTATATTTGAAGTGCTGGGTAAATACATCTTATAAATGTGCATGTTTATGGCATTAATGTAATTATAAAAACGACCATTTTAGATGATGAGCCGCCCCAACAAACGACAGCAAGCGTGACGCCAGCAGTAGCTGTGAGCTCCGAATGCCATGCATCCAACAAAGAAACAGCTGCCATTCCTGTGCCAATGGTTGAAATCAATATGGATAACGAACAGCACAGTCATTTGCGAGAAAATCTAATGAGCTCACATTTCTTACCACCAGAACCTGCAAAAGCAACGACATCCAAGGAACGTCAACATCAATCTAGAGCTAGCCCCTATGCGAGGCCTCAAAACCTAGAACCCCCATATAATCTAAGGATGCAGCTCGTTTGTCAGCAGCACAAGTCACGCAAAACAAATTCGAAAAAAGACTTCATTAAACCAAAATATCGTGGCTGTTATCCATGCCGGCTGAGAGGCTCACAAATTCATAACAAGAAAGCAGTTTAAATTAATAACTATCCTACATACATCAAGTCAACATCAGAATGTTTTTTTAAATAAATTAAATACATTTTTTTTTAACACATATAAATTAAAATATTTTTAAATCTGTAAAATAAATTTTTTTTTAAATAAACGAATTTACAACAATTTAATTTGTGGTCCATTGCATTTCTATAATTAACTGGCCCGCAAAATGAGAAAGTTAGTTTTGACCGCTTAAAAAATCTAAATATTAAAATGATTGAAGAGTATGGCGTTTCGGTACTGTACTGAAAAGTTGAAGGCCTTATCAGCCAGTACGAATTGTTTTAATTTTATATTATAATTGAAATGTATACAAAGAGAATTAAAATTATAATAGTAATAATTTAAAAACTTTCTTTTAAATTTGAAGCGAAATCATTTAAAGCAAAAATAGTGCGCGCTGTTATTAACATATCAGCAATAATAATTTACACTTAAGTGTATTGCCAGTACTCTACAATTAAGTTAATTGATCTTAATTTATATTAAAAGTAAACTGTATATAAACAAAAATAAAATTATAATAGTAATAATTTAAAACTTTAAAATTTCAAGCGAAATCTTTAAAAGCCAAAATAACGCGCGCTAGTAATTACTTATGTTAAGTTTTAACTGTATGTTTAACAGCAAATGTTAAGTTATAAAGTGACCACAGTTGCGTTTCGATTGGCTGTCAGTGTTGGCCAACGTATCATTTTGTTAATTTGGCGTCTGTTGTTGTTGCGTGCAACACAAAATAAATATCAATTTGAAGATTCACAATGTCGACCGCTGAAGAATCTTACCCAAATATAGAAACGTGGTGTCGGCTTTGCCTTAAGGAACATAAGGATGCACACACCATATTCGCCGACGACGACACACAGCTGTCAATACCGATGCGATTGATGGCGTGCCTCTCGCTGGAGGCAAAGCCGTCGGATGGCTTGCCAAAAAGAATTTGTGGAGAATGCCGCTATCAGCTAGAGAAATCCTTTCTCTTTAGACAGCGCAGTCAGGCGGCCGATAAGAAGCTGCGCAAACACAATCGGCTGGTGAGCATGGGAAAAAAGA
Organism: Scaptomyza polygonia; assembly: GCA_035044585.1. Lineage (NCBI taxonomy): Eukaryota > Metazoa > Arthropoda > Insecta > Diptera > Drosophilidae > Scaptomyza > Scaptomyza polygonia. The sequence goes on from JAWNNU010002156.1 coordinate 1,419,949, forward strand.
GCCGCGTCTTTGCCAAGCATTCTGAGGACTCTGATGAAGATGAGCTGGAGTTTGAGGAGTCCATGGCGTTCATAGATCAAATGGAAAACCTTTACGAAAAGCGATCACAGAAATGGCGCGAAAAGTACAAGCAAGATATAGAAAAGGAGCTTGAAGTTCGTTTTGAATCTTCACGCGAGCAACTGTGCGCGGATCTACGCAACGAGCTAATGGATGAAGTGCGAAGTAATGTACGACAGCAACTACGCGATGAAATGCAAGAGGAAAGTCGCAAGGAACAGCTCGCCAAACTCGTTGGCGAACTGGAGGTATTTCTGGCCGAAAAAAAAGCGGGACTCTGGGAGACTTTGGGTGAGTTGCCAGTTGAGTCCAAGGTCAACATAAAGTTACCGCCGACTTCAAACGCAACATTGACGCCGCAAACAACTTCACCATCCCAACCTACATCCGAGCAGCGTCAATTGCGAAAACGTAGCCGCGCCTCATCGCCCACCGTACAAATGAAAAGTCGTCCAAAACTATCTGCAAATCCAGATGCGGAATATGTGCTGGGAAGCAGAAGCTCCAAAGTGGAACAACTGTCGATGGCAAACAAATCAGAAAGTTATCATGACATAAAAATGGTCGGTGCTGGTGAATTGGTTAGTAGTAAGAATGGTGATATTTATATCATAAGTGCCAGCTCCACAGCGACAACGTCTACGTCCTCAACGGACTATCAGCAGGATAAAAACATAACATCATACAACAGTGAGCAATTAATAAGTTTTGTACGGCATTTAACGCCTTGTAAACCTATAATTTTAACTTTTTGCAGTTAAGGATAATGGAGACATACAGTTTAATGAATCCAAATCAGAGGACATGGGCGATGTGGTGGTATTCGATCTTGAAGCTGAGATTGGCGACGATCAGCAGCTATTTGAATACAACGACAATGTCATTATACTGGTAAATAAAATAAATTGCCACAGTTATCGTCCAAATTTTGATTAAAAAAATTTCTACCGCTTGCAGTCTAACGAAAAGGCCAACAACGATACAGTAACACCACGCAAAAGATCCAAAAACGATTTCGTGATTAAGCGAGCTCCACAAGACACTAAGCCTAATATTGGACGTGTAAGTGATACGCTGAAGACGTTTCAATGTCAGTTGTGTCCTATAGCGTTCGCCACACAGAAACTACTGTCACGACATCTAAGCACACATATCAAAACGTTAAAGAATGGCACCGGTGGCGCTCTTAAGTGTCCAGTTTGTCAGCTGCAGTTATCCTGTGCTAGTTCACTAAAGCGTCATATGGTCATTCATACAGGTATTAAGCCATATAAATGCGAAGAGTGCGATTTGTCGTTCTCACAGCGTGAAGTTCTCAAGCGTCATATGGATACGCATACGGGTGCGAAACGCCATCAGTGTCCACATTGCGATACGTGCTTTGCCCAAAAGACCAATTTGCAGCAACACATCAATCGAATGCACAGTCAAAACGGGGAACGTCAGCACAAATGTCACCTCTGTAATAGATGTTTCAACCATGTTTCGGGTCTTAGTCGTCACATGGTCAACCATGCTGGCGTCACATTCGGCTGCAAGGAGTGTGGACGACAGTTTAACGATCGTAGCGCTGTGCAGCGTCATCTGCAAAATGTGCATAAGATGAAGGACACTGCCAATGATGGCGATGACAATGATACGGATTAAAGTTATGCATATCTCTAAGCATTAGAGCATCTTTCTGTATTACAAAACGACAATATTTTTAAACATTTGAATTACCGCTATCGGTTAAGTGATTTAGTGAATTTTAAAGTCCTTCAATTCAACATTTTATATTTTTTGTCAAGTGCACAGAGTTTTTATTTTGGCACCAAAGTTAAACAATTTTTTTTATTGGTTTGAAAACGGTGGAAAAAGCATGCAAAACACTTATTGACAGACATACGCGAATTTTGTATCGTTGACAACAAACAAATTTGAAAACATTAGATTCTGTTTTAACATGATACGGTAGTAGTATAATAAGTATAAGATAGCTAGCTACATACATACAGTTATAATATCGTTAAATATAATACACAAAACAGAATTGTACAATAAGCGTTAGGCAACTATGTTGTACATAAATATTTGAACATTTTTAAACAATAAACATTTATATAAATATATGGATTACGAGCAACTTGCACTTAACACTGAATACCTAAGCATATTACTATTAAATTAAAAGTTAACAAAACATTTAAGCCATTACAAAACTGCAATGCAATGTATTAATATCAAAAGCGCTCTTTTGAAATGAGATTGCTTTAGAGCGTAGAATAGAATTGAGTTAGCCGCCTGTATTAAATGCCAGCACATAAATAAACCATTTAACAATTTAGCTGAGCGCATTTTGAAGCCGACGATAGCGTCCAATTAAACTAGCTAAAAATGGGAATATCTGTTGTAACGAGTAAGTTGTCAGTTTCGCCGTGTGGCCTCCACCAACTGTTATTCGGAGTTGGTCAAAGAGCTCCGTTGCGATTCGAGTGTATTTGAATCGTTGCGCTGTCGCAACATTCGCGGCTGGCTTGCAGCAAAATTGGAAAAATCTTTCATAACATCCTTATAGGTCTCGTCCTCACCATTGTACTCATCGTTCAAGCCGATCTCATCGTTGAGACGCGTCAGGCGCAGACTGCAAACAAAATAATTATAAATTGGTTTACTATCCATATCATACACAGTTGATCTCAAGCTTACAGCGTCACAATATCCGCATTCTTTTGGTCAACGGCAATGTCCAGCGCCATTTTGCCATCACTCGAAGCCAAATCGTAGGCAGCCTTATGCTTCAGCAGCAAATACACCTGGGCAATGTGTCCCTTGGCCGTGGATATATGCAGCGCACTGTAGCCCAACTCATCGACTGCATCAATGGCAGCTCCATTCAGCAGCAGATACTCACACGCCATCACGGAACCAGAGAGAACTGCCTGGTGCAAAAAGGAACGCTGACGATCGTGTACGTTCTTCCAATGTTTTTCGGCACCCAAGGCAAAGGCCATGCACATAACTGGAAGATTATGCACAACGGATGCTTTGTAAAGCAACAGATTAGCATCTAGTTGAGTGAAGGGAACTTCCTCTGGTTGCTCTGCATCCGATTCGCCTTCAGTGCTTTCCTGATCGCTGCCCAAAATGCAAGGTGTTTCATAACTATCCAGCGCCAGATCATCGCCAATGACTAGCAAATCATCGCGCGATATGCTTAACGACATTGAGGGAATGTTAATAGATTCATCGTCATCATCATCATCCAGTTCATCACCCGTTTTAGCCGAATTGTATATGCTTGGATCATCGCTAAGGGTCTTGGGAAGCGATCGCTGTTGGCGTCGTCGGCGTAACTTTTTTACAGTCCACTTGCGTGTGCCGCCCAACGAGAGAGTCGCTCGTTTGCCAAGAAGTCCAATGACACCACTACTGCTACTGCCTTCACCACCATCACCATCGCGACCTTCCTTTGCACCACTGCTTTCAATGCTGAGCACCTCGGCAGTTTCACTGGCAAGCAAATCCTGTGGCTTTGGCATACCGCAAACAAAGCGCTTCTCCACATACTTGGCCTTAATCCATGACTCACGCACACCAATCTCACACTGTTCCGTGGGCTTTCTTAACTCACAGTCATCACCGATGCGCGCCTCATAGATGCGATTGACGACCTCATTGCCCAACTCCATCATCACCTTCACATTTTCTGTCTCCCAGGCATCGAGCGTCAGGGATCGCACCTTGCTATAGTGTACGCCCAGGCTGCGATGTACACCAGAGCATTCAATGCACAACGTAATGCCCAAGTTGATGGAAGCCCAACGGGGATCGGATCCACGGCAATCACAGCACTGCGCATTGCCAGGTATCTTTAGAAATTCTTCCCAGTGGCTACAAACAAAAAAAAAATACATGATTCATTATAATAATGTTATCACTATGTTGAATAATTATTCACACTAACATGCGTCGTTTCGCTGGCAGCGCATTGGGCGCATTCGTCGACTGCGGTCGTGAGTGATGCGTGGAGGCATGCTGTATAGCTACACCAATGCCGTGCTGCAGTGCCGAGATCCAAAGCGAAAGCATATCTGCCGAGTCCGCTTGGAGTGTGTGAGATCTTAGTAAAGTAGTTAAGATCGTAAGTGAAAATGATAAGGAATTGACAAAAGTTACTTACTTTGTTGGCGAGATGACCTCAAAGCAAAAACGGCGATCGCCCTCGTTGACTGGCCGCACTGTACAAATGCGCAGATCCTCTTCCATGACCGAAAACGAGTCCTCATTGCTGCGTTTTCTGCAAAGCGAATCCAAATCTCTTCAGCGTTATCAATCACAACAACAGAACACAACAGAACAGAAATTCAGAATACGAGTACAAAATGTACAAGATTCAAAACCGGCAAGCAGAACCAATGTGGGGAAAAATCAAAAGAAATGAGCAAGCTTTAAAGAAGCTAAAAGGCATATGCCACCCACCTGTAGACCAGCTGATTATCACTGAGGTAGAACCACCGTCTACACCAGGTCTTAAAACCCTTGGATTTTTTCTTGAACAGATAGCCCTCAACATTGCGAGAGGCGCTGTTTTTATTCGAATCGCAATAACGATTCACACTCATGTGCCGATTCTGCATGGCTTTCTCCAGCTGCTGATAGTCACCACGAAGCGCATTCAAATCCTCACTGATATTCTTGAAGAACTCGTCGAAATCGTTGCACAAATCAAAGCCCTGATGGTAGTAGGTCACGCACGCCTGATAATAGTCCAGCAGCTGCCAAAAATAGAAAACAGAACAAATTGATCAAACAATTGCTTTCATTTATAACTCGAAATACAATGCGGTGAACCATAATTGAAGACGACCAACGAACCTGCCACGCGCACACTTCACAATCGACTAAAAATGCTGGCCGTGCACAAGCTGACTCAACGCTGATCAATGGGCCAGCAATATCACAAAATAACATAACATTACACGCATACATACACATATGCATATGAATACAATCTATTAAGAGTGGGTTGCGAAAATTACGTCATTAACACAACAACTATTGATGATTTTTTTTTTATTTACATTGAATACATCGCGATTTCATTCAACAGTACCCATATCTTTTGACCGCAATGTTCGATAAAATAAATAAATAAATAGGAGCTCGTCTTATTGCTCATAAAACATATTAAGTTTACTATCAGGAAATCTTATAATGCCTTAAAAACATTTAGATATATGTAGACATATAAATCAATTTTTCATTTAGAACTTTAAAAGCTTGAAAAGTGCAATTTAACAATTATAAATTATTTCTACACAAAGTTTCAGTTACCTTTATATATAGTTATATAGTTTCTTATCATAAGGTAATTTTTATACTTTTAAACAGTCATTGGAAATAAAATTCGGTTTATAATTTGCTTAATGTAAGTGAACTCTAAAAGAGTGTATTTTGTTTATATTGTTCCAAGCCGTATTAAAATTTTTCTTTTTACTAGTTTGTAAGTGCGTAACACTTTAAGCTGGAAAATTTATTCGTATAAAATATAGCACTTAAGTACATACGTATTTAAACTTTTTTGCATCTCCTTAGACTTATCTTTTATATTCAACTTTATACTTAAATTTATGTATGTAAATTCACAGTTATAATAATCAACCGATTCTTGTTACTTACCGTCGATAGTATGGAAGGCACTTTGCGAGCCTGCACAAGCGTAATATAGTTGACATAGTCCAATGCAGTGTGTTGAAAGCAAGACTTAGAAGCGGACAATATATTTGCTGCCTCCTGAACTTCCTGGGGTCGATTTTTGCCAGCCTGCCGATTAAAACAAAGAATTTAAAACTGTACATATTTGGAAATTATTTGCAAAAGCGCACCTGAGCGTTTTTAATGAGCGCATTGTCATATCCCTCGGATACCTTTAGAAAGTGACCTTTGTAGTCCTTGACCTGATTAATATCGTCTTTAACAAATACATTGAGATTTTTTAATACCGTTCGACTGGCTTGATCCAATAATATTGTATGGAATTTGTTCATTTCCTAAAACCATCAATGAATACTATAAAATGCCGGCAAAGCAATTAAAAAGATGATCAACGCACCTGAAAGCAATGAATCAGTTTGCCCAACGCATTGTGCGCATTTTTATTATCAAGAAAATGTTGCTGCAAATCCCACAAGGACATCGCGAAGGCGCTGCAAATCATAAAAAATTACAATTAATAAAAAACTTAATCAAAATTTGCATAAGATAAGAGACATTCATATCTCGTGAAATAAAATGTTCGCAGCTTTACCTTTGGTTCTTGACATACTCTTTGCCCGAATCGACGGCCACATTGCACAGCTTGATGATTTTCTCCAGCCGCTGCTCCAAATGCTCAATATCCGACTCCTCTTTGGATACGAATTGTCTGTGGGCAAAATGCAAATTGAAAACGTTAGCAGAATCTTTGCGGCCCTGCTGTTCGTGCTGTTATTGTTTGATGGTTGTAAACAATAAACGCGACTCGTTGTCGCAAACGATTAACTTTTGTGCTCAATCAACCAAGAAGGCAACAGAATGAACGGAGGGAGGGAGGATGTGAAAAAGCGTGAGGATGGGCATGCAGCTGCGGCGTAGTTGCCACTGTTTGTTTATGTTGACTCTTATAATTTATGCCACTTTATTAAAGTGATATTTGCGCTTTTAATTAAATGCGCGCATCAAAGCCCTTTTTACAAATCTGCTAACGCAGACAAAAACAGCATTTTGTAGCATTTTAGAAAAAAAAAACAAACACTTTCTTACAACCTGTTGCGTCGTTTCGATTTACTATGCATGTGAAAGCTATCGAATGGTCTAATCTTGGTCTTAGGCAATAAAAAAAACAATTTCAGTGGCAATTCGAGACCGAAAGCTATGTCTTTGGGAGAGATTAACCGCAGACAATTTGGCTGAAATGGGTAAAATCATATCAATCAGCACTGAAAAGCCCGCAAATTATTTAAAATACATACTATGTATATACAATGTTAGATAGTTATGTGCGCGTGATTGAATTTTTGCGACACGATACAAGCACGAACTATTACTTTTAACCAAATTTGATACATATATATTTTTAAATCTTTATTTTCTTATTCATATTTTTATTTGTTCGCTCATATTATAAGAATTTTTTAGTAAACTATAATAGTGCTACCCTATCAAATCTTGTGGTGCATAAATGATTAATTCTAAAGCCTGACGATCAACAACAATGCAAAGTTTTTTCGATGATGATTAATGGAAGAGACGTGCTTAGATGGGCAAAGGGACGTTTATGGTTTGCGGGTAACCAAAGCTGTTGATAGCGGAACCAGTCACGCTACAACATTAGAGCTGAGCCACTGTTATGGAGCCTTAATGCAAATATGCCAAATGACAAATACGGAAATAGAATGCGCATTAGGCAAAGTGTTCAAGATATAGAAGGAACAAATGTAGGAGAGCGTTGTAAGCAGATGAAGGGAAGGGCAAGTTAATACGCACCTAAATCTCGGCGAATCCTTAAGGCATTCCTCAAACTCAATTGTGGCGCGCATTGTTAAACATACACACACACACACGCGCAAACAAAAACACGCACTTTTTTTATTGCAGTTGTTTACCTGCAGTATTTGCACTGTTGGCTATTTACACACAAATCGCTAATGCGAAATTTGGCTGTTTTCAGCTGTTGCTTCTGCACTAAAATTGATGGATGTTATGGGAGAGAGACTGAGGCAGAGCCTAATTATGGGCTTTGCAAATGGAATGACAGGCGAACATTTTCTTGTAGACAGCACTCACACATGTACGATGACCAACTAATTAATTAACTACAGGCGTAATGCAAGGCTAATAAACAACAAAAATTTGCCACAAAGCGACGCACACAACAAAAAGTCGTCGTCGTCTCACTTTCTAGTCGCGCAATATAACGTGCTAAATATGGTCAAAGCGCGTTGGTAGTGTTGTATAGCATATCTTGGTTTTATTTGACGCTGTGCAGCACCAACACTGCCTTTGGTTCTTCTGCTTCTTTCGCCTGGTGCTATTTTTTTGTGTAATATAATTTTTCTATAAAAACTTGATTATTATCAATGCACAAGCGTTTTACAAACAGTTTAAAAGCGCAAATTGCTAATTTCTTCAATGAATCTATAAAAATGAACCGCTAAATTGTCGCGTTGTTGTCGCGGAACCGTTTGTCTTTTGTGCTCTTCATTTGTTTACCCTTTGTCTTGTGTTCTTGTTCTACGTGTGTTTGTGTTCCGAGTTCACTGCAGCAACCTGCATAAATCTCTGTGACGTCACATACGTTATACACGCCCCGCAAAGGAAACGTAAAACTGACCGACTGACTGACAGCATAGCGGAATGTGGAAGTGCCACAAGTGCGGCAAACCCGTTTTCTTTGGTAATTTAAACACCCACATAAACGAATATGATTACACATTCAATCACATGCACATTTTTGTTTAAACAGCAACATTCGATTAACTTTATATATATTTTAATTTTGTGTGTCTAACACAGCGGAACGTAAACAATCACTGGGCTACGATTGGCATCCGGAATGCTTGCGTTGTGAGGAGTGCGGCAAACGCCTTAATCCCGGCCAGCATGCAGAGGTACATTTTTAATCAGCTACAGAATTCAATTAAGACGCAATCAGTTGTAGCTGTTGTATAATATGTTTCTCTTTGACGCAGCATAAAGGAGTGCCTTATTGTCATGTTCCCTGTTATGGTGCGCTGTTTGGACCCAAGCTTTTTGGTCACGGCACGCGCGTTGAGTCACACAAAAGCTATGGAGCTATAGGCGCCCAGAAGCCGGTCGCTGCTCAGGTCAATGGACCTGCACTGCCACGCGATCATTTGGAGTCTAAGCTGAAGGTGCGTGTATCATGGTTTAATGACATCAAAGAAATCGCAATAACAAACTTAATACTATTTGCAGTTTTACAATCAGTTTTATGACAACAAGAGCCTTGAAATACGCAGCCGTGAAGTGAACAATCGTTTGATCTTGGAAGGTCAGTTGCGTGTCTTTTGGGGAGTGCATGCTGTCATTCATCTTAAGGAAGACGATGATCAGCGCACGTTTATTGTGCGCAAGCGCAACTCCTGCCGTACTTCCAAAGCAGCAGACGTAAGTTCTCTTTTTTAGCAAAGTATATAAAATGCCCCCGTAGCCAAACATTTGTCATTAATTTCAATTAGGAAAGCTGTTCGGATAAGGAAAACGAAGCCAGCGATTCGGTGGCGCCACCAACGACTACTGCAAGCGAAGTGGATCCACTTTCCACTGACATATCACTGTCGGAGAGCATGACATTTGATTCATGCAGTCTAAATGAGATATCAGAGCTGCCGACAACACCTGAAGATGCCTCTGCGAATGTAACGACAGGCAGTGGACAGCTTCTCAATGGACAATCAAATGCCAACAATAATGATGACGAAACAACAAATACAGATTCCTCAAGTACGCTAATTGGCAGTGGCGCAGACGCAGACGCAGTCACAGCTAGCACTAGCTGTGTGTCCAGCACGCTGCCCTCGAAGCTGGACAATTTGGAAAAATTGGATTGGGATGACATTGACGATTTGTTGCAGGTAGAACGACGTCACAGCGAGAAGGACAAGATCTATGGCACAATGCCCTTAAAGCTGCCCTCATCCTCATCGCAATCGTCTAGCGAGAGTACGCCCAGTAAAACATCTAGCGACAGCACATCCTCAACAACCACGCAGAATAATCAAATTAACACTGCTTCGTCACCCACAACGACCACAACTGCAACTACAAGCACCAGCTCAGATAACTTTATGACCGCCACAGACTCTATAACTGCCAATACGAATACACAAAACACAACCACTGTGAGCACCAGCAATACTACACTGGACGACTATAAGACGTCGGATGATACAACGCTGAAGCCTATGGATTACGAGGACTTTAAGCGCAGCGTTCATCAAGATTATGTTAATGGTGCGAACTCGTTTCAGGAGCCCAACGATGATACCCTTAAACGCAATCAGCCTATCGATCCCTCGCGCATCAACGACTCCTTGAAGTTTTATGGCGAGAACTCGGCCATGAGCAAAAGTTTTAACTGCGAGCATGCATTGCGCTCTATCGATCCCACACTTATTAATGATACCATGGATTTGCGCAGCAGCGTCAACTCTCCACGCTCATCGCAGCGTCAGTATGCGTTGCAGAAGTGCGGATCGGCCTTTGCCTCTACAGTGCCAAGCCGCGAACTGCAGAAGCCTTATGAGCCGGGTCGCTATATCTTTGAAAAAGGCATAAATCGCTCCAAGTCGGGTCCCAGTTGCTTCGTCTACTCCGACAGTGATGATGACGACAATGATGCGACATTGCGTCCACAACGATTGGCCACAATGCGACGCAGCGATGTGCCTCAGCGTTATATTCAAATCGAAATGAACTGTTATCCTAAAGATGCAGCGACTCGTCGTGCTGGGGGTGCAGGTGGTAGAAGTGAGAACGAATCGAGCCATGCAGATGCATCATCGGTAAGTTTACTGCATTTAATCAAGGGAATAAGGGACTCATGTCTCAGTCGCAGAATTTGAATGAAATAGTGACACGAAAGTTTTCTTAATTTTATCTCAAAATAATAAATAGCGTTACCTAGTAAAATAATACTGAAATAATTTACATTAAGGTATTAAGCGGTGCTGTGGCTGGGGACGAGCTTACGCAAACAGAGTCGCTCTACACCGCCACCGAGGGCAGAGGAAGTGCAACAGGAGAAAGTGGTGCGAACGATGCGGGCCTGCATGTTACTGAGGACGGTGTTGTCTTGAGAAGAACGCCACGCACTGGAGCTGCTGCAATTAAGCGACGCAGCGGCAACAGGCGGTAAGTTAATATACGATAAAGATGAATGCATTCGTTGATGTTTTTACCGTATTCTTAACAGCTCCCGTACGAAGCTAAAACGCCGTTGTTCAATTAATGGTCATTACTACAATCGGGAGACATCATTCTTTACGCCACCCTACGGCTCACAAATGTCTGTCTGGGTTACATCGCTAGTGACGACGCAGGAGGTCATCAATTTGGTGCTTGAGAAATATAAGGTGGAAAGTGCACCAGAGAATTTCTCTCTGTTTGTAATGCGCGACAATGGCGAGCAAAAGCGCCTGAAGGACAATGAATATCCGTTAGTAACGCGAATAACCCTGGGGCCACACGAGGATGTGGCACGTTTGTTTCTGGTGGATGCTCGCAAAACTGATGAGATCAGGTAATTAAAGCCTTCAAGTTTGCCAAATCATTTATTAATGACACCATTTCATCTATTTAGTAATGAAGTTGCTCAATTTTTGAATCTATCGGTGCCGGAGTGTCGTGCTATTTTGGATCGCTATGATCAGGAATTGGCTCGTGAGGTAGTGAAAATTAAAGAGAGGTATGATAATGTACATATAGTTATTTTTTAAATATCTTATCCTAATGCTTTCTTCACCCCTCTGGCAGATACGCGGAACTCAGTCGTCGCATTGTGGCACGCATGGAATCCCTTAAAGTGCATTTGTAAATGCGTTACAGAATCTCCAACTGCATCAATTTTTATATTCATCATATATAGCCATAATGTGTAACCGGCCAAAAAAGCGACAGCAGCCAAGCGAATAGTATTCCCCAAAAGCAAATACCCTTTACTAACATTTTCATGTAGCATTTAGACAAAATTACAAATAGTTTAATAATCATCTGGCGCCCAGTGATCAAATTAGGCAGCTGTCTTGAGCCGAAGCTAATTATATTTTTGTATTTGGGTAATTTGAATTTATTGTTTCAAAAGTAACTAACAAAACTTTATCAGGCATTTCCAAACTAGAAAGCGTTTAAGACTTGCAACTAACCAAAAAATAATTATTAATCTTTCAAAACCATTATACAACTTATTTCTTTTTTGTGTTAAAAAATCTAAATATGTATGTTTCTGTATTGTATTATTATAAAGAACTTTTAAGCCATGGCAAAGCAACTCCAACAATATTATGAAATATATATTTAAATATATATACATATATGTATATATATATATATATATATATATAGTATAGTTTTTATAGCATCAAGTGCGTAAAATTCATAGAGCACAAATTTTTAACTGGCCATTACATAAAATTAATTATATAAAAGCAACAATAACTACATGTTAAATACGATGGACTTGTTGATTAAAAATCATGTGAATATCAAATAAAAATGTTATGATTTAACAAACAAAATAACAGAAAGCACAAAAAAACTAACTGAAGTAAACAAGGACATGAAGCTAAGAACACTTGTCTAGTTTTGTTTTTATTTCAAAACTATTTCTATGTAGCCCTCAATTATAATCCATGCACAAGCAGAGGCCCATTGACCCACGAAATAACCGCTAAAGTCTGACCGAAACGCTAAGAGAGCAGAAGTCAATGATGCCATTATGAATGTATCAGCAGGAAGCGGGAGCAGCAGTTAAACACATCGGACCAACAGACATACACATAAATGGACCCAAATGTGGCCTATGAGTGTGTGTGTGTGTGTGTGTGTGTGTGTGCATGTGAATGAGGGCTATTAATTTAAAACTGACAGAGCCTAAGGGGGCCAACGTTGCTGAGACTTAGTCGACTTGAAGGCTGCCTTTGGCCAGCCTGAGAGGCGCTGACGCGTTAAATGGTTCCGGGACCTTCTCGACTATCGTGGCGACGGCGTCATCGATGCGGGCCAAGTGTGCCAAGCGCCAATACATTAAAATCAAAAGCCAACATCCACTGTAGTAACAGCAGCAACAAAAATAACTTTGGTCCATTTGGGATGTGAACGCGTTTTAGACGCTGGCTGGCAGGTTCACGACCCATTGGCCAAAATTGTCAAAGCGCAGTTGAGACCAGAACAATGCTAGGGAGATAGAAAAAGAGGCTTTCGTAAAAGAAAATCGATTTTGAAGCTTGCTCTCTTTTGGTTTGTTGTTGTTTTTGCTGCTACTGCTGCTGCTGTTGGTTGTCGTCTGGAAGCGCTTTGACAGTTGTTGCTTGTGTCCCAGCTAAGCAAATAGCGCGATGAAAGAGAACAGGCGATGGCTGGCGAGGGTTGCTCTCTTTTCGCGCAAACGCAATGGCTTACACTGACATAAAAAGTTGAGTATTTTTTAGTGAATACTCCAAGTCACAACAGATTTAAAAGAAGTAGTTATTGAATAAGCTCTTGGTCGACCGCAACAGTCTTTAATTTTACTTGTAAAAATCAGAAACCTATTTCAGTTCTTTGTCCTTAAACTATTCTAGTACGTACTCATAACAATTATTTAGTAGTTTCGAAGCTTGTTTGATAGCTATGATCTTTTGTAATTGATTTTTCTTTGGCTTTTCATTGCAAGCCATTGGCAACCCTATGCGCTCTCTCCCTTACATATCCTGAAGCTCGCTCTTTCGACGCGCAATTCGCTTTCTCCGCGTTTGTCGCAAAATTCCAATGCCGTTTTGGGCCGAGCAAATGCAAATGGTTCTTATGCGTGCTCAGTTTACGTTTTGGTCGCGTCGTCTACAGTTCTATCACGTTCCGTGTTTGTTTCCTGCTGCATTGCAAACTTAGCGCTTAACTTACAGCACACGCATTGTTAGTGTGTGTGTGTGTCCGTGTGTGCCGAGCGCGTTTGTAAGTGTACGTGTGTCGAGTGGTAATTCTGTTCAATACACTCGCGCATTTGATTTTGACTAGCAATTAACATTTCCATTGCGATTTTGTGACACTTCCCCAGCGAAAGGTCGTAAACAATTCGCGACACATTTGCTACAGCAGCAACCGTTAGCTTCCTGCGTTTTTATCGTGTCTCTCTCCACCCTTGCCTCCTGTGTGTTGCGTTATCTGCGAGTCGTCGTCGTTGTTGTTGTCGTTGTCATGAAGCGTTTACGTTTGCCGCTTATTGCCAGCGTTTATCTGCTGCTGGTGTTGATGTCATCCTGTCTGCTTGGCAGCGCCGATGCCAAGAAGAAGAAATATGTTGGCGAAACTGGCGGTGATTTTGAGTTTATCGATGAGGTAAGTCCCAAATGACTACCAAGCTGTCTAACTGTCTGTCTGCTTGTCACTTACTTAATGTAACTAAGCTTCTAGCCAGACTGCCTCTAATATTTACAGTTCTTGCTCCTAGTCAAAACTGTATATGTATGTATGTGTGTGTGTGTGTGTGTGTTTTTTTTTGTCTATTTTGGCACACATAACGCATTTGCGCTGTTGTTGCTATTTTTGTTCTGTGGTTTTCATTTTTTTTTTTCATCTTTTCGCTGTCATGCTTTCACCTCCGGCAACGCTATTAGTAAGGTTTCACACAAAAACAATAGTCAACAAACATTCATTCTTCTTCCTTCTGCGTGTTTCCAATACGCTCTAAGCCCAAAACGCTTGTTTTCCCAATTACTCACGCAAATCCGATTTGTCGTTGTGTTGTTGCACTTTACAGTTGTAGAGTAGAGTTTTTTTTTTAGCTAGTCACTTGGATAACAGCTCCTGCTCCGCAGCCCAAGATGCAAAGTGCAAGTGTGAGAGGTGAAATACAAAAAAAAAGGAAATGAAATAAAAAACACACTAAAAATCAATAGCAAAAGCATTTGGCGGCCTCGAGTCGTTGTAAGTGTAAACTATGAAGTAAGCACTAAGCAGCTTTGAGTTTGTCTGCCACGCCTCCCCGCATATCCACAGCACGCCTCCACCCTTAACATCGTTGACTGTTAGTCACAGACGCAGCGTCGTCGTCGTCATTTTGCTGTTTGCATTGTTTTTGCAGCCATTTGCTTTTTCTCTTTTTCTCTTTCCCTCCATTTTCTTTCAATGTGCCGACATTTTGTGATGTTGTCGTTTTGTTGTTGTTTGTTTGGCATTCGGTTTTTATTTCTTTGCGATTCCTCTTTCAAGCTCTCTGCCTATTTTTTACGATTTGCTTTACTTTTTATATGCGTGGCCATTGCTGCGTCTCTTGCAATGTTTGAGTGTGTGTGAGTGCTAATAGGCCCATGCGTATGTGTGCACTGTTCATGTGTTGGTGAAAGTATTAAACGTTTTTGCCTCCCTCTGGACTCACACAAGCATAGACAAACAAATATATATACTTTGCAAGGCGTGTAAAGTTTTTGGCCAAAAAGAAGCAAAATTATAGATTCGGCATTCAAAGCGAATGTACAAGCGTAGAATTTTAAGCAGTCGATTTAGCTCGACTAGAAGATACACTGATCTCTAGAAGTTGTAGTCTAGAAGTGTATGCAAAATTGCGCTATTGAATGCTTGACATAACTCCAATCTTCGATAACAATCCAATGATTCATTTTTTTCAAACATGATATTTAAAACTTGGTTATAATTTTATGCAAATCTTCTAAATCATCGATAAAAATCTATAAACATTATTTTGCAATTAGTCGCAAAATTTATTAAAAGCATATTTAATGATGTTAATTATGTATACTTATCGGTACAAATAAAAGCATTTGCAGCATAAACCAACTGATTAACTTTACAAACAGTATCGTATTAAGCTACATAATTTATATTTTAAAAAAGCTTTGATATAGTTTATTTAATCATTGCACAGGCTTTAAATACATTTACTAACTTTGGTTTCCACGCTTTTATTAAAAGCATTTGTTTTAGCTCGTTCGATACTGTTTTTTTTTTTAACATTTGAGCAATTATATTTATGAAAATAGTTTAAATAAACTTATAATTGCTGATTGAAATTCGGGAAAAATTATGATTATTACGAACAGCGTTTTACTCCATAAATTTAATTTTGATGGGTTTCTGTCGAATTTTTTAACGGTTTTGATATCTATCTTTGGTTGCGACATTTTCCAATGAATTCGATTTTTTATGTTTGAGAAACTTTGCGTTTGCAAACACTTTTGAAAACGCCATAATTTATGTGAAAAGTTTTTTGTAGCCGAAATTGTTTTCGCTTTCCATTGAATTTAATTGAAAAGATGTCTACTGTTGAAGTTGTAATTGTTGCTGTAATTCTCACAGCCAGCAGTCCTTGGTAAGTGTCAAAGATTGCCGTTGCCCAAGTTTAGGTACAGAAAAGAAAAGCTAAACGAATTTTAATAAAAGTATGTCTAATCGTCGGGCAGGATAATTGAGTGCCCGGTTTAGATTGTCAATGCGAGGATGAAAAGCCTTAGTAACATTTCTAATGTCCATTTTCATGAAATAATCCGGCATTTCTGTTTAAGCTGTAAGCTTCTAACAACCCGTTTCAGTCAAATAACTAATAAATTTATTTCCGACGCTGATTTGCTACCTGTTCGACGCAAATATTTTGCTGACCACCCGCCCCTTAGAGTATGCAGCATGAAATTCTTATAAGTATCCATAAAGATTTCTCCGTTAATAAATCACATACTGCGGCTATGGTTTTTGCTTATGCCCAGCATATTTTTCCATCAGCTGAATTTTGATATATGTGTTTACATATTGCCATATTTCCTTAACAGATTTGTGTCTCGATTTGCACGCCATGCATTTATTATGCTCACAATACATGTGATAACAAATTAGCTCAATTCGCAAGGAATCCGCTTGATTTGCTGATACTCGTATTTGCTGCCCCAGTTTAGCCAACTCTGCGTGTGTGTGTGCGCGTTCTTGTACATTTATCCATAATCAGACTGACAAACAGCATGCCAAGTGCCATTGAAGCAATCGCATCACAGTTCTTCTCTGCTTGCTGTTGCCAGGCTCTGTCTCCGACTCTGTTTCTGTCAAGCGTATATAATGGTACTGTTCATTTCAATCGATTGCCAACCAACAGG
This sequence comes from Scaptomyza polygonia, assembly GCA_035044585.1. Classification (NCBI taxonomy): domain Eukaryota; kingdom Metazoa; phylum Arthropoda; class Insecta; order Diptera; family Drosophilidae; genus Scaptomyza; species Scaptomyza polygonia. The sequence continues at coordinate 1,436,847 of JAWNNU010002156.1, forward strand.
CGACAGCGCTGTTTGTCAGCACAAAATAAATCTTTGCATTGTGCACTTTGCCAAAGCTAAGCGAACAAAATTGTGACTGCAGCAACACACAATAAAATGCGAATAAATGCAGAACGTTGAATATTTTTTTACTCGAAGCCAATGAAGTTGGACTTTTCAATGCTCTGTAAATATTGTATGAGAATATGAGATAAATCGTGCCTGCAACACAAGTTTCCATTTTTAAAAGTTTTTTTTTTTAATATATACTACTATTAATAAAAGCTTACATAATATAGCTCTTCACTCTATTAGTGATATTCCTGCAACATTTTATTATTTCGAATTTTAATTGCTACACAAATGTTTCAACTTTAACTTTACTGTTAGCTTTTAACTCGTACCTTTTGTTCCCTGCTTATTTAAGTTCCATTTCATTTCCTTCTGACTATTTAATTAACTTTTTTTTTCAAAGAGTTTAAGCTAAGCGTCTTAAAATAACACATCTGAAATTTAAAATAAAAAGTGTATCAATTATGAATTTCAAGAATCCACAAAAACAGACAAGCTTTGTTTCATAAATGTTTTAATAACTGTAGCAGAAGCAAAATACATATTCGCACAGTTTAAATATTAATTATTAAACAAAACTTTAGGCTGTAGTTGATGCTTATTGATTGTTTTTTAGCATCATAAAAAAACTTTCAAAAAATAAAATTCGAGGCCAAAATGTTAGTTTCTAATAATGAAAGTCTAAGCTTATAATTAAGTCGTATATGCATAGCTCACCTACTATTTCCACAAATATATCTACAGGCCCGTTATAAGAATGGCAGAGTCGATGGCCCAAAGGCAGACAGCAGGCAAGTAGAGTCAGGCAGCTGAGACAACAGTTCTTGAGCATAAAATCAGTGCGTAAAATATGCAAAACTTTCTATAAATGTCTTATGCACTTATACCCCTAGACTAGTGTTTGTGCGAGCAATAAAGTTGATTTGCATAAACTGGGTTAAGCCTCACTTTAAGTGAAAAACTCATATCGTTCGTACGCACACAAATGAATGTAAACTTGTAAATAAAGCAAAAAAAAGTACATATATTTAAATTTGTGCAAATTATGGGTTTAGTTGGAGTTGCTGCCCAAGTATTCCTTGATTCCACCCACCGAGGGCTGGCCAGTTATGTTGTCAATTTCATTTTTATGAGCATATAAAAAGCATATTTTGTGCAAGTTTGGCAATAAAGTTTTATGCTGCCCACTGTTGCATAAATTGCCAACACGTTGTAAGAAAAGTTTTAGCAGCACCAACTACAAGTTCACTACAAGCATTTTGGCCGTAATGAGATTTTCAACAAGTTGTGCATCTGACATGTGGTACACATAGACAATGTTGACCTACACCAACAAAAATGTCATAAATGCCTTTCGTTAACACCTAACTAATGTTTGGGCTGCTTGATTAAAGACTCGAATTTGAGTTTGTTGGTTTGTGTTGTGTGGCTGAGGTGAGGCAAGTGGACGACAAGTGCGATTTTGTGGCAAGTTCATTTGCATGACAGTTCGCCAATTCCCATGGCAAGGATTTGCATATTTCAGTTGAATTTGAATGCGGTTGCCAAATTTAACCTAAAAGAGAACTGAAGCAGCTGCATTCCGCCAAACATTGCAATTTTCCCACGAACATTTTCCCTTGAGTTTGAGTCTGATGGAAATATGACTCAAACTAGACACAACAATTCCTTTTTCTCGGCACAACTTATAAGCCCATCTCACACTCCGCTCGCAAAAGTTTACTTACTTTTTCATCTCGTCTTTTGCCACGCCCACGTGCCCAGTTTTGTGCATTTTTTAGTGCTGCATACTTTATGGCCACGGGTCACGGTTCCGCAGCCTGATTCTTTCTCTTACGCTCTTTCTCTGCCTCTTTCTCTCTTTATCACTGTTACGAGCTTTGGAGCGCCGTAGCTCTAACCCGCTTCTTTAATATTTTGTTGGTTGGAGTCAAAAGTTGCACGTACACAGCAACATTAGCAAATTGCACAGTGTTTATGGTGAATGTGTATGTTTGTGTGTTCAAGGCAGGCAAATTGCTTGATTTTTTGAGCCAAAAAATGTGGCCAAAACTGTTTATGAAAAAATCAAAAAGCGTTGCAAATATGCACAAGAATACAACAACCGAAATAACTTAAAGAAAGTGAGAGAAAACCTAAAAAATGTTCTCAAAAACTATAAATTGCTTAAAAAGAAAATATATATGTAAAACTTTAAATATATTGAGAAAGCTAGAGACTTGGAGCTTTGCAAAAATAATTTTCAATGGCCAGGACACATATAGTGTCAAGATTGGAGATCTACGCCTAATGGTAGGCTGGGAAGTCGATAAATTTCAATGATGGAAAACGATAAATTTACATATTTCCCTTATCCTTACACCTGGAGTTATCATATTTGGTAAGGAGATAGCTTATGGCATTCTTCAAAAAAAACTGCATCAAGAATATATATAAACTCTTTATCAACTCAGAGATGCTTCCTTCTGCATGTTAAATACATTTGCAAGAAAGGTTTAAAAACCATTCAAACAGTTTACAAAATGTTAAGAAGAATGCTAAATTAGAGTTTTGTAAACTTAACTTAAATAAAGTAAAGCATATTATTGTCCAACGGCGTAAGGTTATCTACAAAACATTAAATGTACTCTGACTTTTGCCTGTAGCTGGCCGCTTGACACCATTAACAGTCTTTTTCTTATTTTTAAACAGTTTAACAGCGATTGATGTTGTCCTCTTTCTAAGGGAGGCAGCAGTATTCTATTGAAGCTACGACTTGGTCCTGTGTATGTTTGTTTGGTGTTCAGTTGGGACGTAAATGCATGCATTGAAGCAATCTGCCTGGCACACATGCTTGTTTGTTTGTTTGCTAGTTGTAGTATGCTATCTTGTATGGAGTTCATCTGGAACTTTTTGCTGTTGCTGTCAGTTTTATGTTACGCTTTTATAAATTCAGCTGTGGAACAACACACTCGGTGTGTGTGTGAGTGTTCTCAATAAGATAAATTAGTTTGCGACGCTAACGCAACTTCGATGGCATCAAAAGCAAAACTAAAACACTTTTTCTATCCGGGGATTTTACTGTGTGTGTGTGCCACACATTTCAAAACTTATGGTAACACGCATACAGACACACACACAAACTTACACATACGCATATGTTTGTTGGCCACTCAGCACAAAACTTGTGCAAACTCATTTTTCACTTTTGTATTGTTGTGTTTTTGACTGTGGCAAGGCACCAAGAGTCCTGCTATCTTACTTGCTATATATTTAGTTGGCCACACATACCTTAACATGTGTGTGTGTGTGTGTGTTAACTGATTATGTAAGACGAGCTTCTGTATGTGGTTTGAGCGAACAACATCTATATTTGCTAAGAAACAGATATGAATTCAGCATTCTTGGACGTGTAAAGTTTTTAATTAATAACTGCAATCGGGCTTGCGTTTTAAAGGGCTACAGTATTCCATCGAGAACTGACATCAGCTGTCCGTCAATTTACAAATCGAAGACAATTTGCTCGCCAAGCACACCAATTAATTATTCCACATGTGCAGCACATTTATGCTTTACGGCAGTTAAGCACATGTGTCAAACGTGAGATTCCGACAGTTTATGGCTTGCAGTTACTTTTGCCGACAGCAAAACTGAGGCCCAAGGCTTTAAGGCTTCGATTTCAAGACAGCAATGACAGGAGTAAAAACCTCGACAGATTATGCATATTAATTGCTTGTCACAAGATACGCTTATCCAGCAACAAACAAACGAAAAAAAGTTTCGTCTACAGAGTATGACATTTGGCTTGCACGGCGTATGTGTAATTTGGCTTATTGCTTGTTTGCACGCGTGTGTGTGTGTGTGTTTGAGGGTGTTGTTTTTTTAGCGTGTGTTTGCCCTGAGGTATCGATGTTGACGTGCTTTACAACAATTTCCATACAAAGTTACCACATTACGCATACGCAGCTTATTTTCGTGACATTCTAATTGGCAATATCAAATGCCTGTTAGCTATTTGCTGTTATAAAATAAAACGTAAATTAAAATATAAAATAACACATCAAATATAAATGTAATCATTAGTAAATAAATATATACAGATATATTTTTTGTAAGTTCAAGTAAAGTAAAAACAGTACATACATACATGGTTTCCCCATATCTGAAGCCAGAAGTTGTAAAAAGTTCATTAAATATTTTACGAAGTGCTTGACAGGTGGGCAGCTTACAGCTTCCTGCTGCTGATGCTACTACTGCGGCTGCGTCAGCGGTGGAAGGTGTCACGAAAAATTAAAAGCAGGATATAAGGATTCGGCATTGAGCGTTATATGTAACCATATTGTTGCAAGCGAGCGAAGAGTCCTTCCTTGCTGTGGCACATAAAACTTTTTACAGTCAGAGGCATTGGCATATCTTTTACACTTTTTCTCACTCTCTCTCTCTCTCTCTCTCTCTCTATCTCTGTGGGTGTACGCATTACCATAAATAAATTATAACGCTCGCTATTTTCACAGTGAGTTTATTGCATGTGTGCGATAACTCACACACACATACACAAACATGCATATACGAAGGCAGGCAGAGATAATAACAGTTGCCAAGCTTGATGCAGCAGGCACACAGAGACGCCGAAGGGGCTGGAGGCTATAAACTTGCGACAGAGAGAGATAGCAACAGCAATGAGGCAAGTAGCGGCTCTAGTAGTTACTGGAAGCCATACAGACAGACACACACAGGTGAATGATAATAATTTAAACATAAAAGCAAAACACAATGGTACATACATCAAGTCAAAACCCAAACCAAAACGAACACAAAACTAAGAGCATGGCCCAAACTCAATTTGCAAACCCAAAAACTTTTATTTTCTTTATGCGTCCACACAAAAATTGCATCTCCGACACAAAATGCTGCATACAAATTATGCAATTAGATGGGCCACTAAGAAACAAATTGAGATTGCAGCCAAAGAGGAGGAGTTGGCGATGGATATTATGTGCTTAAGAGCTAAGAGTGTGCTGAGAGCTGAGAAACTGAAGTTTCTTGGCGTTGGCAGACCATCAAGCTCAGTAAAATTGCCAACTCAGCGGCAAATGTCTTCTTGAGAAATAGTCAAAAATTTTTGACAAATTGACAAAGAAAGTTTTTCTTCAGCTATTTGGTTCCTTTTCGCCCAGCACTGCAAAACTACAAAACTTTCCAACTGGGTTTGAGTTGGTTTTGCGTTTTTGAAAAAGTTTTGTTTTATTTTTGCGAAGGGTCGACTGCTGACAAGTTGAAAAACATTATTGCGTATATGAAATACAAATATATAAAAACTGTCACGGAAGTGTGCGCTAACATACCGATAAGAAAGGACACAAGAAAATGAACGACTCGTCGTTAAAAATAAATACTATACGTTTGGGTATAGAATTCTTAAATTCTTTCAAATAGAAATAAGTCTTGTTCCTAAAATATATAGATATATATAGTATATTATTTAGATTTGTTCATCTTAAATATTTGATGTGACTTTTGTTTGCATTTTCTTTTGTATTCAATTGCCAGTTCTATTTCGCATATTGTTTGTTTTTCTCCAAACTTTGTATTGCCTGCTTTGCTTGCTTTCTCGGTTTCAATTAGATGCTTTCCCTGTGTAGTTTTTAGTTTTGAAGATGGCATTTTGCTCAAGCTATGCTACAATTTTGGCAAAAGTCTGCGGATAGCCAAATAAAAACAACAAGCGACAAACACACAGAGGCAAATATCCAAAATTCATATTGCTCTAAAAAGAAAGTAGAAAATGAACAAAGAGCAGTATATATAAACAGTGATACATACATGTTTATATATAAAGGATAGCATAGGGCAAATAAAATGCCAACGAACGGAAATGAAATTGCAATTGCTGGGCCATGCAGACGACGCCAAGTCGCGACGCGTTCATGCACAACCAAGGGGTCTTCTCTCCTCGCGGTGGAGTTGTTGGAGGAGGTTGTAAGTGAGGGGGTGGGATGTATCGTGTTTGGCACAGATTGTTGGCTGTGGCATTTGCGAATGCTTATTGAAAGTTTGCATTTTTGTTGTGTGTGTGTGTGTGCTTTTCTCGCTTTTTGCAAGCGGCGGCACTTCCATTTCCGTTACGCTTTTATTTTGCGCCTCAGCGTATGCAATAAACTTTCGACTGCCACAAGCACGGCCAGGCAACTTGGGAGGCTTAATCAAGAGCTGCTTTTTAGCAGAAATGACAGCTTTAAGAAAATCGCTTCTCAACGATCTCTTTCTCTCTTTAGACGCTTAAAATGCGTCCACCAAGCACACACACACACACACACACACAACACAAAACGCTCATTAGTTGAGCGGCGGTGAACGTTAAGTGCAAAGAAATTGTGCACCCTGGTGCTAAACAAGTTAATTAGTTTGCCTTTTGCCCGCTTCTCCTGGCTCAAGCTGGGACATTTATGTGGCTCACCATGGGTTAAGAGTACTCTATGTGAATTTGTGTGCGTATCTGTGTATAAGAGACAACACTTTGTGCGTGTCTGCATGTGTGTGTGTGTGTGTGGCTGGCTTAGAGTTTGTCTTAATGACAAAATAAATTATTTACCACACACTCATATACGTGTACTCGTATTTCAATTGACTCTATTTACAAGGACTGCACGTGTGTGCTTTCACTTTAATGCCACTTTTTAGACATTGCTATTACTTGTGTTTAATATCAGCTATTTGGAAAGACAACCAAGCTCGCTAAAATCGCTTACAGTACGCAACGTTTAGGGACATGCGAAGATTTCATTCGTTTCTGTTGATCCCTGAAAGTTATAAGGCATGATAGCAGCAAAAAATTAATGTTTGAGTATGTCTGACATTTTAATAAAAAATTTAAAGTATAAATTCAAATAAGAAAGTAAAGAATTGTATGAATCGTTTAAGATTTTAATATGAACTGAAAGTGCGAAATTTCATAATAAATCAGTAAATTTTAGAGCCGATGGCTTGGACGCAAGCGCTCTATAATAAACTTAGCTTGTGTGTTTTTATTGATCGCAGATAATTAAAAAAAAATCAGTAACGAATTTGGACTTTATTGCTTTTATATAAATATTCCAAATCTTACCAATTTCATTACCTAATTTATGTTGTTACATCTAATAAACTAATATAGTTAACGAGTTAACAATAGATTCAACTTACGAATAATTATAAAAGAATCAGAGTTTTCATAAAATAATTTTTTTTTCTCAGCGAAAGCTCGTAAAGAGTATGATAAAACTGGCTTAAATATTTCATATCGCTCCTGAAAATGTTTTTTTCTGGAATATTCAACTTCAAATATCAACAAATTAATAACAAGCAAGCATTATGAATTAAAACAAATGCTTTAAAAGTTTAAAAGCACTTTTGATTAAGGACATTCCACAAAATGAATAAAACCAGGGTGCGCCTGTGCTAAGACATTACTTAAATGTGGGTTTCAATTACATACGACGACACTTCAATTGCCTGGGCGTCACATAAAAACACTTACTTGCTCTCAGCCAAACAGTGGCACGCAGCCAGCCAGTGGGCCAGTTGCGGCCGGATGGTGGGCTTGATGCTCGTTTAATCTTAGATTTTAATTGCATGGCTATATTTTTGCTCTGCAAAGACGAGACGAGTCGAGGCGAGGCGGCGCGTCCGCAGCCGTTGCAAGTGAATTGAATTTAATTGAAAACATGTTCTTTGCTTTTAATTTTGATTGTTGAATTAATTTGAATTCGTCATAAACTTCGAGGAGGCAATAAAAATTGCATAGCTTGGCGCAAAATTTAAATGCCAGACTAAGCGAAATAAAGCATTAAAAATTAAAATACTTTTTTCGCTTTGCACTAATTAGCGTGAATGAGTGGGGCATTAAAAAATTTTACTATCGGCTTAAAGTTTTTGCACCAAAAAACCGAATATGTGTGTGCGTTTTTTAAGGGCACAGAGAAATTAAAGTTGAAATGTAAAACTTGGCAAAGTTTTCACACACACCATCATGGTAAAATTAAAAATGCAAAGCGCGGCCCGCAGGAAAAAAAATAAGAACTGAATTTCAAGTTGGTCCGTGCCAGGTGGGCGACTGCACCAAAAAACTTGCCAGCACAGAAACTTGCAGCATTAAGTGCACTTGGCAGCAGCCAAGAAGGAAGCAGTCGTTGCAAGTATACTGATGGAAGAGTGGCGGGTGAAGCAACTGCTGCCACAGCTCATTAAAAGTAAAAATGATATGCATTAAGTTGGTAAAAATGGTAACGAGAGAACGTTAAAGGCACGAAACGCCAGTCATTAGACTAAACTTACGATTCTCTTTCGTTCTTATGGCTAATGGTCAATGCTAATTGCGTGGAATTCATTTCGAATGCAAGACACACCTGCTCGGCGATTGTCGACCCCACACTTACATTTGCCGCATAAATTGTCATAATTGTTTGTCACAGTGGCCGATAATTTGGCATGACCCAACCTGAACCCAACCAAATTTATCTCCCTTTAGCCGGCAAGCAGTATTTCCAAAGTATCAATGCATATTTCATTGGCTGACACATACATTAACGTGTCCTATTCTGAACAAAAGGAACAGAGCAAGTGGAGGGAAGCAAGCGGGCGCGTTTGGGCATTATTCATTCAGCGTTACAGCATAATTTATGTAATCGCATAGCATCGCATGCCTGACATTCCAATCGTTACTCAGCTCAAGCTTGACAATTTGCTGTCAAAGGCATGCGAATACTGTTCTAATACCCGCATATTCTGACTCTTGCTGCGGCTGCCTAAGAAAGAGAGAGAGAGAGAGAAAGAGAGATATCGTCCTTAAAATGTATTCACTTAGTCCTCATTTGAAGCATTTGCTATGTCCAACTGTCCCTTTAAAGCAGTTGCTATGTGTCCAAGGATCTTTGACGACAAATACATTTTTTGTCAAATCGTACCCAACATTTTACTATGCCCGACAACATGGCGAATGCGTCATATGCATGCACCACTCTTTTTCTTTATCTTTCAAAAATTAAATAATTTAACACTGTTAAATAACTTATTATGTGTGTACATTAGTGCTGGGCCAAGCAGTGGAACAAATGCATTTAAGCCCATATATCAATTGATAACCTGATAATAACGACCTTAAATTGAACAAACCATAATAACGTAATGACCCATCAGAAAACAAAATATAATCAATCTCGATGGTAGAGCCATTGGATATGTCGGCCTGCGTGATTCAACGAGTTAGTATACAGACAGGGGAAATAATATTTTAAGTGCTTTAATAACTATGAATTGAAATCATTTAATGCCGCGTTCTAAAACATAGTAAAAAAATGATATTAAACATCGGCAACGGCTGCAATAAGCTTTGTGTAGACCTCAATGCCATGTAAATAGGTATTTGCACGAATGTATTCATCGTGACTGTGCAACAAAATGGGCGTGTTATTCATGGGTGAGAAACCCAAGGCAGCAATACCCACAGATCTCAAGAAGCGACTATCTGTGCCACCTGGGCAGACATGTGTGTTGAATTTTAAGTTGCTATTAGATAAAATGAATATTTTCAGTAAAACAATTCACAATCTGAATAGAGTTCACAACAATAGACCTACCATTCCTTCAACGCATTCTCAAATGCCAACCAGAAAGGATTGGTGTCATCAATTTTTGTTGGGGGCACATATTCGTCCTTCTGTTCGAACATAATCTCAATGCCACTGCCAGCTTCCTCACACCAATCACGTATCTGTTGCTCAAAGGCCACCATATCCACATCGATAGCAATACGCAGATCAAAGACCACTTCGAGCATAGAAGGAATCACATTACTCTGTACACCACCAGTGAGTCTGGTCAGGTTTATAGTGGTTACATCACCAAAGAACAGACTCTTATCATTTTTTAATCGTTCCACCTGTGTTGCACGGAACCCCATCATCTTATTCACAATATAATTGAGTTTTTCGCCGGCAGTGTTGGGCAGCAAAATAGATCCATGGCCAGCATTGCCGCTGATCTTAAAACGAATATCTATAAATTAATAATTATCATTGTACTGAAAGTCATATTAAAATCAGTACTTACTCCACACTGTACGCTCTGCATAGTAGACGTAGTACGAGTCATCCAAGCTGGATGATCCTTCGTCTAAGCCCAAGCCTATATTGAGATTTTTGAAGTAAGCTCCCTTGATAAATTCACGCATTCCAAAGTAGCCGCCAACCTCCTCGTCGGGCACAAAGGTCACATAAATGGATCGCTTTGGCCGATATCCCTTAGCCTTTAGAGCACGTATAGCTCCCAAGTATTGAGTTCCAACGCACTTCATGTCTTGCGAGCCTCGTGCAAAAATGCGACCTTCATCATCCATATCGGCACTGAAGGGATCATGCGTCCACTTCTCTGGAAAGACGGGCACAACATCCGTGTGAGAGTTCAATACAATTGCAGGCAGCTCAGGTGCCTTTCCCAGCCATTTCAATATGACAACGGGATTGTTTTCGTTTACCGGATAAACGACATCTACGGGCAAATCTAGGCTTTCTGCCTGACGCTTTAAAAATGCCACACAATCGGCTGTTAAAAAGCAATAAATTAATCTCAATTCATATCATTTTTATGACGCGGCTTATCAACATCTACTCAATTTTACTTGGTACTTACTATAATCTATGTCTGGGTGCACCGTTGGAATTCGCAAATATTCACGGAAAATTTTAATTTCTTCATTGTTTTCCCACTCGGCTTTGCTCATTTTTTATTGCAATTTGTTTATTTGATCTATTTAAATATAAATATTAATGTTTGTCTGTACCTGAACCAATTTTAATCAAATCTTTTGTGAGTTATTGCGATCACGCCCGAGATGGTTTAGCGAATAAAAATTGCCACGCCCAACTCTTATGCCCTTTGTCTTATCTTTCATTGTAGCCTTACAAATATTTAAACAGTAAACATTTTCTCTTACTTGTCTTATCTTTCATTACAATCTCACAAATATTTAAACGGTAAAGATATTTTCTTAACAGTTTCAAAATTAAATTTTACAAACCGAAATGCTTTAAAAAAACATCAATTGGAAGAACACGTCAAAAGCAAAGCAATCAAGTGAACATTTGAGAGGTGAAACAGACGATCAACAAGAATATCATGAATTCTGTATTCATTGAGTAGACGTCACAGGGGTCCACTATTATACTTATAAATACTGATGATCTATATAGCTAACCGCAGTCTTGAGATGCTTAGTAAAAATGAAATACTTCTGAACTGTTTGAATGATAGCTACAGACTGTTTAACGTTCAAATTGCACCCATCGCTTATAAATTAAATGCGACCATCCATCACAGAGCTTTTTTCATTAACAACGTGCCTGCTTTTATCGTACATTTTTTTAAACTAAGTCGCCCATTCTTATCAGCCTTATATATAATTTCTTGATGACCTTTATCAACAATTATTTTTTGCATTGTCTTGTTAAGTTAGCTACCAACACGATCAAAACATCATGTTCCGTTTAGTGCCAAATAATTTTTCGCCGCAAATATTTTAACAATAAATTGATTCAATTCTTTGGATGGTATTAAGAAGTAAGTAGTAAGTAATTATTATACAACAAATACATTGACCCTCATATACAAGGAAAATTATTATTTGCTTAAGTCTTTTTAAGACCATTAGCATTCAAGCTCATTAAACAAACAAACGTTTATGTATATGTCTAATATTTTTATATTCATTATAATTGACTGATGTAGTGTTAATTGTTTATACATTGGTAATCGCTGGAATGATCTTCTTGTAGACCTCAATACCATGCAAATAGACATCGGCAGGTATGAATTCATCGTGAGCGTGTACAAGAATTGGTATGTCCTTCATCGGTGAGAAACCTAAAGCTGCGACACCAACTTCACGGAGGAAGCGAGCATCTGTACCGGCCGGACAGACAACTGGTTTGAATTTTAAATTGCTTAAGGACAAGAAATATGTTTTCAATCAATCAGAATTAAGTATTTAAAAACTTACAGTTCGCTCAATGACTTAGCAAAGGCTGTCCAAAATAGATTTGAGGCATCAACATTTGTTGTCGGCGCGCATTTGTCTTTGCGTATATACTCGATCTCAATGCCACCACCTGCTTCCTCGCACCAGTCGTGTAATTGCTTTTTATAGGCCACCAGATCCACATCTATAGCAATGCGCATATCGAATACAACATCGAGTTGAGCAGGAACCACATTACTTTGCACACCTCCAGCCAATTGGGTGAGATTCACAGTGGTCACATCACCAAAGAATAGGTTCGAATCATCCTTGAGCCTTTTCACCTGAGTTTCCCGATACTTCATTAACTTATTCACAACATAGTTGAGCTTTTCTCCAGCTGTGTTGGGCAGCAACAAGGATCCATGCCCGGCAGTGCCACTAATCTTGAATTTTACATCTAGAAAAATATTGAAAGTTAGAAATGCTTGCATCATTTGTTCAGTTCAACATACGCCACGGTGTCCGTTCTGCAAAGTAGATGTAATAGGCGCCACTCAAACTGGAGGAACCTTCATCTAAGCAGAATGCAACATTCATGCCCTTGAAGTAATCTCCATTAACAAACGCACGCATACCGAGAGCACCGCCAACTTCCTCATCGGGCACAAAAGTAACATAAATGGTTCGTTTAGGCTGGAAACCACTTGCCTTGAGAGCTCGTATGGCACCCAAGTACTGTGTTCCAATGCACTTTGTATCCTGTGTGCCTCGAGCATAAATGCGTCCTTTATCATCTAGATCGGCGCTAAAGGGCTCGTGCGTCCACTTCTCGGGAAAGACAGGCACAACATCCATATGTGAGTTTAATATGATTGAAGGTAGCTCCGGTTGACTTCCCAACCACTTTACTATCACCACGGGATTCGATTCGTTGGCAGGATAGACAACATCCACGGGCAAATTAATGCTTTCAGCCTGTCGTTTAACAAAATCCACACATGCAGCTGTTAAATTCGTTAGTTCACTTCGTTATTATAACACAAAGAATCTTTTAAAGAAACTTACTATAATCTATATTTGGATGCACTGAGGGTATGCGCAAATATTCACGAAATATTTTAATCTCTTCATTGTTTTCAAACTCAACTTTTCTCATTTTTGAGTTCCTAAAAGTTTAAACTTTTTTCCAAAAGAAATATCTTTTCACTGCCAACTTTTGTCTACGACTGTTGTCTAGTTAACCAAATTTTGAGGTAAATACGGCACCATTAGCAAAGTACGAGTACACACCCATACACAATTTTATGATTTTATTGGTGAGATGTTGCTTAACAGTGCAATTAAATCGCTTCCAAAAAAGCTTTTAACCATTTAATTGTTTGCAATCTTACTTTTGACGTTATATTATCACTTGTATATAAACCAAAGCCGCTATAAGTGAAAGTTAGTTTGTGAAGTTGAACGGTTCCAAATGCGGTTGTTCTCATCAACCGTACTTCGCCAATGTGTTAGTTTAATCTGCTGTTAAATTTGTGGTTTAATAAACCTCAACATCTTCCACTTTTAGTCTCCGTAAACAAGATAACTCTTTTGTTGATCATAAAAGGCGAGTAGACAAATTTTTTGTGGCTAAGAATTTTATCAGTACCTTGATTTTTATATTATTTAAAATAATTAAATCTATTTTTTTTTTTTTGGCTGAGTATCTTAAAAAGTAGTTTAAAGTAAATCCCATGATTTTTAATATTGTATGATAGATCGTGAGCATTTTGACTATCCCTTTAACTTACTATAATCCACATTGGGGTGCACCGAAAGAATTCGCAGATATTCACGAAAGATTTTAATTTCTTTATCGTTTTCCCAGCGGTTTTTGCTCATGTTGACAAAGTATATTTTATATGTAGAAATTCAGACTTGTCTAAGTATAGAACGTTCTCAGCGCGCTAGCGGTTGTTTTCCGTTTGCTTAATATTTTATGCTGCTTTCCGTATTAATAGCTTAAATGAATGCTTATCGTATTGAAAGAGGGTTTTTCAACCAAGTACTTGTTCTACAAAATATGTGGTTAAACTTGTTTAATAGAGCAAATTGTGGCTTTTAATCAAAATTGTAAGTTGCATTATACTAGAGGTGGGCACGGGCTGGGCTTTTATCGGGTACCCGTGGGCACCCGCGGGCAACCGTGGGTGCGGGCGGGTGCGGGTTAGTCCGTTCAACCCGCTTTTACCCGAAATAAAATTATGTGGCCAGATTATTTAAATATATTTCTATGTTTTATTTTCTTTTGTCCAAATTTATCTTGTGTTTCATTCGGCACACTTTCTACAACCTACTTAGTACATTAAGTTGGGTGCGCAATATAATTATCGCGTCCCTTATAACTACTCGATCCTCGATCAAGCAACCTTCACATTCATCGGTTGTGTATCGATCTATAGTACAACCATCTTATCAGCCTACTACAATTAGTAAATATATTGGTAAATATTCTGGTAAATACTTAAAAGTTTCCATTTTTTGTAACTTTGGCTGCGTTCACCAGAACGCTTCGATAAGAATCACTTTTCTGATTCGGCAAAAATCAAATTTTCCTTTGTGTACACGTTCGATTAATTAATAATAATATTAAAAATAAAAAATTAAGGTTTTGAAAAAAGTTCTAAATTTTTCGGGCGGGCGGGTTGGGTACGGGTATGATTTTTTTTTTTGCCATCGGGTGCGGGTAAAGATTGGCGCTGCGGACCATGGGCCGGGTCGGGTCGGACGCGAAAAATTAGGCCCATGCCCATCTCTAATTCATACATACGGACAAACACCATGACGGGCCAGAGTATAAAAACACATATGATTTTTGGCATGCCCAGTTCTCATATACACTAGCTCATTGCATGAAATATTTCGTAAGTAAATTAAGTATCGCATAAGTTTATGTGTTATTATTATTACTTATTGACCAAATGCAGTAAGATTTTTTTATTAACATATGCAACTAATAGTCATTTTTTTATTCATCACTACTAAATGTCGTTTTCTAGAGTTATTCACTTAATGCTTAAGCTCTTTAGTAATATTTTTATAGTAATTAAAATGTTTTGAGATTCCAAAAAAAAGCTGGTGTATGTTAATTCAAGCAAATAAATGTTTTGAAATTCCAAAAATAGCCGGTATATGGTGATTCAAGAGAATCATTTTTATTTTGTATCTACATTTAAACTTGATTGTACACGTTAAAGGATGTGTTATTATTTGTCAATTTAGATAACAGTGGAAAATCACCATTGAACTTATACAGTTATATTTTTGCGAAAGGAATAATAAAAAGTATTGCTCTTCTTTTTGTTTTTTAAATACGTTCATTTATAGTTTTATCAAAAACACAGTCTTTATTATTTTGCGCATTGAAACGGAATAAAAAATATATTTCAATAATCGTAGTTTGTAGTCATTCTCATTTTAGACATTGGCAACAGCAGAGATGAGTTTTTTGTAAACCTCAATGCCATGCAGATAGGTATCCGATCGCAGATATTCATCATGATCATGCAACAAAATAGGCGTTTTGTTAATTGGCGAAAATCCTAAAGCAGGAATACCCACTTCGCGCACATAACGGCTGTCTGTGGCGCCAGGGAACACACGATAGCGAGTCTTGAGTCCGCTGCAAAAACTAACTTTAAATATCGGCTCTTTGAAATGCATTTCACTTACAGTTCGTCCAAGGTTTTCTTAAATGCAACCCAATAAGCATTCGATGAGTCTATTTTGGTTGGCTCAACAAAGGGGCATTTTGTGAAATCGATTTCGATGCCGCCACCAGCTTCTTCGCACCAATCACGAATTTGCTGCTCAAAGACAGCAATATCTAGGGTTATGGCGATTCGAATATCAAAGACCACCTCCAGCAATGGTGGCACAACGTTACTCTGCACCCCTCCGCTTAATTGAGTGAGATTCACAGTGGTAACATCGCCAATGTCTATGGTGGTGTCCTCGTTTAGCCGCTTCACCTGCGACGCACGGAACTCCATCATTTTATTGACAAGGTAGTGAAGCTTTTCGCCAGCGGTATTGGGCAGGAGTAGGGAACCATGACCTGCGGTGCCTGTGATCTTGAATTTGACATCTTAAGAAAATCAACTGTTAGTTTTTACTTTAAATTTCAGGCAGTTATTGCTACTTACTAAATGCAGTCCGTTCGGCATAGTAAATGGAATAGGTTTCATCCTCACTGGCAATACCTTCGTCAAAGCTAAAGCCAACGTTCATTTTCTTGAAGTAATCACCCTTGACCATCTCTCGCATGCCTAGGTGACCACCAACTTCTTCATCGGGCACATAGGTCAGATATACAGTACGCTTTGGCTGGAAGCCACTAGCTTTAAGGGCGCGCACAGCACCAAGATATTGAGTTCCAACACACTTCATATCCTGTGATCCTCGTGCAAAAATGCGACCTTCATCATCGAGATCGGCGCTGAAGGGTTTGTGTGTCCACTTGTCCGCAAAAACGGGTACCACATCCGTGTGAGAATTGAGTATAATGGATGGTAGTTCTGGCTGTTTTCCCAACCATTTCAATACCACAACAGGATTGGATTCGTTAACAGGATAGAGAACATCTACAGGCAAATCGAGGCTGGCTGCCTGACGTTTCAAGAATTCCACACAGTCGGCTGTGAATTGCAGAAATTGTTTATCTTCTGCTTATCAAAGTCAATGATGCTTATCGCGCGGTTATATAGATAAACTGATCTTTACAATCCAACAAACACTTACTGTAATCCACATTTGGATGCATTGTTGGAATCCGCAGGTATTCACGAAAGATTTTAATTTCCTCATTGTTTTCCCACTCAGCTTTGCTCATCTTGATAAAATTTGATATTCTAAATATAGAGCAAAAGGAAAATAAATGTTTTTTTCTTTGAAATAAATGCAAGTCTTAATATGCAAGCGTCTTCAAATGAATAAATAAATTAATGCGATTTGATTTCTTCTGAAACAGCTGACTGTTGAGCGCGATCTGCTAAAAGTTTTGGGCCTGCTAAGAGTTTTGGGCCTACCTTCTCAAGACTGGCAGCGATCGTCTACGACTGTGACCGTTTTGGCGCACAATTCGTTTAAATATCGCGATATTATCTCGTTTCTGAGTTTTTGGCAACTCATCAGTTTTAAATGGCAGGCAGTTAACGGTTTGTTTATGTTTATTGTGCCTGCGGCTTTTAGCGTTAGTTTTAGTTTTGTTTTAATTTTAATTTTTGATAATTCGCATGATTATCTTTGAATTGGCTTAACTTGACTCTTTATTTGTTGTTGAGAGCACAAAAATACAATTTTGCTCTCAGTTGGCGAAGTAATTTAAGCGCTGCTCTGTTACTAACTTCGCACTTTGGGTGTTTTAGCTTTGCTTTAGTGTTAAATTTATATTGTATTTGAGAAAATTCTATCGTTACCCATTATATCAACCCCCATTTTAACATTTTCGAAATTCGATATTTTTTGTTATCGATTTCATGAGTATATCGAAAACCGGAGTAGTTATCGATAATTTGAAGCAAACTTGTTCTGCTTATGGTATAGGAGAACTTATATTCAAAATCTGAAGTCTCTAGCTCTTGTAGTCTCTGAGATCTACGCGTTCATACAGACGGACAGACGGACGGACAGACGGACATGGCCATATCGACTCGGCTATTGATACTGGTCAAGAATATATATACTTTATGGGGTCGGAGATGCTTCCTTCTGCCTGTTACATACTTTTGCACAAAACCATTATACCCTGATTTAACCATTTTATGGGTTCAGGGTATAAAAATAGTTTAACGTAAATCCTATGATTTTTAATATTGTATGATAGATCGTGTTTAAATTTAATAGCCAATGCGGTTGTTAGACTTGATAAGTGAAGAAAGATATAAAACAATAAGAAGCAAATTGAATTTTACATAAACTTTCTTTTATTAGCCCAGCTACAACACAGCTTTCCTCTTTAATCAGTCAACAATGACAACATGCTGACCATTTTTCATTCTGATTGCTTTGCGAAAGTCAAGAAACCCTCCACCGTTATACAGCTAAGCTTTTACATTGCGAATGTTGTTGCAGGTCATGTCTCTAGCTATTTTTTCGTGCCTAGTTTCGCTCCTAAAGATTACAATGGAATACTAGATAGCGCTTGTCTTAGTTTCTACTTTGGGTTGATGGGTTGATTCAAGCCAACCCTCGATTTCGTTTACAAAGTTAACACACATCAGTAAACATGCATTTGTATTTAGGTAGATTTCTTGGACATTTCTTATCTATTTGATTTTTGTGATTGCAAATGGGAATAACACAGTAAATACTAATTGGATTATCGAAAAGTTGTTTTATTTATCACTTAAAAGTTCAAAAACATTTAGAAAAGCAAGATTGAAATTCTTATACATCGGCAACAGCTGCAATAAGTTTCTCGTAAATCGCAATGCCATGCAAGTAAGTATCTGCACCCAAAAATTCATTGTGATCATGTAGCAAGACAGGCGTATTGTTAATGGGTGAGAAACCTAATGCCGGAATACCAACGTGCCGAACGAAGCGACTATCAGTGGCACCTGGAAAAACCCGTTGACGCGTCTTTACACCACTGCAATTATGAACAGAAGATGTTTATTATTTTTTTATAGTAATGAGGAACTCGCAACTTACACTTCGTCTAGAGCTTTTTTGAAGGCCAGCCAGTATGGATTTGATGCATCAATTTTGGTTGGAGCTACATACGGTTCTTTCCACTCGAAATCTAATTCAATGCCATCGCCTGCCTCTTTGCACCAGTCGCGAATTTGCTGCTCAAGTGCAGTCACATTTTCAGTTATGGCAACTCGAATATCAAAGACCACCTCCAATAAAGAAGGCAAAACATTGCTCTGCACACCTCCATTCATTTGGGTGAGGTTAACGGTTGTAACATCTCCAATGTCTATGGTTGAGTCCTCTTTCAGTCTCTTCAACTGCGTCGCACGGTACTCCATCATTTTGTTAAGAACGTAGTTAAGCTTTTCGCCAGCTGTATTGGATAGCAGCAGGGATCCATGGCCAGTAGTACCAGTGATCTTAAGTCGTAAATCTGAAAGAATTTAATTTGTAAAAATTGGCTCTTATGTTTAGTGACATGCAATTTACGCCACACAGTCCGCTCAGCATAGTACACGGCGTAAGTTTCATTCTCACTGGCAATGCCTTCGTCAAAGCTGAATCCCACGTTCATTTTTTTGAAGTATTCACTTTGGATTAGCAATTTCATGCCAGGAATTATGCCAGCTTCTTCGTCGGGCACAAATGTTAGGTAAACAGTTCTTTTCGGCTGATGACCATTAGCTTTAAGAGAACGAATCGCAGCCAGATATTGTGTGGCAACACATTTCATATCCTGTGATCCCCTAGCGTAAATGCGTCCTTTGTCATCCATATAAGCACTGAAGGGCTCGTGTGTCCATTTATCGGCAAATACTGGAACAACATCCATGTGCGAATTCAAAAGAATTGAAGGTAGCTCAGGTTGTTTTCCTCGCCATTTCATAACAACAACCGGATTTGATCCCTTCTCTGGATAAACAACCTCCACAGGAAGATCAAGACTGCTTGCCTGGCGTTTTAAGAATTCCACACAAGCGGCTGTAATTGTATCCAATGTTTTACCCATGAGCATTTTGAGTATCCCTTTAACTTACTATAATCCACATTGGGGTGCACCGAAGGAATTCGCAGATATTCACGAAAGATTTTAATTTCTTCATCGTTTTCCCAGCGGTTTTTGCTCATGTTGACAAAGTATATTTTATATGTAGAAATTCAGACTTGGTGTCTAGAAATAGAACGTTCTTAGCGCGCTAGCGGTTGTTTTCCGTTTGCTTTAATATTTTATGCTGCTTTCCGTATTAATAGCTTAAATGAATGCTTATCGTATTGAGAGAGGGTTTTTAAACCAAGTACTTGTTCTACAAAATATGTGGTTAAACTTGTTTAATAGAGCAAATTGTGGCTTTTAATCAAAATTGTAAAGCTTATCAAAGTTAAAACGCAGGTCATTGTTAAAAAAAGGAAAAATGTTGCAGTCGACTGTGAAATACTCTAAACAAAGAATAAATAGATTGTTTGCAATCATCCTACCTAATTTTGTGACTTGGGTTTAAAATTTGTAAAAGATAAAGGTATTACAAATTTTAAAAGCAAGTAACTGGGGGCAGGAGAAGAGTGATCGTAGTATCAAAATCTATGAAGATCTAAATAAATGTTCAAGCAATCTTGCTACTAAATTTGATACACGGTTAGACAACAAGCATTCCACATTTTTTAAAAGCAGAGGGGCTTAGTTTGAGGGCGTGGCATCTAAATTTCGGATGTGGATCTTTGTAAGGATGTGAGAAATATGTGAAAAGATATGTGCAATGTTTCGAGTCGCTAGCTTTTCGGGTAACGAAATAAGTTGCATTCATACATACGGACAGTTAGATAAACACCATGACGGGCCTTGCACCAAAGCTATATACTCTTCACCATCAGAGTATAAAAACACATATGATTTTTGGCATGCCCAGTTCTCATATACACTAGCTCATTGCATGAAATATTTCGTAAGTAAATTAAGTATCGCATAAGTTTATGTGTTATTATTATTACTTATTGACCAAATGCAGTAAGATTTTTTTATTAACATATGCAACTAATAGTCATTTTTTTATTCATCACTACTAAATGTCGTTTTCTAGAGTTATTCACTTAATGCTTAAGCTCTTTAGTAATATTTTTATAGTAATTAAAATGTTTTGAGATTCCAAAAAAAAGCTGGTGTATGTTAATTCAAGCAAATAAATGTTTTGAAATTCCAAAAATAGCCGGTATATGGTGATTCAAGAGAATCATTTTTATTTTGTATCTACATTTAAACTTGATTGTACACGTTAAAGGATGTGTTATTATTTGTCAATTTAGATAACAGTGGAAAATCACCATTGAACTTATACAGTTATATTTTTGCGAAAGGAATAATAAAAAGTATTGCTCTTCTTTTTGTTTTTTAAATACGTTCATTTATAGTTTTATCAAAAACACAGTCTTTATTATTTTGCGCATTGAAACGGAATAAAAAATATATTTCAATAATCGTAGTTTGTAGTCATTCTCATTTTAGACATTGGCAACAGCAGAGATGAGTTTTTTGTAAACCTCAATGCCATGCAGATAGGTATCCGATCGCAGATATTCATCATGATCATGCAACAAAATAGGCGTTTTGTTAATTGGCGAAAATCCTAAAGCAGGAATACCCACTTCGCGCACATAACGGCTGTCTGTGGCGCCAGGGAACACACGATAGCGAGTCTTGAGTCCGCTGCAAAAACAAACTTTAACTATCGGCTCATTAAAATGCATTTCACTTACAGTTCGTCCAAGGTTTTCTTAAATGCAACCCAATAAGCATTCGATGAGTCTATTTTGGTTGGCTCAACAAAGGGGCATTTTGTGAAATCGATTTCGATGCCGCCACCAGCTTCTTCGCACCAATCACGAATTTGCTGCTCAAAGACAGCAATATCTAGGGTTATGGCGATTCGAATATCAAAGACCACCTCCAGCAATGGTGGCACAACGTTACTCTGCACCCCTCCGCTTAATTGAGTGAGATTCACAGTGGTAACATCGCCAATGTCTATGGTGGTGTCCTCGTTTAGCCGCTTCACCTGCGACGCACGGAACTCCATCATTTTATTGACAAGGTAGTGAAGCTTTTCGCCAGCGGTATTGGGCAGGAGTAGGGAACCATGACCTGCGGTGCCTGTGATCTTGAATTTGACATCTTAAGAAAATCAACTGTTAGTTTTTACTTTAAATTTCAGGCAGTTATTGCTACTTACTAAATGCAGTCCGTTCGGCATAGTAAATGGAATAGGTTTCATCCTCACTGGCAATACCTTCGTCAAAGCTAAAGCCAACGTTCATTTTCTTGAAGTAATCACCCTTGACCATCTCTCGCATGCCTAGGTGACCACCAACTTCTTCATCGGGCACATAGGTCAGATATACAGTACGCTTTGGCTGGAAGCCACTAGCTTTAAGGGCGCGCACAGCACCAAGATATTGAGTTCCAACACACTTCATATCCTGTGATCCTCGTGCAAAAATGCGACCTTCATCATCGAGATCGGCGCTGAAGGGTTTGTGTGTCCACTTGTCCGCAAAAACGGGTACCACATCCGTGTGAGAATTGAGTATAATGGATGGTAGTTCTGGCTGTTTTCCCAACCATTTCAATACCACAACAGGATTGGATTCGTTAACAGGATAGAGAACATCTACAGGCAAATCGAGGCTGGCTGCCTGACGTTTCAAGAATTCCACACAGTCGGCTGTGAATTGCAGAAATTGTTTATCTTCTGCTTATCAAAGTCAATGATGCTTATCGCGCGGTTATATAGATAAACTGATCTTTACAATCCAACAAACACTTACTGTAATCCACATTTGGATGCATTGTTGGAATCCGCAGGTATTCACGAAAGATTTTAATTTCCTCATTGTTTTCCCACTCAGCTTTGCTCATCTTGATAAAATTTGATATTCTAAATATAGAGCAAAAGGAAAATAAATGTTTTTTTCTTTGAAATAAATGCAAGTCTTAATATGCAAGCGTCTTCAAATGAATAAATAAATTAATGCGATTTGATTTCTTCTGAAACAGCTGACTGTTGAGCGCGATCTGCTAAAAGTTTTGGGCCTGCTAAGAGTTTTGGGCCTACCTTCTCAAGACTGGCAGCGATCGTCTACGACTGTGACCGTTTTGGCGCACAATTCGTTTAAATATCGCGATATTATCTCGTTTCTGAGTTTTTGGCAACTCATCAGTTTTAAATGGCAGGCAGTTAACGGTTTGTTTATGTTTATTGTGCCTGCGGCTTTTAGCGTTAGTTTTAGTTTTGTTTTAATTTTAATTTTTGATAATTCGCATGATTATCTTTGAATTGGCTTAACTTGACTCTTTATTTGTTGTTGAGAGCACAAAAATACAATTTTGCTCTCAGTTGGCGAAGTAATTTAAGCGCTGCTCTGTTACTAACTTCGCACTTTGGGTGTTTTAGCTTTGCTTTAGTGTTAAATTTATATTGTATTTGAGAAAATTCTATCGTTACCCATTATATCAACCCCCATTTTAACATTTTCGAAATTCGATATTTTTTGTTATCGATTTCATGAGTATATCGAAAACCGGAGTAGTTATCGATAATTTGAAGCAAACTTGTTCTGCTTATGGTATAGGAGAACTTATATTCAAAATCTGAAGTCTCTAGCTCTTGTAGTCTCTGAGATCTACGCGTTCATACAGACGGACAGACGGACGGACAGACGGACATGGCCATATCGACTCGGCTATTGATACTGGTCAAGAATATATATACTTTATGGGGTCGGAGATGCTTCCTTCTGCCTGTTACATACTTTTGCACAAAACCATTATACCCTGATTTAACCATTTTATGGGTTCAGGGTATAAAAATAGTTTAACGTAAATCCTATGATTTTTAATATTGTATGATAGATCGTGTTTAAATTTAATAGCCAATGCGGTTGTTAGACTTGATAAGTGAAGAAAGATATAAAACAATAAGAAGCAAATTGAATTTTACATAAACTTTCTTTTATTAGCCCAGCTACAACACAGCTTTCCTCTTTAATCAGTCAACAATGACAACATGCTGACCATTTTTCATTCTGATTGCTTTGCGAAAGTCAAGAAACCCTCCACCGTTATACAGCTAAGCTTTTACATTGCGAATGTTGTTGCAGGTCATGTCTCTAGCTATTTTTTCGTGCCTAGTTTCGCTCCTAAAGATTACAATGGAATACTAGATAGCGCTTGTCTTAGTTTCTACTTTGGGTTGATGGGTTGATTCAAGCCAACCCTCGATTTCGTTTACAAAGTTAACACACATCAGTAAACATGCATTTGTATTTAGGTAGATTTCTTGGACATTTCTTATCTATTTGATTTTTGTGATTGCAAATGGGAATAACACAGTAAATACTAATTGGATTATCGAAAAGTTGTTTTATTTATCACTTAAAAGTTCAAAAACATTTAGAAAAGCAAGATTGAAATTCTTATACATCGGCAACAGCTGCAATAAGTTTCTCGTAAATCGCAATGCCATGCAAGTAAGTATCTGCACCCAAAAATTCATTGTGATCATGTAGCAAGACAGGCGTATTGTTAATGGGTGAGAAACCTAATGCCGGAATACCAACGTGCCGAACGAAGCGACTATCAGTGGCACCTGGAAAAACCCGTTGACGCGTCTTTACACCACTGCAATTATGAACAGAAGATGTTTATTATTTTTTTATAGTAATGAGGAACTCGCAACTTACACTTCGTCTAGAGCTTTTTTGAAGGCCAGCCAGTATGGATTTGATGCATCAATTTTGGTTGGAGCTACATACGGTTCTTTCCACTCGAAATCTAATTCAATGCCATCGCCTGCCTCTTTGCACCAGTCGCGAATTTGCTGCTCAAGTGCAGTCACATTTTCAGTTATGGCAACTCGAATATCAAAGACCACCTCCAATAAAGAAGGCAAAACATTGCTCTGCACACCTCCATTCATTTGGGTGAGGTTAACGGTTGTAACATCTCCAATGTCTATGGTTGAGTCCTCTTTCAGTCTCTTCAACTGCGTCGCACGGTACTCCATCATTTTGTTAAGAACGTAGTTAAGCTTTTCGCCAGCTGTATTGGATAGCAGCAGGGATCCATGGCCAGTAGTACCAGTGATCTTAAGTCGTAAATCTGAAAGAATTTAATTTGTAAAAATTGGCTCTTATGTTTAGTGACATGCAATTTACGCCACACAGTCCGCTCAGCATAGTACACGGCGTAAGTTTCATTCTCACTGGCAATGCCTTCGTCAAAGCTGAATCCCACGTTCATTTTTTTGAAGTATTCACTTTGGATTAGCAATTTCATGCCAGGAATTATGCCAGCTTCTTCGTCGGGCACAAATGTTAGGTAAACAGTTCTTTTCGGCTGATGACCATTAGCTTTAAGAGAACGAATCGCAGCCAGATATTGTGTGGCAACACATTTCATATCCTGTGATCCCCTAGCGTAAATGCGTCCTTTGTCATCCATATAAGCACTGAAGGGCTCGTGTGTCCATTTATCGGCAAATACTGGAACAACATCCATGTGCGAATTCAAAAGAATTGAAGGTAGCTCAGGTTGTTTTCCTCGCCATTTCATAACAACAACCGGATTTGATCCCTTCTCTGGATAAACAACCTCCACAGGAAGATCAAGACTGCTTGCCTGGCGTTTTAAGAATTCCACACAAGCGGCTGTAATTGTATCCAATGTTTTACCCATGAGCATTTTGAGTATCCCTTTAACTTACTATAATCCACATTGGGGTGCACCGAAGGAATTCGCAGATATTCACGAAAGATTTTAATTTCTTCATCGTTTTCCCAGCGGTTTTTGCTCATGTTGACAAAGTATATTTTATATGTAGAAATTCAGACTTGGTGTCTAGAAATAGAACGTTCTTAGCGCGCTAGCGGTTGTTTTCCGTTTGCTTTAATATTTTATGCTGCTTTCCGTATTAATAGCTTAAATGAATGCTTATCGTATTGAGAGAGGGTTTTTAAACCAAGTACTTGTTCTACAAAATATGTGGTTAAACTTGTTTAATAGAGCAAATTGTGGCTTTTAATCAAAATTGTAAAGCTTATCAAAGTTAAAACGCAGGTCATTGTTAAAAAAAGGAAAAATGTTGCAGTCGACTGTGAAATACTCTAAACAAAGAATAAATAGATTGTTTGCAATCATCCTACCTAATTTTGTGACTTGGGTTTAAAATTTGTAAAAGATAAAGGTATTACAAATTTTAAAAGCAAGTAACTGGGGGCAGGAGAAGAGTGATCGTAGTATCAAAATCTATGAAGATCTAAATAAATGTTCAAGCAATCTTGCTACTAAATTTGATACACGGTTAGACAACAAGCATTCCACATTTTTTAAAAGCAGAGGGGCTTAGTTTGAGGGCGTGGCATCTAAATTTCGGATGTGGATCTTTGTAAGGATGTGAGAAATATGTGAAAAGATATGTGCAATGTTTCGAGTCGCTAGCTTTTCGGGTAACGAAATAAGTTGCATTCATACATACGGACAGTTAGATAAACACCATGACGGGCCTTGCACCAAAGCTATATACTCTTCACCATCAGAGTATAAAAACACATATGATTTTTGGCATGCCCAGTTCTCATATACACTAGCTCATTGCATGAAATATTTCGTAAGTAAATTAAGTATCGCATAAGTTTATGTGTTATTATTATTACTTATTGACCAAATGCAGTAAGATTTTTTTATTAACATATGCAACTAATAGTCATTTTTTTATTCATCACTACTAAATGTCGTTTTCTAGAGTTATTCACTTAATGCTTAAGCTCTTTAGTAATATTTTTATAGTAATTAAAATGTTTTGAGATTCCAAAAAAAGCTGGTGTATGTTAATTCAAGCAAATAAATGTTTTGAAATTCCAAAAATAGCCGGTATATGGTGATTCAAGAGAATCATTTTTATTTTGTATCTACATTTAAACTTGATTGTACACGTTAAAGGATGTGTTATTATTTGTCAATTTAGATAACAGTGGAAAATCACCATTGAACTTATACAGTTATATTTTTGCGAAAGGAATAATAAAAAGTATTGCTCTTCTTTTTGTTTTTTAAATACGTTCATTTATAGTTTTATCAAAAACACAGTCTTTATTATTTTGCGCATTGAAACGGAATAAAAAATATATTTCAATAATCGTAGTTTGTAGTCATTCTCATTTTAGACATTGGCAACAGCAGAGATGAGTTTTTTGTAAACCTCAATGCCATGCAGATAGGTATCCGATCGCAGATATTCATCATGATCATGCAACAAAATAGGCGTTTTGTTAATTGGCGAAAATCCTAAAGCAGGAATACCCACTTCGCGCACATAACGGCTGTCTGTGGCGCCAGGGAACACACGATAGCGAGTCTTGAGTCCGCTGCAAAAACAAACTTTAACTATCGGCTCATTAAAATGCATTTCACTTACAGTTCGTCCAAGGTTTTCTTAAATGCAACCCAATAAGCATTCGATGAGTCTATTTTGGTTGGCTCAACAAAGGGGCATTTTGTGAAATCGATTTCGATGCCGCCACCAGCTTCTTCGCACCAATCACGAATTTGCTGCTCAAAGACAGCAATATCTAGGGTTATGGCGATTCGAATATCAAAGACCACCTCCAGCAATGGTGGCACAACGTTACTCTGCACCCCTCCGCTTAATTGAGTGAGATTCACAGTGGTAACATCGCCAATGTCTATGGTGGTGTCCTCGTTTAGCCGCTTCACCTGCGACGCACGGAACTCCATCATTTTATTGACAAGGTAGTGAAGCTTTTCGCCAGCGGTATTGGGCAGGAGTAGGGAACCATGACCTGCGGTGCCTGTGATCTTGAATTTGACATCTTAAGAAAATCAACTGTTAGTTTTTACTTTAAATTTCAGGCAGTTATTGCTACTTACTAAATGCAGTCCGTTCGGCATAGTAAATGGAATAGGTTTCATCCTCACTGGCAATACCTTCGTCAAAGCTAAAGCCAACGTTCATTTTCTTGAAGTAATCACCCTTGACCATCTCTCGCATGCCTAGGTGACCACCAACTTCTTCATCGGGCACATAGGTCAGATATACAGTACGCTTTGGCTGGAAGCCACTAGCTTTAAGGGCGCGCACAGCACCAAGATATTGAGTTCCAACACACTTCATATCCTGTGATCCTCGTGCAAAAATGCGACCTTCATCATCGAGATCGGCGCTGAAGGGTTTGTGTGTCCACTTGTCCGCAAAAACGGGTACCACATCCGTGTGAGAATTGAGTATAATGGATGGTAGTTCTGGCTGTTTTCCCAACCATTTCAATACCACAACAGGATTGGATTCGTTAACAGGATAGAGAACATCTACAGGCAAATCGAGGCTGGCTGCCTGACGTTTCAAGAATTCCACACAGTCGGCTGTGAATTGCAGAAATTGTTTATCTTCTGCTTATCAAAGTCAATGATGCTTATCGCGCGGTTATATAGATAAACTGATCTTTACAATCCAACAAACACTTACTGTAATCCACATTTGGATGCATTGTTGGAATCCGCAGGTATTCACGAAAGATTTTAATTTCCTCATTGTTTTCCCACTCAGCTTTGCTCATCTTGATAAAATTTGATATTCTAAATATAGAGCAAAAGGAAAATAAATGTTTTTTTCTTTGAAATAAATGCAAGTCTTAATATGCAAGCGTCTTCAAATGAATAAATAAATTAATGCGATTTGATTTCTTCTGAAACAGCTGACTGTTGAGCGCGATCTGCTAAAAGTTTTGGGCCTGCTAAGAGTTTTGGGCCTACCTTCTCAAGACTGGCAGCGATCGTCTACGACTGTGACCGTTTTGGCGCACAATTCGTTTAAATATCGCGATATTATCTCGTTTCTGAGTTTTTGGCAACTCATCAGTTTTAAATGGCAGGCAGTTAACGGTTTGTTTATGTTTATTGTGCCTGCGGCTTTTAGCGTTAGTTTTAGTTTTGTTTTAATTTTAATTTTTGATAATTCGCATGATTATCTTTGAATTGGCTTAACTTGACTCTTTATTTGTTGTTGAGAGCACAAAAATACAATTTTGCTCTCAGTTGGCGAAGTAATTTAAGCGCTGCTCTGTTACTAACTTCGCACTTTGGGTGTTTTAGCTTTGCTTTAGTGTTAAATTTATATTGTATTTGAGAAAATTCTATCGTTACCCATTATATCAACCCCCATTTTAACATTTTCGAAATTCGATATTTTTTGTTATCGATTTCATGAGTATATCGAAAACCGGAGTAGTTATCGATAATTTGAAGCAAACTTGTTCTGCTTATGGTATAGGAGAACTTATATTCAAAATCTGAAGTCTCTAGCTCTTGTAGTCTCTGAGATCTACGCGTTCATACAGACGGACAGACGGACGGACAGACGGACATGGCCATATCGACTCGGCTATTGATACTGGTCAAGAATATATATACTTTATGGGGTCGGAGATGCTTCCTTCTGCCTGTTACATACTTTTGCACAAAACCATTATACCCTGATTTAACCATTTTATGGGTTCAGGGTATAAAAATAGTTTAACGTAAATCCTATGATTTTTAATATTGTATGATAGATCGTGTTTAAATTTAATAGCCAATGCGGTTGTTAGACTTGATAAGTGAAGAAAGATATAAAACAATAAGAAGCAAATTGAATTTTACATAAACTTTCTTTTATTAGCCCAGCTACAACACAGCTTTCCTCTTTAATCAGTCAACAATGACAACATGCTGACCATTTTTCATTCTGATTGCTTTGCGAAAGTCAAGAAACCCTCCACCGTTATACAGCTAAGCTTTTACATTGCGAATGTTGTTGCAGGTCATGTCTCTAGCTATTTTTTCGTGCCTAGTTTCGCTCCTAAAGATTACAATGGAATACTAGATAGCGCTTGTCTTAGTTTCTACTTTGGGTTGATGGGTTGATTCAAGCCAACCCTCGATTTCGTTTACAAAGTTAACACACATCAGTAAACATGCATTTGTATTTAGGTAGATTTCTTGGACATTTCTTATCTATTTGATTTTTGTGATTGCAAATGGGAATAACACAGTAAATACTAATTGGATTATCGAAAAGTTGTTTTATTTATCACTTAAAAGTTCAAAAACATTTAGAAAAGCAAGATTGAAATTCTTATACATCGGCAACAGCTGCAATAAGTTTCTCGTAAATCGCAATGCCATGCAAGTAAGTATCTGCACCCAAAAATTCATTGTGATCATGTAGCAAGACAGGCGTATTGTTAATGGGTGAGAAACCTAATGCCGGAATACCAACGTGCCGAACGAAGCGACTATCAGTGGCACCTGGAAAAACCCGTTGACGCGTCTTTACACCACTGCAATTATGAACAGAAGATGTTTATTATTTTTTTATAGTAATGAGGAACTCGCAACTTACACTTCGTCTAGAGCTTTTTTGAAGGCCAGCCAGTATGGATTTGATGCATCAATTTTGGTTGGAGCTACATACGGTTCTTTCCACTCGAAATCTAATTCAATGCCATCGCCTGCCTCTTTGCACCAGTCGCGAATTTGCTGCTCAAGTGCAGTCACATTTTCAGTTATGGCAACTCGAATATCAAAGACCACCTCCAATAAAGAAGGCAAAACATTGCTCTGCACACCTCCATTCATTTGGGTGAGGTTAACGGTTGTAACATCTCCAATGTCTATGGTTGAGTCCTCTTTCAGTCTCTTCAACTGCGTCGCACGGTACTCCATCATTTTGTTAAGAACGTAGTTAAGCTTTTCGCCAGCTGTATTGGATAGCAGCAGGGATCCATGGCCAGTAGTACCAGTGATTTTAAGTCGTAAATCTGAAAGAATTTAATTTGTAAAAATTGGCTCTTATGTTTAGTGACATGCAATTTACGCCACACAGTCCGCTCAGCATAGTACACGGCGTAAGTTTCATTCTCACTGGCAATGCCTTCGTCAAAGCTGAATCCCACGTTCATTTTTTTGAAGTATTCACTTTGGATTAGCAATTTCATGCCAGGAATTATGCCAGCTTCTTCGTCGGGCACAAATGTTAGGTAAACAGTTCTTTTCGGCTGATGACCATTAGCTTTAAGAGAACGAATCGCAGCCAGATATTGTGTGGCAACACATTTCATATCCTGTGATCCCCTAGCGTAAATGCGTCCTTTGTCATCCATATAAGCACTGAAGGGCTCGTGTGTCCATTTATCGGCAAATACTGGAACAACATCCATGTGCGAATTCAAAAGAATTGAAGGTAGCTCAGGTTGTTTTCCTCGCCATTTCATAACAACAACCGGATTTGATCCCTTCTCTGGATAAACAACCTCCACAGGAAGATCAAGACTGCTTGCCTGGCGTTTTAAGAATTCCACACAAGCGGCTGTAATTGTATCCAATGTTTTACCCATGAGCATTTTGAGTATCCCTTTAACTTACTATAATCCACATTGGGGTGCACCGAAGGAATTCGCAGATATTCACGAAAGATTTTAATTTCTTCATCGTTTTCCCAGCGGTTTTTGCTCATGTTGACAAAGTATATTTTATATGTAGAAATTCAGACTTGGTGTCTAGAAATAGAACGTTCTTAGCGCGCTAGCGGTTGTTTTCCGTTTGCTTTAATATTTTATGCTGCTTTCCGTATTAATAGCTTAAATGAATGCTTATCGTATTGAGAGAGGGTTTTTAAACCAAGTACTTGTTCTACAAAATATGTGGTTAAACTTGTTTAATAGAGCAAATTGTGGCTTTTAATCAAAATTGTAAAGCTTATCAAAGTTAAAACGCAGGTCATTGTTAAAAAAAGGAAAAATGTTGCAGTCGACTGTGAAATACTCTAAACAAAGAATAAATAGATTGTTTGCAATCATCCTACCTAATTTTGTGACTTGGGTTTAAAATTTGTAAAAGATAAAGGTATTACAAATTTTAAAAGCAAGTAACTGGGGGCAGGAGAAGAGTGATCGTAGTATCAAAATCTATGAAGATCTAAATAAATGTTCAAGCAATCTTGCTACTAAATTTGATACACGGTTAGACAACAAGCATTCCACATTTTTTAAAAGCAGAGGGGCTTAGTTTGAGGGCGTGGCATCTAAATTTCGGATGTGGATCTTTGTAAGGATGTGAGAAATATGTGAAAAGATATGTGCAATGTTTCGAGTCGCTAGCTTTTCGGGTAACGAAATAAGTTGCATTCATACATACGGACAGTTAGATAAACACCATGACGGGCCTTGCACCAAAGCTATATACTCTTCACCATCAGAGTATAAAAACACATATGATTTTTGGCATGCCCAGTTCTCATATACACTAGCTCATTGCATGAAATATTTCGTAAGTAAATTAAGTATCGCATAAGTTTATGTGTTATTATTATTACTTATTGACCAAATGCAGTAAGATTTTTTTATTAACATATGCAACTAATAGTCATTTTTTTATTCATCACTACTAAATGTCGTTTTCTAGAGTTATTCACTTAATGCTTAAGCTCTTTAGTAATATTTTTATAGTAATTAAAATGTTTTGAGATTCCAAAAAAAGCTGGTGTATGTTAATTCAAGCAAATAAATGTTTTGAAATTCCAAAAATAGCCGGTATATGGTGATTCAAGAGAATCATTTTTATTTTGTATCTACATTTAAACTTGATTGTACACGTTAAAGGATGTGTTATTATTTGTCAATTTAGATAACAGTGGAAAATCACCATTGAACTTATACAGTTATATTTTTGCGAAAGGAATAATAAAAAGTATTGCTCTTCTTTTTGTTTTTTAAATACGTTCATTTATAGTTTTATCAAAAACACAGTCTTTATTATTTTGCGCATTGAAACGGAATAAAAAATATATTTCAATAATCGTAGTTTGTAGTCATTCTCATTTTAGACATTGGCAACAGCAGAGATGAGTTTTTTGTAAACCTCAATGCCATGCAGATAGGTATCCGATCGCAGATATTCATCATGATCATGCAACAAAATAGGCGTTTTGTTAATTGGCGAAAATCCTAAAGCAGGAATACCCACTTCGCGCACATAACGGCTGTCTGTGGCGCCAGGGAACACACGATAGCGAGTCTTGAGTCCGCTGCAAAAACTAACTTTAAATATCGGCTCTTTGAAATGCATTTCACTTACAGTTCGTCCAAGGTTTTCTTAAATGCAACCCAATAAGCATTCGATGAGTCTATTTTGGTTGGCTCAACAAAGAGGCATTTCATTATGAAATCGATTTCGATGCCGCCACCAGCTTCTTCGCACCAATCACGAATTTGCTGCTCAAAGACAGCAATATCTAGGGTTATGGCGATTCGAATATCAAAGACCACCTCCAGCAATGGTGGCACAACGTTACTCTGCACCCCTCCGCTTAATTGAGTGAGATTCACAGTGGTAACATCGCCAATGTCTATGGTGGTGTCCTCGTTTAGCCGCTTCACCTGCGACGCACGGAACTCCATCATTTTATTGACAAGGTAGTGAAGCTTTTCGCCAGCGGTATTGGGCAGGAGTAGGGAACCATGACCTGCTGTGCCTGTGATCTTGAATTTGACATCTTAAGAAAATCAACTGTTAGTTTTTACTTTAAATTTCAGGCAGTTAATGCAACTTACGAAATAGAGTCCGTTCGGCATAGTAAATGGAATAGGTTTCATCCTCACTGGCAATACCTTCGTCAAAGCTAAAGCCAACGTTCATTTTCTTGAAGTAATCACCCTTGACCATCTCTCGCATGCCTAGGTGACCACCAACTTCTTCATCGGGCACATAGGTCAGATATACAGTACGCTTTGGCTGGAAGCCACTAGCTTTAAGGGCGCGCACAGCACCAAGATATTGAGTTCCAACACACTTCATATCCTGTGATCCTCGTGCAAAAATGCGACCTTCATCATCGAGATCGGCGCTGAAGGGTTTGTGTGTCCACTTGTCCGCAAAAACGGGTACCACATCCGTGTGAGAATTGAGTATAATGGATGGTAGTTCTGGCTGTTTTCCCAACCATTTCATTACCACAACAGGATTGGATTCGTTAACAGGATAGAGAACATCTACAGGCAAATCAAGGCTGGCTGCCTGACGTTTCAAGAATTCCACACAGTCGGCTGTGAATTGCAGAAATTGTTTATCTTCTGCTTATCAAAGTCAATGATGCTTATGGCGCGGTTATATAGATAAACTGATCTTTACAATCCAACAAACACTTACTGTAATCCACATTTGGATGCATTGTTGGAATCCGCAGGTATTCACGAAAGATTTTAATTTCCTCATTGTTTTCCCACTCAGCTTTGCTCATCTTGATAAAATTTGATATTCTAAATATAGAGCAAAAGGAAAATAAATGTTTTTTTCTTTGAAATAAATGCGAGTCTTAATATGCAAGCGTCTTTAAATGAATAAATAAATTAATGCGATTTGATTTCTTCTGAAACAGCTGACTGTTGAGCGCAATCAGCTGCTAAGAGTTTTGGGCCTACCTTCTCAACACTGGCAGCGATCGTCTACGACTGTGACCGTTTTGGCGCACAATTCGTTTAAATATCGCGATATTATCTCATTTCTGAGGTTTTGGCAGCTTATCAGTTTTAAATGGCAGGCAGTTAATGGTTTGTTTATGACTATTGTACTTGCGGCTTATCAACAGCGTTGGTTTAAGTTTTGTTTTAATTTAAATTTTTGATAATTCGCATGATTATCTATGACTCTTTATTTGTTGTTGAGAGCACAAAAATACAATTATGCTCTTAGTTGGCGAAGTAATTTTAGTGCTGCTCTGTTACTAACTTCGCCCTTTGAGTGTTTTAGCTTTGCTTTAGTGTTAAATTTATATTGTACTTAAATTCCACTTGAATTGCTTATCTGCGATGCAACACACAGTGAAAGAGAGAACATCTAGTCCAAACGTGTGGCTTGTAAACAAGTTGATGTTATTGCTGGTGATGCAGATGCTGATAGTAGTTCCAGCAATGTTTTTTTGATGTTGTTGTTTTTGATTTTGTTGCTGCTGCTGTGATTAGCACTTTCAGGCGTGTCAGCTGGTGTTCTATGTTAGTGAATGTGTCGGATTTCACGCTCGTTTCAATGGGCCCAAATTGCTGTACACAAAAGTTTTACGCAAAGGAAAACTGAAACGTCGACGGTCCTACATAGAATTGAGATTTCTTACGCACATACTTACATAAAAACACACAAATACGTTTGTGCCATCACAAAAAGTCATTAAAAGTTCATTAACAATGTTGCAAGGACTTTAACGGCAACGAATCTGCTGCGACTGTTCTAACAGCAGCACCAGCGCATGTCTACATTTCAAATGACAAACAAATACAGCACACACATATAACACACACAAGTCAAACAACGGCTCACATGCTACATTGTATATATCATTATATATGTGCATGCATGTTGCTGTTGTAGTTGTGTTTGTTGTCGTCGTTGTGTTGCCATTGCACAAATAAACTACATAAATACAATTATTGTAGATTGTAACAATTATCTAGACAGCAGTCGGATATATCTGACATGCGACTTGTGTGGAAATTTGCGTTTGTTTTTGCTTATGTGGATACACAATGCAAGTACGTTTCCATTAAGTTTTTCGCACCTTAATGGTTGTCTCATTGTGCCTGAAGTTATTATTTTCAACAGCACTTACGTACTAAGCCTAAGCATTGTTCTATATATGGGGCAAACCTTTCAATATTTTCGCATTTTCACATTTTTAACACTTGTACGCACTTCACAGCTAGCGTTTGTACACAAAGCAAATAGCTCAAGGATACGCTTTTAGACGCGGCTTTCCATATTTAAGAGTTGAACGTTTTGTACTTTTCTTATAATGGTTTTGAGCTAAAAAATTCAATATTACAAAACTACAAACATAACTGTCTAGTTTATTGTTTCAAAGTTGTAATTTTGTATCTTAATAATGACTTAAAAAAGTGCTTAAGCTGCTACTGGACTTGTGCTCATCTCTTTTAAGTATGTATTCTGCAAATCTCTGTTTAACTTTTTTTCGAATTTGCATTTGAGCTTGCAATTTTTGCTCTCAAGCATATTTATTTTCAAAGTTAAAACAACAAACTATATTTCTTCGAAATGAAATGCGTTAGCAAACTCAGGGTTTTATTTACGACTAATAGTAATATCTGTCGCTTCAATTATCAAGAAAAATTCAGAGAACCAATTTAAGTAATTGCAAGCGGATTAAGTATTTAGCTGCAAAGTTTTGCTCAATATAACAAGTCAGGATACAAAATGAAAAATGCTTAGCTTTGAACTTAAATATAATAAATTTGGCTGACTTAATTTTGGTATATAAATTCTTGTTAGGTTGACAATGCATTACAATGTTATGACAGGCACATTATTTATAAGAAGCCGAGAAATGTATAATTAAGGAACAAAAATTGCTGAAACTTTATCAAAATATGTGACATGTTTGGTGTACTTTTTATGAAAAAATGTAGCTGATTTAATGACTAGCTTATATAACGCAAATGGCTTTAATTACAATAAAGGCTAGAACAGCGTATATTCAAATTCAATTGACAATCAATTATCACACTGAATTCCGATTTAAATCGAATGAAATGTGACGCAAATTGGTTTTCATTTGTCACATTAATTTCATGGTTATATGCATTTGTGAATAATTAATGTAGCCTTGCTGAATTAATTATGTAATGCGGATTTATTAAAGCAAATACACTTGATGGTAAACACAAAAGCATCTTTAATGTGAAATACAAAACAACATTAACAATTATAATAATTTAAATGGCCTGTTTGACTGCATTGCGCCAATTATGAAGCTCTCAATAACCCGATGCAATTAAGCTACTCAAATATTTAAATTTCCATTATATTAACCAGTTTCCATTTGTTGCAAGCATTTGAAACGCAAACAAATTGCTGGTATTTGCATTAATACAAACAAAATGGTTTTATCATATAATTCGGTATCGAATTATATAAATATGCGTTTACATTCATATATAACAATTAAATTAACTTAAACCTGTATAAAAAAGTATTGCATACTCGCAGGCGCCTCATTCTAAAGAGGAACACAAAGCAATTGTAATGAAACTTAACACAATGACAACAACTCAGAAAACATGTGCAACAAGCTAAGCTCTATAATCCGTCGTTGCATCAAGCGTTGTACGGTGAAAGGGCAAACATACAAACTGGCTAACAACAGTCGATCCATTCATAAATACGAAACCAAAGCAACGCAATGCAAAACATTCGAAAGTTCGCTAACGCTAACGAAGCACTCGGAATAGCAACTGCAATAGACTAAAAACAACGAAGCAGCAACAAAGAAAAAATGAAAAAAAAAAGAAAATTACAACAGCCCATGGCTGCCTGCCTGCCATCAAGACAAATAAAAGAGGAAAGTTATGATAAATGCAAATGGAGCGCATGGCCTGGCAGCAGCATTATTGCCTGTCATATCTCATCAAGCTAGCAACGCCTAGTCTTGAAGCGGTATCGAGAGGGGAGATGATGAACGTCGGCAACAGCCTGCCACAACCAACAAGCCAGCAACTGACGAGCGACAGTCAGCCAAACAGTCGACTTCCTGGTGCTGCCGCCATATTTGCCTCAGCCTGTCATGGCTGCCACACGCTGAATGGCTTCTAATAAAAAACTGTAATGAAAAAAAACCAAACATTTATACAAGCATGATTTTTGTTGCATGCTTTTTATTTTTCATTTACAAGCGCTCTCACCACGGCTTTGTCCCTTTTGCCCTAAGAGCAATGAGCTGCAATTTGCAAAAGTTTTTTGCACACACAACCCTGGAATGATGAGTGTGTGTCTGTGTGTGTGTGTGAAAACTCTGTGAAACTTCGTTTATATTGAGCTGCTTCATATGAGTTTTGTGTTTGGCGCGACAAATTTGTGTTTGTGTGTTGCATTTGAGTGGTTTTTAAACCAAACCAAAGAGTATATTAATTGTGCTGGGACGACAACGAAAGATCAAGTCCATATGTCCAGTTAGCAAACTTAAAACTTACCCATTAACAGTTTATTTTCGGTGTGCCCTTAGAACTTTTTTTGTCCGTATTGCCACCCAACTAATTGCTGATTACTGCTAAGTTCCTCGATTTTAGCTGCAAGGTTGAAAGCGACGTTTTGACCAGCTCTGCAATTAACTAATTGATTGAACTATTCAATCGGCTCAAAGGCACGCCACTCTAGCGAGCGTTGGCAAATGGGTTTCTTATTTGGGCGTGGCAAGTTTGGAATTACTATTTAACGCAGAGGAGGGCAAACCATTTAACGAAGAGCACTTGTGGGGCGTATATGGGGGTTCGTGTCGTGGCGTGGCCTTTGTCTATTGATCATTGCATGTGTGTTGTTGGTGAGTTGGTGCAACTAAAAGCTTTTAATGCATCGCATTCAGCGACGTCTGGGTGTGGCTCATTTGGCTGTTATGGTCAATGGTGTTCTTTGTTTGGTCCTTTGTTTTGCATTGTGTTAGTGTGCATCGAATACCTGCATACGCTTGAAGGGCAATTGTTAAGCTTCGAACAGCTCTATAGCTCATTTTGTTGTCATTAAATTATGTATGCACGCCACAGACTGAGTTTGCTTGAAGCTCCAGCCATAAAAACCATAAAATATACTTTTTATAATAACACTAGCACACAAATACCCTGTGAAATTACTAATTATATATCTTGTTTTTAATTAAATTTTTTAAAAAGAGTTCTTATGCCAGGTGATGATAAATTTCATAACAATGATTCAGTTAATGTTTGTTATGAGACAAAGAGAAATGATATATGAATAACAAATCATCAAATCCAATTGTTTGCTTGCAACATTGCATTTGTAGCCGACCATTTTGTTGGCTTTTGCCATAAACTTGACCTAATCTGTGCACATCCACAGTTGGGGAACACACATAACCCAGACCGCAAATGTATGGCATAAAACAACGCAATCAGAATGTTGCAACTCTCACAACCCATAATACATACCCCAGAGCGTTGACCATTGCGGCTCTTCAACGTTGTTGCTCTTGTTGTAGTTTTGTTCATGTTTATAAATATAAATTTCAGCTGGAAATGAATATAGTTATCGTATTTTCTGCACATTTCGCTGGCGCAATCTCTTGTTTTTTTTTTTTTTTTTGGGCTTACCATTTTTGTTGCCAGCTGCAATTTGTTGCAATTTGCAGTGTCTCTGTATTTGCGGTTGTTGCTTCAAATGTTTTATGACTGCAGTGTGCAATTGCTGTTGCCACCTGCCACCTGCCACGGGGCTCTACATTCTTTTTGGTTGTAAATGGAAGAGAGAAAATGCATTTGCCATATTTACGAAACATAACGTGTGCCAGCGACACGCCCTCATATGGCAAATATACTTATATATATATATATATATATATACATATGTGTTTGTGTGTGTTTTGCTAGGCCTCATTGCCACACGCCACATGTGGCATGTTTTATATTGCAGCACGGACACGTCATTCTTTATAGACTGTATGGTATATAAAGTAAAAATTTGTCATGCATTCTTGTGTAATATGTACCATTTTTTTTACCCTCTCTTTCTATTTTTTGCTCTTTTGTTCTGTTGTATGCAAAAAACTTATAGACTTACTTACTGTCTGTCAAAATTGACATTTATGGGGCGTTGCACTAATTGAATTAACAATTAAATTGATATTATTCCATAATTAAATGTCATAGCACAAACAATTACCATACCCAACACTCAACTGTGTCAATTAATTACAGTTAAGCATACTTTAGTTACAGTAACTTTGTAACTTTTTGACATTAACTATGCTTATTTTGAGTGGCTTACAAACCTTTTTGTGTCATCCTGTGTGGCATCCGGCCGACAGTTTGGCACATTACGCCTCCAAATGCCAGACGGCGCCAGCAGAAGA
Source organism: Scaptomyza polygonia (assembly GCA_035044585.1). Lineage (NCBI taxonomy): Eukaryota > Metazoa > Arthropoda > Insecta > Diptera > Drosophilidae > Scaptomyza > Scaptomyza polygonia. The sequence continues at coordinate 1,476,510 of JAWNNU010002156.1, forward strand.
ATGCAATTTCCTGCTGCTCAAAATGTAAATGTCCTGTTTCTGCTTGGCAGAAGATGCCTTGGATGGCTTTGGCTCCGTCCAAAGAGTTTTAGCTTCATAGTCAAATGTTACTTATACATATTGATGGATTTGCACGTTGGCTTGGGCGCCCGGGATAACGATAAGCTTCCTGTCAGGAAATGTGGTAGCCAGGACATCCCGCTTAGAGCTAACTGTCTGCCTGCATGCCTATGCAATAGAAATTGATTTGGCATTTGGGTGTGCACGAAATTGTGCAATTTATGTTGGACCCAGCTGGGGCCTACCATAATACTTTAGGCCACAAAAACAGCCAGACTATTCACATGCTGGATGATAGCCACAGTGCATCTATATCAAGTTTCATTCACACACACACACATACATACGTGTAGTAGTAGCTGAAAATTTTGTTCCAGTTCATGGCTGGCTAATGTATTTTTAACGTGAAATGCATAATTTATGGGCCAAAGCTTCCAGTTACTGCTGCTTCACCAGTCAGTCAGTCACTAGTCAGTCAGTCAGTTGGTCATTTAACTGTACGCTGTATATCAATAGGGTTCGCCATGCAATCCAACATAGACTCCCTACTCCCTAGTCGATTTCTTTTTGCCCTAATTGCCACAACTAATGCGGCTCTTTGGTTGCCGCAATTTCTACACAAAGATCTCAACCCTACCATTATTGTGAATTTTTATGCGATGGCCACATAGTTTATTGATTGCTAAAATATGGCATCTTTTATGGTCCCCATCATCATCATCATCATCATCATCACCATCATTATCATCATTGGCATTCATGCAATGGCCGCAGCTGCACAATTCACAACAAACTGCATAGCGTATACTTGTTTGTTGTATAATTTTGACCACAAAAATATTCAAAATATATTGTTCATGGCAAAACGAAATGAGGATTTTACTCTCGATTTAATGCGGCATTTCATAAGTTGATTGCTTTTAAACTAGAAACTTTATTTAAAATCGATACGGGTAGTGAATACCAAATATAAATTAGTAAATTCAGTTCATTTAGTATATTTAAAATTTATTGTTTATGTCAAATATGATTATGTTATTGAAGTGGATTTGACTTTGATTGCTTAAATATTTTGATCCGTAAAATAATTATTTATTGAACCTTATTTGTATAGTCCCCAAAATCCAAAGTTTTTAACTATTTAAATGAAAAAACTTTAAAACTGTTCAAGCACAAATATTTTCCCACGAACCAGTGCCAATAAGATAGAGTATATTTGGTACTTCCAATTGAGGCAACGTCAAATAATCAAGCGTCCCACAAATGACAAAAAACCTCTGGCATGCCATCAACGAATGTTGGAATTTAAAGTAAAAATTACATTTACATAATGCAACTAAACTGACAGACCAAATGGCGCTGCAGTTTCATTGCAGCACCCTCTAAAATCAGCCCACGTCTCCTTCAGGGGCCAAGCAACCTAAGAATTGTTTGTTATACTTGGCTTGTGAATAAGGAAAACAATGAAAGAATTGCAGTGTAGTGCAGGCCAAAGCACGACAAAATGAAAAAGATGAAATAAAACCGCTACGAAAACAAAGTCGTAAATTCAATTTAAAGCTTGACAGATTGCCACAGTGCGGCTTGGTGGGCGCAAAGTAGGCGTGGTCGTGCAGCTGCAACAAAATGGCGCGCATAAAAATGGTGCATGTTTTTCTTTTTGTTACTGCAGATTCTTTTTTCTATTTGATTTTTCTTTATTTTTTCACATTTTATTTTTGCAAAATATTTTCACTGGCATTTGAAAACAGAAGAAAAATGAGAAAACAGAGAAAGAGGCTTGGGTTAAGTGTCAGCTGAAATAAGGTCAAGTTGCAGTTGGAGTCTGCAGCACTTGCAAGGCGCCGAAAGAGTTTCAACAGCAATTAATAAGCACCAACACTTAAACAGTCAAAAATCTGGCATAGAGTTTAAACTGTGGTTGCAGCTGAAGTTCATGGAGGCATGCAGACAGCCTGGCAGCATTGTGTGCTGTGGCAACAGTGTTTGGTTTGTTGCTTGCTTGCTTGCTGTTGCAACGCTGTTTGCGTTTAGGATTAGATTGCATAACGCGAAATCACTATTTGGGCACTAAGCAAGCTGGATTCATCCACTAAAAAAAGAAAATATATATAAGAAGATAAATAGAAATAATTTCCTTAAGACTAAAATATATTGTTGCAATAACTAATGTTCTATTCTTCTACAAAAACAAGAAAACAGAAATGTAATGTTTCAGTATTTTAAAGCATTTTTCTCTATTTCTTAATTGATTTCTGAGTGTGGGGCACAGGTGCTAATGGCTTAACGACCCGAATGACCTGCAGCATCAACAGCAGCTGTGACCCAGTTTTTAACGCAAATCTAACCGATTTTTATGGCCCATATTAAGTAGCTGCTGGAGTTTATTATGCCGCTTTATCGCCGTCTTTCAACCGCAATAAGGCCAATCGCCACGCAATTAAAACCAACAATAGATGAAGTCGCCACAAAAGCGAGCGTTGGCAGTTTGCTAACCGAGCCAATCAACGGGTTCAGCCACAAAGTGAGCGAAATTGAAAAGCAGGGAGAGAAAAGAAGAGAAGCAGAGAGAGTATTAAATGACAGCGGGATTTTCTTTGAAAGATGTGAGGCGAGGAAAACCACGACCAGGAAATGCACAGAAATCGCATTTTAACGCATGCAAATTGCCGGAGTCCACGTACTGGATGACTTTATTGCATTACTGTTTGTTGCACACAACTGAGACACGGACACGGATGCGAGGCAATTGCCACTTTGCACTGCCCAGCTGCCAAATTTGTGGAACGCGGGTGTTGAACAAAGTACTTAGTTGTTGCAGGAGCTGTATGCAACGGGGTCAATGGCTGACCTGTTTTGCAAATGGGTGGCTGGTAATGCAGTTGCAGTTTTTGCCCCATTGCCAATTTAGCAACTGTCTGTTTAAAGCTGCTGCTTCAAGTGACAAGCCCACCACCATCACCCATGCGACCACACACACACGACTACCAATACTAACAACAACAACACAGAGCTTTTGTGCTGGTTGCTGACACAAAGTAAATTTTGCATTGCAGCCTTTTAGGAGCCGCAGTTTTTTTGCAAAAACTGTCAAGTCAATGTGGCTCAGTCATTGGGGAGCTTGTAAAGAGAGTCGATGGGGTTGTGTGGAAGAGTAAGTTTTCATTTTGGTTTCCCTTGAAGCATCTATTTTGAATGTGCTTGGAAGCCATGGGCATGACAGGGGGCTTATTATTATAGTTATTGTTCTAATGCAGTACACTTTAAAGTCAAGATAAATATTACTCATACGCACACAATACACAATTTAATTGAATTAAGTAACAGTAAAATAAATCTTATTTGCATTTTGTTGTTAACTCAAATTGAAATACTTAAATGCAAAAAGAAAAGAAAGTTTTGAATGACATAGATCATTTATGTCGAAATGATGCTGTTTTTTGGAAGTCTATCACGTTCTAGCATAGCATTTATGAGTATTATTTAGCTAAAGCATTATATTCCCGCAACTAATCAAATATAATTTTTGGTTAATTATTATCATTACCTCACAAGTTGACACCGAAGCTTTTCGTAATTATTTTCCGGCTGTGAGAGTGAAGCTTCTGACTCTTGATTTGCAAACGTAGTTAACTGGTTAATTGACAACTTAACGGACAGTGGGATATTAAATTTTATATGAACTTAATGACATTTGTATATAAATATCGTATCTGCATCTCGTATTACTTTAAGTATTGTTCTCTTTTTATTTTCCATTAACGATACTCATTTCTGCTCATCTCTTGGCCAAAATTGTTCGAATAGCTAATTCTCAACAAAGCCTTTTACCCAAATTTTGTTATAAATCGCGAGTACGGCTATCAATACGGCTTTTTATTTTTATTTTTTTAAATGATGCATTTTCAAAACAAGCTTTAAATCATTTTATCTCAGATGTGATTTTATTTTTCACTGAACAAAAAATTAAAAATGCTTTCAAACTAATCGCCTTTTAATGCTATGAACCGTAAATTTGAGAGTATTTTTCTATGACCAGCATTGCTAATAGCAAAAAACGGACCCTTGTCAGCATCAGTTTGACGTGACAGGTTTTTTAAAAATAACTTTCATCGGATTTTGTTCCGGAAACTCTGCTTTCCGCTTTAGGCATAATGCAGCAAGCTAGATATGGAGTATTCTTTAACCATGTACTTTAAGCTAAAAAAAAAACAGTTCTTATAATTTCTCTCACTTGTTACCTTTATATTCTTAGGTTACTTTTTGCCGAATTTGCATTTCAAGTAACATGATACATACTCACAAAATTCAAACATAGTAATAACTCAACAGACAACATAAAACCCTTCTCCACATAGCAACTTCCATTCCTTTTATTTCTGTATGACGTATACGACACGTGCTAGCATTTAGTATACGTCAGCAAACTTGTATATATTTTGTCTGTGTTTGATATGTGTTTGGCATATGACAGGAGTGAGAGAGTATTGCATTTTTTGCATTTATATAACAAAATTAAAAGATAAGAAAAAAAAACATTTCATTCAAACAATGTGAATTAATCAAGCACTCAATTTGTTTTTCACTATCTATCTTTTTTACAGATAAACAAAAACACGCAGAACAACAAAAATGTTGGGGAACGCAAGCGTTGGATACATGATCCGTCAAGTGAGTAGAAGTCAAATGATGAAAAAATACACTTTAAATTGCTAGAGAAAAAAACAAATTTCATCATGATTTAAATTATGTTATTTAAATGTTGCTCAGGTGACCTTTGCCGGCCGTTAAACTGTAAGAAGCGTGAAATTTGCTTGCTGGAGGATGAGTTTAGCGCTGTGTGCGTGTCGAAAAAGGAGCTGCACAAGAATCGGTAAGTAGCCGCAGGTATAATTTGTTTTTCTTGGTATTTTTGTTGTTGTTGCTAATATTGTTGCTAAGAAACTTGATAAACTTATTAAATTAAAACTTGTTTGGCGTAGCGCCTATGGCGACTTAACGAACTCTTTTCTGACACTGGCCTTTCGCATTTCAGGGATGAGATAATTACGAAGGCCAAATATTTGGAGGAGGAACCCAAGCGGCGTGTCAATCAACAGGATAACGATAGCCAGGATGTTGAAGATATTAACAACGATGATGAGGACAATAGTAGCGATGGCGACAACAAAAACAACAACAATGCTGCAATCAATGTCCCGGCCAATGAGGAAAACAATGACGATGAAGACAAAAGCCTAAGCCTTGGCGATGATGATGAGTCCAAAGAGGATGATGTCTTCTATGAGAACAATATTGCTACCAGCGATAAGCAACAACAGCAGCAGCAGCAGCAGTTGCAGAAACCGGCAGCAGCTCAGCTGGATGATGATGAGGAGCTGGAGTAAGTATTTCGAGTATTTAAACTTTTGCCCCCCCGAGCCTTTCTTATCTTATTCTTGATTATTCTTATATCAATGCAATTCTTACATTTCATTTAAACAATTTCCATTTATTTTGGGTAAAGTCCCCTTAGACATTAAATTGGCGCCCCTTTACTGATTTGCATGACCGGCACGCTAATAACAAATTGTTTTATCGTGTATACAAATTTCACAACAAAGTTGCAGTGGATACAATGTTTGCCACGCATTTCATTTTGGGTACTACTTTTACTTCTTTACTGATTGTGATGCGTCATCGTCTAGTGTTGTTGTTGCTGTCGTTGTTTTCGGCTGAAACAACAGCCTAACGACCTTTTACCCTTTTTGTAGTCGTATCCCTTGAATTGTACAATATTACCGCTTTGACCCTAACCCAAATTGTATATTCGCACGCGAGCAAGCAAGGAATTCAAGAGTGTTTGTGCGTTTGTGGAGTGGTGTAGCAAGGTGCTACTGTGGAATGGAGTCAAAGTCGTTGGTTGCCGTAGGGCTCAAGGCTCAATTGGTTAGCTGATTGCTGTTTATAGCTATGGCTACAAGTTGGCCAACATTTCCGACGTGTTGACGTTCCGTGCCCAACTGTAGCGGAAAGTTGTTCACAACTTCTAAACATCAATATCCGTTCAAAGCAGTGCGCAAACTTCTGTTATTGACAAAGAAGTACGCTTGAAGCGTTATGCAACTCTCTATTTTAACTTTGTAACATTGAGCCAGTTAAATGTAATCGATAACAGCTGTCAATTTATAAAAAAGCTTCGCTGCAGCTGGCAACCTTTTGCTCTCAAAAACATAGTACTTGTAAGTAAACCATGTTTAGATTATCAGGCAAATATTGTATTCAGCTGTGAGCTTTGTTAATTTTTCAGCTTTTAAGCTTGTTGTTTATCCATTTGCTTTTTGTTTTCTGTTTAATTTCATGGTTGCTGCTTGGCACGTTCTGCGTTAGCTCCATGGGGAAAAGTGTGTTGTTGGTCCAGCAGGCAGCAGGTAGAATCCTTTCAGCATAGCGGAAAGCTTTTTTTTCCTTATCCGTTGATAGCAGTTTGTTGAGTGGAAAATTAATTTTTATGAATTTTGGTTTTTGTTATTCTTATTGCTGTAACAATTCTGAAATTTAATTTGGTTTGATCCCTATAAATTGGGTCGTGCGAATTTCAAAGTTTGAAAACAAACAACAATTTTCAATTGTATAATACTTTGCTTATACAAACAAACATTTCTATTACAAATCAAGCTTTCAAATTGAAAAAGCAGCCCCGGAAAATGTCCCAAAACCTTAATAAAAGTTTACAGCTGTTGGACTTTTTATTTTTTGTCACTTGCTCATTGATTTTTACGCAAATGCCGTAATAGGTCAGCGTTGAAGTGTTTTTTTTTTTTAAGGAAAATATACAACAAAATCACAGAATAAAATGTTATTTTACCGACCATGCCAAATTGAGTTACATAAAAATTGTGAAGCTCCAAGCGGCTTTTACATGAAAGAAAATAAATATAATTGCTTAAAAAATTTATATAGAAAACGAATTGATGTAGAAAATAGGAACAACGAAAGAAATTATTTAAAAATATTTTAAAAAATGTAAAGACATAAAATTGGAAAAAATATTAAAACCATATTCGTTTTGGTAACTGTAAGCATCTAATTAAATTTATCCTAAGATGTCTAAGTTAAAGATAGCAATTTTGATTCCATTAATGTTTGATAGATAGTAATTTTATGAGTATTTTTAAAATGTGTCATTTCTATATCACATAATGGCCCCAGCGTAATCTGTATCTATTGGCAAATCAAGAGTCAGGCCACACCTATTGATATTAAAAAAAAACAAAACAAAAAAGTGCCATTTGACATATTTCTCGCATTTTCTATTCAATTTGCCTTCGCAAGAATTTCGCTTTTGTGTATAAACAACTTGAACGAGTATCTATGTCAATGGCATAGACTTTGTGTGCCCCCTGCGATGGTAGCAGGGGGCCTCGTGCTGTTGTGCCCTGGGACACACAAAATCAATAGTTAGCACGAACAATTTATCTGGTATTCCGTGCTTGCGCTGGCGATGTTGCCTTGGTTCTCCATTTGGGCACAAGTCAAACAAAAGATTTGTTATGAAAGAGTGCGAGCCCGCAGCTAGGGGTGAAAGGATGTGTGAAGAGAGCTATCAACGGGGCACTTGTAATAGACCAAGAAGCAAAGCTCGCATACAACGTTAAAAACACGCACAAATACACATACACACACACAAAGACTCATAACTCATGTAGTCAGGCTTTGTTTCTTGCAACAATATGGCCCCGCTTGTGGTTGTAGGTGAGCTGGTGCACAGGAGCAAAAGGCTCGGGCAAATGGTGCCTTTTACATGCTGCTTTGATCCCTTTTGCAATGAACGCGGCACACACACACAACCTCAGCTGCTGCTTTTGGCAGTTATTCGAAACCACTGAGCTGCTTTTTGGTCTATGCACATGAAGCTGTCAGCAACATCAGTGGCTGTCCTGGTAATGCAAGAAGAGAGAGCCACCCAAAAACTTGTGCTTGATGCTTTCACAATCCCACGCTGCTCCACCTTTCTCACATTCGAGTGTGTTTTTGGTGGGAAATTGAAAGCAAATATTGTGAGTAAAATATTTACAAATTTTTATAGCAAAGGCAAACGGTATGTCGGCCCTATATATATAAATGTATGTACATATACATATTTTTATTTTTATGTACAAATTGTACAAAGTAACCGCAGCAGCCATTGACCCAAACTTACTAAATCATGTCATAAGCCTTTTACGGAATTTCAGAGTATATTTACACATGCCATTTTAAACGATAAAAACAAAAGACAGGAAAAAAATCTGTTCAAGTTTTCGATGATAGAATTTTTTAATTAAAATTGTCTTTCCATTTGATCCAAAATGACAAACAATCCCCTTACACACACCAACACACACATATAAAAAGATGGTCTGTCTAGTTTTGTCCAAACGAATTGTCTGCCTTGGCTTAGCTATGAAATGGGTTAGCTTAAATGGCCATGTAAAATGGCCGTCAACAAGCTTGGGCAGCACAATAGCTTTGAAATAGTTTCAAGTACTTTTTTTATTTTATATTGCAGGAGCATTTTATTCAAATAGTATAAAAAGCACAGTTGAATTTTAAAATATACACATCAGTATTGTTCTTGCAATGAGAATGCAAACTCAAATCATTTTTAATGAATAACAATTGCTACAACTCTCAACAAAAAAATATGTGTGTACATAACATATATATTTGAGTAGAGCCCGAAATTTTAATTACTCAAAGCGAAGCTTAAGTGCCTAATTGATAACGATGTTGAAATACAATCAGAGTTCTCAGTTGCATTTACATACCGTATTTTCGTTAGTCAAATATTGAAACTCAACCACTAAAAGCGACTGCCAATTAAAGCTGGCAAAATGTTCAACAATTATCAATTTTTATATATTTTCAACGACTTAAAATCCAATCTACTGAATAAACACGCTGAATTACCATAGCCGTAAGAATAATTTAAACATTCTTTAGAGAAAGGCAAAAACTTGTGTGTTTAAATAAAAAGTAAGTAAATAAATTCCTTCACTGTCGACTGTAGCCTCCTGCTCGAAGCAAGCCAATAAAAATCATTCGAGCAGTGGCAAAAAATTACCTTTGTTTTTCCAATACCCCTGTCGAATAAATAGAGAATATGACAGTAACAGCGGACGCAACAATTAATTGAATTATTTATTTATTCAACTTTATATACATTGTGTGTAAGAAATAATAAATTGTTTTTTTGACTGCAAGAAGCAACAGTTTTTTTTAACGCTTTTGAAGCTTAAAAGTATATTAAATATTTTTAACTAGAAAAACTGCTAGGCCAACATATCATCAATAATTTATGCTTTAAGTTCGCTTGTCAGAGTACTTTGCAGTCGGTTTATTCAAAATACTACAGTTGCTTACACGCAAGACAACAATTGTTGTTGACAATGATTAATATTTAAATCAACAGGATTGAGAAGCAAACAAATAAGTGTGAAAATTACAAATAAATAAATAAAAATTTTTCACAATTTTACATTACAATTGCATTTGCTGAATAAATAAAGAAGCATTAATTCATTGGTAAGGGTGTACAAAATATATACCTACGCGAATAAAATCTGCATTTACTTTTATTTTGAAGTGTTAATAACCGTGGTTTTAATACAGGTTTCATTTATATTGTAAAGTACATAGAAAGCAAGGCTTGAACAAATTTTTATTTTCATTCGTGACTCAAAATTTCTAGTTAATGTAGACAAAAATCTTAAGCCTAAAATTATTTTCACATTTAACAAATCTAACGTCAAAAGTATAAACATGATACAGCTGCAGTTCAATTACAAAATTGTTGATTTTGTTTCTTTCAATCGCGTTTTTCTGACATTTTAAATATTTGCACAAATTATTAAAGGCAAAAACACAAGCTGATGCCATTTGCCTTGTACCTGGAATATTAAATCGCCTGTGATCTCTGTATCTGTCTGGGTTTCGCTTGTGCGAGTGCGTGCGTTGCATATTAAATTAATATTTAAATAAGGCAACACACACAGGTCTCTCTTTGTCTCCCATTTCTCTCTCTCTTTCTCTCTTTCTCTATCTTGACTGGGCGAGTTGATTTGCATAAAAATTAATTTTGCATGTCATCTACTATTTGTTGTTTGCAGCTGGCTTTTATTTCACTCTGCTGAGCTTTCTTTAGTGATTCTATCTGACTGAATAAGTTTCTTCTTATTTATTTTTCTAACCCAACTCCCGATAGCAACTGCAAGCCGTGTCCTGTTGCCAAGCCAACGTTCCTCTGTGGTGCCGACAACAGAACCTACTCATCACTATGCAGATTGGATTATCACAATTGCATACATTCGACATCTATACGGATCGCCTGCAAAGGATTCTGCCCCTGCAAGGGTAAGTTACACAAATACACACGCACACACACACACATACTATGACATTGACAGCTTGATAACCGGACCAAGTGCCAGTGCCAGTGCCAGTGCCAGTGCCAGTACCAGTTGCCAAACCGAACTGGAGTGGACCGCATAATGAGCTTGAGGCTGGAATATGGCCAGCAAGTGCGGTTCGGAGGCCATTGAACAGCAGCCATCTAAATAAATAGCATGCATATATAGCTTTCAGCTTTCAAAATGAAAAAGCAAAGCAGCTACAACAAATTGTGCAAATTGCAACTGTGGCAGTACAATTTGTTGGCTTTAAGGCTCGGTCAATCTTTCAATTTATTGCCTCAAATTGGCACCGGAGCATCATATCAATTGTTAAATATTTAATAATCCGTTGAACAAGTAGCGCCATTGTTCTTAAGCTCAGAATACGCCAAGGGGATGAAGCAGCAGGGGTGGGGTAGGCACTCAGCGAATCAGCCATGCTGCAACAATAACAACAACAACCACAACTTCAGCTGCAACGTCAAGCGCATTAATTTTAAATTTGCACAGATGAAAGCACATTTGCAAGCACTCTTGCTATTATTGTGTTCGTTGTTGTTGTTCTGGCTTTAGGCTGGGCCATATACGAAAAAAAAAAATATATATATATATATATATACATAAATACAGAGTTAAAAAACAAGCAGCATCAAATACAAATGACGCCTCAGTGACCAGGCGCCAGGATACGAAAAGTTTATTTTGCCTTGCCAAGCTGATTTCATGTCGGCCATTTTGCCTCGATTTGCAGAGAACAACGATGGCAAGCGACTGCAACGAATTGGCGACCGTGCTGGCTACAACAGCAAATACAACAAAAAGATCAACTTGGACCAGCAGCAGCAGCAACAGCAACAGCAGCTCAAGCAACAACAACAACAGCAGCAGGCCTACAAGGATAGCAGCAACAACAACATAATGATGAACAGCGGCAATGTTATGGGCAGCAACAACAATGACTTCAATACCATCATGAATGTAAGTGAAACTGAAGCAGGTTGTTAAGCAAACATACACATAATATGCCTTAAACGATTCCAACAACTCAACAGGATAAGGAGGACAACAATCGTCACTTTAATCATATTAATTCCCAATTCACATTCACGCCTGAGGAAATCAAATATGATAACAAGCATTACAAGTACCTCAAGTACACAGCCTACAAGAAGGTAAGAAGATGTATAAAAATCATTTAAGTTTATTCAACAGATTGTAGTTTAATTAAATTTGTAAATATCAAGTAATCAGAACTCTTACTTTTAGCATTTAAATTAAAACCTTTCTATATATTTAAGGATGCCAAGTATCAGGAAGATAAACGCAAGATGCGCAACTACAATGAAAACGAAGTGGTCGAAAAGCAATCACAGAAATTTAATAAGAACAACAACCCAAGCGGTAAGCAAATCTAAAACATTTCTTAGACAAATACGCAATCAATTTATATGCCATTGAAACGCTTAAAGGCTTCCCGTCGAAGTCGGCCGAATGCAAGCCGCAACAATTGACTGCCATTGGTAATCGTTTACTCGACTGGTTCTCCGTAATAATGGCCGATAGCAAGAAGCGTCGTCAGCATAGCCAAAAGTCCAAGGCACATTTCCCGCCTGCCTGCAAGACCGAAGCCAAGTGGATGTTTGGCCATTTAGATTTGAACAACGATGGTCTTTTGTCGCTCCAGGAGATGTACGATCTTGAACATGATCAGAATGAGCGTTGCATTAAGCCATTTATTGACACCTGCGATCTGGACCAGGATAGCTCGATTAATACCCGTGAATGGTGCCGCTGCTTTGAGAAGACCGATCGTCCTTGTGCCGCGGTGCGACGAAGAATCGCTGGCGACTTTGCAGGTGAGATAGGTACAGGTGGAAATTTCTCTAGCTAACATAACACTAATATACGTTTTGTTCTCTCCATATATTCTCTATTTGAGTTTGGTGTTGTGTTTAAGTTTTGATGTGTTTTGATTATGAAAGACCATTGCAGATATCATTGATGAAATAAAATTATTGTTAACTCGATTAAAAAAATGTTGGAAAATGTAAAAATAAGTTAATGAAGAATTGATCTTGGGAAAGAAAGCTAAGTAGATATTAACATATGATTATGTCCGTCTGCTGAAGCTTAACACCAATCTAAATAACACAATTGATATCTCATTTGATTCAAAAATCAATGAAAGAAAAGTTTTGAATATAAAAAAATATTCTTCGATGTTGGCATTTGACCTAATTAGTTCAAAGTTTATTTGTGTACAGATGCATTACCATTCAGAAATATTTTTATAAGGATTCCCCTATTTTCGCTATATATATCTGCAATGGTTGTTAAATCTTTGCCGTAGATCGGTGTTATTTCTTTTGATTTTAATAGTGAAGCGTCTGTAAAATGCAAAACACCATTCAAAATCAACAATAAGAACCAATGTCTAACACAATACTGCAAAAGCGGGTAGCTACTAGAAGCGTAAACTGATTTAACTTTTCCGTTTCTGGGCCCTTTTATAACTCACCTCCTACACTCTGTTTTCTTTAATTGTCTATCTGTTTTGAAAACACAATCTTTTGTCTCGCTTTTTGCGCTTTCTGTTCTGTTTATGCTGCTTTACACTCTTTACACTACGTTTAACCCATTTTAAAATATAATCAAGGAGCCTGAATGAAATATATATACTCACACACTTAACATACATACACACACAAACACACCCACACACCTAGAAGTAGCCACAGCAAACTGTTTAAAAGGACACCATTTTTTTTTTGTTGCTTTTGTATACTTGTTCTCTATTCGCTCCCGCTTTTCCCGCTCTCGTTTACCATTTACCTTTTAGCCAAATGTAACTTTTAAGCCAGCAAATTAAACACTCTTAACAACAACACAACACAACACAGCAACAAAAACTTTTTGCCTAATGCCAGTGTTTTTGTTGGCCCATTACAAACTTTAACTACATAATTACCTTTTTTTTGTGTCTGCCACGTTTCTTTTTTTCCAACACGACCCAAAAAGTGCAAACAAAACAAGCGCTATACAATGAAAACACAAAAAATATATACATATATATTTATATATAATAAGAATTTCGCTTGTGCTGCTTACTCATTTACGACTGGAAATTATGCAGACTTACTAAATTTTTGCGCATTTCTATTGTTCTTCTACTTGTTGTTGTTGTTGTCGTTTGTTTGTCGGCATCTATACTAATTAGGCGCATACGCACCCGACTGCGATGTACAAGGATTCTACAAGCCAACACAATGCCACAACTCGGTAGGTGTCTGTTGGTGTGTGGACAAGCATGGAGTTGAATTTGCCAACACACGCACACGTGGCAAGCCCAACTGCGGTAAGTATAAGTAGAATTGTTCTTGACATACTTACTAAATGTTGAGTAGTATACACCTGTGTGGGAAATATTTGCAAACCCATATCGGCTATTAGCTGTAGCAATTAAGCTCTTTAAGCTGTTTTTTGATTAGTTCAATATGGCTCATTAATAACATAAGCGCCAGCTTATAAAGCTTACGATGCAACGTGCCACATGGCGTATACTTAATCAGTTGGGCAGGCCAAAGTGAGTTTGGACTTAAATTTTGAAGTTATTCGAGCCGAAAAGTTATCCCACATAATTAAGTTTTGCTATTAATATCACACAAACGCCACACCCTTTCTGCAAGTGCAATCGGAAGCTGACGAAGGGAGAAAGCAAGAAAGAGAGTTTGCCGAAAAACGTATTAAATATGCACGCTGAGCCTAGGTAGATTAGTGATAAATCTGCTAAAGCTCTTTCGAATATTCATTTAAGATTTATGTTCATGTTGATTACTCCCCGGCAGACCATCGTTCGATATGTTAACATAAATTTAGGACCCGGTAACAGACAGGCATCTATACTATAAGGCAGACTATTAAATGTAATTTTACGTTTTCCCATTTGTGCGCGCAGAGACCGTGGTAAATAATGCCGCCTCGCTAACATTCGATGATGAGGACGAAGGTGCCGATGATGAGGACAGCGCGGAGGGCAGTGCCGATCAAATGCTGGTCTTTTAAACGCAAAAGCAGCCAACTGTTAAACGATGACCAGGAGCAAGAGAAATAATCACCAGCAAGTCGTCGAATTCAATCAGCGGGCATTACTGCGTAAGCGTTAAAAACAAAAAACTTAATATTATTAAAATGACTACAAGCAAAACAAAATGAATAAAAAGGATGACAATTTAAAAAGCTAAGAAAATGCGAAAGAAATAAAACAAAACATAAATGTGCAGTAATTAATTAAGAGTTTTCAAATAGAACTACAACTAGTACATTATAGCAGCGTATATTTAGCAGCAAAATCAACACTCGCAAACAAAATGTTAGAAGTAATAAATACACAATTAAACAAAAAAAAAAACAAAAACAAAAACAAAACAAAACTGAACTCAAGTGTCATTGTTTGATTTGCTAATGTCGAATGGGAATGATATGAAAATGTGGCATAGTTCAGGGCGCAGTGCACGCAAAATTGGTATTAGAAAAGCAACAAAAAAACATGCTTAAATTAGCTTATATATTAAATACATACGTATATAACGCTATCCGTATACACACACACACATTGTTCAGGGTTTATTTACCCACAAAATACACAATCTAGCAAAATGGCACAGCAAACAAAATTTGTATAACTAATACCTTGACCTCCCCATGGCTCCTACAACCACACAAACAAACACACATACACACACAGAGACAGACACACACTTGTTTTTAAGGCCAAAGTTATGCTTCTGTGTCTGAAGTAACGGTTATTTAATACCAACGCTTTCTGTTATTGCACGCGATTCCGTCTTTTAGCTTTTTAAGAGATTGGTGTATACATTTTAAATGTGTTTTTATTGCCATTTCTACTTCTGTGCTCATCTGTCCTATCACAAACAAATACCAAAATATAAAAGCATACACACACACGCTAAGAATTCCGCCCAAGAAATACATATACATACATTTATGTGATAGGTTTTAAAAATAAAATCAAAGTAAATTATGAATAATAAAAAGAGGAACTGGAACAATTGCTTAAAGATTTACAGTTCATTGCACTTTGCAAAATAATTTCTGTACGCTTTTTTGTGACACGCAGCTACAAATTGATATCTAAACAAAAAGTATGCGACTTAAGGACCCAAAGATCTACAGCAGAAGAAGCAGTGTTGGAAAACACTAAATAAATACACTTACATATGTTCTAAGCATAATCGCATTCATGTAGAATTACTTAGCGTACTGCATACCAAAACTGTAGTGGAAGAGTATAGCCAGCGTGGGTAAGCCTGGTCCATCATAGCCAGCATTCTTAAGAGATTCCTAAAATTAAAATAACATATATGCACTGCTTTCATCCAATACGTAGTAGCAGCAACATCATGAATTCCACAAGAATAATTCAACACACACACACACACTGAAAAAAACATTTTGCGTTTGCAAACTAAAAAGAAAATGGAAATATACACAAACTTGAAATTAATATATACATTTTATTAAGTACATTCAACTTGCAACCAGGCACACCGCAAAGACATCTACAAATTTCAAACATACATCATATTAATTAATAAACGGTTATAAACGTAAGAAAAAAAACAATGCTTGAGCATGTCTACGAGTATATAAAAGCATAACTGTATATGCATATACATATATATATATATATATATATATATAAATGATTATATAAATAATATGTTTAAAATGTATGTAATTTAAAAAAAAAAAGTCACTCAATTAAGCGGCAGTAAACAGTAAAATCAACTTCAATTTAATCCCATTTCACAAACATCAATTTTGTGTAGTGCATTAATACGTTGTTTATTATTTTTGTTTTTAACCTTGCTTTTTTACAAAAATCAAATTTTTTAAAACATTATAAAAGAAATATGCTTGCAATAATAATATCACATAGCAAATTATAGTAGAAGAAAAAAATAAAAAATAAAAATACTTGGAAAATAAACAACTGCGCCTGACAAGCCAAAATTGGTTTTACATAAATCTTTATTATATAGCAAAAATTGATTACAAAGAAGAAAAACAAAAAGTAATATACATTTAATCATTTGTGAGCAAGTGCAATTGTGTTTTGGCTGCATTTAAAACTTTATCGCGTGGTGTAATCAACATTTTAAACTGACTATATACAAATATTCATATACTATGATCACGATTGTATTTATGTATGTATTTATATGTGGTGGTGTATTAAGCAAATTGCATTAATTCTAGCGAGCCAAAACTCAAGAATATATTTAAAGTTAACTAACAATAAACAGCAACGTTTACTTTGGCAATCCAAATTCAAAAAAAATAACTTTGTTTGATCTTTGAAAAATAGTTATTGTTTATATATAATTTCCTGACTTTTGACGCATATTTATTCAATATAGTACGAAAATGTTTTTAAAAATATTTTATTCAATCAAACATGACATATATACGTAATATATGCATTTTGAATAAATTTCTTAAGAAATTAGATCGTTTTTTTAATTAAAAGAAAGAACATACACTCAAGCGCTTTACGTTTTTTTTATTGTTTAATAACATAGCCATATGTTTTTATTTATACAAAAATAAATATATATATATATACAAAACGATGAAACCAATAAATATTATTTAATGCAATTTCAATAAATTAAAGTGAGTTTTTATTCCAAAAAATATAGAAAGAAAATAAAGTTTGTCAACAAATTCGCCGTTCTAACGAAAATAGATTTTAAACCACAAAAGCAATTTAGATATCTAATCAGTTTATTTGTTTTAAGCTCTAATCTTAATTGCTGTAGAGTCTTTAAAACAAACTATGCCAACTTTTGACATTTAAACGGACTTCCAAACTAACCGACTTCGAGCCAAGAATGTGCACAACCGACAGTAAATTTGTAGCGCTAATTTTATGCGCGCACAAGCAGCTAGGCGAAAAAAAAAACAAATACATAAAAGAACAACCACAACAACAGCAATAACAAACGGCAAGAGCAACAAGCGAACAAAACAATTATGGCACAGATTTAAATAAATTTTAGTTTGTAGGAGGGGGCGATAAAGTCGCCTCGTTTCATTGAAAGTTCACACGCTAGTTGCCATTGCGGCAGCGTTAGGAAAGCGAAGGGGTCAAAGTGGGCGATATTGTTGTTGTTTGTATTATGTGTAGTCGTATTCGTATTGTCAAGGGTGCAACTGGCGGCAACTTAAGCGTGCTGTACAACTACAAAACGGAAGTTGGCAGCAACAAGCGACGAGTGAGAATGAAGCGAGTGTCAAACACACAAAAACACACACATGGCTTGGACATGGCACAAACTTTGAATTAGTCACTTAATCACTCAAACTTAATGCTGTCTGATTATTTTTATGCAGTGTTAAATAGCTAAGACTTTTGGTAAATTTTTGCTGTTGGCAGAGACTGTTTAATTTGACACACTCACACAGAAATTGTATTATTTCTAGTTCTATTTTAATTGTGCGTAAGTACACCGAAAGAAAAAGATCTGCAAAGTCAAGTGCCTCACATTAACTGTAGCTATTATTAAAAGTTATTTTTTAGTGCAAACTTAACATAATTTTCATACAGAATTCTAAAATCATACTTATGTACTTAAGGTAAGTAAGTGTAAGCCATTCCAAAGTTAATTTTAGACCTTAAAACGTGATTTGAAACTTAACATACTGGTTTAAAAAATGGTATTTGGATAAATAAAGGAACTTAAGAATCGTTCTTGAAGTTATTATTTTTTTTTTTTTCTTTTTTTTTGGATTTTTATCGCTGTTCTAATTTTAAGGTATCTATGATTTTTCTAAGTGTCACATTTGCATAATTCAGTGATTTAAACAATGTGACAAGTTGCAGCACCGACTGCTCGCCTGCTCCGCCGTCGCCCTGGTTAAAGCATTCAAGCGCAAACTTTAGACTTAGTGCTTTATGGCCCGCACACCCTTCCTTCCTGCCTAGCAGCTAGACAGCCAGTCTGACTGACTGACTTGCTGTTGGCCTGTCTGACATGAGTGTGAGTTTATTTATGTGTATGTGTTTGGGCGAGTGTCAGTGTCTCATTGTTGCTGTTGCTGACCCCACTTAAGACCCGTTTTTGCCACCCTTTTGTCTGACTTTTTGCCATTTTTAATTAGGCAAAGTTTCGTCATGTGGGCGACAAAGGTTAATTTTTCTACTGCGTGCATACATGTGTGTGTGTGTGTGTGTATTTCGTGTACAAACGCACACGCATAAGTTTATAAATATGTATTTATTTATTATTTTATTTGTTGTGTGCAATTTTGTATATTTTGTTTCTTT
This sequence comes from Scaptomyza polygonia, assembly GCA_035044585.1. NCBI lineage: Eukaryota > Metazoa > Arthropoda > Insecta > Diptera > Drosophilidae > Scaptomyza > Scaptomyza polygonia. Next base: position 1,495,332 of record JAWNNU010002156.1, read on the forward strand.
ACCTCACTCAAGCGTCACTTTGCGACGTTGCTGTTGTTTACAGGCCACACACTCACTCAACTACTCACACACAAACACACTATTGCTACTGTTTATTTTTTATAGTTCAAGGTGAAATGCAACACTTTTGTATAGGGCGCACGTGCAACTAGCCACGGCATTTTGTTTTTACTAGTGTACAAATTTTAAAGTCATATTTTATTGTGCTCTTGTTATTTGCATGGCGTCATTTGGGCCAACGATTTAAGGGGAGTTATTGCAACATGCATATAATAAGTACGTATACACGTGAAATATACATATGTATATATGTAGTTTCTGTATTTTTCTCTTTGTTTTACTGTTTGCATGCAATAATAATTTACAGCGACCTTGCCAAGCAGAGTGCATGCCTTATGAATTATTACGTATACGCAACGCGACAAAAAACCAGTCGAGTAAAAGCAAAATGCAAAAGATGGAAAAGCTGCTCGCCACTCAAGGTAAAAAAATTACTGCAATTGGTAATTAAATGAGGTCAACAAACAACTAAGTTAAGTTTTCCTACCGCACTTATTAAATTTAATCGTCCTGGGATAGCATTAACTTTTACAGACTGTGTGTAAGCAGCTGTAGACTGAAGTTGACCCGATGCAAAAATTTAAAAAGTATGCAACGCTTTACACGATTTGTAGTAGTTGTTCTAATTAATTAATTGCGGTATCATTCCATGTTTATTGTAAGAAATTTGTTTAAACTGATTTTGGGTCGCGGGTCGCGGATAGCGATCACCTTTCTTATGGAGTATACAAGAAGACAAACTATTAAGCAGATTTGCCAACAGGGGTATCCAATATCGGGGCTAGGCAGACGACATTGTGATAATAGCTCGGGGCAACTATGAAGAAACTCTTTGTGACTCTGTTCAACTGAGACTTAGGATTACTAAGTAGGGTGTAGGGGGATTGGTCTCAACCAGACGATTCAAGTTACAAAGGAATAGGGAGATTAGATTGGGGTGATTGCAGATAAGGCACAGCAAAAAATCACTGTGCACAAACAGCTTTAAAAGCTACAAAGAATGGCAGGTGTAGGAATCGCAGGAGCGATGAGGACCTGTTTTACATCGGAGCTAGAGGTTCTATTGAAGATAACGCCACTCCATCACACAATTAGGCTTCAACAGAAGGCAAACCTTTTAAGAATGTCCGTTGAAGGAGTTGGGAGAGGACATATTCTTAGTCTTTTACAGGCAAATATGCTATCGGGTGAACCTCAACTACTGGCACAGCCAAGGGACGAAATGAAAGCCGAACACGTGTTCGGTCAAATGTTTCAAGTTCACCTCTGTAACAAAAAGGAGTGGACATCTCTAGAAGAGTTCCGCAACATGAAGCCACACACCATTAAATGGTACACCGATGGATCCCTAACGCAACAAGGCTCCGGTCTTGGTGTGGTAGGCCCTCGGCTAACTTACCACGAGCCCCTAGGTAGGTAAGCCAGCATATTCCAAGCTGAGGTATGTGCAATAGGAAGGTGTCTTATCCGATAGCCCAGCGGCAATAATGGCACTTCGTTTGACCAAAATCAGGTCAAAGGTAGTTCACGAGGTACGAATCAAGCTAGTCACTCTAGGATCACAAAATAGGCTTGCCCTAAGATGGGTCCCGGGACATGTCGACTTAGCTGCGAACGAAGAGGCAGATAAGCAAGTAAGACTGCGGGCAGCGACACCCCTCAAAGGACCTGAGCCGTACTGTACTGTAGGAAGAAAGGAAAGGACACTGTAGACAAAAAGGACACCTAGCAAAGCTAGGCATAGCCAGCAGCAACATTTGCAGATTCTGTGGAACGGAAGGAGTTTCCTAATTGCACATTATAGCAGAATGCGTAGCGTATTAAGTAAAAGAAGTAGTTTTCTAGGAAAACATATTGTGCAGCTTAGCGATTTAGAAATCATCGACCTAACAAGGATACACCACCTGGACCTGCTGGAAGAGCTTTAGGCCAAGAAGGGGCACAATAGATCTGTTTTTTCGCAGTGCATTCACCCCCCCATATAATAATAATAATAATAATAATAAATAGATTTTGATGGGCGAGTTTTTTGTTAAACTTTATGTTATAAGACATATATATATTTATTAATGTGAACATGTATAATAAAATACAAATATTACACGAAGTTTTGAACACAATCTAGTTTTTTTTAAATTAATACTGGCCGAAACGAATGCAGAATATTTTAAGTTGTATATGAAACACAACGGTCTTATAAGCCGTAGAAAAATCAAACACATTAAATATATATAAATTAATATCACTAAAAAATATCAAGCATTTCGACATTGTCTGTGGTTAGCTGGTGGCTTTCTTGTTTATGCAGATGAAATTATTATTTTTTCACAAAATTATTGATAGCAAATACATTGCTTTCTTTTTAAATAAATGGTTGGTGAATTGATAGCTTTATTCGTGAAAAGCAAATTGGCAATTTAATTTACAATTTCTTGCCAGTATTTATACCAATTAAATAAGCACAGCATTTGTACGCAATTTAACTTCGTTTAATTTCAACTTGTAACAGTTTTGTAACTCTAAATAAGCCTTCTACTATACATTTCTGCACAAATTCTACAAACCAACTTGCTACACACAAATATATCTGTATGTAAGATTCATTCATGCTAAATTGAGCAATTGCATGTTAGCTATGTACCTTTGTGCAGTATATTCGTATTACTTACATTTTGATAAATGTGAACACACAAATAATAATAATAATAATAATAATGTCCGCCTCAGTAGGGCTCTTTTGACAATGTAACTACTATGTAAGGCATTTGGACACAACAACATCGTTGTCGTCGCTCAAGCAAATCATATGGGGAGTCTACGCAGCTGATGGCGACCTTGACCAACTTGCCAATAAAACAAATTTCAAATCGTACTTGCCACAAAAGGTAACGCACAAGACGCACACGATGCTGACATGACCGCCAAATGCCAGGTAATTACATATGTAACTAATTAGAAACTAGCAAAAAACAATTACTTACACAGTTGCGCATACGCCATGTGTAACATGGGTTCCAAAGAAACAATTTGCTGGAATCAAGCGTGAATGACTTGAATTTGTAACGGTTAACAATACAAATCAACAACGACGCTACATATGTAAATCAACCATCTATCATTGGACAACAACAATAGCAGCAAGAACAATCGTTGTCAACGGCAAAACCACTGAACTGTTAAAAGTGTCATTGAATACAACAACAACAGCAGCAGCAACAACAACAATGTGCAAACAGTCGAAAGATATACGGAAAGTAAGCTACATGCATGGCTAGATGCGATGGCGCGATAGATACATAGATATATTTTACATACACATGCTTTGGGGCACTACCTGATCCACGAGCTATACGCAACGCCCAGCGCACCCTTCCCGCCCCACTTCGATTGTCGTGGCGTGTGCGTTAAATAGTTTTGTTTATTGCACATTGTAAGCAAGCCAGCGAGCAATTTGGTTGAGACTCGAGTATCCCACTGAGTGTGTGTATAAAAATACTAAAACCCCAAGCAGCGATCTAATCAGCAGCGAACAGCAGCAGTCATCAGTTAGCGACGTTGACGTTAACATGAAATTTCTCATACGCTCGGTTAGCCGCGACGTCGACGCTCGATCGAAGCATTCATATCATTTGCTCACACACACAAATGCACTCTCAAGTGTGTGTATGTGCAAGTATGTCTACCTGGCTTGAAAGCGCTTTGAGAGTCGCAGCCTCTGCTATTTGCAAGTCGAAAGTCGCGCTCGGCAGACGTGCGATTAAAAACGCGTGCAAAGTGCATTTTTTGGCTAATGGATGTGCGAAATTAAACAAACGATTAAAACAAATTTGATACAAATTATAACAAAAACAGTATGATAAAAAAAGAGATTAACATCAGTTTGGGCAATTCAAATCCGGCATTTACTTTAATTGGCCTAATTGACATTTTCAGGGCAAAAGTGCACGATTCTCGGCTTATACAAACATATGTATAAATAAAGATACATATATGCAAATAGAAGTAACATTTTTTTGTTGTTGCCTCCGGATACGTGCATAGATTCAAAATTTTATAGTGTGAAATTGTGTCAAACAAAATCGAATCAATTCTGATTTTATTTTTTTTTTTTATATTTTACGTGCATTTTGTGCCCATCAATAATAATTTGCAATGCTATAAAAAGAACTGCACAGCAACAACAACAGCAAAACAAAAACAATGGCTAAATCAGATTGGATAACACAATGGCCATGCAAATTATTATTTACAACAATCATGTTATTGATGCTGCAGCAAAAACATACTATTGGTAAGCAACAATTTTGGCTAATAGCAGACATTACAAACTTTGTATTGTTTTTATTAGTAGAATGCGTACTTGCGAGTATAATATGGCTTTAAGTTCAAGTGCCTTGAACAAGGTAGTAATTTTTTACAGTGCACTAAAAAAAAACATCGTTAACATCTTAGGCAGAAAACATTTAAAATAAAAGATTAAATAAGTGTAATTTTCTAATAACATAATTAAAATTTTCAAATTTGCATTTCCGCAAAAAGCTTACATAAAACTAAAAATGTAAAAATATTAAATTTTAAGGCAAGCTAGCTTTTATACTCTGTTTTCAATATAAACAAGAACAAGAAGTATTAAATAAACTGGATAAACAAAAGTACAGAATATTTCGAAGCAAAGCAATTGAGTAATAATTCTGTCAAAGCTGTCAAAATTGTCTTTACTCGAACAACGGAGAGGACTCAAAGTTTAATTGGGTTGATAAAACTTAAGCCACTTTTAAATAAATACTTCGAAAATATGAAAACAATAAATTTTCGTTTAACTACAGAGCAATGTCAATACCAGCGTTAAAGCATTTTTCATTGTTTTATTTTTTTTTTGTATTTCATTTTGTCAACTTTTTACTGACTTGATGCATCTAATAAATTATTATTGCACTTGAGATTTGCATTACATGGCAGAACCTTTACAGCCGCTTGCATTTGAGATAGAAAAACCAAAATAGAACAGATCAATTTACAACTGGGTGCTAGAAAGAGAGAGATATTGTATGGAGTGGGGTGAGGTGGAGGGGTTGGTTGGAACGCGGCATACAAGTTTAGCTTGAGAGTGAATCTGTCGATGATTCTTATAACTGAATGCAGTTCTCAGCTGTTGTAAACAATTGTTAAGCTGCTTCTATAAGCCATTAATTAGATGGGGAAATAGTACATGATTTAATTGATTGATTAAAATAAATTTTAACAATTCCGTGAACTGCCCGGGGTTATAGGGAAAAAAGCTCTTACATTTTCACTCAAATAATTAATTGTTAAGCTATGCATTAATATCTCAAATTATACGCATCGATGATCAAGAATTCTCGTACTTGATTTGTAAATGCGAAATTGATATGCACAATAAAATAAATATATGTATGTATATTTATAGTGCTTAGATAATATTCACATTCCATATTAAGAGCTAAGTGCTTAGTGCAATTTGTGAATTTTTTGTTAGCTGTCATTCAGTTTATCGGAATTTTTTCTAATATTTTCATATGTAGATGCATTGCTGCTCAAGTGTCCACTGCATCAATTGCAGTTGCAAAAAATTGTCGGATTTCGACCGCCACTGGAATATCTCAATGAACGGAATTTGATTTATGCGCCACCGATTGCCAGCAATTTTAAAGATCGTGATCGACGCAATGGGAAATATGAGCCAATTAAGTCTGATGTTGATGTTGATGATGAGCAGCCGGCTAGTCAGCTATGTTGGCTCAGTTGCACTGAAGATCCCGATTGCATAGCCTATGTACATCTGCTGGATACCAATGAGTGTTATGGCTACTCATATTTTGAGCGCAACTCTCGCTATCTGGCCATTACGGACGAGCTGCCGCTGGTGGCCGATGCCGAGGCCATGTTCTACGAAAAGAGCTGCCTCCGTGGTTAGTGTTGTATTATTAGACCGGATAGTGGGCGTTGCGAAACCTTGACTAACTCATATGTGTTGTTGTTGTTCACTTGCAGTGCCCGATGCGTGTAAAGGTCGACGCTGGGCTTTGACCAAAATTCCGGGCAACAGTTTGGTTTATCATGGCAAAAAGACAATTTCGACGCTGGTCACGCGTCGTGAGTGCGCCGAAAGATGTTTCTTTGAAACGCAATTCAAATGCCTGTCCGCATCGTTTGCGCCATCGTATCGGAACAATCGTGAGCGGTAAATTGACAGTTTCTACAAAATAAACAAATTAATTGCCTTTGTTATGCATTTTTAATGCGAATGCTTTTCACTCGATTATGATGATGATGATGATATCACTAAACAATAAAGTGAAGTCATAAATCATTGTAACTTGTCCAAAACATCTGTACTATCTATAACTTATCAATGTCTAACACAGATTTCGCAATGGGGAACGCTCTAAAATGCCACGACTTACTCTGGGCCGCTGCACCCTCAGTGACAAGGACAAATCCATGCAGCCGGACGCTTTTCGGGCAGCTCCGTACGACGAGGAGTACATGGAGAACCAGTGCCATGATCGACCCATTGAGAATGAAAATTGTTCGTATGAACTGTATGCCAATAGCAGTTTCATCTATGCGGAAGCTAAATATTTGGGCCTATCCCAAAAAGAGGTGCGGCCCTTCTACTATTCAGTCATGTAGCGCTTGAGCTGTTGCGCATTATGATTCTAATCGATACGTTTTTGTTTTGTACTTTTGATTGATTGATGACCTTTTCCTTTGTCGTCTCTCTGTGCTGCAGTGTCAGGCGCTTTGCACTAGCGAGTCAAATTTCTACTGCCAGGGCATCTCATTCTACTATGTGAACCAGCTTACCCGCTCCGAGTGTTTGCTGCACTCCGAGGACATTGTATCCCTTGGTCCACGCAGCCTTAAACTGCGCGACAATTCGGTATACATGCGACGCGTCAAATGTCTTGATGGTAAGTTTATGCCAAAACAAATGGGAACACTCATCTTAGTTCTGTTGAAGTTAAACGATATAATATTTAATGACAGGAAGTTAAGCTTCAAAGTCGTTGTTTCTTTTTTACTTTTCTTTTAATTTTTGTAATATATTTATTTATTGTCAACTACTGTCAGCCAACATATAATCAATATATATTTTAATTAAAATATATGTAGTGAATATAATTAAATTTAAATATAAAATAAGGTTTATGAAATCAGATTGAAAAGACACTGGTTCCGACTAAATAAAATAAAAGGATCGATCTTTTTGGAACCCGAATCGAGGCCTCAAATTAGACAACGGAATAGAGCTTGCTAGGGTCAGAGCATATAACACGCAATGTTAAATTAATTATATAGTTGCTCAAGCAACGATCTAGGTAAAGGGGTAAAAAGTTTTACGATAGTCTGTTTCTATCATGTACGTTCATTATCTACTTTTCCTATCAAACTAAAGAATATAGTGAACAAATTTAAATTGTAAAGAGGTTTATAAGTAAGAATTACTATCTGTCAATAGAACTAGAGCATCTGAAATGGAAATATTTTGACAGAAATATCCCACAAAAACACCATTGACTTTCTCATTTTAACTTTCTTTCCTTAAACACAGTGCAGGTCTTTTGTACGCGTGATGAGATGAGCGTGCGTTATAAGCCAAAGGATTGGTTTACGGGAAAGATGTACGCTAGTATGCACTCCAAGGATTGCCTGGTGAGCGGAACTGGCAATGAGAGCCTGCTGCTGCGTTTGATGATTGGCAGCGAACCGAAGGAGAACCGCTGTGGTATTCTGCGCGCCTATGAGATGACCCACTCGTTCCAAAGGTAAAACATATACAATGTTGTCTTCGAATGTGTTAATATCATTAATTATCCTTTATAGAACTTTCATTTCCGCTCTGGTTGTCATACAAAACAATGCCAATGTTCAGACGCAAGGCGATCGCCTCATCAAAGTTGGTTGCATCCTAAACAATGCCACAGCTATGCTTGGAGTCAATGTGCTTGATAGCAATGCAGATGCCTCAGAGCAGGTGCCCAGTGCCATTGCATTAGAGTCATCTGTGGAATATGCAGAGCAGTAAGTATACTTACTACTAATTGAAAAGCCGAAATAATCAGAAACTAAAAACTCCCCTCTTATATTGTAGCATGTTTCCACACGAAGGCGTGATCCATTACAATAGCAGCACAGGAGTCCCATATCCGCAACCACATATCACTCTACAAATAGTCGATCTTACACATCAGCACGAGACGAACGATGTGCGAATTGGTCAAAATTTGGAATTGCAAATTGTTGCGGAATACGCCATGGATCAGCTGGGCGAACATTTGGAGTCACAGTTGGCTCCATTACCTGATTTTAGAGCCACCTCACTGGTCGCAAAGTCACATGATAATCAGAACTATGTGCTGCTAATTGATGAGCGTGGCTGTCCAACAGATGCGAGCGTGTTCCCAGCACTGGAACGTGTGCGCACCCAATCCCGTAGCATGTTGCGTTCACGTTTTCATGCCTTCAAATTCTCGGGCACTGCCAGTGTTAGCTTCGATGTTAAGATACGCTACTGTGTGGAGCATTGTGCGCCCACCAATTGCATCAATGTCTCAGGTGGAATGTGGCAGCGACGCAAGCGACGTCAGCTGGAACGACCAGAACGTCAGTTGGAAAAGCTGCGAGTACAGAATCCCGTGTACATATCAACTGTGCAGGATGTGCAGCCAGAACAGTTGAACGCAACTGCCACACAGTTGGATCTGCCCCTAAACTATGATCTGCGCGTGCATGGACCAGATCAAACGAACAGCAATAGCTTTCTGTATGGAGAGCGTGGAGTGCTACTCATTGCTGGCATTGATGATCAACTGCATCTGGATAATATTTGCATTAATCAGAGTTTGTTGATTGCTCTGTTTATACTTTGGCTGATCTGTCAGGTGGCACTACTGTTTGGCTGTGGCATGATGTTGCAGCGTTATCGACGTCTGGCCAAGCTGGAGGAGGAGCGACGGCGACTGCACGAGGAGTATCTGGAGGCTAGACGCGTACACTGGGCAGATCACGCCGGATACACGCTCTAATTTAACTAAAATTTGTAAATTGCGTTCAAAAATTACTTTAATGAATTACAAAATTATAAGATTCCTTATAACGTAAACAGAGTCTAACATGCGAACCTTAGGAGTTTTTCTTGGGTTCATAGTGCTCCCATTTGCGATGGTTGAGCGAATTGAAATCTTTACAGTACAAGGCGATCTGGCGCAGATAGTTGGAGAGCTTCAGTAGCTCCTTGTCTTTTGAACGGTTCAAATGTGCCTGCCGAAAAGGACGTATCTTGAGACCCGACTTCGGATTCATCATAAAATTTCGACGTATGTCATCGAACATTATGGTATTTTTGGAGCTATACTGCTTATACAGGGCCCAGATGACTCCCAGTGGCTTCACATCGACAACGCCACGCTCCGGCACATGCACTGAGATCATGGCATTCGAGTCGAGGTAGAACATTATTTTGTAGCTATCGTTATTAGCAACGCCCAGCAGGCGCATCTTCTCTTCAATCCAGCGCATGCTGGTTGCCGACCAGATAACTATATCATAGTTTTCATATGCTGATGTGAGAAACTCGTGCAAAAAGGGACGCATCAGTTCTGTGCCCTGCTCGGCGGGTGAACGATGATCGAAGAGAGTATAATCTATGTCCAGGACAAGCAAGTTTTTGCCCTCACGCGGCGGCGATATCTCGTTGATTTTATAGTCACGCACGCGACGCTGCACTTTGGCCAGATACACGGCCGAGTTCTCCACTGACTCCTCCCGCTCCTCAGCATCGTCAAAGTCATCGATGATCTCGCCAATGTCCTCAGGCAGACTGCAGGCATCTTCAATATCTGCCTCTGTGGAGCCAACCATCATTAGCTTGAAATTGGGCTTTAACTCAAGAGCGTTGAGCTTTATATTATCAGCGGCTGGTTTTCCTGCAAAAGTGTTTAGTTTACAACTGCTCTGTTGCCTGCAATTTATAAATTACCTTTGTGTTTGAGATTGAGCAATTTTTGGCGTTCCGGACGCACTTGTGTTTTGCGAAAGATTTCATGACGCAGCACTTCGACTGTGTCTTGGTCGGTTAGATCGGAAATGGGATACTCCTTGCCACTCCATTTAACAATAATTACGATTTCCTTTATTTCAGTCATTTTGCTACTATTGCAATAAGTTATTTTCCATGAGGAAGAGAAACAAAAAAGCAATAAATTGACAAACAACATATATACAACTGTTTTACTTTCATATACATACTTTGTTGAACATGCAGGTAACAGTTTAATGTTGTTTAATTATTGTTTCACAATATAATGCATAATTTACTATATTTATTTGCGCGTCAGCAGATAAATTATCGGTTCGAAATTTTACGTGAAATTTGCGTCCGTCTGCTTCAGGGAACTTGTTGAGTTGAACACTGAACTAGTTTTTCGTCAAGTTCTTTTCGTTCAGCTGCTCATGTGTTATCATTCATGAGTGAATTTTTGACTCAGATGAGCACACTCCAGCTATGACAGTTAATTTTTAATGTTTAAAATATTGTTTTAAATATTTTTATGTGGCCACTTATTTTGTTTCATGCATTTTAGATTACACCATTTCTTAATGCATCCATTGTAATCAACTGCTTGTATCTAAGAAGAAATTAATGATGAAACGTATTCAAATTTTCAATACATCAATGTAGTAAAGGCTTTTCCATGCTTTTTAGAACAGCAATTATACAAATATATTAATCAGATTGTAGGATTACACTTTATTTAAACTCATCGAGCTCGCAAACAGAAATGTTATAGCAAATCTCAATACCAGATACTTACAAAAAGAGCAATTTGATTAAAATGGTATTTGCTCGTTAGTATGCATGTTAGTATTTATTGTGGTATTTTCTTGCTACCTGTTCCGGGTCACACTTATAAAACTTGAATGCAACTCGATCACTCGAAATCTTTCTGTCGGCTCTCCGTCTCATGAAGCTTTTTTACGTTGCGAGCGGACAACTTAAAAAGTCGCTTTGAAGAGAGTACGTATGTAAAGAAAGAAACCGTTAAAAAGCTATAAACTTTGAGTTGCTCTTTGTGCTACTGATTCGTTGTTGAATTCGGTATTGTGTTCGGGTGCCTCTCACCTGTACGTTCAAAAGCAACAACATCAAACAAGAAGACTGTACGAAGCCCCTTCTGCAGCTTGTTGATCGTATCTCGGGTCGCAGTCACGGTGATCGGCTGATTTTTATTCAGTTGCGAGTGAAACGAGAAGAAGTGCAAACGTCTCGAGCGGAATATCAAGTTGTAAATTACTTAAGTTGCTCACACAGAAGAAGCGAACGAAGTGAAAGAGATAATAAAGCAACGCAAGATTACAAAGTTGAATGAAGATGAAATTTGCAAAAAATCGAATTAAATCACAGATCTAACAAGTTTGAACAAGCCTGTGCATGCATAGGCGAAATAATTTACATAAAGCGGAGCCAAGTCGCGCCATTTAAATTAACCTACTTTCTAAACGACAAAAAATACACAAAATAAACAACAATCGAGAAAAATCAGCACCACAGCAATAACAACGATATAAATTAACAAGCAAATAATATTAGCTTACAAAAAATTAAGAAAGAATGTGCAAGTGATACATGCGAATTTGTTTGCTTCGAATTGGAATTAATTTTTTTTCTTATTTATTTAACCAACAAGTCCAATACGAATTCTAAGTAAACGATAACCGGCTACTGCAAAAACAATAACACGAGTTTTAGCAAGAAAAAGTTGACTTTAAACGCATTGTAAACGATACACCGAAACCGATACCGGAACTCCCTCAGCCAGCCCCCCGTTGCAGCAGATTGTCAGTTACCTAAAACCGCAAACGAAACAACTGCAGCGCGCCGTGTAAAATACACCAACAAAAATCATCAGTCGCAGCAGCAACCACAACAACAAAAAATACAAGAGATCGAGCAGAGCCTATGGATTCATTTCTTTAGCTTGAAAACGAGTTAACGACGAGCTAACGTGTTCAATACCAACTGCAACTGAAAAAACAGCAACTAGTTAGCCAACTTTGGCATTAAGTTCACAAAGTTTGTAAAAAGTTCTGAAAACTGCAATTTCATAACCAAAGTCGGCTGGCAACAACATTTTTAGCACCTTTAACGTGCTTTGGCTGCCGGTTTCACATTTCATCTCAAAAACAAAAACATAAAAAAAAAAGAGAAAAATAAGTCTCTCGCGTACACGTACAACGAAAGCTACACTAAAGTAAAACACTAGACGTCTAGAATTTCTTTGGCTAATTATTACCCGTCTGGCACATTTTTGTGTCTTTCGAATGCTGACGCAGTGAAATTGTGGATTTGTTTCACCCATTTTTTTTACTTTTATTGTTTTCAAAACAATTCTGCCGGTTTGCATAAACACCCAGCAGGTAAGCTAAAAACTTTTGCTGCTATAACAAAAAACTATATTTAAGTATTTTGTTTAAATTTTATTAATGAGTTTCGTAAACAACTTCATACAAATATTTAGATTTATGTCATCGGAAATTTACAGAAAAAAAGTATATAATATAAGTTTTTAATATAAGTTTATTAAGTTCTTTACTTTTTATACTTAGGGATGAAAATGTCTCTGAGTTTCACTGTCACACCAAAACCAATTTTCAAATACAAAGAAATCGGATTAAAAAATACCCACGGGAAAGTATTTTAAGTGTTATTCAAACTTGAGCTTTAAAGTGGTGGCTTGCTGTGAGACTTAAAAGCTTGTGAAATTTAATAATAGCAATGCATGATCCATTTTCATTAACTCAATCCGTATTTATTTATTTATGTGGACTTGGTATTTTCACAAAATCATTTTTATAAAGATTAGAAATTTAATTAAAAAACCATCGTTCTCTTAAACAGAAAAAAAGAATGCTCACTGGCCAAAACCTGATAAATTAGTTACACAAATACCATTTTAATTTCGCTTAGTCATTTGTGCTAGTTAGCTTTAAAAATAAACAAAGCCAAAACTTTCAATTGTGATAGAAGAGAATGCCTTATACTACATGCTTTGAATTCCTTTCACTTACGGGGTATTAAGGGTCATTAAAATGCTTGACCTTTACCACCAACACTCTCGCAGCATGTGGCAGCCATACGAACGATTAGCACTCGGTGCTCACTAACCTTAACAAGCCAAAAAAACACACGTAACTATTGCAATTGCAAATGAATGAAACCGTTTCGGGAGCAACAACATAAATGAAGACAAAATTCCATTGAAAGCCGGCGGTCGTCTCTCTACGGAACGTGTGTGTTTTTCCAAAAAGAAATTGTCCATGGTTTCGGCAAGCTGCGGAAAATGTCAACATCAAAAATTTGCTACAAAAACGTGTTATTTTCTCAGAGTCATAGGCTTACCACGACTTGTATTCGAAAAAAGATCGATGCGACTTTACACATCATCGACTTGCAACATCATCGATGGATAGTACGACATATTTATAACAGTTAAGTGTGTTTTAACTATTGGCTTGCAAGTAAAACAACAACATCAGCAACATACTTAAAAGTAGCAGACGCTTTCACAAAGCTTGTTCGCTTGCTAAAACAACAAAAACCATATTGAAATATGTACATATTTGACTATAAATTTCTTCTGCGATACATATTGCACGTTGCGAAATCAGAAAAACAAAAAACAGAAATGCAAATTTTAGCCAACAAAACAAAAATATACATAAAGAAGTTTGTAGACGATACAAAAAAAAAAAAAAAAACTGCATTTCGACACGAATCAAATTTTACCAATTTCGTTTGTGAAACTGGCGATGACTTTCGTGTTACGCAGTTGAAATTTTCAAGTCAGCTCAGCTTAAAATAATTATGCACATTAAAAACGCCGCAACATTTCACTTTTTTTCGGTAGCTGGTGTTTTATTTATTTGTGCTTTTAATCTTATTAATTTTTAAATCACGCACTTTTTGTAATGTTTTTCATTGTTTATCAACAAGTTACATTATTTTAGTTTGCTTTTTACATAAGCGAAATACAGCTCGTAATAAAAATTCGTGAATTGACTTAGGAAAATATTTGTGCATATGTTGCGCTTAAAATCGGCGCAAAAACGCGTTCGCTTGTAGTTATCAACTCGGAACGTTCGGACAATATGAGTACATTATGTTTGGCCACTAGGAAAACGTAATTGATAATAATAAGATGAGAAGTGTCAGCCGAACTGTATAATCTTATCGCTTGGTTATTGTAAAATATGAATCAAATTGCTTGAGCAAATATTTCGAGTTATTTTTCTGACAAAGTTCAATTTCATGTCTTAAACTTGACAGTTTTTTGTTTGTTTGTGGTCGTGTCTCGCTGAATCTTTGGCAAATAACTCAAAAGACCACAATGACCAATTCATTACTTTTGCTGTAAATCATCTGCTTGTTGTACATTTCTTTTTTTCTTCTTCATTTATTTATTTATTTTTGCTTGTTTTGTTTTGCGCCCCAAGTTTGCAAGACAAGCGGCGGAGAAAGTTTTCTTTTTTTTCGCTATGTATATATGTATGTATGCATATATATATATATATATATATATATATATATATATATATATATTTATTACAAAAAGTAACGTTTAATCAAAATATAAACAAAGGCAAAAAATTCCAAAACGCAACAAAACTGTTAAGTGTGCAATATAAACATGTGATGGATATGCATAGATGTATGTATTGATATAAAAACATTTATTTACTTTATATAAGATCCACCTAAGGGGTTTTTTGTTTATAACAAAGTATCATTAATAACGCACAACAATTAATTGCCAATAGAAAGACAACAAGACGCGACTGCTAATAAATCGAAACACTTGAGCTTAAAGCTAATGAAAAGAAAGAAATGTTTAAAATGTTGGTGGAAAATTTGAGCGCCAAGTAAAATGAACCGCCTCCAAGTACAACTATTTACATGACTGAAAAGTTTTGTCGTTAAACTAAATTACTTAATTTATGCCACAAACAAATGTCTCAAGCGACACTGCCTACGTAAGACTCCACACACGCACACCTTGGGCGAGTTTCTTGCGTAAGAGCGACTTTAAACGCATGCAAAACGCGTGCAGCTACGGGCGGCTAGGGGCAGCGACCGTTGGTTGTCGTCGCTTCTGTTGCTATTACATCAGCTGAAGTCGAGGTCAAAGCGAGAGAGCCTGCACATAATTATACGTCGACTGATAATAATGTTGAAGTGCTCCATAACCCCCCCCCCCCCCTTCCCTTATATCAATGAATTGGGAAATGGGGGAAACTGGGAGAAAATCAATACAAAATTGTTAATAATTGTGAATAGCTCCCGCTAAAAGCCCTGACCCTCATTATGTTTATTGGAATATCGATTGTCAGTCGAGCTGCAACTTCAAATGTATGCAGCTGATGGAAAAGTTCTCAATTGCATTGATTTCAATCTTTATACATAGTTTATACGCCCCACAATCGCCATACATAACAAAAGACATCTAAAATATTCAAAGACTCACACGCACAAAAACCCGACCCCAAAATGCCGGCATTTCGGTTTCTATTTTTGAATACAGCTCGCAAACTTGAAGATTTTTCAAGCAGAGCAAAGGGAGATGAATAATTGGCTGTCTGTCTAGATAAGTCGTGCGTTTGTTTTTTTTTTTTGTTGAAATAATTTAATTGAAAATGTTGAATAAAATAGCAGCTAAAAGATTGAGTGTTTGAAACTATTATAACATTTTTCGTGTATACACTGCTAAAACTAAATCTCATTAGTTAGGATTTGCGTGCACAAAAGTTGTAAATATGAGTGTTTTTTATGGCTTTGGCTTATATCGTATGAGTGCTAATGTTAATTCAATTATATTCAGTAAAAGTTATTATTTGCTTGCAGTCTTTTTTTCGGCTTAAATGAGAAGAAAAGTGAAAAATGAAAGCGTTCTTAATTGCAATAGACGCCAATGTAAATAAATGAAAAAAACAAGTGAAAACGTTTTAGTAGAACGCAACCGACTGCTGTTTACTCTGTTACCAATATAAAACGGATGCGAAGGGGTCTTTTTGCAAGGAGGGAGGAGGGGACATCGCCATCAAACTTGATAGCAAAATTTGATGACTCTAACTCAAAAACCCGATTTCACAATGTGGGTAGAATGGCTAGGAGTTGCACCAACATTTTTCGGTTCGTTCTTCATGTGCAATTTTTAACTTTAGCTGTAAGGAAATAGTGGGAAATATGTAGATTTATTTATTTTTAGTTATCGATTTTATCGATTTTCCAACCAATTGAAACCCAATCTTGACACTTTTACTGTCCCTGCCATAAACAAAGATATTTGCAAAGTATCTAGCCTTACGGACAGACGGATTTTGCACAAAACCAATAAACTCTTTACTTTCGCTATTAGAGTATAAAAATAACAATTCCAAGTTGGTTTTCGTTTTCGTTATTTTTTCCATTTATTTACAATACTTGTGGTTAAGTATATGTATGCTCGTGAAATTTAATACTTAACAACAAACAAACCAAGAAAACAAAAACTCAAAATCAAATCGAATTTATCTGCGCCGAGCCCCACACGCCAGGGAAAATACAGATAGACGGACTGATACATAGATACAATTGTATCTGTTGCTGTTAGCTATGAATGCATCTTTCACTCTTGGCGGCAAACACTTTCGAGAGCCGACCAGACAATTTCTAATGTGCATTGAACATAATTGAAAAAGTGTAGCAAAGTGTTGCAAACAAAGCAGGCAGCGAGCATAAATTGAATTAAAATTTCAATTATGAACCGTTAAAAGCGGAAGAAAAATGCTGCCATACAGTCGAGTCGATGCGGACATTACAATGAGAGCCTATTGAAAGAAAACCTAGCTACACGAACACACAACTGTAGATGAGGCTGAGATCCGATTGAGATACAAATGCAGATACTACAATAAAATTCTTTCCAATCTCTTAGCATGTCAATCAAAAAGAACAGTAAACGGCTTCTAACGCTCTTTATGCTGCTGCCAGCTTAAAGTGAAAATCGCCCCTCCGGGCAACACAATCTTTAAGCGATCTCACTGGCCTTTATTTTTTAATGACTGCCTAATGGCGCTCCGAATAATGGTCGACCCAGCCGACATGTGGGTCAACGAATTGTGTCGATAAATACGAATTTGACACAAACTGACAGCCAACAGCAAATTGTCATAAATGTAAATACAAACAAAAAAACCACAAAAATCAATACAAATGAGCTGTCAATTTTGAGCCTTTGATCTATGGTGAAACACTTTCGTGCTCACAAACTTTAGTTTGGGTTGCTTACGTAAACTTTATAGCCTGCAATAAACTACTAAAATAAAGAAAATATGTATGGTCTTGCTTGGCCGACCCTAAGAAATCACTTTCAATTTTTATACCCTGCATTTATTTCATTCAAATCGATTTAAATAATGCAAAATAAAACAATGCTAAAACCTTTATTTATAGAGCCACAGTAGCAATGTATTTAATGAAAATTATTTTAATTTTTGGCTACAAAAAGAATGGGATTTTCTATTTATTTTCTTCCTATATTCTATTCTTCCTTTAAGTCATAAGTTCTCTAAAGCTTATTTATTTTGTTCCAGATTTTTGCCTGTTTATCTTAACCTATTGCCAAACAGCTTAGAGAATTTAACTTACCAGCCGATTACTTTTTTTTTTTAGTCTGATATATAAATTTATTAAAAACCCAAGTAACCTTGAATTGCTTTTGAGGTTTGTGTCTGCATGATTTCATCGGCGTTTCGCACGTCCAAAACTTGTCTCCAAGTCAGCTCATTATAATTTTCGTCGCAATCTGGATGACTAAAGATACAAAAACTGGTTTTCTTCGGTGCGTTCTCTATCTAAATGCCTTCATCTCTTTCTCACTAATGGACAATTGATTTTCATACGAATTTCCAATCAGCTAATGTTTTGTGTTTGTTTTAAGTAAAACACAGCTGCAACTGCTGCATTAGAGAGAGAGGCTTTAATGTCCAGAGTATTGCTTAATTGTCTGGCAATAGGCTGCGGTTTCTGTCCGGTTTTTCCTTCTAATTGAAATCATTTTTTGCACTTGTTGCAATTCGCATAATTGAAGAAACAGCAGCAGCAACAACAATAACAAAACCGTATTGATTATTAACTCATTGAAGCGTGAACAAAAAACAAGCAACAACCAACAACAATAACAAATTAGTTTGCTGGTTTCCTAGTTAATGTGGCCTGTGCCAGTATAGTTTGTCGATGATACAGTTCCGGCTATTGGTGAATGGTGCGCGCGAGGCTTTAGACGCATTAATAATGGCCAATAATTACAAGCCACGATTTTGCAAAGCCGGCAAAAGATACAAGACAAGACCAAACAGTCAGGCAGGCATAAAAATAAAAATCGACTAATCAATAAGAAAAATAACGTTGATTGCCGGCATTAGCTTTTGTTATATCGATTTGCGCATGTTTGCAATTGTTACAGGGCCGCCAACTAGCGATTTATAGCCAATGTGTAAATCCTTTATAGTCACGTTCCGTTCGCTTAAGCTTTTGAATTTAGTTTTTTTTCTTTTCAGTTTTTCAGTTTTTCTTTATTTTTTCTTTGCCAGATTGCCGGCAATTTTCAACAGCAAATCGAGCTTCGCCGTCTGTCCACTCATGATTTAGTGGGGGCCCCTTTCGAATCGATCGCGTGATTCATGTCGCTTGTGCAGCACGTGCAGCAAGTTTCCCCTATTCAATATCCTCCCCCCCGCCACCACCTCTTCTGTGTAACAGCAAGCCAGGGCGCCGCTTTCGAAATTTTGTCGGAGATAATTCTAAATATTTCACTACAAAATTTCCACTCTCCCGACGACAGCTTACAAAGAGAGACACTTAAATTGCAGTGGGCGGTGGGTGGTAAGTGGTAAGTGGGGTGGGGGGGTGAGACTAAACTCCACACTGCGGCTTTGCCTATTGTTGGTGGTGGGTGGTTGGGCAATTTAAGGTGTGTGTGTGTGATGGCGGCGCAAGTGAAAACAATTTGAAAGTCGTTTTCAACTGCAGCAATAAATTGCTACATTGTTTGCATGTGTGTGTGTATAATTTTGTTTTTCAACTAATATGTAATGTACATGTATATTTGTTTAAACATATTAATTTTTTTGTAGTTAAAGTTAGCCACCGGCATACATTTGCTAAGCGATTGTGTAACTCGATTGAAACGGCTTGTATTATAACGTTCCAAACACAGCTTGATTATAAAACGCTGTGTGAACAACTAATTCGAAGCAGCATTTTTAATCAGACTAAAAAAACAGGATTTGTGTCAAGACATATAACCAATTGCATTATTTACTTATTAAATACTTTATATAATAATAATATTGTTGACATTACTATTTAATCTTCAACTTCAACAAAAACCAAGTGAAATCTATAAATATTACGCATCGTCTCTCAACTGAAAATTGAAAACTGTGAAAATCGTAATTGAAAATCGACTATAACAAACTTGATTACTAAACTTCGAGTGCAGTCGTTTCCCCCCCCCCCCCCCCCCACTTCAAAACCCTTTCCGCTGAGTCACGGATACTTTTTGATTCGAAATTGTATGACACACATGCCCGATGCAATGATCGAACGAATAATGCCCACATGAGCGATTAAGATTGAGTATTGGTTTTTCCCACCAGCTGCCAAAAGCCAATTATGAAAGAAACTAATGCAAACAAAATGAAAATTGAACAAATCTTACTCTCGTATTGAGTCAGCTTGCTATGCAGCCTGTTTGCGCAACAATTAAGCACAATTACAATTTTGTGCAATTATATATGTATATATTGAAAACTCGTTTTGCCTACATTGCTACTGGTAACCAATTTCAAACTTTCAGACTTCCGCAGCAAAGGCAAAGCTACTACTATGTTGAAAAACTCATCTTCCAATCATATCCTAATTTGTTCATGATGAAAATTGAAAATAATTTTAGCTTAAGCTTCCGCTTGCCACACAGCGTTAGCATTAAGCACATCGAATTTAATTTCATAAACATGCTTAACTTATTTCTTGTGTAAAATTGCATTAGCGACAGCAACGACAAAAAGTTTGTTTAATTAATTAAGTAACTAAATTGATTTGTTGCAATTAGTGTTTATTGTAATTGATGCGATTTGTAAGCCAAATGCAGACAAAAAAATTATGCAATTCAATTGAGGCGACAATAAATACTTTGTTACCGTTTTCGCTTTTATTTTTGTTCGAATTATCGCTAAAATATCTCGATTTTTGGTATTGTCAACTAACTGACTGACTGTCTGTCTGTCATATATAACACTGACTCATAATACTTTAAGCCGATTTAGGCATTCGCTCAAACTTCCTGCTCATTATTATGTTGATTATGAGTAGCTATCTACCTAGTCTGTGTGCCAAGCTGTCAAGTTTCATTATGAAAATATGTACTAAAAAATTATGCCAAGCTGACGCCAAAAATTCAATATGTGTGTGTGTGTGTTTGTGTGCCTTGCAGCTGAGTATCTAGCTAGTTTTTTTTTTCTAGCTTTTTAGCGTGCTACGCGCTTTCCGCATTGCAGGCAGTCAGTCATCAAAACGCTTCCACGCTGCCAAGCAAGATGAACGACCCCGTAACGGCCATCGACGTCTTGGGTTCTTGCAGATGCAGATATATGTATACATCCATAGATACATCGTTGCGTATCTGTTACGTGGCGCGTTGCAGTTATGCAGATCAGCTATGAAGCACTTGAATGTTTTCAATGAGAGTAACTCAAGCTCAGCTGCAACTGCATTTGCATCTCTATTTATGTATCTATGGGATGCGCTTGGCATCTGCATCTTTTGCGCTACACGCTTATTACAATAATTTGTATTATGCGCGCGCCTTCCGCGTTAATTACATTTTAATGCGCTTGCCCTCTCACAAATGGCCAGCAGCCCGTCCGTTAGCAAGGCAGGCCTCATATTAACCAGGCTAGCATTTTTTCTTTACAACAACTGTATTCAAACAGACTGCAAATTCTTTTGGCGCATGGCCATAAAATAAAAAATGGCGTCCGTTGGCATCGCTTGATTGATTCGTTGTTTATGCAGCGTACGCTGTTGCATGCGTGGCATGGCGTGCCTCATGTGTGTCTCAATCGGTTTAAATCTTTTCCCACTGCCAAAGGCTAAACAATCCAAATATTATCATAATTCCAGACATGCAAGCAAATAAACAATGCGCATTTTCAAGGGGAAGGCTACAACAAGAGGTCATCTGCCTATACATAAACACATATGTATGTATGTATGAACATCACAAACTACATCATCTTAATGTTTTCGATTTCGAGCAGCCAATTTAACCTCATCCAAAACTTAACAAATGTGTACATACAAAGCTAAACAACGGCACTTTTTGCGGATCCGAAGCTGAACAATACGGCCATTAATGTCTTATGCCTGTCGCTCTTGACCGGTTTGTACAGCTAGACGCAAATATCGACAGATATAGCGTAAGAAACAAATAATAATAAGCATAATAAATAAGGCAGAGCAAGCTCAACGCTGCTGAAGAAGAAGCTGAAGTAAAGAAAAACTTCAAACAAACGGCATGTTTTGCAATGCGTCGAGGTCAAGGGTCGGTCGTCCACAGTGATACAAATCTATAATCAAATGTGTATCTAATGACTTTACACAAAAAACAAACATGGCTCTAATGTGTAAGAGATTTAATTGTCGTTAGCTGCAGACTTAAATGCACAAAAAAAAACGGTGCCTAAGGCCTGACTCGGCGGAACAATATCTCATAATATTATTTAAATGCGTCTCTTTTGCATGTTGTTTGTTATTTTGGCGAAGGCTAAGGTCATTGAAGAATGCGTGGTCAGAGAGGAAAAGGCAGCTGCTGGCAATTGTGGGCGCTGTTAATTCAATGTTAAGCGAGTCCCCAATAACAACAAAAACAACAGTAACAATGCCTATGCACTTGTAGTGAAAGCAGTGGCAATGAACGATGATGAAGATTGCTTACACTCTTATGTCATCAATTCGAACAGTGGCAGTTTCATATAACAGTAAGAAAAACATATGAAAAATCATTTTGTTATAGTTGAGCGAGTGCTGTTAAAAAGCGTACAGTAAATATAATAGCAAAATAATGCTTAGATTTAGTTTAATGCGGCATTCAAGGGCTGAAATAATGCTAAAGCTATTATAGTTATTATTTGTACCGTTTAACAGTCAAAAGTCAAGAAAATCTAAGATAAGTGAGGCATCAACTTTTGCACCTTATTTTGAAAATTAAATACAATGCACATATAAATTTACATAAAAGATCAACAGAAGGAACTTTAAGATCCAGCTACTTTAACTAATTGAATACAATTGTTATACTGCTTGCATCTAGAATTTCTCATTGTTATTCTTCCTGTTTTTCTGTTTTGACTCACATCATATTACGTGACAACCTGCAGGATGCTGTCAATTATAATTAGGTGAACTTATTCCGCCTGGCAAAAACTGCATCGTTTGGCTGACAAGGTTGGATATTATGCAATTGTCTCCTAGTTTCTGGCATTATTCTATCGCTTCGCTTGCACTTTGTTGCACTTTCAGACACACTCAGCTACTCAATCAGCGTCCGAGTGAGTGCAACACGCGAGCTGCTGTTGCTGCTGCTGCAACAAACTGCTGCAAGCGGAACTGAGCACTTAAGGAGGGCGCTCGTAAGGCAGTTAGGGGGGAAGAGTGACTATTAATAGGCACAACAGGGTGCACGGGTGCACGCTCGCACATATGCATCGAATTGGATACTTACTGAGACACATGACGATAAAGGTATTATTGTCTATGTTAAATTGGTTCATTCGCAGCTCGAGCTGCGCTGTTTGGGAAGTGCATCAAATGAGGAAGTTGCCAGGGGGACTTTCCCCACTTTAAATAAAACATTCTTTGGGCATGCAGTTAGAAAATGAAAATGCATTTTCATGCTGGCGGCGTCGACCATGAACATTTTCACTCAACAAAAGCGCTGCGATTAGGCGGGCGGTCGCCCCTTACCAAAAGCGGGGAGAAATACTAGAGTGTGCCTTTGGGCGTTTACCATATGTTTTTAACGGTTTTCGCCGTTTTTTTTGATTTATGTTTTTCGTGTGTTTGTGGCAGTGACAACCAAAGCCGCAACTCAATTGAGCGGTGTCAGTAGGCA
Organism: Scaptomyza polygonia; assembly: GCA_035044585.1. Taxonomy (NCBI): domain Eukaryota; kingdom Metazoa; phylum Arthropoda; class Insecta; order Diptera; family Drosophilidae; genus Scaptomyza; species Scaptomyza polygonia. The sequence goes on from JAWNNU010002156.1 coordinate 1,518,626, forward strand.
AGAAAAAAATTATTTACATTAAATATGCCACTCAAACTTAAACTTAAACTTAACCTTTTGGTTTAATTAAATTTAACATATATGATATTTATAATCAGTTGAAAGCCAAGCCCTCGAGGGCCCAACCATATCCCGTTCAGTCCCCCATTCCATTTTCGTCATGCCTGGCTGCCAATGAAACTGAAACATACCGCTACTTTTGCTTTTTTTTTTGCCTTCTGTTAAGTACATGGACGTAATTAAGTTGGTTAAGTGGCTAAGGGGGGCAGGTCTCAGCCTCTAACTTGTACCTCTAGCTATCTAGTAGTATAAACATACATGCAAACATTGAGCTATGCTATGTATGCCATTGCCATGCACAGTGAGCGTCACCATTGTACGTACACATCTTCTTCTTTGTCGCTGTTAAGCTTAAAAGCATCTTAAAGCGTTTAAAAACATTGCTGCAATACTTGCAACTTGCTTTTCAAAATGCTATTTGGAATGGAAAACGTTAGTTCAAATGACTTTACAAAGTTTGTTGGGTTTTACAAGTGTTATTTTAGTCACACGATCTTTTTTCGATGTGTTTATATAAAAAAATGAATTGCGAAAAGGGAAAAAGGGAACATCAACACTATTTAGGTATAATGTGTTGTCAATCAAAACCATAAATGTACAGTTTATCATTATAAAACTGTGTATATAACTATTTAAAGCACCAAGGCTTTAAGCTTTGATGAAACCTTACAGCTTGCTACTTATTACTTATATAGTAAAAAGATAATAAATCAAACTTTGACCAGCTAACCAAATGCTATAAAACGAAACCTACGAACTGTATTATTTGTTTAAGTAGCAATCTTTATTATGGATTTTGTTTTAAATTATGTTAGCGCAATGTTACAGGAAAACAAATTACCTATCATAACAAGTGGTTATTACTGGAATTCGCATAGCTTTCCAATATTGCATTTGATTTATTACTTTTATCTAAAATATTGCTGGAGACTGATTGTAATGCTAGTTAAAGTTTATTATGAAGCAATGAAAAAAGATGAAAAATAACAGATTTTGTTCAATTGAATCAGATAAACTTGAAGCAATAACCGTGAATTTGTATAATTTAAACATATGAAAATAAGAGACGATTAAACATCTAATCATAATCAACATTTCTGCAGTCAATTAAGTTTATTTTGCAAAGTAATGCTGTTGATAGATTAGGCAGTGTATTTAAACTTCGACACAGAGAATTTACAAAGGTTCCATGTTCTTTTAATTAATTGGCTATGGCATGAGTTTGCCGCTTTAGAATGTAGTATGCCTTTTGTGCGTGGCTCTATTTATTTAAGAGCTCTTTTAATAATTTGCTACACGGCTGCCAATTTACAAGCTCAGTTCACAGTTCGTTCAACTTTCAATCATTATACATCCATAGTATGTTAAAATTTCTACATTTGTGGCTCTGACAACTTTCAAGCTGTGATCACATATCTCATTCTCTCTCTATATATATTTCTCTATAGCTTTTTCTAAGATATTGATCAAGCGTTAATGCCAATTAACTAATGCCATTTTGCAGTTGTCTTTGTTGTCAATTTGGCATGCTTTGAAATGCAAATAAGCAAACGAGTCGCCCAAAGCCACAGCTCACGGATTTTGTGAAGGGAAGTTCTTTGTTGGATGTGAACACATCACAAGCTTAAGCGTTTGTTATCTAATTAAATGCGTTAGATTTTTGTTTGCTGATTGTTATAGTAGTAGTATGTATTTTGCATTGAGTTGAGTTGCAGATGCAAATGCTTGGCTTCAATTTGTCGGCAACCGGTCAAGGTGAAAGTTGCGACACCTGCAAACAAGTCCAAAGTCTGTCCGAGGCAACAGCAACTTGAATACACAGCTACGGAACTGAATACACATTGCCCAAAGCCTCAAAGCCATTTATTTTTGACAAATTAATTGTCTGGCTAAATAGCAATTTGCTTTAACTATGTGCGCGCAATTAAGTTGCGCATTTTCGACTCTTCAGGCCTTTGTCGGTTATCAACGCCAAAATTAATGCATATATTAACATTTGAGTTTGTTTTGCACTCAAGTGGAAATGGTAATGCTCCCAAGTTTCTTCTGGTTGGCAAGGCGATGCGAGACGAGGCGAGCCGAAGCAAATTAACTTGAGCTTCATTTGCAATGACATTTCCAGCAAATCAACGGCAATGTGACACATGCGTTGAGCACGGGCATCTGCAGTCTGATACCAAACGATTTCTGCTCCATTGAAGCATTCAATTGTGGGGCGACTCGCACTCGCACTCGCACTTGGACTTGAAGTTGCAGTTGGACGCTTGGGCGTAACCATTACTGCAAAAACCAAATGATGCCACTCAACTTGTTTCATCGTATATTGTTGTTGCTTTTTTTGAGTTTTTGTAGAAAGTTGCAGTCAGTTGCAGCAGCAACGTGGCCAACGTAGACTTTTCTTGTCTGTATTTCGAATGTGTGTTGTTGCATTGGCCAGTTAACGGTTAGAAAAAGAACGGCATCACCAACAGAGCTACACCCAGCTACAGAGTCATTTGGGTTTTGGGGGAATAATGCGTCATTAAGTGCACATAAATAACAAATCAGAAAAAGCCAAAGATTTCTTTTTGTCGTCTCCGCTTGTGTCTACAATACACACATAAGAATTGCCTTACCGGTTTCTGAATAGCTCACAATCCATTGGTGACAATAACAGTAACGTTAATAAGAAGATGAAGCTAAAACTAATTTATTTGGCTAAGACATCGAAATTATGGTAAAATATATTAACGTTCCAGGAATAACTTCACAATTCGGTTTTTAAAGAAGCACAAATTGAGAATGTTGGTTGCAAGTGACTCATTTTATAAACGCTCGTAAACTGTTAATAAAGTATATTGAGTATAGATACTTTAGATAGACTGCATTTGTTTCATTGTTTTAGAGACATATCAAGCTAAACTTTGAGCAAAACCTAACTTATAAGTGCTTTGTGTAGTGTTATCAATCTACAACTTCTGTTTTTTACAGTATTTTCTCATTTAGCATAATTACATGCACTCAAATATTTGCTACATAATGTCTTAATCATAAGTTTATGCAAGTCGTCGTCGTTGACCTTTTATAATATGCAGTTAAGCGCCAAGAACAACAACAACAACAAACAGCCAAGAATAAACAATCAGCTAGCTAAGTAGGAGTAGGCCTGGCGTGAGCTTCAAGCCCGTCTTCAATTGACGTGTCATCCCCAGCTCCATCAACTCCATCTTCTTCATCATCGTTGTTGCTGCTGTGCCTATGCCAACGAATGACAATTTGCAAATGTCTCTCTGGGTGCATAATTTATGCAGATACAGATGCAGTCAGCCAGTTTTCGAAGCAACAGCAACTAGCAACAACTAGTAAATGGCAACTAGCAAGGGGCAACTTTGTAACTGGTAACTGGTAACTTGTAACTGCCAACTGGCAACTGGCAAAAAGGCAGCATTAAGCGTTGGCTATTAAGGCAAACGCCCATGCATATTCAGTGCCATAATCCCAACGGTATTTTAATGCTAAATGCTTACTCACTTTACGCTGGTGGAGACAACTTAAAAAAAAATAAAATAAACCCGTTTTTCCGGTAATGACCTTCGGTGTTTGCTTTATGTATCACCCCCCTCCCCCCTCTTGCCCCACACGCTAGTGCAATAGGCTGCGGTTCACGTACTTCATTTGGTGCTGCTGAAATTCTCTTGAATCCACAAATGGAAGCCAGAAAGAAGCCGACTTCCCTAACATGCGATTGAAAGAATTTGGAGCTGTTCTTGATTTAGTTATTTTTTTCAGTTTTGGTATTTGTAGCTGTTGTTCTAAATTAGCATTTGAGCTACAACAACTGGTGGGCCAAATTCTTGGTAACATTTGACTATCTGCCCCTTCTTGCCGTTATCGACACAGATACGTAAAGCGTAGCAATTTCAATGTTTGTGCTCATTATGTTGCCCAGGGCCATTAACGGCACACGAGAGCCATTGAAAATGACAAACAATCAATTACATATGACTGATTTCGATACCAATTTTGAACTCAAATCAAGTTCTTGCCAAGTCGTGGGGCACACTTGAGTTGCAACCCACTCGACGCTGCTGTCATTTTCTATGTTAATGATCACTGACTTAGCAACGGATCAAGTGCTAAATGAAATGCCTGTTAATTAAACAGCCGTTACCAGCACTCCTCCTTCTACCCTCCTTCTGCTTCAGATCTGTTTATCTGCATGTGCTGACTGCGCATTGCATGCTGTTGGCAACCAGAGAGTTAATTAAAAAGCCCCACTACACTGCAATTGATAAGAGTGTTGGAGTGTTTGTAAATCGTTACTGGGCACTGGCGTCGTCTTAGTTTCAAGTTGACAATGCTAGATTCCACTAGATTATACTACTCAGATGGAGGCTGTTAATCATTTTTGAATAAATGTGTACACATATAGTAATTAATAATCTAAAATTATGTTAAAATTATGTATTGATTTCAAAACTGCTTTTGAGTTTTTGCTAACAATGGGCGACAAACAGTGTTGAGCAACAACTAAAACCACTTTAAACAACTCCCCCATAAATTGTTAACTACACCCCTGTACAGATTTGCATTCAACTAGAAAAACATGTTTTAGAAATTGCTCTAAGCACAAAAAATGCTTATTTTTATGGAGTTGCATACTTGATTTGTACTGGTTATGGCAATTAATTGTTGTCCACCATTTCAATAACAAATTGGGTTGATAGTATAAATCATTGCAAAGGGGTCGGGTCTAAAGAACAAGTGTGCGCCAGCCATGGCTAGCTATTAAATGTGGTAAAAGCAAACCACTTGCCACTTGTGGCATGTTAACCTTGATAAAAAGCTTCGACTGTATGAGTTTTTTTTTTTGTTCACTTTTACACTTTAAAGCCTAGTGCTCAAGTGCAAAAACCAGCTTCAACTTGGTCAACAACAGCTCGAAACAGAACCGTAAAAAAAGTGTGCAGCTTGTTGAGGCTCAATTACAACTTGTGGCAAAGACAAAGACAACAACGATGACACCAAAACTCTTGGTATCGATTAAACGCTCCGAAATGCCAAACACTTGTGTGAGCCAAAATGTGTATAAGTTGCCGGCGCGACGCGCCGATCCAAAAAGCAACAAACTGAGCGCCAAAGGGTGTCATGAAATACGATCGCAACGTGCATCGAATTCGGGTCGTTGCTTGAAGCTGACTGCGCTAGCCTTGGCGCCATAATGTTGTTGCGGGCGGCCGATGGGTTTTGTTAACATTTGGTAATTCGATTTTTTGGGCAAAAAAGAAAGACAACAGAAATGCATGCGCCCCTTAGGGCAGTGAACTGTTACGAATGTAGTTGCATTTGGCAATAATCCAACAACAAAAATCATTTATTTATGCAATGTTTCATTTTCTTTCAGGCAACATAATACAACAACCAAAACGAGCAGCAAACGTGCTAGACAAAAGACACAAAGTTTACGCAGGTATGAAAACCAATTTTTTTTTTCTTAATAAATTTTAATAAATTTCTCAAAGAATGAAAAAATGCGTAACCGCATAACGATGCTTGAGCATGCAACTAGGCTGAATTGACACGCCTCCAGCGCCCACAGTTTGCCACACAGTGCAAATGTTTATATGTATGTACAAACATACTGTAATTGAATGCAACTGCAACTGTGCGCTGCAAACTGCGAATTCAATTGAAGACCTGCCATCATGCTGGCATGTAAAACACTTGTAATTCGAGGCGACTGCCACAAACAATGTGAGTTGGGGGAGAGTGATGTGAAAGGGGGTGGGCGCAGGGGGCAACTAGGCATGGCTCCCAGGCCAGCCATGTCGCAAGACCGGGAAGCATTTGCTGCCAACTCCTATTGTAATTGCTATCGACTGCAAATCGCATGCACAAAGACTACAAAATATGTTAATGTTGCCAACAATTGTTGATGTTGTTGCCTTGAAGCCTTACAGATGCTTTTGCTGTTGCTGTTGCTTAAAAACATCGTTAGTAGCATATTTAATTAAACACCATAATTGGCCACACATTAAGCAATGTGTGAAGCGTTTTAACTGGCAAGCAATGAACTCAAAAAAGGCAAAACCCACAAGCCTTTAACTTATTTGAATTGAAAACTTTCGCGCTGATTTCAAATTACAGCACATATAATTTAAATACTTTCTTCATTTAACGTAAAGTCGACAAGAAAAAAATGCGTTTCAATTTGAACCGAATTGCAGGGTTCTGGAAATAAATTCTTTGAATAGAAACAAGTTCGTTTTCTAGAAGTTCGACTATAATTAGTATTTGACATTCAAATTTCATCTAAAATATATTATATTTTTCTACATTTTAAAGCTGATAAAAATTAGGCAAAAGGTACTTCACCTTGAAGTAGTTAGCAATTAAATTCAAAACATATAAAAAACAACCATTCCCATTAACTTAAAATAAAAATATACAATTTAAAATTGTAATAAACTTAAAACAGACTTGAAAAAAAAAAAATCAAAAGCTAACAACCTTCGATTATGACTTGTAATTAAAATTATTTTAAGCAATTATTGCCTTTAGTTTTATTATTATTTTTCGGATATATATTTAAATACCATTGTCCCCGCTCAAAATATACATATGTGCTTGTGAACACAAATAAACACTTAAGTGGTTTTTAGCTAAAAACAAAAACAACAAAACAAACAACAAACACTAAAGAAGAGACAACAAATGGCAGCTGCATTGAAACGTTTAGTATGAGAGACTTGCTTGTAAAATTAAAAACGACTACAATAAAACTTTCCATTTCCTAAAAACGACACTCCAAACTAAAACAAGGCAAGACAAATTTATCTCGTTAAGCCATTTTTTCTTCTTCTTGCCATCCAAAAGCTTTGTCTTTTGTTTCTGAAGTGAAAATATATATTTAGTATTTTTTTTTTTTTTGTTGGCCCCTAAAAAGAAAAGATTTGTATTGTGGTGCATATATATGAGGCACACGTGGCAGCATGTTGCTTCCAGTGACTAGAACCAATTTGTGGCAGCGTTTATGTAGCGGAACTGGTACATAATTAAGGCCGCTACTGGTTTTGAGTGTATGCAACAAATGATTAGGTGCTAAATTTTAAATTGCCGGCCATTCAAATTGTCTTCATGCCACACAGACATGCAACAGAGTCTTTATTATCAAATGGGCAGCAATTCCCTTGATTGACAAACTGAAAAATTGCGTTTGCATGGCAAAGAAAGGGATTTCATCATTTCCAGCATCAGCATCAGCATCAACATCAGCATCTGCTAAACATAAGCTGTTGACAATGTGTTGAATTTAATGAAGAAAAATGTCACTCACATTTTGTGCCATAAACTGACAGCAGCAGCTCCCCTTTTATGCTGTTGTTGTTGCTGCTGCTACCGTTGTCAGCATTAAAAGTGCATTAAAGCAAATTGCACATAATGTATTACGGCAAAAATAAAACAAAACACAGCAACAACAATCCGGCAAATGCTGTGGATTTTGCAGTGCGTGTGAAATGCGACGCGATAAAACCGCACGAAAAACGCGCGCGCCCAATGCAACAGTTGCGACAGCCTGCTGTCAAGTTGATAATACTTGTTGATGGTACTTTTTTTTTCCTGAGTCCGTTAGATACAACGTAAGATAGCGTTGCGATAAGCAGCGGCAAGATCTCTTTAGTATTGCAACCGCCGCTGCCTTAATTGAAACTGTCAATTGAAATTTCTCCCACTGCACTGTCTCACTCTATCTATCTTTCTTTCCTTCTCTTTATCTACTATTTGCACAAGCCGTTTTTGGCGTAGGCGATGTGCGACAGTGAAAGTTTTTTTTTACACGACAATTGGCCCGCAAAGTACACACAACAAAGACACACACACACAAACACACCAGGTAATTAATGCCAATTAAATGTCAAGTTGCAGCCCAAGTTGTTGTCCTAGGCGTGTGTTGGCAACAGCAACTCAATTGTTTGACCGCCACAAACTTTGACTTTCAAATGTTGACTGCACTGATTAATTATGCCATACCAGCCAACAGCTTGCAATCGCTTGCCCCAGACTAAAAATGCATTTGGAACCCGAGCTCGAATTCAAAATTTACTGCTCGAGACGATGGCAGCTCAATTGATTTCATTTCTCACGAACAACGTCGCGACGTCAGCTGTCAGTTTGGTTGACTTGTTTGCCAGACTCTGTTTGCCAGTTTGCTACAATTAAGCGCAGGCAAGCAGCTGGCAGCTAAAAGCCACTCACCCCCATGTTATGCACTTTCTACTACTATGCGAAAAACACAAAAACACAAAAGAAAAGTGCAAGTTGCCGTCGGGTCGATGGGCAACATTAGCAACAAAGTGCCTCAACAACTTGTGACTGTGCGGTAACCGCACATAACAACAATGTTATTTATGATTATTTAATGCGCTGACTTTTATCGTTGATACTGTTGTGCATCGCCTGCAGGTTCATTGCCCAAAAGTTGAATTTTTAAAAAAAAATGCCCTGCCGACCAAAAGCCTCCGCGAGCTATCAACACGCTTCTTCTATACACAATAATTGCAGGCTTTTGTTGCTTATCGCGATTTACCATTGAACTTTGAACTCGGCCAGCCTGGCAGCGGTTAACTGGCTTTCTTTTATTATCAGTTTTGTAGTCGGTGCAGCAGCAACTATTGCCGTTGCCATCCAACTGCAAATTCATTGTACATATTTGTTCGTTTGTCCTTGTATGCGCTGCGTATACGTAATATTTGAATGGCTTGGCAAACCTCGTGCTTAATATTGTTGCCCAAGTCTCGAGTGTATACTATTTGGGCATGTTGTAAGACAATAATTGCATTATACCAACTCTAAAATCGGCACAACTACACCATTAGCATGAAAGATGTGTTGTTAAATTGGGATTTTGCAGATTTTGTAACTTAACTGAAACTGCCAATAACAAAACCAAGTTTGTTAAATCAAATTAAATTACTTTGTTCAAAAAACACAAATGTCAATTTTGGAATTGTTGCTGGCAAATTACTAATTCTGTTTCTGCCCAATCAGTCTCTAAATACCAAACACATTTTGAACTTTGACATACAATAAAATTATGTATTGTACTACTTAATACATGCAGTTGTAAACATTGTAAAACATGGTTGTCTCATATTGATTTGGATCGTTCTCTTATGCCTAAAATAATGGTTATGATTTTGTGTTGACCAAAACTGGCAAATTGTTTATTTTTCTTCTTATTCTTTTTGTGGCATTTATTAACTTGTGGATCGTGACATTGTGTGATTCAGACATGCTATTTCAAGCTTTGTTTCGAAGACTCTGACAAAAGTAGAAGTCAAAAAAAAAACATAAATCTTTTCAAAATACGAGTGTTAAAGTTATACCGGCTGCTAAACTAGGTTGTCGCTTCACTGCCATTGTTGCTGGGCGTTCATTATTTATGGGTTCTACTGCACTGTCAAGATTTGAATGTGAACCAGTTGCAAAATTATTTGTTTAGAAGCGCAATCAGCTGAGCATTACAAAGCAACAAATTGTCAGACTGTGAACTATACACACGATGACTTTATATTAATGGCCGGCACCCCAAAGCTCCCAGCTCTCCCCCTCTCACTCTCTCTCTCTTTAAAGCCACAATTTTCGAACAGGCTATTTGCAGCTGACAGAGTGTGTTGCTGGTTTGCTGGACCAACCGCAATCATGAGTCATGAATTCAACCGCAACTGGTTCTGAAACAGCAACTGTCTTGGCCAGGCCAGGAAAGGAAAGGACAGAACAGTTTGACAGCCAACAAATGGTGCATGCAAATTTGTTGCACGCCACAAAACGGAGTCTGTGAGCACTTTAAATTTGTATAAACAGCTATAAAAACAAAATATCCCACGCAACAGGTTTCTTAACGCTTTTATCTTCATTTTCTTTGGCATTTTTTTTACTGTCTGGTACAGCTGTTTGTGTTATTGGTATGGCAGACTTTGTCAGAACCTTTGAAGCGTACATAAATTCTACGCACACTAAAAACTTTTTACTGCACATAGCTCAAAATTAAGCAACAAAAAAACCTTGTCCAGGCAAGCCAAAAAGTGAATATGCGTGTGTGGCCATAAATTGAAGTTATGATCCCCTGTGGGAAGCGTTGTACTACACAAAGTTGAAATGCGATGCCAGCCTCGGGCAAAGTGACATATTTCACTTCTGTTTTTTTGTTGTTGTTTTCGTTTTTGGGACAACGCTTTTAATGAAGCAACATGTTGCGGCAACACATGTCCCTTTGATCAGCAGCAGCAGCAGCAGCAAAGAGAAGGAAGCATCGAGTGGAATCCGAACCTGAACTCGTTCTGGGATGTCAGACGACGCCATTCGCATGTTGCATGAATGAATGCGTTCTCATTTATTAATTTGCAGACTTTTGTTGTTGCTCTTGAGCTGCTGGTGCTGCTGCTGGTGCTGCTGCTGGTGCTGCTGCAGCTGCACCCCAAAAGTCGCCAAGTTGGCGTCTTGTCTCTGCCTTGTTGCCTTTTTGCGTCACGCAAATGAAAACGAAGACAACGATGCCGCGACATGGGAACTTAACCTTGAAATATTTTGTTGCTGCTACTCAAGAACATAATGAAAAGAAGTCCGACAATGCGTTCTTTCCTACACACACACACACACACACTTATTAACATTAGCTTACGTATTCTTCAGTTTTTGCATCTAAATGTATAATCATCTTCAGCTTTACAGTAATAAATTAGACATCAAGCCAATTAACTGGATTTAATATCAAACTACTTTTTTTCCTTAAGATGTTAAAATATATATTTTAAAGGTAAAAGGGATTATTAAATGAATATTCAGAACTATAGACTGTTAAGAAAATTATATAAATATATCACAACTACTATAATGAGACGGATTGTTCATACACCACATAAATTTTCAAGACTTGCATAAGAATCCCAAGGAACACCATTTCTGTTTGAAATGTGAAGTAAAGGTAAGAAGCTCGACCATCTTAATTTCTTGTTTGTCTCAAAGTCACTGACACTTATAGTTAAAATGTTTCTGGAAACTCTATCTATAAATAAATCTTTCATCATAGTCGCAATAGATTTGACTTCTAAACGGCTCCATTAGCCAGGTGGCTGATTTTTTTTCTTAAAGGTTTTAATTGCCATTAACAAGTCCTCATGATGCCAGCTTTTTTTAACAATTCTCCATAGTTTAAGCTGAGTACGCTTTAAAGTTGATAAGAAAACATCTTCACAATTGTCGGCTGCTGTTCGCTTAGCTATTATAGTTGTTGTTGCTGCTATTATTATTGTGATCGGTCAAGTTTGTTGTCTTACTACTGTTGTTGACAATATCCCGCCGCCTGCCTGCCTGCCTTCAACATCCGGCCAAGTTGGAGTTTTTGAGCTCTTTTAAAGCCAACTTTTGAGCAACGAGTGCCATTCTCTAATGATATCTTTCGTTTGCGTTTAATTGAATAAACATGACTAACCGCCGGTGGGCAATTCAGCTCGGCAATTAACTTGCTTATGATAATTAATGCCCAAACCAAATTTTGCCTGCTGTTTCTTTGTGTGTTATGTAGTTGCGGTTGGAATTGGCCCAAAGCAGGGTGTGGACAGAGGCTCACTTACTTAGCAAACTAACAAGTGCTTGGTAAATTAAGTTGTTGCTTTTGTCTATATAAAGTTCTCAATATTAAGATAGACTCCAAAGTTCTAAAGCTTATAGTACAAACAGAAACCAATCTTTTGACAATCTTTCAATTATCGCAACAACTTTGAATTTATCATATTCAACAGCAGAATTCCAAAATATGGCGTACATCTCTGAACGACTTAGAATATCGATTAAGAAAATATAAGTATAAGAAATTTATTTTTGCTCAGACTAAAAATCTAATTTAAGTTTTAAATGGCTATTGGAAGTTAAATTTCCGCTATAAGCATTCAAACAATTTTGAACTAAAGCAATTGCCATTTAAGGCTTAATCGAGTTAAGTTTTGAATAAGCGGCAAATTTATTCGTGAGAGAACATTTCTAATCGAAGTAATCAAGAGCCGGTTCGATTTCCATGGCTTGAAACGTCATTTTTTTGTTTGTGACTCTAATTGCCAGACGGCCTTTTATGGCCAGCATCGAGATGTTGACATTTAAAGCAGCGCCCACAACATCCGCTCCGGCAAAGCTGGCTGGCCCAACCCGAAATAAACACTTAAAGCTAAGGAATTTTTGCAATTTTCATGCTTTTATTATTATTTGCACAAATATTGAACGCCGTCATTGCTCAAATACTTCAAGTCAAACAAAAAGTAAAACTTTTCTATGCATAGCTAAGTGAATAAAAATAAATTTTTTAGTGCTTCCCCATACGGTTTTGCATAATCTAGAAGGCAGAACATTGGCATGCATAACGCAGGTACATAGTTATATACGCGATATATATATATTCTTATGTATTTACATACCCATAAACGTATAAATAAACATCAGAGTAAATGGGAAATGAAAATGGGCAGCAAACTAACAACGCGGCCACGCATAAATCTCACGTGTAAATGTGGAACAAACTTCTCGCACATCACGAATCTTGTATTTAAATTTATAATCTTTGCTCATCTCATCTCTGCATATTCGATATTCGTCTTTAACGGAATCTTACTGTGGTGGTAAGTTGTGTTTGTATTTGTTGAGTTGTGAACTGGGTGGGGTGCTGCGGTTGCAGCTTGATCTATAGCTCTGACTTTTGACATTCGAATGGAGCAGACTGCTAATAAGCAAAGCAGATGCTAGACCCACTTTTCGTACCAAGCTAATGGAGCATTGGTGATGTGATAATTATTGTATATGCATGTTTATGTATGTTATGCCTCAGCTGTTTGATTCAATCAACGATGCAACGCTTCGTTTCTTAACACATTTTATGCGCTTTCTGTGTTCTTTATGACAAGCCCCAAAACTTGTTTTCTCCGACTGCATACCAAATTCCACGCATTCTTGAGACAACAGATTGGCCCCCAAGCAGCTATTGCCAAGTGCAACAAAGAACAGTCAAAGGAAAGGATAAAGCGAAGAGAACTTTCTGCTGCTGTTCGCTTAAACCTGTTGGCCCCAATTGCAAGACGGCGACGGTCAGTTAACTGTTTTGGTTGCCTGCAAATATGTGTAGTATGTATATAATATACCAACGATCAGATTAAAGCAAATACACAGAGCCGAATGCAAAAATAACAATAACAACAACCAAAACTTGACGGCTTGGAACGGGTTTAAAAGTCGGGAGCTACCAAAAATGCCCAATACGTTTATTGGCATTCTCAGGCATCAATTAAATGGTGCGGAACCCAGCTGACCGACTTTTCTCGAAGTCAACTTTATGGTTAACGAGCGGACACACAAAAACACAGTCCTGACTGGGCGCCTACATAGATCCGTGAGTTTGGAGCATGAAATTTATGCAGATTTATTTGTGTTACATTTTTTTGCGACAGCAACAACAATAACTTGATATCTCTCTTTTTGTTGGCAACAAACAGCATTCCTTATGGCGAGAGTACCATGGCCAAACTTGCAAAATAGCTGCAAGATGTTTGTTGTTGTCCGGTCGCCGCAACGTTTGTTGTTCGGATGTTGTTGTTGTTGTTGACGCTTGGCGCTCCTCTTTAGTAGTAATTTTTATGGTCAAATAGGTCCACAATTTGTTGCAAATTTTCTGTTGCAAAGCTGCGGCTGCTCGTCGTTTCACTTTGGCACGTATTTTGGGTGGAACTTGTGCCACTTGTTGATCCCTTTTTTGATTTATGATCTAAAACCGTTTACATAAATCGTGAGAACAGTAGCTCTAAATTGTAAGCCTCAACTTGGTTACCAACTCTCTGAGAATTGGCGCACAAGCAGCAGTCACGTCTGTTTGCCATAAACAAATCGACAATCAATGCCGCAACCGAATGCAAATGAGTAAAAGAAAAAAATGCAAAACAATTAGCAAAAAACCGACAAACAAACAAATCCAACAAATCCAACAACAAGCTGATCAAATTTATGTGTAACACGGGCGAAACAAATGCGATGTGCAAAAGAAAAAAAATACTAAAAAACAAAATTAAAACATGCTAGCAACATCTAGTTATGTAATTTGCAACGTTGCGGTCTTGTCCCTTGCCACAAGCTTGATGGATGCTAATGCTGTACTTGCGAATGGATTGCACAAAGTCAAGATTTATGCATATTAACGTTTAGCCCAAAACGCTGACCCAAAAACTAACTGTAACAGTCGACTCTAAAGATCAAGCGTAGCATTTGCACAAGCAACAAAAGCACAAGAAGCTGCATGCTACTAAAGTTTAATAATGGGTCAACTTTCGTTGGCGTTGGCGATGATAAATGAGCCCCAAAGATGCTAAATATGTGGCTGCTGTCATCATTTTGCGTTATGTGTGTGTGTGAGTGTGTGTTGTCGCCGATGTCAGCAGCAACACTTTCTCAATTTGTTGCCGCCACAGTGTATTGTTGTCCGAAATAACTTGCAACTAGCGTTAAAAAGGGCTAACGACTTTAAGACGTAAATGCTGCAATTGTTTCAGCAGTCGCTTTGTTCTTTTTATTGCTGTGAACCATTTGAACTGTTACAGAAGAAACGCCTCGAGCCATGATTATGTGAACTGATTATTACACAGATACAATTGTAACTTTTCTCTCTAGCTAGAAGGTTTTACTTACACTTTTTTGAGCTAATATCATTACATGCACCTGCAATCCATCAGTCATGCTGTTCATCAATTTTAGAAAGTAATTTACACATGCGCCAAGCTAAAGCTCAAACATAAACAAACTTACTAACAACAGCACACAAAAAACACACTGATTACCCAACAGACTCAAACTTTTGTCGATGGCCATATGGTGATGTGACACAGACTTTGGGGCAAAACAGTAAAAATACCAAACCCCCCATGTCGAAGAAACCGCAACAACAACAACAACACCAATAGCTCACAAACAATGTCGAAAACAGCAGCAGCAAAAATTTCAATAATTTCATTATCAAGATGAAGATTGATTGATTGATAGTCGCGATAAATGTTTGTTTGGCTGCTTCGTGAAGAAGACATTGAATGACCGCATGGCCAATTGGTTTTACCAGGCTATCGGTGGGTGCATGGTTATAGTAGGAAGGGGCTGGGACAGAATTGTTGTCTGTTGCCGCTCTTACTATATTAACAGTAATTTTTGAGTCATGCCGCAGAAGCTGCTGCATTTATGTTCATAGTGAAAGTTGATTGTTGCTTTGGTCAGTGCAACAACAGCAACAACAATTGCTTGTAGGGCTTGCGCAATCCCCATTGCAATGAAAGTTTATTTAAGTCAGCTTTTTTGAATTTATGCGCTAATAAAGACAGCAACAATGCAAGCAAGCAAGCATTACTCATTTGTAAACTATTTTTCTTTTCTTTTCGTTCATTTACAGAATATGGTGGAATAAGGTGCAACAAAATCACTAACAAAAATAACGAATACAACAACAGCAACAATAACAATAACAACACGCAATGTCATCCTCGATTTGTGCACACTTTACGCAAAATGCGTGGAAGAAGGATTTGTGTTCGAATTGCTTTAAGTCTAAGGATGAGCACAAAGCAGCCGCAGCAGCAGCTGCTGCCGCCGCACAGCAAACTTTTAAGCCGAGTGCACTCAAGTCAGATAAAGATAACCACATAAAGACTGATTACCCCAACAAGCACAAAACGCCTGCCAAGAGCATTATCAAGAAGGCCTTTGGTGTTCGCCTAACCACAACTAGCACAAGCAGCAGTAGCAACATGAAATTTAACAGCAGCAGCAACAACAGTTCAAAGTCAGCAAAAGTTTGTTTTCCCAAGCAACTGCACGAGATCATTGGCTATGGCGGCGAGTGGTCGGAGGACGATGACGATGATGATGATCATGATTTTATGAATCTGGGCAATGAGCACGATGACATGGCCATCACAGAAACAGACGATGAGGATGCCGTTGAACTAAAGCGGATTACGCGTGCCAACACCGATTTTAATATGAACAATGGCAATTTATTGGGCGATGTACAGGATAACATTAAGAAATCTTTTGCAGCATTAAAGTTGGGTGCTCCACAGGTGGACAAGGAGGGCAAAAAGCAAACGCTAACAATCAATGTAATGCCCTTTGGACAGCCTATAAAGACAACAGCAACCAAGACAACGCCCAGCAAGTCAACGGAGTTATCTAAGCCAACAGCAACAACAACAGTTTCCTCTAGCAGCACAGTCATTGCCAAGGCAGCCACAACCATCAAGAGCACCATAACAAGCGCAACAACCAAGAAGGTATCCACAACTCTAACACCAACGCTGCTAAAGAGCAGCACGCCAGCAACATCCTCTCGCGATGGCAAAGATAGTCCGCCCATTGAGCGAGCAATGGAGAAATCTCTGCTCGATGAAATCTCCGAGACGCTGCAACAGAAACAAAAACAAAAACAAAACGAAATAAGCACAGCAGCAACATCAGTCAACGCAACAGCAATAGCTGCTACGAGCAACGGCAGCAACAATAAAATCAAATTCGAACTGGGCTCGTTGAGCGACTCGCCGAAGCCATTTCTCGACCTTAAGAAACCGATTGCACGTAACGCGCCCATAACCAAGGACCAAAACAAACCCAAGGTCAATGTGTGCCACAAATACTCGGACACAGACAGCAATTGCTCGGACACAGAGAACGGTGTGTCGGCCTACTACGATGTGGTTGAGACGCAGCTGAGCTACGTCAATCTGCCCGATGGCAAGTTTAGCGAGAAAGTTGGCGTGGCCAGTGCCCAAACAGAGGCAAGCAGCACACACTATTCGAGCTCCCAGTACATAACGGATATGTTGCTCAGCTCGAAGACTCGAGCAGCCAGCTACAATTTGCACGAGGGCAACTTTATGACCAGCAAGATAACTTCGGATGGTTTGATTGTGACCAAATGCAGCTCGGACGATGCGCTCGATTCAACGGGCAGCAGCTTTGATGGCAGCTCCGACGAGGAGAATACCTACAACATGATTCGCAGTGAATCCGACTCGGGCATTGGCATCAGCATTGGCAGTGACTACAAAAATCTGGCCGGAGCTACGTCAAGTAACAGTAACGAGCAAAGGTCGTCGTTGGTGGAGAAGAAGCTAAGTGCCAGCACAAACAACTCAGATTATGAGGATATACAGATTGGAGATCAGTCTGGCAGCCAGAATGCGGCAGTCAAAAGTCGAGAGCTGCATGGCGAGCCCGATGGCAGCGCCGATCCGGACAACAAGCTGGAGCAAACGAAACAAGAACAACAACAATTGCAGGAATCATCTACAGATGCAATGCCTCAGCAGTTGCCAGCGTTGCCAAAATCGCCACCACCGCCAATGAAAATTGACGCACGTCCATCTTTCTTGCATGGCCTTAAAAAGCCCGAGCTACCTGCGAAGCCATTTGTCACCAACAGCAGCAACAGCATCAATAATAGTAACATCAACAACAACAATTCACCATTGAAATGCTTTATGAGCAAGCGTCAGCCCAGCAGTGCTGAACAGCAATTTATAACACAGCTGCAAACGGCCATTTCCAAATCGAGCGAGAATTTGCTATTAGCAACCTCATCCTCAGCAGCAACAACAACGGCAGCAGCGGCAGCAGCGGCTGAATCAGCCAAAGATGATGCCAAGCTAAAGAAAGGCAAAGCGCCTAATCCACCGCCGGAGCCAAAACTAAGCGCACCGCCTACACCCGAACGCGATTACAGTTTGGTAGTTGAGTTTGAGCAGGCAACCAAGGTGGAGGCTGCAACACTTGCCAATGACACATCGCCAACAGCAGCAAATGTAAAAGCAGCTGAAACTGCCATGCCAACAGCACCAACAACACCAGCAGCCACACCAAAAGGCACCATTAGTAGCAGCAGCAGCAGCAATCTTTATACCCGGAAACCTCCTGTTGCTGCTGCAACGCCGGTTATCCGTGAAAAGGATAAGCGTGAGCGTGCCGTAATCAATCCCAAGTTTCGCAGTCTCAACACATTTGTGATGCAGCGTAACAATGCAGCCAAACAGCATCAGCTGCAGTCGGCGAGCTCTGTGCTGAATCTGAAACAACCAATGACACCGGAGCCAACGCCACGCAATCAACGCCAACTGTCCATGTCTGAGGAATGCCTAGCAGCCGCTGGACTAGTAGACCAAGCAAACAAAGCTACAAAGTCACCCACATCCTCGCCGCCACAGAAACAAAAGTCAAAGTTCTCCATTAAAAAGTTTCTGCGCATGGGCAGCAATGGTGGCAGCAGCAAATCCAATGAACCGCTCTCCAAAAAGGACAACAGCTGCTACACAGAGATCTGTACAGGAGATGATGGCAGTGTCGTTGGCAAGCCCCGTCTCGTCATCATACATCCCATTGACATCAATCCCACAGCCGTTGAAGTGGTCAAAGATATCACAAAGACCAGCGATGCTGTCTCCTCGCAAACAGTGGCTGTGGTCACTGCCAAGCCACCGGCTCCGCCTCTACGCGCTAGCGAGGGACAGCGTGCCCATGAGGCAAACAAGCCGGCACGCCCACCACCGCCCAAAAGCGCTGAACTGCGACGCAAGCAAAAAACCGAATTGACTGCCAAGCTAAGCTTAAGCAGTGTGGAATCTGGAAAGATTTCCGGCAATCCCAATGCCGGTGGCTCCATCAAATCTAAACCGGATAATGTATATGCCAATCTGGGTGAGTTTGCGTTTAATGTACTAAATTAAGTGGATTAAAAGAACGCTCTACTTTCAATTCCTCTGCATATTTTGTAGCTTAACAATTCCATAAGCCCCAACTATTGTAGGTGTATCTCAATCGTATCGTATTCGTATTCGTGATTGTGCTTGTGATCCACTTTAACAAAAGAAAGCGCAAACATATCACGTTTATTTTCATCGCCCAAATGCATACATTCTTCCATGGCGTCAACTCATTTGACCTTCACAAAGTGGGTATGCTTAAGGGTCTCTTTACCTACTTTGACACAAGCGAACGTAAAATAAACACAGACAGTATTGAAAGTAGAACCAAAGCACAACGAGTTACGCATTTCAATCAATATAACGGGCACACATATATCCCAAGAAGCCATCGTCGCCATAAACCAGGCAGGTAGCCGGATTAAAGTAGGTTAAGTGAACGAGCCAAAGCCATCGAGTCAAATATGTAGTTTTATAGATGAACAAGTACAACAACAACAACAACAACATAATATCGAAATAAAAACAAACCAAAGCCCAAAGCCAATGAGGTAACCACATGTGAATGTCTAGAGAGCCAGCTTCAAATGCCAGTGAAAAACTGGCGAAACGAGAATTTTGTTGCCAGAGAAAGAGTTAAAATCTGAGACCCATTTTCTTAGCTGACATTTTGTGGTCAGGCCAATGTGGCAAGAACTTGTTACACCTGCTGCCGTCGTTGTTGTTTTTTGTTTTTTTTTTGCTGTAGAAAAGCTATTCGTTAGACTTCTTGGCCACTAAAGCACCATTATGCGAATTGTAATTTGCGCATGAATTTGGGTCAAAATCACAATTAGTGTCGCAGGTTATACAGCTTAAACTTACAAACAAAAATAAATAAAAAAAACAAAAACCTTGCCAGCTGTTATTTGTTATTAGGGATTGTTATGGCCATGAAACTTGGCCAGCAAACTTCTTGAAGAGATTATATCTAGTACGAATACAAGAAGTTAATGTCAATATAATTAGTTTTGACTATATAAGATAAGATTTTATATCTTTTACTCGTAAAATTAATAAGCTCTTAGTTGAATGTTATAAAATTTTAAACATAATTTAATTTTACAATCTCACTAATCGTTCTTCTCTCCTTTAATACGCAGGCGAGATACGCTCCTCGATAGCCCCACGCAAACCGGAGCGAACAGCGAGCATGCGGGAACGGGAGGCCCAGCTGGAGCTTGTCCGTAAGCGTGGCGTACTTACCGATACTATCTCCATTTGCTCGTCAAACGGTGAGAATGTAACGGCGGCCGATCACACCAAAATGGGAAACACCAATCCATTCGAACCAGGTAAACTGCCTTCGGGCACAACAGCTGCACCATCATCAGGCGGTACTGTCAATAGCCGCACCAGCACCTTTGAACGGCATCAGCCTAAAAAGGCCGAGACCAAGATGTCCATATCCAGCAAGCTGGAGATCTTCGAACAGCGTGTCCACGACAGCACGGACAGCGTTGCCCAACGCAGTAGCCTTAAGGATTCGGTGCGCAAAATAAACAGCACAATCGATAGCTATCTGAAGGACAAGCGTGACTATGAGAACATGTACGAGTTTGTCAAAACAGGCAATGGTCCAAGCGGCAGCAGCAGCTCAACAACTGCAACAACACCAACAACAGCAACTCCAACGGCAACATTAACAGTAACGCCACCGACGCCACCAACACGTAGCAGCAACATGGATTTGAGCTCTGTTGCCGGGCAAAGATTAAACAGTCAACAGCCAACAAACAGGCGCAACAACAACATCTACTCGGATACAGCTTCCATTGCCAGCTATTCGCGCAGCGAGTACGGTCCAGTGCGCAACTACGGCCTAAACAATAGCTTAGGTAGGTTAAATAGTAAAACAAGAAGATTTCTCTGATGCTAATCCTTCAAAAACTCTTCAAACATTTGTAGCCAACATTCCACGCGTCATCTCGGCCTCGTATGCGGGCAGTGAGGTGGGCGAGTTCGACATTTATGCTCCTTATAGCTACTACGGCAGCGAGGCTGGTGGTGATGTGGCCACAGACATCAATGACAGCGTCTGGGGCATGCCAATGGTGAGATTGCCACTTAAACCAACTATCAGTTAACATACTAAACATTCTGCATGCATTTAGGGCAACAAGTTCCGCAGCAAGGCCACGAATCGTTTGCGCATGCGCAAGGGACGCAGTGTCGTGCACAAAACCATCGAGGACAACTACACGGCCGTTGTGGTTGCCAATCATGAAGCTCTTGCCCAGGTGCTCGATCAGGTGAGTTTTTGTGGCAAACATTCTGGTCTATTAAGTTTCCAATTCTCAATTTCTATTAACCAACTATCTTAGTTGCAACAAACGCCAGTTGTGCCCGCTGCCTTGCGTCCGCTGGCCAATGCCATAAACTTGCGCTACGAGGACTTTACCATCTTGGATGGTGCCCAGGCATTTGTGGTGGGCAAGAAGGCCTTCCATGCCGCCTTGTGGACCACATCTCCCGTGACCTTGGCCCTGTCGGCTGACTGCAATCAGTTGGCAAGCGTTGGCGGCGATCTTAGTCAACTAAGTGGTGGCGTCTCCGATGTGCTCAATCCAATAACAGAGTTTTGCGATCTGGTGCCCAGCTATCAGCTCCCCTTGATGCCCACAACGGAGGTGACGCTGTTGCAGGCAACAATATCGGTGTTGCCGCGTCTTCAGCTGGAAACTCTGCAATCGATTGGAACCATACTCAAAGGCAAATCCCAAGTGCTGGATAAGAGCAATTTTAACTTCCGCGGCTCCATACCAAATCTTAACAGTCTTAAGGATGCAGCCGGTGGCAATGCATTGCGTAATGTCGTCTCCGTGCAGAATCTGAGCACATTGAACGAGGAGTCGACATCGCTCAACCATGCAGGCTGCAACGATACAGAGGAGAGCACGCTAACGTGCTCCAGTGCCATGCCCGCCTTTGATGATGTTATGACTCGTGAAGTGGCATTCATTATGCTCCAGCTGGTCAATGGCATGAAGAATTTGCAGGCCAAGGCCATTGAAGAAACGCCGCTGAGTCTATCAAATGTGGTGCTATCCAAGGACATGGAAAACAAGGATGCGCAGGCGCGACTCTGTGTTTTGCAAGGGTATGTAAACCATAGAAATTTTATGAATTTATTCCTAAAAATAAACATTGTCATCTTACAGCAATAACAGCGACGACGATGAGCCGATGGGCACGCTCTGCAAATGTGCACATGGTGCACTTACTGAAATGTTGCCCGCAACGAAAATCACTCCTATTCTGGCTGATATATTGCAACAGGAAAGAGCCGAGTCGCTGTCCAAGGCAAAGTCGGTGCTGGAGTTTGTGCTCTGGGGCCCGTCGGATGTGGCGCTTACGGGCTTGACCAAGGAACGTGAGTTGGCGCTGCAGCGCTGGCTAGATCTGGAGCGAGCCACTGTGCTTCATGGCTTGGTACGCACACGGATCGAGCTGACCGTTTACGATGAATGTCATTTGATGTTCCTTGTGCGCTCGACGGCTAAAATGATGAATGATGCTGCCAAAATTGTATGCAGCTATCAGCAGCAGGCCGAAGCCTGAGCTGCTGCATCGATTTAGAAAGCTAGTTATATTTATTATACACAATTGTCATAGGCTTTTAGTCCTTTGATTTGTAGTTTAGATATACATACATACATTTATGCATATGTGGGAGTTGAGGATCCCAATCAAACATTTTATATATGTACATTCGTAATTATGATGCATTATCGAAAGATTGTATTTCTCGAATACTTATTATGGATTTATTCTAAAACGACATAAACGATACGACATGCATATATCCGCAAATTTGTAGACATTTCTTTGCCTTGGATGTCAAACGAACTTTGATAAGAAATTGTCCTGTAAAAAATCTATCTACATTGAAACTTCAACTAATGTTAGAATACTTTCAATTGTAAGTTATTACCGTATACAACTATTTATACTTACCTACATAATTTACTTATTATACTTATTTAATTACCAATGAAAACCGTTGAAAGGCTTATTCGGTTTGTAAAGGTAAAGATTGGTGTTTGTTTAAATATCCATACGACAATATATTGTATACCTATCAATATTCAAATAAATAAACTGCAAAATAATAAAGCCAATTTTATGTTATTTCGTTGGGCTAGGTTATGGAGTCTTGCGACATAAATATCCAAAGTACAGATTATGTCCCTTATGTGGACATATTTATCTGCCTAAGAATACGCTTATAAATATTACGTTTTTCGATCTGGCAAGATGGGATTTTTTATAAGCCCTAAAAGTATGCAGCACATTTCACATGCTTGGAAATTGCTTGGTCGGTGTTTGCCAAAAATAATATAATAAAATTTTATTATAATTTAGTTAATAAAAAAAATAATCACAGCAGCCGTAGTGGTATGCTACAAATGTAGATAATGTTACCCCTTTTTTTTTGTATAAAAAAAGAAACTGCTGAAATAAAAAGCTTTAACTTAGTTAATACTCAAAGCTCTTGATGATTTGCTTACAATTGAATTTTAATATACGACACCATGATAGCAAACTGGTATTGAGCGCTCTCTCAAAAAAAACAAGTAGAAACGTTGCAGTCGGACGCACCCGACTGCGGTATACTCGATACCAGTAGAAAAACAGATTAAAAGAGAGAGCTGATTGCAATGGTGTGTGGATACGGCAGGGGTGTATGCTGCTGCAGGGGTGTATGCTGCCTCAAAGATTGTCTGGTGCAGATGGGGATGCCAAAAAGCTATCTTCCTTCCAAATTTGGTGATTCTAGCTCAAAGTTAGAAGAATATGGTGGATGGTAGGCTGGGGGAGGTATGGGGGGGGGGGGGGCTTGGCATCAAAATTTTAGCTGAAGATCTGTGTATGATGTCAATTGCTATCCTCATACCAAATTTGGTGACTCTAGCTCAAAAATAGTAAAATTTGGGGGAAGGGGGGATGGGGTTGGTAAGGGGGGGCGTGGCATCCAAACTTTTGCTGCAGATCTATTTATGATGTCAATAGCTATTCTCAAACCGAATTTGGTGACTCTAGCTCAAAGTTAGTAGAATTTGGTAGAAGGGGGGCTGGGTGCTGGGGGCTGGTATGGGGGGGGCGTGGCGTCCAAAGTTTTTCTGCAGATCTGTTTATGATGTTAATTGCTATCCTCATACCAAATTTGGTGGCTCTAGCTCAAAGTTAGTAGAATATGGTGGAAGGGGGGCTGGGGGCGGTATGGGTGGGGGGCGCCATCCACTTTTTTTGGGTTTCTTCATCACCTATCTTGGCCCCAAATTTGGCGGCTCTAGCTCAAAAATAGTGGAAAATATAGGCGTTTTTGATTTCAAAATGCAGGGGGCTCGGGTTCAGGGGGGGCGCGGCTCCAAAACTTTAATGCAGTTTTTTGGGGATTGTTATTAGCTATCTTCCTACCAAATTTGGTGACTCTAGCCTTAACGCTTTGGAAAATACACGCATTCCCGTTTTTAGTGAAGCATTGGGGCGGTTTGGGGCAGCTTGGTCAGTATGGATTGGCGTGGCATCCAAAGTTTTTATGCATTTATTTTGGGACTATAATCACCTATTTTGGCACAAAATTTGGTGGCTCTAACTCAAAAACTGTAAAAGATATAAGCATTTCTGTTTTTCAACTGCGGGGGGGCTGGGGGCGGAATGGGTGGGTGGGGCTCCAAAACTTTGATGCAGTTTTTGGGGGGTCGTAACCAGTTATCTACCTACCAAATTTTGTGACTCTAGCTCAAACACTATGGAAGATACACGCACTACCGTTTTTAGCGAAGCGTTGGGGTGGTTGAGGGCGGATAGGGCAGTATAGATGGGCGTGGCATCCAAAGTTTTAATGAATTGGGTTCGAGATCGTTACCACCTATCTTGGTACCAAATTTGGAGGGTCTAGCTCAAAAACTGTAGTAGATATGGGCATTTTTAGTGTTAAACTGCGGGGGGGCTGGGGGCGGTATGGGTGGGCGTGGCTCCAAAATTTTTGATGCAGTTTTTTGGGGATTGTTAGTAGCTATTTTCTCCCCAAATTTGGTAGTTCTAGCTGTAAGGGCTTGCGAAATAGCTGGATCTATCGATTTTGCGTTATCGAGTTTATCGATTTGCCAGCCCCCTAGTTATCGTAGAACTCCAATCTTGACACTTTAATTTACTATGCCATAGATAAACAGATTTGCAAAGTTTGAAGTCTCTAACTTGAAGGGTGTGGAAAAAAGTTGCGAACATACAGACGGACAGACGGACAGACGGACAGACGGACAGACGGACAGACGGACAGACACCATGACGGACATTGCACAAACCCAATATACTCTTTACCTTCGGTATCGAGTATAAAAACAAAACAAACATGATATCACTTAAAAAAAGCTTCTAAGCAGAACTATAAAGTCCCAATTAAAACAAATTGTTGCTTAGTTAACCGTCAAGCACACACGAAACCAAAATGTTGGGGCAGCGTGTAAAGCTTTATCGACTAACACGCACTGTATCGCAGCAGGTTTTTGTTACTGGCTTTTTTTTGATTTGTTACTTATGTATATTGAATACCATTTATGCATTTATCTAATCAATTTAGCGCCATCAAACGCGTGCTGCTGTCGCGGAACATGAGACAACTGCAGCTAAACCTGCGGGCTGGGAATCAGCGCGACCATACAACGAGATTCCAAAGGTCTCCCTCCTCCACTTTGTTCGTCATTTGATGCCTGGCGGCAAGTACTACAAAAAGCAGTTTCCGGATATTATGATGGATATGCGCTACCAGCACGGACCTCTATACAGGCTGCCAGGATTTGGCAGGAAGGAGTTTCTTGTTTCCAATGATCCCAATCATTTCGAGCAAGTGCTACGCGTGGAAGGCCCTTGGCCAGAAAGGCCCGGAAATAGGGTCCTTGACTACCATCGAACCGTGTTGCGTAAGGACTTTTACAAAGGCACTGAAGGCTTATTATCTACGTAAGAAATGATGCTAAATGCAACGCAATATACTCTATCAGGGAAACAATTATGTTTTTTCTTAGACAAGGAGAGAATTGGTCCAAGTTTCGTTCCAGTGTTAACCCTGTTATGATGCAGCCGAAAACGGTGCGAGTGTACTATCAAAAAATGTCAGCAGTCAACAAGGAGTTTATACAACGGTTAGACAAAACAAATATTGAATCATCAGCTGAAATAAGGGATAATAAATAAATTAAAACTGTTATTAGGATACGGGATATACGGGATAGCAGCACTTTTGAGGTCCCCGACACATTTGAGGATGAAATCAATCGCTGGACCCTGGAATCGGTTTCGGTAGTTGCGTTGGACAAGCAGCTTGGAATAATGACTACAAATCGCGACAATCCACAGGCCAAAAAACTTTTTGACGCTCTCAATGTGTTCTTCGAGCTGGCTGGTGCTCTTGAAATGAAGCCATCCGTTTGGCGTTATGTAGCCACGCCCAACTTTAATAAGCTAATTAAAACTCTGGACGATATACAGGAAATCACAACCGGCTATGTTGACGAGGCTCTGGAACGGTTGGAGCGTGAGCCATCTAACAAACCAGAACACGAGAAAAGCGTACTGGAGAAACTTGTGACAACTAACAAACAGGTTGCCATTGTTATGGCTATAGATATGCTGATGGCGGGCGTGGATACGGTAAGATGCATTGCATAATTATTTAACGACATATAAACGAATCGATTCCCGTTAACAGACCACCACCACTTTTACTGGTGCACTTCTTTGTCTGGCCAAAAATCCCGAAAAGCAAGCACAGCTGCTCGAGGAAGTTCGTCGCATTTTACCAAACAAGGACTCGGAGTTCACAGAAGCCTCCATGAAGAATGTTCCATACTTGCGGGCCTGCATTAAGGAATCGCTACGTCTGTACCCCTTGACTTTGGGTAATGGTCGGGTCATCAAGTCGGACCTTGTGCTTAATGGATACCAGGTACCTAGCGAAACACAAGTTATGATGTTGTCCACCGGCCTGCTGACTGATGATAATCACTACCCTAGAGGCAAAGAGTTCTTGCCTGAGCGTTGGCTACGCCAAGGCAAAGAGGATGCTACAAGTGGAAAATGCCCGAACGCTCTCAAGGCGAGCAGTCCATTTATCTACTTGCCCTTTGGATTCGGACCCCGAATGTGCATTGGCAAACGAATTGTTGAAATGGAATTGGAATTGGGTCTAGCACGACTTATTCGAAACTTTAATGTTGAGTTCAACTATTCCACCGAAAATGCCTTTAAAAATATACTGATAAATGTGCCTAACATCCCTCTAAAATTCAAATTTACAGACGTTAAAGACTAAAACTATTTCATTTGTACACCGTAAAGATTCGATTGTAGCCTATTAATAAAGGCTTATACATATTTTAGAGCAATGTGTAATAATTAATTTAGGTCTTACAAATATTTGTAGAACGCATTCAATAAAACGCAAAGTATTTAATCTATAATTTGATTATATATTTGTTGCAACTCAATTGGTTTTGCAATTGGTTTTTGTGATAGAATTGAAAACTAATTTTCAAATACTTATGTACGATCGACATATATTAAAAAATTATTAGATCTCTAAAAAGAAAACATAGAATTCCACTGACAAACTTTTTTTCGGTTTTAAGCAGTTACTCATCATTCGCTGGTTTAAACTAAAGCATTGTATATAAAGTTGAAAAGAGTAAATCCTGGTTAAATTTGTGAACCAACTTAACATTATAGCACGGACCTTTAATGGTGTGAGTGTATGCGAATCTAATTGATCACATGCTGCTAGTTTATTCGTAGTCTAACATCCTTGTTCTGATCCACTGGAAGCAGTCCGTTGTCTTGCTCATCTTCGTACTTTAGTGTTTCGGCTAGCAAAACTGCATTCTGATGGCACTTAGTCTCCTCGTGCTGTCGCATGTGATGAAGCAGACGAAAATCTTTTTGGCAATAATCGCATCGATACAGCTTGATGTCGGAGTGTATAAGTTCATGCTTGGTCAAGGAGTGTGCATAGGCGAAGGCCTTGTCGCATACCTTGCATACATAAGGCTTAATACCACGATGCACGCTGTAATGTTAAATTATTGGTACAATTATACATTTTTCAAGTCTTTAGGTACGATAAAAACTTACTTCTCGTGGGATTTAAGCACGCTCTCATAGAAGAACTGTCGACTACAGTAACTGCACTTATACGGTTTGCTACCTGTGTGGGAATACATGTGTTTGCGCAGCTGTTCGCGTACCTGAAACTTGGCATTGCAGAGTCTATGTCAGAAGAAATTAAAAGAAAGCATTAGATTATGATTGAATGTAGTATGTATATTACAAAAATGACTTACTCGCATTGATATTGACAGATAGCATCGTGACGTCGACGATGTTCCATCATTCGTCCACGTTTTTCATAGAAGTTGCCACACACATCGCAGACGTAGCCACCCTTTTCAGTGCCATCCGAAGTTCGAAGCGAGTTTAATCCAGGACGTGCACGTCCTCGTCTGGCTTTTATATCTATTTCTCCTGATGCTATTTCATAAGAATGTTGCAGCTCTTCACGGACAGGCCTCACAATGCTCATGCCCATACGTGTACGACCACGGCGTAATTTAACATCGCCAGACGCTCCAGTGTCATCATATTTAGGTTCGACCACAACTTCACCCTGCTCGGGATTCATCTCTATTGTGTAATTGTCCTCCAGGTACTCGATGTCATCCGTAATGACTTCCTCTGAATCATGCGCACCATCGACCTCTACGTACTCCTCCTCCTGGACGCAATCCATACCATCACCATCATCTGCCGACTGGACTTCGTTTATCACGAATTCAGTCATGTTGTCCTCATCTTGGTTGTGTCGTGACCCAAACTCTTCTTTCACCATATATTCTTCGGTATCGTCCAACAGACCTATCTCGCGATAATAGTCTTCTATTTCGGCTTGCTTGCGCAAAGCCTTTTCGCGAAACTGAAAAGCCATATTGAGCTCCACCTTGCATTGCTTGCAAATGCCATCGGGAATCTGATCCTTGCCATTTAGCTGGAGTTTCCGTAATTAAATTGATCAGCAATTCAGATGTAGTACATTTTTTTAAAGTAATTATAGCCTACCTTACTGTATGAAATGCCAAGCAGCTGTATTAGCATTTCATTTGGAGTTTCCTCACCCTCCTCGCGGGACTCGTCAATGCGTTGTAATCGCTGGCTGGGCTCTAAGCACACACGACAAGTGTTTGGTCCAAGTTCAGCGCGCATCTTTTGTTTAATTGCGGTGTTAAACAGTATTTTAGTGTTAAAACTTTTGTCTGTGTTGTGTAAAGCGTCTGTATTAAGAAGAAGAAGTCGCCATTTTTTCTGAGTAGCGATTGCAATAACACAATATATGTTATCGATAAGAAACATAAGCAATGGCACACAAATTGATAACTATTGAGTATATTATCAATTAGGGTAGTCACGCCACTCTGGTTGTTGTTTATTTCTCCAACAACAAATTGTACTGTAAGCAAATTTTACCAGATCCGAAGTTGCTCACAATATTATCGAGTTATATTTTAAGCAGACAGTGCTCAAAGTTTATCAAATAGTGGTATTAAATGTATAAAATGTACTGAAAATACTGAATTTTAACAGGGTGGCAGCACCATTAATAATGACATTTTAATTCGTTTAAATTTGAGTTTACGGATAAAAAGTAAGTACAAAAGAAAAAAATAATGCATTTAGGTAATTGTTAACAAATGCTTTACTGGAATCTAATCTAGAGCGTAAGCGCATGCGGTTAAACGAAACGAAGAAGTGGTTGGACCATGAGATTTTTACAATTTTAGGCTATATGCAAATGCATAGGAATCATAATGTATGTTTTTCTGTGCATGTTATAACTTTAATCAATCGGCATTAAAACAACTAATCCTCTATTAGAAACCAACTGCTATGATATTCATTGATTTTGGAATATCTTTTTCAAAGGGGCGACAACAAGAAGCTGTTGCATTTACATCCTCAATTAGTTCTTCCATAAGCGTTTGATTTCTTCATCGCGCTGAGCGTTGTCTTCATCTGTATTTTAACATATATATATGTATATACTATAGTATACATATAAAGGTACGATAACTTAAGCACAATAATCCATAGAAAACAGCTGTTTTTTACGAGACAGCAGTTAACAATGCAAAACGGTCGTTCATTCGTTAAAAGCAACAAATAGCATACATTTAAGCAAGGTAGCGTAAATACCCTAAATATATATATATTTTAAAATTGTTGAATATTTTTTAAAGGAACTGATTGCCAATTAAATGCTTAAATAACATAGAAGAATAAAAGCTATAATCCCAAATATTAACAGAGAAACAAAATATAACAAACCAAGTCGCGTGTGCAACACACAGAATTTATTAAATAATAATAAATTTATTAAATAACATGATAATATTTGTTTATATCAGAAATGAATTCTGTTGAACCTTATTTTATAAATTGAAAATGTTGAATCATTTAAGACTGAAATCATCATTTTTAGCAGCGTACAGGCCTTAGAAATAAAACTTATCGGAAAGCAACACAGTGTTTACAATTGTGACCATAGGGTCGCATTCGTGTGTATTTTTCAAGACGCAGAAGGAACGGAGCTCTTATCTCCGCGAAAAATGGATTGTTTCAATATATTTTGTAATCTTATTAGAAAATAGCAAGCTTGCTGGAATTGCAGTATCACAATTCAACTTTGCATTCGGCGACAAAGGCGTACGCACGTCTTTTACTCGCTT
This sequence comes from Scaptomyza polygonia, assembly GCA_035044585.1. Taxonomy (NCBI): domain Eukaryota; kingdom Metazoa; phylum Arthropoda; class Insecta; order Diptera; family Drosophilidae; genus Scaptomyza; species Scaptomyza polygonia. The sequence continues at coordinate 1,549,248 of JAWNNU010002156.1, forward strand.
AATTCATGCTGTAGACACAGCCAAAATGGTTTATTATCTTGTGTTGTTAACATCCGTGTCTTTCGTTGTCGCCAAAATGTTCGTTGCGCCAGTAATCGACTTCGCAATCTTCATCTCCTAAAGCACGAGTCACGCATACATACATAGGTTAGTGCGTAAGCTTTTATACCAACTCAATTCAAATTTGCAAGCATCAGCGATATCAACATAAAGAATAACAACCGAAAAACTAGCAGCAGCAAGTGACGTGCAGCTGGCAAAAGTTTAAAGAGAAGCAACGACAGCAAAAGGGTGCTGCTGTCTGGTTGCTAGTGGCGTTCGTGTGTTAAAGGCCAGCCCAAACCCACCTAACATGTCCGAGAAGCATGGCCAGCTCAGTAGTGCGCAGTGGTCGACGAAATCAGCAGCAGGAGCAGCGGCGGCAGCAGTGGGGGCCACATTAGCCACATCGCTGCAGAAGCATCCGCAACATACCAATCTTAATTCAAATTCCATATACGAAGCAACAGCAACAGTTGCACACACAAATCCATATGGCATTTGTAGTGTTCCCCTACCGGTTTCGGCTCAGATTCCGGACATTCCCTCTTACACAACAGGACGTTTCCAGGTACCGCCGGTTCATATAACAACGGCCAAATCTTCGCCGCTGACCATAGCACCAGTTGTGGTGCCTGGCCAGCAATTCACTCAGTCCCAAGTGTCGCCCACACCCACTAATGTACCTGCTCCCAGTCAAAGCGGCTTTTTGTCGCCAGCTTTTACAAATGTGATTGCCCCTGGCACTGCAGCCAGTGGGGCAACTTCCGTGCTCACACCGAATACCTTTGCAGCGGCCGGTGGCAATGCCAGCCTGGCATTTGTCAATGCCTTCAAAAGCGCCCAGCAATTAGAGATAGGAAAGATAATGCAAGCGATGTCTGCGAATGTCTCTGCGGTACCAGCAGCACCGTTGCCGAGACAACAGACACATCCTCCTAACCATCCGCATCCCAGTGACGCCAGTTCATTAGCTGCGGCCGCTGCAGCACCTAGTGGTGCCATCAACTCCGCAATTGTAGAGAATGTGACCAATGCGTTGAGCAGCGATGATGAGCGAATGCGACGGGTTTTGCAGGTCATCGAGTCCAGTTTGGAGTAAGTAACCGCTGATAAACCGTTAATAATTAAATAAATTATAACATAAAATAAATTTTTTCATTTTTAGTGACAATGCCAAACGACAAATTGCGCAGATTTTGGAAAGTGTGGCAGGCTTGAAGCCAATTGAGAAACTGTTTCTCTACTTGCGATTGCCTGGCGAAAACGCGGACACAGATCCACTGAGACAACCGCAGAATCCGTTAGGCACACGCTCCGAGATTAATCACACTATCAATTGGGTGCGCTCCCATCTCGAGCACGATGCTCAGGTTTCCATACCAAAACAGGACGTTTACAATGATTACATGTAAGTTGATTTACGAAACACTTTTCAAATGTATCTATTAACATGATATCCTGATTAATTTTGTAAAGCATTTATTGCGAACGCCTGAGCATCAAGCCGCTTTCAACAGCAGACTTTGGCAAGGTCATGAAGCAGGTGTTTCCTGGCGTCCGTCCCCGACGCTTGGGTACGCGCGGCAATTCTCGCTACTGCTATGCGGCCATGCGAAAGACCACGAAACTGACACCACCACTTTTGCCTCACCTGTGCAAGGATGAGCCAACCGATAACACTTTACCAAATGAAATTGCAGCACAGGTAATGCACTCGCCCAGCGCTCAAGATACCGATAACGAAGGTTGCTGGGATGTGGTGCGCACTTGGGCAGAAAAACTTCTCAGCACCAAAGTGGACAGCGTCGCTGAATTGGCTGCGCGCATCAAGAGCAATAATGCAACTATAAATGCAGGATTGGCGCCCAAGAAATATACGCCTCGGGAGCCAAAAGAGAAGCGCTTACTTGCAGTAAGTTACCCTTAGACGAGCGGATTGATTTTGATTTAAAAACCACACTATTCTGCTTTTAACTTTATCAAAACAGGACATGGGACCACTTAAGAAGCGTCGCAAAAAGAAACGCAAAGGCTCTTCATCATCCGAATCGAGCTGCAATCAGCCAAATGCTGCTAACGATGCTGGCAGCAGTCAGGAGGCGATCAGCGATGACCACAAGACAGAGCAGTTACTAAAGATCAAGCAGGAGATAATAGACTCACCCAATAGCTATCTGACAGCCCAACAGCTTCAGCAGCAACAGCATCTGCAGGTTTTGCCTATGAATCTGGCTACTGAAGCGCGCAGCAATGCTGTTCGCAATCTAACGCCGAAGCTAATGGAACTGCAAACGGATTCTGCGTCACAGCAGCCGATGTCCCCCACGGGGCTAGTCATCAAGGACGAGGCGGAAGACTATAACACGACCAACATTTTTTGCAAAAAGGTGCTAAAGGCGCAGCAGACCAAAGGCTTCTGGGCCAACTCGCCCAGTAGCAGCAGTGGCACAAGCGGTGGAGGCAACATGCTCATACCCCCAGTGATAACCACCACGGCAGCAACACCACCGCCGCCAGCTCAGCCACCACCAGAAAGCTCACCCGTCAATGTAATAGCGCTATCGATGGGCCCGCCTGCCCAGTTAAATAATCCCAGCTCTATAAGTCCATCAAGCAGTCTGGACACGAACAGCAGCATCCCAAAGGTCGCTTCGCGCAACATGATGCTGATGCGGACAAGGCGTTTAATAGCAGAGAATGCGGCTGCATTGGCCGCCGCCGAGGACTCTGGACTGCCTGAGAACTTGGGATTGCCGCGGGAACGCGTCATTAGCATATGCAATATGGATAAGCATGAGCTGGATGATTACTTTTTGCCCGGCGACGATGAGGAAGAGAACTCCGAGGGACAGGATACCGAGTTGCTTCAATATTTTCAGATGGGAGACGCTGAGGAAAAACAACTGAATTCCTTAGATGCTCATGCAGAACAACACAGAAATCCACATGCAGCGTCAGCTAGTGCACTTAACAATGCAATGGCAATGGCAACTGCTAGATCAGCAATGGCAATGGCAACGGCAACAGCAACAACAGCACCGATGCTGCAACAGCAACATCATCAGCAGCAGCAACAACAACAGCAGTTGCAGCTGCAACATATGCGTCGCTCAATGCCATTGCCAAAAGCAGCAGCAACAACATCAGCGACACTAGCTGCAAATGCTGTGGGTTCTGCCTCAGCGTCTCTGGCTTTAATGTCACGAAAGCATCAACAACAACAGCAACAACATCAGCTGCAACAACAACACCACCAACAACAGCAGCTCCAGCTGCGACCCAACAACAACAACAATAACAGCAACAAACGCAAAATAAGTCTAAGCAACGCGTCCAGCAACGGCAACAACAAGAACTGCATTTTTCTGCCCATTTCCCCAAACACCAATACCAACAGCAACGTAGCAGCCTCATTAGCAGCGACTGCAACACTAGCAACCTTCGCTAAAACAGCTACAGCAGCAACAACAACAACTGGAAAGCTGCCAGCCCAGAATTGCTTTGCTAGTCCTGGACTCACACGTATGCGACAACGTTCTAGTCTTCTAACCAAACAGCAATCGCTAGATTTTGACAACAACAATGGCAATGGTGATCCAATGATTGGTGCTCATAGGCGCAGGCGCAGCTATGTTTACAGTTATCCCAGCAGTAGCTCCGCTTCGGCACCGCCCAGTCCATCGCTGTTGCAGCAGTGTATGGGAGTCAATTGGTCGTTTAGCGGTAATGCGGTCAACAGCAATCAAATCGATGACAACACCAATAACAGCAACAGCAATAATGTAGAGCTGCTCATCAATCAAAATTCAATGGATTTGGAAACAAGTTTGGCCCTAAGCGGTGCCAATATGGAGCTTAACGAAACTCAGCGCTCGCAATCGGTGCCGCTGTCTCAATTACAACGTGGGATCAGCAACCACTCACCCTCAACAAGCTTCAATCGCCAGCTAAGTCAGGCGGCTGTCAATGATGCGTTCTTCTCCGAGAACAGCAACAGTCAACAGTCGGTAAGTGCACTAAAGCTGAGCGGCAACGATGTGGATGTACCGGCTAGTCTGCTTTATGATGATGTGGACGTCAGTGCGCTTATCTCGCCCAGCTTTGCCAACAAGTTTTGTGGCATACAAACTACAACTACATGCAGCTCATCGGCGGGCTCCTCGAGCGGCTACAGCAGCGCTGGCAGTGCCGGCGGCATAGTGTCGCGATCGGTGCCCTCCACACCGTTGCCGCATCAGCAGTCGCAGCTGCAGGGCTGCAACAATAGCCAAAACACTACCAATGGCAACTGTAGCACCACCAACGGGCTGTTCGACATCTCACCTGCCTTCAATTGGGGCGGCAACATTGTGGGTTATAGTGGTCAATCGTATGCTTCACGCTCAGCTCTCGATATATCCAAATCTATGCCCTCGACACCAATAACGACTCCGTGCTTTCGCTACAGTCCCGTTGAGCTGCATCGCGACTTTCTGATCAATGGCAATACGATCGATAGTCTGCCCTCGCCAGCTGTGGTTTCCTTTGGAGTAGGCAGTACCACTGACGCCGACTTGGCATTGAGCAGCGATGCACTGATTGACGCCGTTGCCCATGTGGAGGCCATTATTGATGCCGCCAACATACTCGATAGTTTGTAGAATTTGCACGAAGAGACAGCTCAAACACAGGCAGTGAACGCAAATGAGACGCAGTCCGACGAGCTGGTAGTGGATTGCCTACTTCAGCATGTGGACAATTTATAAAGGTCTGACTATCAGTCTGTGTCTTACACCTGTGCTCTAAAAATGTATCGAATATAACTTCAACATAATGTTCGATGTATAAACTTTTTGTTGTACTTTCTAAGATAATTTTTTTTAGAATTATCGACAAATTCCTGTTAAGAGCTTTCTCTTCGCGATTCTCAAGCAAACCCTAAACATAGGCTAAGCTACAATTGGTTTCAACAATGTCCGAAACAGCAATTCTTGTGCATGTCAAAGTCAATGAACGGATTTGCATTTTGCATGTTATTGAGACAGTCCCGCGCCAAGTATTTCACAGGCCCTTGTTAAATGTAATTGTTTAAGTACTGTGTATGCTGCTTTATGTTATCTTGTGGGAAGTAACTGGAAAATGTTTCGTAATTTTCTGTAGTTAAATAGTTTTTAATGTTGACACTCTATTCGAAAAACAAAATGAAACCTATAGTAGAGAACCTTACAAATGAAACGAACTTAAAGTCTGAATGAATTCAACGTGCAGCGGTTTTAAAAACATATATATACACATAGAAAATAAAAGAATGTAATATTTTAAATGCTCCCGTCAGGGGTCTAGATTGTTTACGATCCCGATAGGAACTCAAACAATACATACACCATATATAGTTCTAAGCTAACGAGTGTTGAGGGCCTAAACAAACATTATAAACAAGTGTTCAACTTTATGAACTATCAAGATCAAGTGTGTAATTGTGTGTGTCGTATCATAGCCTAACGTAGTTCTCTAGAGTTTATTATCAAATCATTTTGCAACTTTATCAGGCAATCAAAAAAAAAAAACATTTGATACGCTTAACGTACGTATAATATTGGGTGACCTTCTTTCGATTTTATTAACATTCTATGTATATTTAGTATTGTTTAATTTCAATCTTATATTCAATTTAATTGTTATACTATTTTCTACCCTATCATTTAACCATTTAAAAATGGTTTGTAATTAGAATTAAGTGTTTGTTTGTTATCGAAAGTGTTTTGTTTAATGATATCGCATTAAAGGAGCAGCACTAATCTTATTGTGCATAGTACTTTAGGTTTAAGTTTTTTATGTTACGCTGTAGTTCACGTTCTGTTATCCGTATATTTAGTGTTATAGTTGTATGCCTAATGTCCAACCCACTATTCTGTATCTTGCAACTACTATCTTCTTTTTTCTTTATTTGTACAGGAACCACAAACGACTTTTTCCTGCTAAAAATTAGAGTAAGTTTGTTTGTTAAACAAAATAAAAGCATCTAGAGCACTTTTGCGTTATTCATAAGTGAAAATGTGTAAATCATAGCTGTGCCTCAGGCTTATTGTAAAACAATTATATACATAGTTTACAGCCGTGTATCACAAAATCTATACACACAAATGCATTCAAATGAAGAGTTAGCAACGTATATACATAAATATATATATATATCTATAGATAAAATACAAAAATATACACTCATTTACACAACGCAAAGTTAGAGCTAGGAAAATAATTGAATTTGTTGTAAGACCTCAGAATCAACAAAGAATACAGATAGTCAGCAATAACCAGCACTCAATACGATATGTATCTACAAAAACAAATATCCACACAATCACAACCAATATACGCATTGCAGATCAATTCTAATCTAAACAAACCAATATTCCGCGCTTCAATCTATGTACGTATACTTAAGCAAAACAAATAAATAAAATCGAAGCCAACCCCACATCGTAACTGCTACCGCTTTAAATAAATAGAAATAGTGCCCCTTTAGAAATACAAGTATCTAAATAATATTTTCACTGGGAACACTTTGGTAAACAAAACGGAAACCATTATATATACAATACAATAGTAACATACGATAAACGAACCAAATTGTAATTTTTATAAGATATTTGAACGAAAAACAAACATCAATTAAAGTCAATAAAGAACCTATGGAACAAACGATAAATTGTGCATTTTATTGAACCAAAATGCGACTGTTAGTGGAAAAGTAGCTTGATCGATCTGCCCATTGATTGATAATGGGGAATATGATATGGGGGAATGGCACCTCATATCACCCTCTGGCTGTACAAAGCCTATCCTTCTGTACGGAGTATCGGTATGGTTGCCAGCTCTATCCAAGAAGAAAACAGTCTACAATCTTGGCAAGGTACAGCGTGGCGCTGGACTGACCACAACAGAAGCTCTCACTATGACTTCAACTGAAGCTTTTGATAATATACATAAACTTCTGTCAAAAGATCAAATGGGGAAGATATTAGCAACTCTCTCTGCCTTACACATGAGGAAAACAAAGCAGTGATCCGAACAGAAACATGGGGCACTGGTTAGTGGGGACTCACGCAGCGAGACTTTTAACCCCCCTCCAATGATTTCTGAGGAAGAGGAAACAGTCTAACACCTCTTCTGCGACTGTCCAGCTCTCTGCAAGAACAGAAATCGCTACCTTGGTTCTATCTTCTTATCGGACCTCTCTCAACTGGCGGATACTAAACCGAAAAATATCCTGTCCTTTATTCGGGCTGGGAGCACGCCCTTGTAAACGGTGTGACACACTCTGTGTCTGCGTAGAAAGGTGTCACAACCGGCTAATACAGTACGACCTCGCTTAACGCAACCTATTAGAATTTGGCCTGTTGCGAAAATTGAGGTGGTTGCGAAAACCGAGGAATAATCTTTTGTTGGCTACGAGACCTATTTCCAAAAGTAGATGCATTTTCTTGTCATTTAAATCAAAGTAAATCGAGTTTATCTGCAAGGATTTCATTGCAATTTATTAAGTTTTTGATAAAATTAGAGATTGTGGTTGCGTAAAATGAGGTACATTTTTTTCAAGTTAATAATTTTGGTGTTGCGATTATCGAGGAGTTGCGTTTAACGAGGGTTGCGTAGTAGGGGAGTAGGTGTTTTTTTTTTCTCAAACTGCTAAATACCGCTCTAACCTAACCATACCTAATCTAATAATTACTTAGTAGATTTTGTGTATTGAATTTATTTTTGAAAGAAAACGACAATTACTTAATTTTTGTGTTTTTTTTTTTTTATTAAACTTTTAAGTTTAAAATAATATTATTAATATGCAATAAATATTTTTTAAATATACATAATAATACCGTTAATTGTAATATGCGTGTGTGCTTATTTTGTCGTTTAATTTGTTGTATTTTAATTTAATTTTGTTGTCGTTATTAATAAGATGCGTTTACTTAATCTTTAGTTTAAATACTTGTATGTTCATTTGTTTATGTAAATTTAACTATTGGTTTTTATATGCATTATACATTACGTTTAAATAGCGCCATATAATATTCCATTTGCTACAACTGATTTATTTGTTGCCAGGGCCATTTATTGTTAAAAAATTTAATTGATGTCTTTTTTTTTATATTTTTTTCTCAGCCCTGCGACTCTGTATTTATATGACGGTAAATATCATATAATATTACACTACGCTAATAGCACATTCGAAAATCCAATTAAATTGCTATGGGCCTTATTGTGTTAGTATTTATATATTAATTAATTGTATTTTGCGGTTTTTGGTAACATATAAAACACTATTTGTTATATGTATATGGCTTACGTATATATATGTGTATATCTTTATTTTTTTTTAATATATGTATGTATGTTTACTAAATATTTATTATTTGTTGTTAAATGCTTGTAAATCATGTTTATTTGTTTGTTTACGGTTTAATTGGTTTCCTGATACTTGACTTGATTTTGCCGTTATTATTGAACCGATTCCGTTAATACTTTCACTTTAATCATCTCCTGTCACACGCCAACAAAAAAACTGTATCTAACGGAATGGCTACACACATACACATATGATGTGTGTGTTTATATATATATATATATATATGCTGTATATGCCGCTACTGCTAAGTTATTTATGTATATAATATATTTATATAAAATTGTTGTTATTTCGCTGAGGTGGAAAATTCATTAATTAATAAGGTTACTTGTTGTTGTTCGGCTGCCATTTATTCACTGCTGTATTTTGCGTTGCTTTGTTGCTAAAATGTTGCGCTAGATCAGTTTTCAGTATTGTGCTAAGACTATAGATAAAGTATCAACTTCGTAATTTTGAGCAATGCCTTCTTTTACAATAAAGTGCACCATACCATATATACTTGTAATTATTTATGCTAAGAGCAAATAAATTTTTATCAAATTCAAAATAACTTTTAAAGTGCATTTATTATAATGTTCTTTTGCATTGCCAAGCGTTCACGGCACCTTTGCACATTTTTTTTTCTTAAGTCGTTGACAATATTACATAGATATTTTGCGAAAAAGTAACGGATTGATTTTTGAAGCTTGTTGTTGGTCCCAATACAAGAAACTGTTACTCATCGAATCTGGAAAAGTTCCAACTCAAAAAGAAAATAGTCGAAACTCACATAAATAGTTTGAAATTAGTTAAAAATTTATTTGAAAATCATACAAAAAAACACATTCCAAATAATAGGACAATACACACAACTTAAAACAAGTACAAATCAATTAAACAATAAAAAATTAAATACACTTAATAATTAATAATCATACTCATTATAATAATAATAATAGTAAACTTGGTTAAATTGAAATCAGTAACATTGTTCATCAGTATATGGGAGAGGGAGGTAGGAGGGGCGCTTTTTGTGTTGTGTTCTTGTGCTGGTTGATTATCTGGATGGTGCCTTAAAAGTCTAACACATAAGAACAGTTCTAAAATATAGTATATGCTATACCACTTTATCGGAAATAAACATACACACATAATAATAAAAAATAAACAAGGCAATACTATACAATAAGTTAACTACAAACAAACACAATTCATTTAATTATACATTATTTGAACTCGATTCAAATCGAAACATTATTTAAAATTATGATTTAACATAAAGCAAAACTTTGCAAAATATATTTTTCATGCGCATGTGCCTGCCGCGGATTCTATATCATTTCTAACTTATGGTTTGAATTTGTTTTATATTGTTGTTTGTTTTCGTACTATGATTTTTTCTGTTCAGCAATTTAACTAAATTAGGTTATATTAATTACTCGTTGTGGTGGCGCCACTGCTGCCAACGCCATTCATACTCGGCTCGCCCGTGTTACTTCTGCTGTCCAGCGACCAGTCCCAGTCCTTGCCCTTGGGCCTAAACTTGGATGATTTGTGATGATGATTATAGCTGGCATTAGTACTAGCATTATTGCCATGATGCGGCGATGATTTCTCCTTGGGCGATTTGCTCGTCTTGCCCAGCACTGTTGGCGGCGTTGCTGCCACACTGCCCGAGTTCTCAAGCAGTGGCCCATTGCCAGCAGCATCGGCCGCCGTTGGAGGCACACTGGAGGAGTTCGAGTACGACAGCAGCTCATCGCAATCGTATTCCCAGTTTCGTTCACAGAACTTCTTCTTGTAGTGCTTCTCGGAGCCGCTCTTTGACTTCCTCTGATATTTCAGTGGTATGCGCAGCTCGTTGCTCAGCGACGATGGTGCATGGGCCAGAGGTGGTGTGGCAACACTTGCTGCACTTGGACTGGGCGTTCGTGGCAGACCAATATCGGACAGTGGTGGTGACTCAATGGCGCCGGAATCCAATGGTGAGATGGTCTTCAGCGGGCCAGTTGCGTGCAGCGATGAGGAATTAATTGATTTGATCCTTGAATCGCTTGAATGATTTGCTAAATGTTGATGTTGTTGCTGCTGCTGTTGCAACGGCTGCTGCTGTTGTTGTTGTTGTAGCGGTTGCTGCTGAGAATGACCATGGTGTTGATATTGATGATGGCTCAGATTATGCACCTGACTGGCATAAAGACTGCTGCTGCTGTTGTTGCTGCCGCCAACGCCGCTGCTGTTGTTAATGGGCAGCTCCAGCTGCGAAGAGCTGGACGAGGTGGACAAAAATGTACGCGCAGCATCCGAGTTGCTGCTGCTGTGCGTTATGCCCGAGTCTGGTGAGGTGTTGCAACTAATTGATGCGGGCACCGTGTCGCCATCAATGGAGCGACGCGACTTGTCCAGCTCAGTGCTGGCAAAGGCCACCAAACGATCAAAGCCAGAGCTCACACGATGCTGCCAATGGGACTCCTCGTCGGCCGCAATGACATCGTCTGTCATGGAAAAACCAATGAAAATAGATTAATAATCGAATGAATACTACATAATCGGTTAAGTGAAAGCAGCAACAACAACAACAATAACTATTGCTGTTGCTGCTGGTGCGAGTTTTAGTGTGTCTGGGTGAGTGGCTGAAAGTGGATGGAGAGCTTTGTATCATAACGATTACGAAAACGAGACGTGGAGCTAAATCCCTTAACAATTGGTACACAGTTGTTCTCAATTTTTAATGCTTAATGGTGTGTGTGAGTGAGTGCAGCTGTATATTGCAGAGTGTGAAGATTTTAGTTAAAAAGTGATATGAAAAATTATTAAAAATAATAAATCAAAAGAAAATAAAATAAAATAAAATAAAGAGAAAGTAAACCAATTAGGCGCAACAGAACTTACCTCATGCTCATGATTAAATTTCATATATAAATAAGGATTTTTGTTTTTTTTTTTTGGTTATAAATTCGATTAGGTTAAATTATTAAACGCAAAATAAATTATGTTTTGTCTTTTTTATATGTTTTCGTTGTTTTTATTTTATTGTTATAATATATATATATAGTTTTAATAGATGTGGTATTTTGTACTCTGCTTCTCAACAACATTTTCTTTTGGCATTTTGGTTGGTTTTTTTTCGGGGATTTTTTTTTTTTTTTTTGCTTTGTCAATATTATTATTAAGGGTTTTGGCATTTAAGAACTTTTGTCTTTGAGGTAATCAATGGTTGTTATTTTTTGTTATTATTGGTACTACTACTATCGGCCACAACAAATCCATTGTTATGAGTATTACAATTGGTAGCGGTTTGTTTCGTGGCGCCAGACATTGTCGAAGTCGGTGTGCGAAGTCGACGTCTGGGATCGTAATTAGTTACAGTACGATGCGTTGCCAAACCGGTAACTGTATGGGAGTAGAGCATAATAGAAGGGATATACATATAAAATGGAGTTTTGAATAAGAAACGCGGCGGTATTTCATTATTAATTTTGTCCATTGTTCGATATTGTTTTTTTGGTTTTTAGTATATAAAATTTGAAAATTAATAATGCAAATCAATATTATACATTCCAGAGTAGATTGTTAATATCCAAAGAATAAAATGCTGATTTATGTTTATTTCTTACAGAGGGCGTTTGAGTATGTGTGGGTTGTTATGAGTATGTGTGTCGAATGTCGGTTTATTTTATTTTATGATGCTGATGATATAATTTTGCATGACGCGATAAGTTGAACGAAGATTATTTCGCAAAAATTGCATGTTTCCGGCAGGTCTTCTTTGATGTAATTTTTGTTTTTTTATTCGTTAGGTTTATGCACAATTTGATTATAATTAAACAAAAGAATAATGATATGCCAAAAAAATTACGCCCGAAAATGAATTTAGCATTTTTATGTAATTATTTCTTATTTTTTTAAGCTAACCGCCTTTTAAATCCATTAAATTTTTGTTGTAAGTTATAGTTTTTTAAGTAGATTATAGAGAAAAATATTTTATTTTTAAAACACAGATGAAAATTATTTTTTTACTATCAGATCAAGTGGAAAATAAAGGGAAAAAAGGTTTTTTTTCGAGCATTTTAACATATTTAACAAGAGTTTTGAACATATAATAAATGTCTACAGTTCTAAATACCACAGATAGCAGGTCTGGGGAACCTTACATAAGTAGACGAATAGTTGATTGTTTTATACCGTTTTTCAGATATGTTATTATGGTAGTGTTTTTCTATCGATTTTTTTTTGCACGAATTATTTATAGGTAGCCGTTGTTAAACTCAAGTTAACTTATGTTAGTGAACTTGTTATATAATTTTTTATACACTTTTTTATCAAGATTAATAGTATTAATAATGATTAGATGTGAAACAGAGAAATGAATGGTAAAGAATTAAAAATTAATGCAAGCAAAATAATAATAATAAGTGCAGGTACAATTGAAATAGAAAATAAAAAGAATGCAATGTTAACAGATACAACTACGATATAACAGATAGCAAAATAATGGACAACACACAACATATATGCAACGTTTCAACGTCAATAAAATGTGCTAACAATTTGATTTTTATGCTATTGTGTATATGTATTTACATAAAAAAAATGTAATAAAATTTGTATATAAATGTGCGTGCATCATAAGCGTAAAGCGATAAAACTAGCAAGCATTGCTAGAGCCAGAGCTCGAGGATGAGAAGCTGGCAGTGTCAGAGTTAGCATCCGATAAAACTTATCGTCTGTTCTTAATGGTAAGATCTTGAGCCATCGTTTGGGTGGCGAGTCGTGTTTGATATTTGTGCAATTGATGATTATATTTTAAATGTGGCGCTGGTGCTTGTTGAGAATGTGGTGCGTGTGAAGCAGGTTTGATTTGTGATGCTGCGGCTTTATCTTGGCATACAAATGGCTTACCATCATCGGCGGTATTTGAGCGCTGACCGCCCACCATAGTGGGCGTTATGCTGTGACTACCTTGATGCGAGCTACGCAACTGCTGATGTGATTTTTGCTGATGATGATGGTGGTGCATCTGCTGATGGCTTGTCGACAGCTGCAGCGGTCGTTCATCGCCCATTAGCGAATTGATTTCAGGACTCATTAGCAGCGGAGGCTCCACGAGCACTTTACTGCGCCTGCCACACGACGAGGAGGATGACGACGGTGTCGGCGATGGTGTGTTCGCTTCATGTGCCGGCGGCGGCAGCGATTGACCTCCATTCGCATACAGATGCTGATGCGTATGCGCAAGCGGCTGCTGATCGAAATGCGGCAATTTTGCGGGTCGCGATGGCTGCTGATGCGACGCCAGTGGCGAGCTACGCTTTATGCCAACTAAATAACAATAAAAAATACTTCAATTAGAATTCGTATTCAAGGAGATTATCAAATTTATATAGCTTACGCTCCACTTTGTGTGGCGTGCCATTCAAATTGCCAGCTGTATGATGATGCTGCGACGTCGGCTGCTGCTGCTGCTGCTGCTGATGATAACTGTGAGCTGGTGGCACCTGATGTGCATAATGGGGCGCTATTTCCAGGCTTGAAGAAGCGGCAGCTGCGCGTCGTTGACGCTCTTCGTTCTCCTCCTTGTATTTGCGCGCTCGTACATGATCCTGCAGTGAGGCAGCGAGTCCTGTAACAAGTTCATTTAATACTATTAGCAATGAACAATATAAAGTTTCAATTCTGTGGCGCCAACTAGTGAAACTTGACATAAAAACAAATGTGGAGATTTGTAAAGTTCAAATCAAAAAATAATTATTTGTATTTTAGGAATATGTACTCCTAATTGCGTTTGATGTCATCGTTTTGTACGTTAATTGATTTATTATTATATTTATATTTTGATAGTGAAGGTAGGTTTTGATTTAATGGTTTTAAGGTTTAATGAATGTATACCTAAGATTGTGTTGATCGCTAAGCTTCTAATGTGGCATCATAGCCAAACTTTTCACTTACCTTCTAGGGGCGGATTGGCGCCATTTAAGCGTGGTGCACGCAAAGCATTCGATCCGCCGCCTGTACCCTTCGATTTTGTATGTTGTTGTTGCTGTTGTTGTTGCTGCTGCTGCTGCTGCTGCTGCTGTTGTTGTTGTTGCTGCTGCTCCTCTTGAAAGTATGCCTCAATGCAACCATTCATTTCGGCACGTGGCAAAGCAACCGTTTGATAATCTCGTCCAGAACGCACCGATGACGATGAAGCACGTGAACCAGCCTGCGACTTTTGAGCATAGGCAACATGAGCTAGAGTTGCTAGATTGTTGCTGTTGCTGGTGCTGCCACTGTTATTGCTGCTGCTAGTTGGTGCCTGGCTGTAGTTGGTGGGCTGCTGCGGCTCGGGTGCCTCATCGCCAAGCGGTCGCACATGAACTCGCTCCGGCCGCTGGGCATTAAGATTGATGAGCAGACGCTCATTATTTCGTTCGGCAAGAAAGGCGCGTTCCATAAAGTGCGCGGTGGTGCCACTACTCGCTCCAGTGCTCATATTAACCGCTGCATTGATAATGCTCTGGTGTGAGATCTCTAGCGTACGCTCAATCTCACCGTTGACCAGATCTCCAATGGTTTTGCCGGCTGTGATTGGTGGCACAAGTGCCATTGGTGGTGGTGTTGGTAACGCTTGTGGCGGCTGATTCAGCTTCTCCTGCGACAAATGACGACGTAATGCCATTTTGGCTGGCGATACTTGCGTATAATCCGGTTGTGAGCTATTCGAGCTGGGACGACTTGGTGGTCGCACAGTTAGACGTTCTACACGATAGCCTGGATAGTCTGAATTGGCGGAACTGGCACGAGGCAGCAGCTCTAAGCTATGTTGCTGCTGTTGGTGTTGCTGCTGCTGTTCAACCAGATGCTCGCGACTGCTTGAACGCTGCAACAGATTCTCAGCTGGCGCCTTAAACTCGGTTGCCTGATGATGATGATGATGATGATGATGATGATGATGTTGTTGTTGTGGATGATGAGGATGCAGTCCAAGTGCAGGATGATGTGCATGCGATTGTTGCTGTTGTTGCTGTTGCTGTTGCAGTCGCTGCTGTGCCACATGGGCCAACATGAGCGCATGTTGCTGTTGTTGCTGCTGCTGGGCCATAAAGTGCTCATAACTATTGGCGCTGACAGAGGCGCGCCTTCGATGATAACCGCCCATATCAGCAGGTGTTGGAGTTGTTGCCGCTGATGCACTATGTCCCGCATACAGTTGCGCTGACGACGAGGATGTTGACGAAGGCGGTGCTGGTGCTAGCGGCGGTGCTGGTGCAGCTGAATTCGAACGAGTCGGTGCATACTTGGACTCCTTGATAGCAATAGTTTGGCCATATTTGCTAGAAAGCTGTTGTAATTGCTGCTGTTGCTGTTGATGTTGCTGATGTTGCTTGCTGCTTATATATGCGCCACCATAGGGCAAATTGGCAGGCGGTGGCGGCGCTGTAGAGGCAGCTGCTGCTGCACGTGGTCCAGACAGCGGTGGCGTTATCGGCGATATGGTTGTATTGGCGTTCAAATGCATCAAACCCTGCGTTGACACGGTTATAATGTTATGTAAACTGTTTGCCGATGTTGCTTGTGACATTTGTTTGCTGCGCTTGGAGACGGGTGATTGCAGCAATGATGCTGCTGGTGTTTCTATGACAGGCATAGCTTTGCTACGCTGCTCCTGATCTTCGTTAAGCGCTGATGTTATGATGCTCTTAAGTCTGTCCTCAAAGTTCGCCACCTTGGGTGATTCCTGTTTGCGACCCAAACCTGGCAACTCGCACTTGGGCAACATAACCGTTGGTAATTGCTGTTGTTGTGCTTGTTGCTGTTGTGGCTGCTGTTGCTGTTTGGGCGCTGGCATCAGTGTGCTGTCCTTGTATGGCGAAGGTGTTGTCTTTGGCTCCATTTTGGGCTTGCCATTTATATAACTGACAGCGTTTATAGCGCTGCTGCTGTTGCTGATTGTGGTGCTGCTGCTGCTGTTGCTGCTGGCACTTAAGCTAGCAGTTGGCGGTGCTTGAAATTTACCCGCCTCAACCTGACGGCAGGTTTCCAGTATCTTTTGGGCCAGCACCTCGGGATTGCTCTCTTGGATTTTGCCGATCTCAGGCACCTCTGGCCATTCCTGGGAACGAGCACGATGCTCACGACTGCGACGTGATGATTTCGAAGCTTGCAACTTATTGCAGTTTGACAGTGCAGCAGCATTTGTTGCCGCTGTTGACGCAGCAGACGCATTGCTAGCTATGCTTATATTGGTGCCCTGTGCAAGTAGCGCTGCAGCTGTACTGCGATCCTCGGCCGTCTTTTGCAGCGTGCTCGTCTCCTGTTCAATGGTTGAGACTTGGGCATAGAGCTTTTTGCGTTGACTCAACGTATTCGCAATCTCCTTGAGCACCAGTTCCTGGGCAGACGTTTCGGATAGCTCGCTAGGCAGCTCGAGTTTCACTTTGCCATTGTTGCCATTGGTGGGGCCGCAGAGTTTCTGATATTCGGGCAAATGTTTTAGCTGCTTACTCAACAGCAATTTCTGTTCGCTCTCATAGACGGTGACCTCGTTGCGCATCTTGCTCACAGCATGCTGCAAATCCTTGTGCCGTCCCACAATCTCCTTGGCCTGCGCAATCAGATCGTTGGGCGAGTTCACATTGATGCCCAGCTCATTCATGCGCACCTTTAGAAGCGTTACACTGTCATCGATTAGAACTTTGATCTGTTTGTCCAGCTGATTGGCACGATTCTTGAGTTGCGTTCGACGCTCCTGCTCCTGGGCAATTTGCTTTTGCACATGCGGCAGATATGCATTCGAGCGCATATATTCAACCATCGTCATATACTGTGAACGGAACACATCCAACAGAATTTGCAGAGCATACGGCGTATCCTGCGGCGCTGTGGGTATATCTAGCTCCCGATGTAACATATCTCCGGTTAGCAGCGACGTCAGCTGCTGATCCACCGTGCCTGGTGCAGCAGGCAGCTTCTTTGTCATTGTGTCCAACGAGGTGCTCAGCACTGTTTGCTTGTGCAGCACATCCAGACCAGCAATCTTTAAGCACTTGCGTCCACGTTGTCCCTTCTTCAAGCGTCCCTTGCGTCCAGGACCAGCACTTGCCGCTCTTTGTTGATCCTCTTTGCTGCTTGAATCCTTGCTAGCCGTTGCGGATGTTGTGGATGCAGCTATTGCAGCAGCTGCCTCTTCGGCTTCCCGCTGGGCTGCTGCTGCGGATTTGCTGGCTATCGCCGCTTTACGTGTGAGCTTCTTACGCTTCTTTAGCGCGGTAAGAGCACGTGGTGCATTACGACCCAGATGGCTGATGCTGTTGTTGCTATTGCTATTGTTGTTCTCCTCATCATCCGATTGCGAACTCTTGCCCTTGGAACTGCACCAATCCGACCACACTTTGCGCGTCATTGGCCCATTCGATGTTGAGGTGGTGTTGGTCGGCGTGGTTGTATTACCACTATTACCATTATTCACCTCACCATCAGCATCGCTCTCCGTGGTGCTGTCCATGTCTAGGCTGCCTTGCTGCTGCATCTGTTGTTGCAACTGTTGCTCCTTCTGCTGCTGCTGCTGCTGCGCTTGCTCTTTCTGTTGCTGAGCAGTTGCCAGCTGTTGGCGCGTCTTGGATGCAGTAACTCCACCAATAACATTGGCAGGAGATTGCGATTGATTTCGCTGCTGTGCGGCAGGACCGTTAATGAGTTCTCGTTCTCGCTCCCTCTCTCGCTCCCGCTCACGTTGCTGTTCGCGCTGCTGCTCCCGCTGATGGTTATTATTGTGGTTGTTATTGTTGTTATGATTGTTATTGTGCTGTCCAATATTTGCTTCACGCTTTGCACGATCGCGTGTGGTGCGCACAGTACCTGCAACAGAAAGCAAGTTAGAACATTAAACAGGTTCAGAGTTATTTGCATATTCCTATTCATTTCACCCATAACTTAAAACGAATCAATTTAGAAATAATTCACAGCACAGAACCCTTAAAAATAATAAACTATATTTGACTATTTTAATAAAGTTAAGTTAACTTATAATGCGGTATCTAAGTCTGTAATAAAAGAGCGTACTTTTCTAACTTTTCTTATTTATCCTGAATTGATTTTATGTTGCATCCAAATATAATTTGATAACGATTATTATTAATTTGACTTAAAAATCGACATGATAAAACTAAAAAACATTTATCAATAATGACTGATTGAAAGTGATTTTGAATGGTTGACTGATTTCGATTGGGATTTTGAATCATGACTGATAGCTTGAGATTGATTTGTGACTGTGGTGAACGTGGTGACGACTGTTTGCTGTATATATATTGTAGATTGGTTCGTTATTTGTTCCCCAAAGTTTCCAGTTACTTACCCACATGCTCGTTATCACCACCACCCTTGGTTTTTAGGCGCTGAAAATAGCGCTCTAAAATGGTGCGATCAATAACATGCAAATAATATGAAACCGGTTTGCAGGTCCACGAAACGGAACCCTTCAGAGGAGGTATTTCGCTAACATGCATTATTGTGCCAATGTCGCTTAGATTTCTGAAAAAACCAATAAGATTATTATTATATGTTTTACGTAATTGTTTAACTGATTACTCACCGATCTGTGATACGAAAGTTGAGCGGACAAAATGATTTGGAGGAGACAACTCGTGCCCCATCCCGCAAATCGGCAAATCTCTCCTTTAGCTGATGATCAACGGTTGGACCGAAGGCAAAGTTATTGACAAACACCAACGTCGATGAGGTTATCTTCTCTCGATGCTCATCGACCAGAAAATCACCCTTGATCAGTTTGTATTCGCAGAAACGTTTGCCAAACCAACTCATGTACTGACGAAAAATCAGATCCATGCGTTCCGCATAACGGGAGGGCGTATCCGCTTTCTCAATGCCAATGCATGTCTTGAGCGGAAACGATCCAGCCATTTGTAGTACCACCTGTCCCACACCGGAACCGAGATCAATGAACGTGTCCTCCTTGCTGACGGTGACATGCTTAAGCATTTGCTGGACCAGCTCGTATGATGTCTCGCCGTAGACCTCCGGCGAAAAGGGCTCGTACTGATTGAGTTTATCCGGATCGAGTACGGCAGCATTGTAAACTAATTGCAATATGTGTCTTAAAAGGCTAGGGTGAGCGAATTTATTCAAGCGCTCGGCGGGCAGTGAAGTTCCTTTTTCCTGTGACGAACACAAAACAAATTATTAGTTTGATTTATATGGAAAAAAAACATTATCAATTGACAAATTTTCAGTTTTACTGAATAGAAATAATTTCGAAATTAAGTTATTCTTGGCTCTAATTGAGTAGGTTTAAAGGTTGTTTTTTTTTGAAGGGAGCTTTCATTTACTTACCAATGCAACAATACTGTCGACAGCCTTGTTGAAGCGATCGACAAGATTTGTCATAGTCTTATAACAGGCAGTGTCAATATGATTGAGGTTGATTTCCTCGAATGCGGATGAAATGGATGGCAGCTCATCGCATACGAACTTGATTGTATCGATGATATCGATGCCATTATCATGCTTATCCTGTCCATGTCCGATTTGCAGTGGCCAGGCAAACGTTAGTGTATCGGAGGAGCCAGCTGGCGAACGTAACACCAAGTCTTTGACTTGCGGTGTTGCCATATTTTTCCTTTGCCAGCTGAGCGGCAAAAGGTCAATGGGAATCGAAACACCCAAACAACCGTCACGTTGTTGTTTTATGCTTCGCAATTATTGTTACTATTCTGTTCAATTGTTGAATATTTTGTTTGCTTGCAGTATCAGCTGAGTGATTTACATTAGACATGTATATATCGAAGTCGCTCTCATTTATATATATAAATAATATAATATTATTTGTTATGTATTGTTGATGTCTGGATTGATGCTGATGATCAAAACTTTAACACGTTGGCAGAGGAGCAGTGTTGTTGTAGATGCGTTAAGCGTAACGTTACTTTAGGTTTACATTACAATTACGATTACGATGATAGGTTAAAGGTTATTTGTTTGTTGTTGTTGTTGTTGTCTTAGGAACAGTGGCAGCGTTGGGTTAACTATGTGTACGTACGTATTTTTGTATTGGGCTAAAGAAAACTAGGTTTTTATTGTTTTATTTTTATTTTTTTTAGTTTTTAATAATAACTAAAACAAATCTAACGTGTAGGTTGATTCTGTGTGCGTCACGTTACGTTACGATAAGGTTGTTGTTAGTGTTTGTGTTTTTGCTGCGCTGCTGCTGCTGCTCCCACCCGCAATTAAATATCGTTCTCCGTCTCTGCCTCCTCTGAGTCGTCGTCTTCTTCCTCCAGCAGCAGTGGCAGCCAATGGAACAGCAACAAAATATAAAAGTAACTGATGATAGTTGCGTAGTTTTATATTTTGCTGTATGCTAAGAAAACGATGCATTTTCCTCAATATGCGACAACATTTTCGCCATTCATTGTATATATGCTGCTATTGCTTTTCCTTTCGTTGTTGTTGTTGCTGCTGCTGCTGCGATCGTTTCATTTCAACGCCGTGCATTCCAGCAATTGCGTTTCATTTCACTGCGTTCCATGGCACGCGCGCTTTGCCAACTAATGTTACGCATGTTGCGCGCGCGTCTCTCAAGTGTTGCAAGACCACAACAAATGTGTTTGAAATTTATCGTTTGGTTTTGATAAGATGTCTGTATGTGTTTTTGAATGCGTTTTATATGTTGTTTGAACGGGTCTGCAAGAAGAAAGAGACAAAACAGAGAAATGGTAAAACATAAATAAACAAGGCTTGAGAGAAAATGCATTAAAAAAATAACATAATTCATAATTTAAATCAACCTAAATAAATCAAAGAAGATAATCCAAACTTGAGATGCTGATTATGAGCGTGCTTGAAGTTATGTTTTTGAAACTTAACAGCTGATCAAAAACGTATGCATGCGAATAGTGTTGAGTAATGTAAAAAGAACGTTATTGTAAATGAGCAAAAATTT
The DNA here is from genome assembly GCA_035044585.1 of Scaptomyza polygonia. Classification (NCBI taxonomy): domain Eukaryota; kingdom Metazoa; phylum Arthropoda; class Insecta; order Diptera; family Drosophilidae; genus Scaptomyza; species Scaptomyza polygonia. The sequence goes on from JAWNNU010002156.1 coordinate 1,570,598, forward strand.
TAACACACTAAACTAATAGCTATAAATATTATTATTATTGCTAATTAAATCAGTATTAAATATTAGCGGTTGTTAAAACGGTATATGCATTGCCTATGCATTTTTTTATTTTTTATTTTCTTTCAAATATTAACATAAAACGTCAAACATTCGATAATTTATGGTACACAAATATTTATTGCCAAAAATTCCCACAAATTTATAAGGGCACCACAAATAAGGAGAATAATTTAAATTTTGTACTGAGTACTGCTTAAATTAAGCTTTTTAATTCATCTCACACATCAATTTTTTGCAGATTTTGAAGTTTTTTAGGAATTTCTTTGAGACTCAAAATTCACTGCTGAATGTTAATTATGCTTATGCTATAAATGCCAGGCACGTACCAACGGTTTTTTTTTGTTTTGTCAAATGTATTTCAATTCTCAAGCGCGTGTTTGTCATTTTCGTTGGCCATTATGCGGGTGGGCGTGTCCCATCGTCCGACAATGGGACTAAATTAGCATAGTCACACAACGTCAAAAACACAACAACAGCTTTCTAAAGTCATTCCGATGGTCAGAGGGAAAGGTGGCTATGAAAAAAATCAATAACAACCCTAAGCAGTTGCCTTCTTTTAAGGGGTTGGGGAGTTGCATGGACGTCGCAGGTTTAATTAAAGCTCTGGGTCATTGAAATGGTTTAAAGCGAAATATTTTTTTTTTTTTTCGGACGTTGAAATATTTTGGCTAGACAAGAGAGCCACATTAAATTGAATGGCTTTTTGGCTGTGCAACGAAATATTTGTGTGTATCTGTGTGTGTGTACAAAAACACAGCCTGTTTCCAAGCATACCACAAAACCCAACCCAATCCTGTCTGGCAACTATACTTTTTACATATATGTATATAAGTACATACTAACATATGTATATAACAACATACATACATATATAAATACCGTTATATATGGCGTCTGTTGTTTAATATTTGTTATGCATGCACGTGTGCGAATATATCCGCCACTCTTGTGGTATCTGCATACATACTACTATATGTATCCTGTGCGCAATGTTTCTCTGTGTATCTGTGTTTTACCATGAAAACTCGAAACAGCAGACGATAAAAGAACAACAACAGCATCAACAACAGCAATGGCAATAGTGCTGCAGCCTCTCCATGCTTAAATCTCTCTCTCTGGCGACCTACAGTCATCCTGTTTGGGCGGTTTAACGTCTGTCTCTCTCTCTCTCTCTCTCTCTCTCTCTATTAAGTCTATTCCCGTTGTCATCTATGTGTACATATACATTTTTGATATGTCTGGTACGCCTATATGTATTTACGTGTGTGTGTGTGTGTGTATATGTTTGTGAGTCTGTATCTCCTACACTTACTTAACTGCCAATCAATATAACATTATTTTTTAAGCGACTTTTAAAATTAATTCTGTTTAACAAGTTAAAAGACTTTGCTGTATTGCAATCGCTTTAGGTCAAATTTGAACAGGTTAAAGCTATCCACAGCAACTTTGAAGAAGTTTATACTATTTTATTAAGGTTTAATAATTTAAAATAAGAGTTTAAATGGTTTGCTATACGCTAAAGCTTAAGTAACACTTTTTTTCAAAAATATTTAAACAAGTGGAAAACAACTAAATTTATCTTTTTTTTCGGAAATCACAACTTAGACTTTGTTTTGCAATATCCAAAAGGTTTAGTTCTGGCAATTAAACACACATTTTTAACTTACTCCATTCTCAATCTGTTCTAACATTATGTTAATATGTTCAAAGGTTAATATTCAATCTTTGCCTTGAAAACAGCAACTGTGTAATCAAAATCAAAGAGGTAGACAGACGCCGGCAAGCCCAATCGCAATCTCCCTCCTAACGTTCTGTATTCCAAAAATTGAATTGAATTGGCAAGAACAAATGCTTCTCTTATTCGGTTCTATATTGTGAGCTACATATATGAGCGTTTACATATATGTATGTATGTTTTGTTCATTGTTGTTCTAAAAATTCAAAGCACATACAGACAGAAGGCCATCGAGATGGCGCTGTGGGAGTTGAGGGGTTAAGCTTTGTGTGTCTCGTCGCCATATTGTGGAGCTTTTGTACGGCCTGTACCTTATTTGGAGGCATATAGCACTTAATCTAATAAGTTAAAGTTGACTACACATTTTTTATTTTTTGTTTTCAAGTTTCTACATTTAACTAAGCGGCTTCAACACATATACATATGTAAGTGTAATAGTATATGTGCTCTAGTTACTTGAATGACTGTTTTGACTTTAAAAAAGTTGTCTTTTGGCACCATTATGTGCAGTAAAGTTTTGTAACAACATTGCTAATGAAAAACAAATAAGCTATATGTACCTATACATGTATGTCAATGCATGTGTGTGTGTGCACTGCCTTTTAATACTCTGCACAAAGAAGGTGTGAAAGCTTTGTAAACTTAAAATTGTAACTTTAAGAATTTCAGAGGCTTATCTGTAAATAAAACTCATACGATTTATTGTGTGTTTGATCGACTTTATACCCTTATGCAGGGCATCTATTTGTCTACCACACTCGATAAAGTTTATTTAATTGTTTTGCATGCCTGTGGAGGCGTGACACACATTTTCATTGAAAGCCCTTTTGAGACAAACACACATATACACATGCATACGCCCGTGCTGCAGTTGACACAATTACAGAGAGCACAGAGACTTTGCCGCTATTACTCCCAGAAAACAGAACGCGCTTTTAATCAACTCAAAAAGCACTCGCGTTCCTCACACTCCACTCCATGCAAGCTCTCAATTTGTTCTACTCTTTAACTCCTCTATTGGGAGAGCACACAAACACATACATATGTATGCATCTGGCAGCTGACATACACGAGCAGCGTTGCCAACGCCCACGCCTTTAAATTTTCCTTCTTCTTTTTCGTGCAATAAATTTATGTTTGTACAAATGTATGTGTGCAAATATTATTCGCTATAGTTGTTATTGTTGTTGAAGGCATTCGCCTGGTTTTTGTTTTACGACATTTTGCCTGCCACGCAGTCTGTGATGTGCTGTGAGTTCTTGTGTGTTGTTGCTTTTGTTTTTGTTGTAGCTCATATCAAAAATAACAATAAAAATGTATACATACATATGTATATATGTATGTGTCTGTAATTTTTTGCTTTTGGCAATAATTTAAGCGTGCGCATTTGGCTATTTTTATAATGCATACTATATGATTGTGTATTTTGTTTTTATTGCTAATTTCGCGTTATTGGTCTCTCAGTCCTCACTCAAGTTCTCACTGTGGGTCAAGGTCATTTGCGACAAATAATTAAAATTAGCGCAACTGTGACTATTCGCTTCGAGCCAAAGCGCCTGAGAGAGAGAATGTGTATGCATATGCGTGTATGTGTCTGTTTGTGCATATCTGTCAGTCAACATATCAATTAAATGCCGTTACAGCTCTCGCTATTTATCGTACTCTTTGCACATACACATAGTGTTATTGGTGATAATTGCGTTATTTAATCGTTGAATGTCAGTTTCATAATTTGTTGGTTAATTCTAACAATAGCTTTGTTCTTTTTTCACTGTTCTACATAGATTTGTTGTTGCTACCTCGGAACAGATGTATATAGCATGTGTAAACATATGTATGTATGTATGTACATACATGCAAAGTTACTCACCAGAACAGCCAACAGCAACAGCAATATTTTTCATGGTCACGTGTTTTTATTAAGATTGCATGACTGAAGGTTAAATTGGTTTACGCTTTGATTTCGCGTTAACTTGTAAGACTTTTATTAGTACATATACATACATATATTTTTGTTTCTTGTCGAATCTAATTGGTGTTTCTGTTACACCAAGTTCTCGGAGATTTTCTATTTTTCATTTATTAGCGCATGATAATTGCCTTTGCGCGGTCCTACAAAGAATTAATAAATACTAGCAGAAAAAATACTGAATTGTTCAATTCAAGCTCATTGGCAATGAAAAACATTTAGCATACAAATGATAAAAAAATGCGAAAAGTTTTACAGACCACAGTTTGAGCAGCACTCTGCACTTGTTTCAGTTTCATACGTTCCCCTGAGGAAATACATATGTCTGTATTTTACAGGAATGCTTAAAATGCGTAATAACTTAATTGTTAGCACAATAATCGACTGACAACAGCTGCAATGAATGAATTTTAATGCAATAAATTTAACATCATTCTTGTGTGCATGCAAGAGTAATTTTGTTCTATGGAAATGCGATTCTAAGAAAATAGCCTTTAATTCGCATGAAGCGACTTTCCTTTGCCTTTGTTGTTGTTGTTTTTGTATGGCGACAGACATAACATAGTATCATTGAGGTCATGCCCTCAATATTGATAGTCAATAAAGCACATGTAATTATTATGTACACAGTAAATGTACATACATATTTAAAATATAAAAAGATTACCGAGCTTTGACTTATTTCCATTTACTGATAAGATTGTTATTAATAGAAATTGACACACACAAACGCATACAAATACATTTTACATACATGAAGATAAACAGACACATTACCATTTTGAGAGCTGTTGACCAACACTGACAGCAAGACTACAGAGCTTTTAAAACTGTACTTAATTTAACAAATGTCAATAAATGCTTTTTTAAACATTATTGCAAACAGAAAATTTAATTAGAAAACACGTGTATAAAACTTATATAAATTTGTTGTGTTTTTTCGAGATAATGAGCGCCACCTGTTGGAATTTAAGGCCAACAAATGTTTGCGGCCGTCCTAATCATAATCACAAAATAAAACTCTGATAAGATAAATTATTTGACCTAGTTACTTGTGTTCACATACATATATACATTTACACACACAATGCCTGAATATAATAGTATGTATACGTGCATATATAAAATCCAATTTGATGTCATTTAAAGTACACAAAACAAGACAGCAACCACAACAAAAGCAACAACGAAAAGCCAAAAAAAAAAAACAAAAAAACTTTAACATGTGACAGCGAACCGCAATTGGAAGTTGTGGGTATTTTTATTGAAATTTTTAACAGCTTGCAGCAAGCAACGAGTCAAACACCTGCGCTGCCTCAGATCGTAAGAGATCTTGCAAAGGGGAGCGATGTGGAGATAAGAGGAGGCGAGAGTGCAAAGTGCAGTGGCAACATCATTTTTGGTACGTGCCAATCGGGAGGAAGGCCTCTTTATTATTATTATTATTATACCCTATATACAAGAGAGAACGAACTAAAAATTATTGAGAAAAAGGCGTTTACTCATTCCAGATAGATTGAAGCCTTAAGTTTATTTTTGTTGGGCTATTTATTAATAAAAATTATAGAAATTATGTATTTATACATTTAAAAACAAATTTTAAGTCTGGAACTTTCTTCGGTCGCCTTTTCTGTCTCTTTATTCGAGTTTATTTGTATTTAAAAAGGAATATTATTTATACAGTTATTTTTAATCAAATCTTAAATAATATTTTGAAATGTTTTTTAAGCTTTCATAAATTCCAGTATTTAGGGCATCAATTAGTCGATCACACTATGGTTTTTGAAAGAAGGATTGCTGCACCCTGAAGCATCTTTTTTAATGCCATTAATCGCACTGTGTATATACTTATAATTTCTTGTCGTCCTGCATACAGTTGAAGGATTCCAGTTGTTGTTGCGGTTGTCGCTTTGCGGCTTGCCCCAAAAACAGCTGCTGCTTCCCGTTGCAAAGTTGCATTGTGCAGCCGGGCACACACTCATCAAACTGACCGCAGGAGAAATGCCAGCCAACAGGTAAAAAAACAACAACAAAATAGGGGGAAATGACAGCAAGCAAAGCAAGTTACAATAAAAAAAAACCTTTTTGGCTCATGGCTTTGACAGAAAAACTTAATGCCAACATGTGCAAAATATGACAAGAAACATGGGCATCGAGTGCTTTCTGCATAACAATTGCAAACAAATATCCACTTACATACATTGCATTATAAATTAAATGCTATTGATTTTTATAGTGGTTGTTTTTTTTATTTCTGGCAAAATTTTAGTTTATTAGCCGTTTACAAAGAATTAAAATTGACAAATTAAGCTTAGATATTATGATTTAAATTGCAATTTAGCATTGCATTAATTAAACATGATCAGGTTATTTAATCAGAGAATTAACAATTAACATTCAGTGTTTTGTTGTTCTAAAATATAAATAAAATCAATTAGCTTCTTATCATTCTATAGTTTTACTGGAAAAACAATAAATATACAAGTTGACATTTCAGATAAAAGCTTTTCACAGTATACATAACCTTCAACAAAAGTTAAAATTCAACTTGGCACTTTGCGCTTTCGTAAAACGTTTTAAAGAAACAAATTGTAATGCGATATTAAAGCTCACAGATAAAAGCGCCAAACACTCAAGCGAGCAAAAGAGAAGGATATATTTATAGAGAAGGCTCGCCGAAAAGATGTGGAACGGACAGGATTGAAACATTATCAAGCACACTCAGCCCCTTACACACTCACTCAGCTTTCTGAATGTGATACCGCCTTTTCTCAAGGAAATTTTACTTATTTTTATTAACATTTTGGGGGTTGAGTTTCTTCAACCCCAACCCCTACGAACAGAATACTCAAACTATAGCGAACGTGGGAAAAATGTGTAAATGTGAACAAAGACGAAGAGCGACAACGACGACGACAAAGTCAAAAAGGAATGGTAAAACGTTGAAGCTGTATGAGAGATGATAATAATGATGATGATGACGACAAAAAATAACTAAACTAAAGCCAGAGGGCTTCCAACAGATCCGAGGCTGGAGCCAAACTTATAAAATATGTATACATTTGGTGGGTGGTTCGGGTCGGTAGATGGAGCTGCTTGATATTGTGTATGTGTGTGTGTGTGGGGGGTGAGGTGGTGGGTTTGAAATATGCAAAAAGTTGTTGAAAACTTACACAGCAAAAGGCATAAAAAGTTGACGACGTGTGTATGGTATGGGGGCGGGATTGGGCCAAGTCTGATAGACAACTATATGCACATAAGTACGTACATATGTGTACCTATAGTATAGCATAGTAAGGAGCCGTGCATGAATTCACACAACACGGAACGGCAGAATCAAATTCTGTAGGGCATCTGCACAAGTATGTGTACATTGCCTTAAGGGCATAGGTTAGATCATACGAACCATTAAATGCGCTCACTAACAGTTCAGCAAGCAAACAGGGTAACTTGATTTGCCTAATATTCGATTTATCGATAAATAATCAAAGTTTTGACTCTAGCCTTAAAACTGATTATGTCTTAATCACGTTAAGTGATTTTAGTGCCAACGATTGATATTATTAACTGCGTTCACCAGGAAGTATTGCTCAGTGATACATAATCAAAAATATTAATACTTATCGGAGCGCTTTGGAGAACTCTATGCTCTACTTTTTTGACATTTAGTGCCAGTTTGAAGCGTTGGCAACTTATTCAACTTTTTAAAGCAGAGAACGGATTGCAAATAGAGCAAGCTTCGTTCGGTTTTTTATTTGAGTTTATTCAAAAACACAATCAAACATTTACATATATAACATTTTATATTGTGTAGTCAGTTGTTTTTATCAAGTTTCGATAAATTTATCGCAATTATCAGTTATGTAACGTATTTTTTTTTCGTTCCAAATAATTGAAATTGAGTTTGAAAATATGATAATAGATGCTAATGATACAATATTATTTATCTTTTTTTTTTATATGACATGAATTTTAAAGGCTGACAGGACACTCGTATAAATGCATGTACACTTATACTTTACCTTTTTTTACGTTCAAGCATAAAGTATAGTTGAATAGTTTTATGTTTTGGCCGTTACTTTGGGCACATTGCCAAAACAAAATAAATAAAAAACCACTGCGCCAATACAGATTGTTTTTGGCGCCTGTTTGCAAGGATGCCCCCAGCAAGCACTACGAAAAACGGAAGAAACATATGAATGGCCAACAAAAACAAAATAACTTTTTTGTATTAGCTTTATGTCAGGGCTTGGGGAAAAATTACTTGTCATTTGCAGTAGCAGAACAACAACAAAAGCTAAAAGCCAACAAAGGCAAAGCTGAGGGTTTAATATCTACTTAAAGTTTGAGCAGCTCTGACAGCTTGCCTTGCATGAATGTTGGCAGGGATTTTGTTGTTAGAACGCCGCAAAAAGTTAATCAATATTGTTAGAAGACAGGCAGTTAAGCCCAAAGACAAAAAAATCACTAAATAAAAATAGAGCGAATGGGGATTACTAACAAAGAAAATTGCATAAAATTTTCTCATTGAGAAAAAGTTTTAGCATACCACGAAAAAATTTCTTTTTATAAAAAAATTGTTGGGGAAATATATTTTTTAAGCTGAAACATTTTAAATCAAAGATACTCCAGAATAGTAGTATAGTAAAAAACTGCATTAGATTATTATTTGCATATTGTACAAATATTTGAATTTCATGTTCTTCAGCATTGCATAACAGAAGGTATTATGTGTTGAAATAAATTTTTGTAACTTAATTATAGATATCTAAGAACCCAAAAAATCTTTCATTGTACTGTGCAAGTATGTCATAAACTTGTAGTTAAATTGTTTCTTATCCACATGAAATGTCCAAATAAAATCACTAGCAGCGAAAATGTGATGAAAAAAGCTACTACTTAAGGGGCTCTCAACAACGCTCTGAAGTCAAGTAAAACATGAATTAAAATATATTAAAGTCGCATGCATACGCACTCGTGCACTGTTCATTAAAGCAAAACGCGCTCTTTAGTGGGTCCCCCCATGCTGTTTATTTTCTTTTCTCTTATACATTCTCACTGCTGCTGGGCCACCCATTGAAAATACAGCCCGCATGGCAACGCCGCCAAACGAATCGAGGGCTGCATCAACATCAGTAGGAAAGTAATAAGCACGCTGTGCAAGACAGAAACAAAAACAACCAAGAGAGAAAAAACAAACAACAAACAGAGCAAAGAGTGTGAGGAAGAAAAAATGCGCTCGTTGCTAAATTGGGTTGGGTCTTTCATCGTTTGGTGGGTGGAAAGGGTGGCCGAGTGGATGGCTATTTATTTTTGTACGCGGGGTTGCTCTGTTACCGCTACTGATGTTGTTCTTGTTGCTGTTGTTGTTGTTTTTGTTGTGGGGGTTGTGCCAGCTACTTTTTGCATTAATTGCTTTATCGATTTTTGCAGCATTTCCAACCCAAACCAAGCAACCTCTTTTCTCTGTCTACTAGTTCGTCATGAGCGTCGAGTTTTTAGCACAAGGACGTGGAATAAATGGAAAATGGCAAAAGCAAACAGTTACAAATGGAAAAAAATCTTTTTCTGTTTCGTTATTGTGAATGAAATGTGGCAGCAGCAATAGCGACAACAACAGCAACAAACTATGTGAAGGAGATGCAGAAAAGTGCATTGCCTCAACGACGTCTGTTTGAAAAGCAATGCAAACGCTTTCTGCACCACCTACCTGGCATTTTCATATAAAAAGGCTCGAAACACAACAAAGCCCTAAAATGTAGGGCAACCCCTCGCACCGACTTTGACTTCGAGCCCCATCAGCAACGTCAGCAGTAACGGCAGCAGCAGCAGCAGCGATAGAGTTGCCAAATGCATGCATGCAAAATGGGCGCAGGTCGATAGACGTGAAGTGGATGGAATGGGTGGGGGAGGGGAAGCATGCAAGAGCGACAACAAACGGCCGCCAGGTGGCGCCCTAGTAAATGCAGAAAATAAATAAATACAAAAATTGCAGTAAAATTGTACACAATCCTAAAAAATAAAAATGAGGTCAACTATTTGCGGTGTAAGTGTGTGAGTGTGTGCGAAAGGGATGGCACTGGCCCAGCGGGCGCCAACAGGAGGGGGACGCAAACACTGTTATAGCCTCTGGGCTTGCATTTGTTTCAAATAGCGTGCTTAGTTAGTAGGTTATGTTTATGTAAATTTGCATAATTGCATGTACAACATCTAGCGTTTAGAAAAAGTATATTTACTTTCCAGCTCGCACTCAGCACATACATACATACATAATATCTAATATACACACACACAAACATGCACTATTGAGGTGCTGCTCTTTAACACACTTAGCGCTTTAAAGCTTTTGCCTATGAAAAGCGGCAACAGCGCCGCAAGGCGTTGCAATGAATGAAACGTGTCGGAACATGGCGAAAATGGGTCAGTAATTAAAACTCAACGCTTGCGGTGCTTTAATGTGTAACAAAACGCAAAACGAAAAGGAAATGTTAAAAGAAGAAGATGCTTTGATAAAAATATCATAAAAATTGCAGCAATGTGAAATAACAAATACGTAATTGGAAATGGAATTGTTAGAAAAAAATGTTTTTTCCGAGCGAAAGAAAAGAACAACTAAGAACAAAATGAATTAAGTAAAATTTGTACCCAAAAATAAATTTATATGCTTTTTTGTTACAATATATGCTTCTCTCTTCTATAGGATACACTTGATTATGTATAAACTAATTTTGTTGTATTGTTTATTGAGCTACCATATTTGTATTGTTGCTCAAAGTTAGTTATAGTTACAACAGCAATACTCACTTTAATCTAATTCCTTATATTGGTAATTTTCATTCAGAGCTAACTCAATTCAGTACGTGTCCCTCAATGGTCACGTAACCAGCCCAAACAAAGTTTCAATCAAAAACATCACAAGTGCAAAATAGACGCTGGCAAAACAATGAAACACAATAACGACAACAACAACAACAGAGATGCCAACAGTTTTGAGCTCAACTCAAGGAAATGGCAAAAGGGCCTTATAAATAAATAAAAAGTTTATCTTATTTATAGAGTAGGTAGCAAAAGAATGCCCTACGAAAATCAAAAGGCTAACGGCAAGCGATAACAAAGGCAAAACCCCTAAAAACGTATAAGACCAACACAAGAATCAAATGCGACGTTGCCAATTTTCCCTGCTGTGTTTTTTTTTAGAAAACCAAACCAGGCTGGGGATGGTTGCTGGGAGGTATGTGTCAGATCAGAGCACAAACGACCGATAAAAACAGGAAGAGAAATGTAAAGCAAAATAGAAATTGAAACATCCTTCCTCTGCCAGCGAATTTTGCTTCTTGTCTGGGATCTGGGAGGGTGTGTTGCCCAAACTACTTGCTGCTCAAATTTATATATGGAACAAAAAAAAAACCATGCATTATGTGTGTGGTGTGGTGTGCGGGTGAGTTGACATGCAACAATTTTTAGTGAATACGAAAGAACCTGCCACAAGGGTTGCCAGCCAGCCGGGCACAAGCACAAACCTGAATAATAATAACACCCATGGAGAAGAAGAAAAAGTAGAAAATATCCTACATAGCTGTATAGAGGGGTTGCCAGAGTATTTGAATGTGTGTGTGTGTGTATGTTTTGTGTGTGTTTACTTGTTTATTGTGTGGAAAGGGTGCGACAAGCATTTCCGGGTAAGTAGCAATGGTAGCTGGTAATAAAATCTGTCTAACGCTGTTGACGATGGATGGTAGACCGCCAAAAGGGGAGGCGAAGAGCGCACTTGAAACTGGCAACAAAAGTTGTTGAGCACTTTGCACACTAACGTTCACAGCAACAAAAAAATAAAGCCGGATAAATTATGGTTAAAATGTAAATTGAAAAAAATTTGTTGTGCGAGATGAAAAAATAAACCGTCGGAAAAAGAAAACGTACTAAAATTTATGTGAAACGAACAGTGATAAAGTACAGGACTGCTTAAGTTAAAAAAAACAAGTAGAAACGTTGCAATCGGACGCACCCGACTGCGGTATACTCGATACCAGTAGTAAAACAGATTAAAAGAGAGCTGATTGCAATGGTGTGTGGATACGGCAGGGGTGTATGCTGCTGAAGGGGTGTATGCTGCCTCAAAGATTGTCTGGTGCAGATGGGGATGCCAAAAAGCTATCTTCCTTCCAAATTTGGTGATTCTAGCTCAAAGTTAGAAGAATATGGTGGATGGTAGGCTGGGGGAGGTATGGGGGGGGGCGTGGCATCAAAATTTTAGCTGAAGATCTGTGTATGATGTCAATTGCTATCCTCATACCAAATTTGGTGACTCTAGCTCAAAAATAGTAAAATTTGGGGGAAGGGGGGATGGGGTTGGTAAGGGGGGGCATGGCATCCAAACTTTTGCTGCAGATCTATTTATGATGTCAATAGCTATTCTCAAACCGAATTTGGTGACTCTAGCTCAAAGTTAGTAGAATTTGGTAGAAGGGGGGCTGGGTGCTGGGGGCTGGTATGGGGGGGCGTGGCGTCCAAAGTTTTGCTGCAGATCTGTTTATGATGTTAATTGCTATCCTCATACCAAATTTGGTGGCTCTAGCTCAAAGTTAGTAGAATATGGTGGAAGGGGGGCTGGGGGCGGTATGGGTGGGGGGCGCCATCCACTTTTTTTGGGTTTCTTCATTACCTATCTTGGCACCAAATTTGGCGGCTCTAGCTCAAAAAATGTGGAAGATATAGGCGTTTTTGATTTTAAAATGCAGGGGGCTCGGGATCAGGGGGGGCGTGGCTCCAAAACTTTCATGCAGTTTTTTGGGGATTGTTATTAGCTATCTTCCTACCAAATTTGGTGATTCTAGCCTTAACGCTTTGGAAAATACACGCATTCCCGTTTTTAGTGAAGCATTGGGGCGGTTTGGGGCAGCTTGGTCAGTATGGATTGCGTGGCATCCAAAGTTTTTATGCATTTATTTTGGGGCTATAATCACCTATTTTGGCACAAAATTTGGTGGCTCTAACTCAAAAACTGTAAAAGATATAAGCATTTCTGTTTTTAAACTGCGGGGGGGCTGGGGGCGGAATGGGTGGGTGGGGCTCCAAAACTTTGATGCAGTTTTTGGGGGGTCGTTACCAGTTATCTACCTACCAAATTTTGTGACTCTAGCTCAAACACTATGGAAGATACACGCACTACCGTTTTTAGCGAAGCGTTGGGGTGGTTGAGGGCGGATAGGGCAGTATAGATGGGCGTGGCATCCAAAGTTTTTATGAATTGGGTTCGGGATCGTTAACACCTATCTTGGTACCAAATTTGGTGGGTCTAGCTCAAAAACTGTAGAAGATATGGGCATTTTTAGTGTTAAACTGCGGGGGGGCTGGGGGCGGTATGGGTGGGCGTGGCTCCAAAATTTTTGATGCAGTTTTTTGGGAATTATACATAGCTATTTTCTCCCCAAATTTGGTAGTTCTAGCTGTAAGGGCTTGCGAAATAGCTGGATCTATCGATTTCGCGTTATCGAGTTTATCGATTTGCCAGCCCCCTAGTTATCGTAGAACTCCAATCTTGACACTTTAATTTACTATGCCATAGATAAAGAGATTTGCAAAGTTTGAAGTCTCTAACTTGAAGGGTGTGGAAAAAAGTTGCGAACATACGGACGGACAGACGGACAGACACCATGACGGACATTGCACAAACCCAATATAATCTTTACCTTTGGTATCGAGTATAATTATATAAAGGAACAAGTAGGTTGAAAAAAGCGATTAAATAGCATAAATTATAGCTGGCATATTATAGTTGGATGCTGTTTAGTCAAAAATGAGTAATGATACATAGAAGAGCTAACAATGACTTGAACATGACGATGAAGAAAGCTAGACACACAGTGATGCCAGACCGCACAAAAAGCTATTAAAGTGAAATGTGACAACGTTGCTCCTAAAGATTGTTTATAACATGAATGTTTTTATTACGTTTAAACAAAAAACAAAGAAACATGTTAAAAAAGATTTACTAAGTAACATTCTAGTGACACATTTGTAAGAGTATATAAAACCATTTATATCTTTTATATAATTTTGGCACATTAACACATAAACTGCCAAAAAAAAAACAGAACACAGAACAAAATTTAAGTGCTTTTATACCGTAAATATATGCAAATGTATATTAAAAAAGAAATAAAAACAAAATTTAACAATTGTGTTAACGCGTCCACATTTTATCCAACAAACAAAAGAAATAAGAAAACATTTAAATGAAACACACAAACACGCAAAATATAAGTCGACAATGATGGCGACGAGTCGTTGACAGTTTCAGTTCATTGAACTGAAGTTAATTAAAAATCAAGTTGAAGGTCATTTGCGTGAATAATGCCACACGCTTTTTCGCCTGCTTCATCACAGTTGTTTTTGTAGTGAACGATTTATCAACAAATATAATGGCAATAAAAGAAGAAATACGATGGCAAAAATACGTATGTAGACAAGTTTTTAAGACTTTCAGATGAACAATAAAAAAAGCCAGCAGATTAAAACTGGAAATTTCGGCAAAGGTCAGTGAACATATTTAACAAAGAATGCCAAGCCAAAAAATAAAAATAATAATACGCCTTGAAGGCACAACAAGTGAAACACAATGAAAGGCAAAGCCAACGAGATATCATAACGATCATGGATCATGATCGCTCTTCCCTCTCACTCTTGCCAGTCTCTTTCAGCTGTCTGAAAAAAAAAAACCAAAAATAAAACCCCAAACCTGTTTCAATTATTGCTATTGCGTGAGTAAGCGCGTGAAATATGGCAACGTAGCACACAATATTAGTTGTAGACACTTGGCAACGCTGTACGCGTTTGTATGTACATATATCTGTATGTTTGTGCATATTATATCCAATCAGAATTTCAAACATTTTCATATGAAGAACATGACACAGCAACATTAGAAGAAGCGGTACATACACTGGAACATTGTGAAAATGAAACAAAAAGCAGCTGCTGCTGATTCTGCTAATGGCGGCCTCTCGGTGCAAGTGAGATGGGTAGACACCATTAGAGCAAGTTTTGTATCTACTCTGTTCGCCTGCATGCGTTTGACAGGTGTTCGCTTGTGCGTGTCTATTAGTATGTGTGAGCATTGACGACGTAATAGCTGCATAACTGCATTGAGTGAGTAAAGTGCACAAGCACGTACACCACAGAAAGAAAAACAAACATACAAAAAAATAAAATGGAAAAGAGAGAAAGAAAAAAGCAAACAACAGCAACGCGCGCAGGTGTTTATTTTCACTTAAGATGGATAGACACAGAGCGAGAGAGAGAGAGGGAGAGAGAGAGATCAAATCAGCGTTGTCTTCTCAATTTCAATGCAATTTTAAACAAGTGTCACGTTAAATAAAGAAATGACAACAAAGATAAAAGCAACACAGTAGTATAACAAGTTCTAGCTGTAATTGTCGTTTGTCACAGGGGTATTAAATATTTTTTTTTTATATTTATAGTTATGCAATGTAAGCGAAGGCTGTTCCATACAATACCAAACAAACGTGTACAAACATATCGCATATGTATAAATATCATAAATATCATCAACAGCAGATGGAATTTTAGCTCAATGCGAAATGTCGAGACCTCAAGCGTTGCGGTATTGAATCTTGTTTCGTTTTGTTTAGCTTTGAACTTGCAACTTGTTCAGCGCTTGGTAATTAAGTAAACTGCGTTAGGTCTTTAATGTTATGCATGAGGTCATCATAAAATGTTGTTTTGCCAACACTGAGAACTTAGCCAGTTTTAAAAGTTACAAAGAACAAGAAATACAAAATAAATAAGATTTTTCTCTTGTTGAAAATATCAAGTTGTTTGATTTTGATGTTAATAGAAACGAACTGAAAAAAACAGTGGTAACTCGAAAGCAACAATAGTTTGTGTATTTCGAGGCTTTTTATATTTATGGGTTTGCCATCATTTAAAGTTTTAAGTTCTTCTTTATACCATTATTTTAGCACCAAAGAAAAGATAGTAACTTTCACTTTGATCGTGATTTAATTGTCACAATTATCAAAAATACCTTTTCAATACATTTTTTTTACATTTAACTTATGACTTCCTTCGTTTAAATAATTTTCCAATTAAGTTTATGTATGCAATTTATTTCTTTTGTAGCTTCCGACCCATTACGTTTCCTATGCATTTGTGAGAGGCATTCTCGCGTTTTAATGGTTGCTATTTTTTTGTACTGATTTTTTTGTCTTTCTTTTTATTAAATTTTAAAGCCCACTAAACTTGTCGCATTAACTGACTGACAGCAGGCGGTAACACATGATAACGGCCTTAAAGGCAAAACAACAAAAACCAACACACACTAACAAAGATCCTCACACACACACTCACGCAAAACCACACACACATGTTTATACATGCACAAACGCCCACATTTGCCCTCAAGTTTGTTCGTTTTGTCTATTTGTTTGATGTGGAGCTGTGCACAAAACGTGTTTTTAGCCTTTTTCAATGCAGCTAAAATGTGATGAGGCCACCTTTACATAGTCAATACACACACTCAGACACATAAAAATATTATATGTATGCTTGTAGGTATATGTTTAAATAAACTTGTAGCCGTAGTCTACAATAAGCGCTTGTTGGCCAACAGAAACCTGCAACACATTTAATGCCCTTAGGCTAAATACGTCGCAGTTGCCTCGTCGCGTTTATTCTCTACCAACGTGTTGTTGTTGTTTAGTGGCGTAGTCGTGCGACTTCAACGTCGCCGCATGGCCAACGACCTTTATCGCACACATACTCGCATACAAGCACATACACTGATACATACGCTCACGTTTTTGTATAGCGCTCTTCTTCTTTTGCTCTTTTTCCCCACAGCAGCAACTCCACTGCAACTCGTTCGTTCGCACTGCGCGCGGTTTCAGTCAGACGTTTTTAGCGCTTTTGTCTGTTGTTTCATCAGTGTGCGTGACTCTTCCGCTTACTTTTCACACACCCGCTCTGTCTAACATACACAGACATGCACACATACACAGGTACACACGTAGCCGGGCGTCTGCAATTTAATAATTTCGAGTTGAAGTTGGAGCTGGAGTTTGTATTTTTATTTTTATTTTTTTTGTTTTCCCCTATCTTTTGCTTTGCCTTCTCTTTGGCACTTTCAAAATAACGCAACCTGTCTGGCCAGACCGACCAACCAACACACCACACCACGAACTACACTAACACTCCACACTCAATCAGACGATGCTTGCCTCTCTACTCATTTGGTATTGCTTCTGCATGCTTCTCTTGTTTGCTTTGCCTTGGTTTGTTTTTCTTTCGCTGCAGCCAGAGCATTTCAATTAAAGTGCATGAAAATTTTCTCTTCCTCTAGTGTTGTCTCGCTTGCGCACCTGTGACATTAAACTGCTGCCTGAATTTCTATGTAGTTTTGTTAGTGTGTATGTGCCAGTGTGTTGTAATCGCCGCTTAAAATTTACCGTTGCAAGCCGGTGTAATAATAAACCAACAGCAACAGCAATAACGGAAAAAACTGTTGCTTATGCTGTTGCTCACTCTTTCTCGCAATTTACAATGCTCACTATGATACATATGTATTTTTTGCAGCTGGCACGCACAGTGGCGCCTCCTATAAACATATATACATATGTATTTATATACAATACGTTAAATGCGTTTTATTGCAACTTTATTTGCACATTTCTTTTTCGTCTGAACTTGGTACCGCTTTATGAGTCATGAGGAGGACTGTTCAAAACGGGTCAATCGCCGCCTTTTTTGCCAAAGTGAGCTATAAAACGCAACAACAATAACAAAGTTGTCAACAAAATGGAAATGCAGCAAAAAATTCGCCATAAACATGCAAAGTTTATTTGACACAGATTTTATACTATAATACATACAAACATAAGTACATATACATACTTAAAAGTATGTTCATATGTGTATGTGTGTGTACAGCAATTGTGTGTCACAGCATAAAATCTTGTGATTGTTTTGTTTATGTTACCGTTATTTTGGTGTGGGAGATTTATTTACCCTTGGTTCACTTATATATCTTAAGTGTTAGGTGAACTGAGTGCTAAATATATGTATGTAGACTCTTGACGAAAAAAAACACTCCACACTTATTTGTTATTGTTCTTGAGCAATACATAAACAGTTTGATTTTTTATTTTGAGTTCCTTCAATTAAGGCGGAACCTCCGAAGTACTTTGTGGCTTGTTATTGTTAATTCATTGATAAGAATTCATTGGTCTTTTCACGATTATCTTTTAAGGAAGTGTTCTCTATCAAAAGCAATTATTGTAGACGTAACGTAAGCTCGGAAGAACTTAAACATTACTATATATTGAAGAAACAATATTCTTAAAATAGTTTCATGCTCATATATTTAAAGAATTTACTTTTCCGGAAACTTTGGGGAGTCCGCTTCATTGTTGTTTTGATTTGTTTCCATTTAAGTTCCGTATAGCAAAGGGGTTTTCTAGGAACACTCATCATTTAACATTGAAAACTAGCAAAATAGATACAGCTGACTCATAGCTCATTGCATATTTAATCAGATATTACAAATTGCACAAATTGCGAATAAAAACTACAGCAATATCTAACGGCAAGTTCCGAGTTCCGGGGGAATCTAGGAATCTAAATTCCGTATAATTTATTTGCTCGATTGCAATTATTTGCGGTTTATTTTGTTTGGTTTTAGAGTGGCCACAGCAAAGGTGAAAGTGTAGAAAATCGTGAACAAGCAAACTTATGAGAATTTAAAAGCTATGAGTAAAACCCTAAGCTTCATAACAAATTTCATTTCGGTATTATTGCTCTTTTTTCTATAATATAAAATTACCAATGGGAAAGTTAACAACTGAAACTTGTATGTGTGTTGGTGTTAGTAAAAGTGTTGAGAAGACTCAAAGTCGACTCACCTGACTAATTTTCGAAAGGGGAGACACACCTTTTTGTAAAGCAAAAACTAAAAATTAAAACTCAAGTAGGTTTAACCAATAAATATAGTCTAGGGTTGAAATTTAACATTATTAACAACTACATACATATATAATGATATATCATTATGTAATTATATTACTCTAGGCAAAAAAAAAAAGAAGAAACAAACAGGGTGATGGACAAGTGCATCCTTTATGCAAATTATCCTTGGCTTGTAAATGTATTGAGGTTAGACGACAATGCAATTTAAACTGTTTCAGCCTATGATTGAGAATAGTTAATTAACTCAGTGTAATTGGTCAATTAAAATAATTGCAATGACCCCATATTTTGAGGTCATAACTTGACACATGACAATTTGTCGAATACGATATTCATGAATAAGAGTGAGCGCATAGAAGGTTGTATTCACTGTATGCCTTTCGTTTTATAACACTTGATCACGTTACCGTTCTATTTTAATCATTCCATTTTGCCTAGCTTTAGCTGTTGGACCTGACCTACAACAAAAATACACACACACAACGCTCCCTCAACGTCGCTGAATTTAATGTCTCTTTCTCCCATACTCTTCGCTCCCTCTTTCTCTTACACCTTTAGCAAAGGAAATTACGCAACAAATGCAAAATGGAAATAAAGCAGAAACCGAAAACCATTCAAATTCCCAGTCGTTGCCGCTGTCGTCGTCACTTACTGTTAATATGTACTCACATACATATGGACATAAATAATGCAAATGCATTGCAAAGAATAGGGTAGGAAAGAAAGAAGGCGTGGGGACGAACAGTGCAGTCGACGACGAAGTCGAGGCCGGGACGAGGGCAAGGCAATTGAACTTTCAGTGCAACTTTCTTAAGAAACAGACAAACAGCTGTTGCTGAGCATACAAAATGACAGAGACAGTGAGCGAAAGGGAGAGAACCAAAAGAGCGCAAGCCAAAATGAGCGAGTGCAGTAACTTGGCGCTTGCTGTCCACCATTTATTATCGCTTTATTTTTATCGCATAAATAAAAGTGGCAGCGTATAAAAAAGGGCTTGTCAGCGCAAAACGAGTCGAGTGAATGAGTGAGCAACGACCCAGCCAAGCAATGCAGAAAATGTTGTTGTCAATGCAAAAAAAAAAAGCAACAACAAACATAACAGAGTGCTAAAAGTTTAAGGACGTTTCCTATGTTTAAATCTCACGTGACGCGAGGGTAGACAGAAAGAGTTGTACCTTTTAAAGAGTAGGGGCTTACGAGCACTTCTTGGACCAGTTGTTAAATTCATGGCGTCTAAGCACGCGACAACTGTTTACGACTATTCAATTTTGTTTTTCGCACTTTGGGGGGGAAGACAAAGCCACACCCCAAAATGCCATAAAACAGAATTAAACACGACGGGTTAACCCACGAATTTAATACCTTAATATATACATATAAATTTATTTTGTTGTTTACCGTTAAACGGTGTTAATAGCCTTTTGCCATAAATTGGGGTATTCCTGCTAACAGTTCCTCTCTTATTTCGTTGTTTTCTGTGGTCGGTCACGTGCAAATATTGTAGCCTGGCGAGCTGATTAAAATTAAAAAATTACAGTTAAGTGTGGTGTGAAAGTGATTGACAGGTAGAGGAGCTTCCTTTTTATGCATGTATTTGGCTAGAAATATGATTATTAAGTCGATTAATCGCTTCAATATTTAACTGTTGTCAATGGTAAAAAAAATCTGCAAAATTGTGTGGATCGAGTAAATAAAAATTAATGTTAATTTAAATTTAAAGCGTGCACATTTTTTTTTGGTAGCATTTCAAAATATTAAATGTTCCCTGAAACATTTTGATTTTCTTTGCCATACAATTTATTGTATTTTGTTACTGTGTCTAATTTACAATCCAACATGGCTTTTGATTCACTTTCTGTTTTTTGGCATAAAATCACTCCAATTTGCAACACTCCATTAAGCACACACCCTATAAGTATAACCTTTGCTACGCATAAATAAATTTTTTATAAGGGCAACAGAAATTTTTTTAATATCATAATTTATATAGGGTTTTTATAAGGTTTTAATGTAGTAAACAACATTTTATGTGCAAACTTCCAAAGTACCTTCTACATTTTAAAGCAAATAATGAATATTTATACACATTTGGATAGGTTTATGTCAAACCCTTTGTATTGGGTATTGGAAGCTGAACTGAAGTTCTTGTGAAGAGTGTTTGTTCAACAGAGAAATTCCCTAAAGCTGATTAGCAACCAAAAATATTTAGGCTATATTAAATAGGAATAAACAAATTAAAATGCTGCTGCTCAGAAAAATGTATTCAGTTGAATACTTCAACATTCTTTCTTAATTAAAGCTTTGAGTAGTTTCACTGTTGTCAAATTTAAATTTTTCCATAAATCGTAACGCCAAAAGTGTTCCAAAAACCTTTTGAATATGTATATGTGTCCACAAATTGGTCAAAACCACAACCAGATGGCAGAGGAAACAGAATTCAACATTTAATTGAAAATACCAAAAAACGACCTCGCACAACATCAATCTAAAGAGAGAGAAAGAGAGAGAGTGTGGTGGGTGTACAGTCGTGGGTCAGTTAAAGCGAGTCGAGTTGAAAATTGAAAGCTTTAATGCAGCAAAAATTTACACAAGGGAATTGAAATGTTTCTCTCTTTCTCTTTCTGTACATAGCATGGCAAAAATTTAAATGGTACAAAACTGGTCGGCAAAAGATTAAAGCACGCCACACGCAATTCACAGGAACACAGACACATACACGCACACACATACAAATCGTTACATTATACTATATATACATGCACATGTAATTTGAGTGGGTGGTAGGTGGACTCGGGCTTAAATGCCATAAATAAAAACGCAGCAGTCAGCACATAAAATACATGCCATAAGCACATAATATGCAAGCGACAACGGCCGGAATATATATATGTATGTATGTTTGTATACACAAACATACATAAAAATACATATGTACAAGCAGTGAGGAAAACAACAAAGGACTGGCAAGCCCCATACAGAAATAGTAAAGCTTAGCATAGAACAGAAGCGCGCGCGCTTTTGCCGAGTACCATTTTAGGTATGAGAGAGAGAGAGAGAGAAAGCAAGAGGGCGAACAAACAACATGCTGAGAGAGAGCAAAGAGCGCCGCACGAGGCGAGAGCGAAAATCGATAAAATCAAGGGCAGACAGTGTGTTTGGGCGGCGAGGAAGAGCGAGCAAACAAGCAAAGCAACTTTAGGCGCACGTGAGGCGGCTTCTGTTAGTGGCTTCTTTTTTGTTTTTTTCGTTTCGTTTTACTTTTTTTTTGTACTGAGTGGGTGGAGGACGTCGCTAAAAGCAGCAGCAGCAGCAGAAACCCCATGGGCAGTCGCACATTGAGAAAGTCGCTCTGGTGGGGCAGTAAAATGAAAGGAGAAAAAGCATGAAAAATAATCATGCACCTACACTCTCGTCCCATACCCCCTTTTTCTACGGGTGTCGTCCTAAAATGTGCTACTTGCAAAAAAAAAAAAAAATTTATTTTTTTTTGGTTTTGGGGCGGTGCCTTGCGAAAATATATTCTAACACTGGAGTAGACCCGTCCGTCTTTAATATGTACGCAGAAGAATAGAGAGAAAAAATAATATATATATGTACTTGTTTATATAGAGCGCTTGGAGAGCTTGGGGGCACACGGGATGGTTTTTATTCCGTTATATATGATATATATATATATATATATATATATATATATATATTTGCCTGTGGGGCCGCTCCTTGTTTTGGGCGCAGCCAAGAAGCAAAAGCAGCAGCTTTGGCTCCTTTCTCCGGTTCTTGGTTTTTTGTGCGAGTCATGATTTTATTTTCGGCTCGACTGCCATTTAAATATTTCTTTCTTTTATTGGAAGTTTGGGTTTTGTTGTGCGGGAGTGGGTCGGTGGGCTGTTGTTAAGGGGTATATTGGCAGGATATCGTTTTGGCAACAGCGCGTGGTATAATTTAATGTGTGTGGAGTAATAGAAATGGCGTCTGCATTTAAATTTCACAGCAAGGACGAAACTTGAAACTGACTGGGGCGTCGGCTAGCACTTTACAGGCGGGTTGGGGAGGCGGCTAGCTAAGGGGTTTGTTTGCCTTTTTTGTTTTATTGACTATATTTGTTGTTGCGGCTGCTTGAAAACTTTTTTTGCCTCTGCTGGGGGCGCATTAATTTAATGTGAATTGTCAAGAATGTTTGATAAAGTAGAGGTTCGAAAAAAAAGGCGAGTATTGTGCAGAAGTTTAGAGGGAGTTGATAATACGATACCACACATTATTCATAGGGTGTGGCTAAATTTTTTATTAATATAATATTTGTATTTTGGCATTTTATGTATCTACATGCATAATATTAAATTTGTAAAAGAGCTTGAAGCTACAATGAGATTTAATGTGAATTTGATTTATAGACTAATAAATTTTGGGATGCCGGCAAATTTTTAAACAGATTTAATATAAAAAACAGGAGCTCTTAAATAATAATTTCATTTTATTTTGAATTTGTTATGTAAATTTATTGTGATTTATTTAGATTTTGTTAGGTACATTTTATTTTGAATATTGATTTAAGGCTATCCGATTTGAAATTAAATATGTAAGCGCGAAAATTTGGAAATAACGTGAAAAAAACAAACAACTTTAAAGTTTTAACCGATGGTTTTAAGTTTTCTAACAAATTACTTTGTTTTAATATCTTTTCCATAGATTTTTAAGTGTTTTTATCTTAAAACTTCGAGTTTGGATTTAATGGTTAAGGAACATGTTAATATAGGATAATGAAGGATAGAGCCTAATTTTTTTTAGAGTATATATCATGTTTTTACTTACACGTACACTTAAACATAGACTTTATGTGACATTAGCAGCAAATAAAATCATTTCTGGGAATGTTCTTCATTCTATTGACAATAAACTGCATTTTAAGAAGCTTTTATATTAAAGCACAAAGCTCGACCTACTGCACTCAAAAAGGCTCTTAAAGCAAGTCTTTTGCCACGAACTGTGCTCTAATTTATGATTAAACTCAATGAATAAAGTTTTTTGGTGCCTTCTTTAAAATTTCCAAACCTAAAGCAATATGAGTAATTAGCCTAAATGTTTTGACACCGCCACCTCACCTTTAACTGCGATTGTCTCAGTCTCAAGTGTCAAATGACAAGCTAAAACGGTAAATTTTCAACAAAATGTTTAATTAGGAGAAGAAAAATAAATGTTTTAAAGATTGACACACATTTTCTGTAACATTAAAAGCTAACAACACAAGAACTCCAATTTGATAAACAGATCAAAAAGCATTAAATAAATCTGATAAATTAAAGCGACGGCAGAAGCAGCAGCATCAACTTAAATTAAGGCACAAAAGCTATGCGCAAAAAGTGGGTGGAGTGGGGTGGGGTGTTTGGGGCGCCATAGCGCGTTCATCTTCATTCTGAATGAATGAAAATTATTGACGTTGTGTGCGAGCGAGAGGGCAATAGCCCAGGCAAAAACTCAAGCTGAAGTTTGGCAACGTTGCGCGCACAAAGAATGCCAAAGTAAAAACGAACGCAAAAAACTAGTTACTGTACACGCACACACATATAGAGTGCCAGGGCCTGAGCGAACGTCTTGTCTGCGCCACGCCACCCACTGACCTGGCACGTTCTTTGGCCCCTTGCCTCAATCCCACAATCCCCAACCAAAATGCTAAAATCCCCCATCTCTCTTGTGCTCTGTGTATGTCCCGTTGGTGCGTTGTTGCCGCATTATTTTATCACAAATGTTATCAAAATGTGCGTTGCCAGCTGCGGCCCTTAGCGACATGGGCGGCATCTAAGTAGGGACACTAAGCGGCGTTACAAGCGGATGGAAGAAGGAGCAAGAGTAGAGTCACCCTACCTCTGAATGAGGTCGCCCAAGTGGGGAACTGGCGGGGGCAACAGCGACTGTCAAGAAGAAAAAGTTGAAAATGAAAATAATGCAGCAGCTAAAGCAACATCAAGGCGCGGGCAGAGAGCGAGAGTGTTGAGTGGGAGGCTTAAAAGATAGATAAAATAAAAGAGAGAACGAGACGGTTTATAGCGTCAAAAGCGTAGGCAACATTTTCAGTGAATGCCTTGTGGGTGGCTTTATTTGAGCTCCTCTCTCACTCTCTCTTTCTCGCTCTGTTTTACTCATTCGTTTCTTAACCGTTTGTTTGTTATACAGTGGGTTCATGGGAAGTTCAAAATATTAGTTTTAAGGACATTTTTAGTATGTAAACCCGAGAAATAACTATAAAAAATGTTATGTGCATAAAAATGCAATGTTCTTAAAAATAAGAAAGAAAAAACTCAAAACGGTTTTTGGATTAAGAAAATTTTGGAATTAAGCATTCTTTATAATTATTTATTTATTGTGAATAAAGAGCTATTTTCGCCTAGCTATTCTCAACGAGTTTTCACTGTTCCCTAATTGTTGTTGGTTTTTTTTTTCTATCTAATTTTTTTTATTGTTGCTTTTTTGTTTTGTTTTGTCTACGAAAAAAGTTGCACTGTCTTCTTTTTCTTGTTATGCTCTCTCTCTGCGATGAGGGAATTTTGCGCATGTACATCAAATACATAATGCATGAAGTACGTACACACACACACACACACACACACACACACACACATGCACATACAGCCACAGACACACAATACACATGCACAGTGACAGACGCACGGTAAATTGCCATCGATTTTCTGTACTGTTCTCTGTTGCCATGTAAAACCATTTAAAATGCTCGAGAAGTCAGGTGGGGGATGGGTGTGTGTGTGGGGGGAGGGAGGTTAGCTACCACAAGTTGACGGTTCACATGGTGTTTATGTTTATGGTCTTTTATGCATGCACGTATGTATCTACATACATGCATATAAGTATCTCATGGATACACGCACATGGACACGTGTCTAACGTTAGTTATAACCGTTTTACGCCCGACTGGGCTACATAGCATAGATAGCATTTGCAAAGTGGCCTGTAAACTTTAGCTATGCCATCCGTATCTTATACAAGAATAGTTCTTTCTCGCTCTACTTCTCTGCATATCTTTTGGCTTCGGGTAAAGTTTTCTATGCGGGCTCAAACACAAACTAATTGCCAGTAGGTTTTCCGTCACTTTTTCCGGTACTCAACTCATCTGGTATCGTTAGCTGTATTTTAGCACCAAAGTTGACAAGAAGTCACATTTATTGCAAGTTGACAGAATGTAGAAATGACATTTCTCAATTAAAGGACACTGTAACAAGATTCTAGCTGTAAATTTCTTAAGGTAGCTTAATCAAAGTAAAAGTTTACCTGAAATTAACAAAGGATATACTTATAGGATTAAGTTAATTTCGTTCATTAAAAAAAATTATTCCTCTTAAAGAAAGGTAAAGTTAATTAGATGACAACGTGTAAAAGCACAGCACAATTGACATCAATATTTTCAGACTTAAGCTTGTCACCTTTGACCCTAAAAACATCACTTTCATATGATTTTAAATCACGCAATAAATAATTATTACAACAAATTTTGTCTATGATTGATTATTTTCACATTTTCAGCGACACAACTATTGATCTAACAAATATCATAAAAAATTTAATAGTATTCACATGAAATTTCACAAAATCATTTATTCTTTTTTCAGTATTGTTCAACAAGAAAATAATAGAAAACGCGTGCCAACAAAAGGCAACATTATTAGTTTTTCTTTTCTTCATTTTCCGCAATTTGTAGTTCGTTCCAGCAAAGGATCCCCTTGGGACACATTCTTAAACAACGACGAACAAAAGTCTCCTTCATGAGTGACAGCGTCGCCAGTTTGTCTTGGCTCCGCTTTCAAGCACATGTCTACATTTCTATTTTTCAGCCTTGCTTTCTTGTTATTTTTTGCTGGACTTCCTTGGCAGCAGCTGTCAAAGCATAGAAACAACAATAAAGAATAGCGCATAAAAGTTAGTTTCAGCGTAAAAAAAAAACAGAAGAGTGCAACATTTGAAAATAAAGCGAGCGTTTTGACAGGTGTTATATATGTATATATCATATATTATATCGCTTGTTTGACAGTTAGCGTGAGAAACCAACAAAAATCCGAGTGTCGATCGATTTACAGCTAGACTGCAATTCTCATGGGATTAAAATGGCATTCGGAGAGCAACTTGACCTCCATTGCGAGAGAAAAGGAATGTTGTGGAATGGAACGGGCGCATTAGTTAAGTAACAAACGATTGTTTTAATTTCAAACAAATTCCATTTAATGACGAATCAGAAAAAGAAAGGAAAATAGTTAATTGAACGATTGAGAAAGCATAGTGAGAGTGTAGAGGAAGGGGCAAAATAATGCAGTGCCCACAGCTCAAACTGAAAAAATGGCAGTGTTTGGAACTGATTGATTGAATGAATGAATGAATAAGTGTGAATGCCAATTAATGGAGTAACAGCACAAAAAGAGGAAGCAGACAAAGCAATTTACTTGTGCAAATTAACAAAAACTTTGCATTAAAAGCTTAGCTGAACTCAAGATGGAAACGTTATACAATTGATTGAAAATAATTAACCAATCAAAATACATACATACTTTATAAATTTATTAAATAAAGAAAAAAGCTAATTAAATGCAAAGCGAATTCATTTTAGTGAACGTGTATGTAAATGAGTTGATTTTTTTATTCTCTATCGCATCGATTTTCCGCAATAAATGCATTTTCCAACAGAGAGAGTGAAAATGTACAACAATGGCATTCAATAGAAAATTGGCAACATTGCGCTATCATACATAAGCACAAACAATGGCATGTGTATGTATGTGTGTGTGTGTGTGAAGATTTTGGATACACATTGTATTCAACTAAACAATATCTATTGGTTCTTTGTGGTTGTGAATCTATTTGGCTTTTCTTATCGCGCCGTCTAATGCCCGCAAACATACAAAACAAACACAGAGTCGCATTCATGCTTGCTTTACCGTTAAACAGAAAACGTCTGGCAACTTTATGTAAACTTTATTTTATGCCTGCTTGCTGCTCTCACTCTCTTTCTCTTTCACTCGCTTTATCTTTGTTACTCTTGCACAGCATGCATTTGTACTTTGTTCTCGACGATATTTTTCTAGTTTGCAGTCACTTTTTCTTTTCTTTCTTTTGCTGGGTCGAGCCGTTTATCTTGAATGGCTTTTGCTTTGTTTTCTGTTTGCCTTTTGCCCATTGCTTCTATTTATTTATTTCATTTTATAACAACAAATGTCAAGATGTTTTTGTTGTGCTCATAGTTCATTCAACTAACAAAAAAAAAATCAAAAGAAGAAAAACATACAAACAATTGAAAAAAAAATCAAAAACCGCACTAACACATAGAAAGTCACTTGCGATGCGCGCATTGAAATGAAATAAAATTAAAAGTTGCCTCTCTGCTAGCAACAACAATACATACAAACATACACACACACACGTCGGTATAGGAATGTATGTACATTGTGAGCTTTGCCTTTTGTTGTTGTTTTTTCGTGATTCCCAAAAGTTTTTTCATCTGCTTTTAGTTTTTCGTTAGCAGCTGCCTTTTTTTGACATTTCCACGTTGTCGTCGTCTAAATTTAACTTTAAATTCTAAACAGTCAACAACATTTTGCAGCAGGCAAAAGATTTCCTCTCCACCCAGCCTTTGTTACGACGAATGCATTTTGTGTTAAAAGTTTTTCGTTATTTTTTGGCCTTATACTTTGTGGTTTTCTATTTTGGTTGCATGTATGTGTGTATATATAGATATTAATGGCATTGTTGTTTGATTTTTCAGAGTTCACGCCAGACCTCCAAAATCCTAAAGAGATACAGCAAAACTATTTTTGTATCTAGTAGATATATATATATGTATGTTTTTATTTATTCCACTAATATGCAGATTGCATCTACGGAAATAAAATATATTTACAGATGGCGTTCAATATTTATTTTTGGTGTTTTAACAAATGAAATACTATTTTAAGGTGGGTGAATATTGATTTTTCCATATTTATTTAGTTAATGTACAAAACACAGTTATAATAGAACAGAATCATATTTGTATACCATAGGTTTATCTTCAATCTTCAAATTCCAATATAAGGGGTTCTAATTATAGAAAAATAAGTTTAGTTTTAACAAGAATTATAGTTATGTTAGCTTAAAATAAAAAATTATTTGTAATTCTTAGGAAAACCAGCATTGCCCTGGGACAAAATTTTTGATAAATACTTTAAGCTGTATTCAATAAAATTGTATTTAATCGATTTTCTTTTAAAAATAAACAGAAGGATATTTTTTAAAGACATTTTAAATTTATAAACATACAAACAAATATGTATACTTTTGTATGTATATTGACTTGTGCATCTAACAAAAGTCTAAAGCTTGTTATTGCTGTTGTTTTTGTTGACGATTCGCTGCAGCAGCAGCAAATGCAGCGATGCGAGCCGAGACCGCAGCAGCACAAAAACAAAGCAACATTACAGACAACAAAAAACAAGAGCAACAAACACACACACATTTGTATTTATATATGTATATATATTTACACCGCTATTACGGCAAACACAAACACACCCACATATATCCAAACATACAAACACACACACACACACGCGCGCATATAAGCAGAAAGAAGGAGACAGAATGGAGGCAGCGGAGCGCAAGTAAAGTTGTTTCTGCTACTGACGCCGACTGAGGCCGTTGTCTGTTTTTCGTGTGTATCCAACGCTGCATCAGCAGCAACAGCAACAAAACAGAGCAACTTATTTTGTTTAGCTGCCACGTTTTTTCAACGCTCTCTTTTGTTGTTTTTCGTTTATTATCTTCGTTTTTTTTTTTTGTTTGTCTGCCTCTTTGGATTTTGTTTTGTGCTTTGTACGCTTTTTATATTCGTGGATTTCTCTTTCGGCTTGGAATTTTGCAGCCGCAGCAACAAGGCAAAGCCACCAAAACGGAAAAGAGAATTGAATACAAACTGAAGGCTTTTCAAAAGGATTCGGCGGCGGCGTGGGATGAAGGACAGAGTGAGAGAGAAAGAGACCCGAAAAAACTCATTGCATAGAAAAAAAAAACAAAGTTTTGCAAACGCTTTTAATTGACAAGCGACTGCAGACAACAGTCAAGCATCAGAAATGGCCAATTGGCACGCATGTGTGTGTATGTTGGGCTGTGTTGTGATCAGTGTTGCCAATTTCGATGTCTAAGTTGGCTTTTTTTAATTTAGCTTTTTCAAAGTGACGCACAATTTACAAATTGTATATTATGTATTTAATTCCAAAGCAGTTTCAATAAAAATTATTTTCCCGTCAAAACTAGCCTTTTTATGCTTTTCAAAAGCTGGCAGCACTGACTAAAGTAAGTCTAACAAGTAGCCATAATAGGTTTTTTTTTTTTTACGAATGTGCATGTTCTTGTCTTTTGGTATTTTTTGTGTTGTTTAAGTTGGGCATTTAATTGGATTTGTTGTGTGATTGACAGCGTGCAGAACTTTTTGATGTAAATTTTCATGTTGCAATATTTCGTTTACCAATTCGGTACGATACCAAATGCGGTTAATGTTGACCACAAACACAACACACTACTCCATTTCCAAAAAACCAATCATCAGGTCTATCCCATTTCCGTTCGCTTATCACTCATAACCACAAAAAAAAAAAAATTTAAAAATAAAGAAGAATACTCATTTCCGTTCATTTTGATTGACAGATCGCGAATGCATAGGCAATGCTAAAAGCAAAAACCGCTTACTTAAATGTCGCATACAAATAAAGCATAATAAAGTACATATGTAAGTATGTGTTAGAGAGGGTGGTACTCACATTTCACGCCGCCTTAGCCTGATCAACCGTTGGCCACCTCTCTTTTGCTCGCTCTCGCTCACTCTCTTTCTTTTAGTACTTTTATTCTTGATCAAAGTCTTAAGCGCTCATTCCATATGTTATTACTGTTATGTGACATTTTGGGCGGGCAAAACTACGCCTTGTTGTTTTTGTTATTTTTTTTATGATGAGAAGAAAGACAAGCGAAAATACGAATCGTCGAAGCCTCAAAGTTGCGTTGTTGATGTTTGCTTCTCAAACTTTGAACTTCAATTTAATTTGTTTCGTTGTTGTTGTTATGTGATTTATATATTTAGCATGCGCTGCAAAAAAGACACATCATTTTAAATACATTGCCAAGCAGATTCTGAATTTCAGCTATTCGCAGCGAAAATACTCTTTTCAGCTGCTGCTTCTTTGCATTCATAAACGCACAAACACATTTATTCAGATATACACAAGCACATTCATTTTAAACTCGCACTCTCGTACAGCGGTATTCGCTTCTTTTCTTTTCTTTTCTTACACTTATTACACAGACGACGCAGCCTCTTATTTCTAATTTTCTTCTTTCTTCTTTAAGCTACGTTTATTTGATCAACATTTTTGATAATTTGTATTATAATTTGTAGTAAATTTCATTTCGAACTCGGTACACAGACAGACACACACAGACAAAAACACACAGCACAAACACACGCGTGCCGACTCCGAATATTTTACTTTTTCTTTAAGCCATTTTCGTCGTCACATTTACAGCCAGAAGCACAAGCAATTTAGATGCGCTGCTTCTCTTTCTCACGGCTACGCGGCTATGATGAGCACTGATTTGCTGACTCGCTCTATCGCGTGCGCTGCATACAAACACTCACGTAATTAAACTTGATGTATTTTGCTTAGTAAAGCATTTGCCTGCCATTCCGCACGTCGTGTATGTATGTCAAACCCACTGCACTTGTGTACTGAATGCAATTTATTGCAAACTTCAGAACAAAATACATATGTATTGTATAATTAAGTATTTTTTCTTAAGCCAACTTGAATACACACACGCGCAGCGACAGTACACGTCCGTACCGTTCAAGCGAGAGCGAGAAACAAAACACAAAAGAAAATATGAAAAAGAGAGACGGTTTGTAGTGTGACCATAGACGCAACAAACATATTAACCAAAAATAAGCAGAAAAATACCACTAAGTTATTAAACCTAATAACCATGTTTTTTTTAATACAACAAAATTTTAAAAACAAGAAAAGTTTATTTTCAATCTACTAGCACCACATCGACAACGCGTATATTATTTTTGACAAGTTTAAATCAAACTTGAAATGGCGCTTACCAAATCAACAAGCTTTTGTATATTTGCACCTTGGTATTTATCAACACTAATTTTCTACTATTTACAGCCTTGTATTTGATAGTTCACTTAGTGATATCTGATATCGATAGATTGACATAGTAATTAGTGTGTGTTGATTATTAGCGGCGAGAGGATGCAATTTCGAGGTCCGTACAGCGAAAGTGCATAACAAAGTTTTACCCGAATCTAAGTTAAATAAATATAAAATAAACGACTCGCTGGACAGCCAAGGCGTTAATTACATTACATGAAATAAAAGTTTACTATTTTTATGGCAATCGTGCGGCAGATTTTGTGATGCGCA
This sequence comes from Scaptomyza polygonia, assembly GCA_035044585.1. Taxonomy (NCBI): domain Eukaryota; kingdom Metazoa; phylum Arthropoda; class Insecta; order Diptera; family Drosophilidae; genus Scaptomyza; species Scaptomyza polygonia. The sequence continues at coordinate 1,602,792 of JAWNNU010002156.1, forward strand.
CAGAGCGCAAGTTTTAAGCGCAAGGAAAACGGCCAAAAAAAGTTGCAAATGAAAACCAAAAGAGAAAATTAAATACACTAGTGCAAAATTAAAAAGAAATTGGTATATACATATTCACAAATATATGTATTTGTATATAAGTGTTCGTTTATGCATATGAATAGTTTTTGTTAAAATGTTGCTCAGGTATTGAATCTCTCTGTGTGTTAGTGTTAGAGAGTGTGCGTGTGTTGTGTGTGTCCGTGCGTGTTCATGTTCCAAACAAAAAAGGGCGTCACAGTTAAAATTGTATGCAGCTCAAGCAAATCAACACATATATACCTAGACCACAACGGACCAAAGGTGAGTGCGTGCCGAATATTGTTAAAAGTTGATTACTTGCGTTATGAAGCTGAAACAACACACCTACATATGAATATATACATTTATATACAAACAAAACCTGATTTGTACCTTGTACGCACACACGTTTACAATTGTGTTGTACGTGCGTATATGTGTTGGCTTAGTATTTATTTCCACTGCATTTTTTTATTGTTACCAGATCTCGCTGCTCTGATTCTACCCCACCTCCCTTACATGCTAGTTGTGTCTCTTTCGCGCTTGGATCGAGCAATTATAGTTAATAACAACTTCAATTTAATTCATCACAATAGAGCAAATGCAACACACCACAGTCCGCGTGCTCAGATTGGACAATCGCCATCTTCGAGTGTCTCTCAATTGAATTAGTTGCACTTGCTCTCTCTCTCTCTCTTTCGAGTGTAAATAGTATAGAACATATGTGAAGCATTCTCAAGTCAGTTTTTATTTTGATTACTCTTCCGTTGTTGTTGTTGCAGTTGATGCTGATTTGCTTGGAGCCAGGCACCGTTATATCTCTAACAATAACAATAGCAATAACAATTACAAGAGCAGCAAACAGCAGGTTATGTCTGCAATTGAATTAAATTCAACAAAAAAGACGGTTTACTATTGTTGCTGTCGCTAGTTGCTGCTGCTATTTCTGCTCAATGCCCGAGCGCATAGCAATTTTCGTAAATTTTTTATTTATTTTATAAACACACACACACACTCAAACACATACATTTATTCACATTCATGTACGTACGTATATGCTCTCCTCATCTTCTCCTGCCTTGAACTAATCCGAACATTTGCCTGACAACTGATGAAATTATTTATGATTCTCCCATCACAGATTGCATTGTTGTTTTTGTATTTTATTCGGGGCGGCCATTAACATCTATGCATGTGTGTAAGTGTTTGTGTGTTTGTGTGGAAGACATACATATACGTATATACATACATACGCTTAATTCATTTTTGCCGATTTAAAAATATGAGCCAATTGAACAATTTGGTTGCTAAGCGCAGCCCATATGGTCAAATACATACATACATACTCATATATACAAAGGTGTGCGTGATATGTATTGAAGAAAATTCTCAAGAGTCTGACGTCACAAATATAATTAATGCACCAAACATAGTAAAGTCGCAGCATTAGATACCCTTAAAAAAATAATTTGATGAAATAATCATCCATTTTAAAAAAATCAAATACAAAAATTTCGATCTCATATCTCTCATTTTTCCAATCTATGAATATTTCGCCAACAACAAATCAGTTACTTAAGATTACCACCTCATCCAATATGGATATAAGTTTATGCAAAAGTCATTTGTCAATGTGAAGCGATTCTCTATAAGTACCTTGCCACGCGAACCAATCTAATCAGAAATGATTTTAATTTTTTCCAACCCAGTAACAAATTCATAATCTTTTTCAATGAAAACAATGCATATTTTTAGACATGGCTTTCTGGCGCTTGTGTCTTAGTTAGCAAAAATGTTTGACTATAAGATATTCTGTATCAAAAAAAAAGGATGAAAAACATAAAAATATCTTTCTTAGAAAGGATTAACCCAATTCCGAAATGTAACATTTTCATTAATGCCAAATAAAAATTAGAATAATAAAAATAATGCCATTAAAGGTGCGTTAATGAACACAAATGTTTTTTTGGGTGCGGTTCTCGTTGCCAAGTCAAATTTCGGTTGTTTGGTTGTTGTTGTTGTTGTTTTTTTTTAGTTAGGACAGCACGTGCACACATTTAATTTCGCGCAGGAACGCGCTTTCTTTTGTATTCTATCGCCACATTTATAGTTTTGTTGTGCTCTCGCGTCTGTGTTTTATTTTTTATATTTTGGGCACACGCCCAACAACATTTGAAAAAAAAAAAACACAACACAACAAACTAACGCAAATACAGATGCAAAAAACACATAAAACGGTTTGAAAAGTTCAAGAGCTAAACAAAAAACAACAAAAAAAAACTACATTGGTTTTAGTTGGTTTTTGGCCAAAAGCCGAAAGAGAAGTGAAAAAAAGAAATTAAATTAAGTAGATATGCAAATATTTGCGTGATATTTGGTGCTTTGTTTGGCTTTATGCTCTGATTATGTTGCATAATGCAAATAATAATAGCAAAAGGGCGGGGCTTTCTATAAGCCTTAAAAACGAATTAAAATTCAACAGAAAATTAAATCGATACCGAAAATTAAGGGCGTAATGAAAATGTCGATGAGATTATAATTGAAATCTGTTTGTTGATGGTCCGTTAAAGTTTTTAATTGGCGTTAAATAACATGAAATTGAGAAGCAAATGGTGAGTATTTAATTGAAATGTGAAAATCGATTTTGAAATTATATGCTCAAGACTTTTCAATTGTTTAATTGCTTTTCTAATCCGCTTAACTCGTGGGAACTTGCGAGGTGGGTTCTAAAGTCAACTATTTGTGACTTATTTTTATAAAATTAAAAAACAGCCATAAAGTTATTTTCAATTAATATTTTTAACAAGTTCAAAATTAATATAATAAGTATAAATATATAAGAAATATAAAAACAAATACTATAGCTACCCTCGTTCAATCCGCTTATCGGCATTATTTTAATTTCTTCTCTCATTTTGCAATTGTCAGTTCGTCTTTTTAACTAATTCCCTTGAGATATTTTTTTAATGACTCAATCGAATGCAGGCCAATAAGGAATTCAATCAAGTTCTTACAATCAGTCGAACACATTGTAAGGGGTTCAAGCAAACGTCAAAGACTGTCAAAGAGTCGTCGACGCAGCGTTCATTTTGCGTCGTTCGGCCGTAATGTAGGGTACTTCCAAATATACATACACATGTACATGCTTGTGTAAATGTGTGTGTGTATGTATTTTGCCTATTTGTGAGTCATCGAGAAAGCAACAAGATGAAATATAAAAACAACAACGCTACCTTTTGTTCGTCAGCTAGTCAACTAGTAGATGACCAAATTTAACACTGACCTTATAAGTAACAATATAAAACAACAACAACAGCAACAACAACACGCTGCTTGTGGGCCTCACTCAACTTAAACAACTTCCGTTGCTCATTTATGCACTCAAACAAATTGAATAATTTAGTGGCAAAAAAAAAAAACAAACACACAACTAAATTGTAAAACAAAGCGGCAACATTTCACTTTCACCTTTGTGCAAAAATTGCCCCCAAGGCGGCGGCGGCGGCACAGCTTTGTTTGCTTTTAGTTTTATGATTGAAGAGGAAGCGACTAGCAGAGCAGTCTGTCAATCAATAATTTAAACTTTATTACAAATTGACAATTCCAAATTGCTTTAAAAGTTTCAAACAGTTTATTTACAATGCAGTTAGGGTTTGAATATAGGTTTTACTTTAACTCTATTTCGTTTTTCTTTTTGTTGCACATTTGAACAATATTTGCTGGCGCGTGTTGTGTGCGAATATTTAAGTTTCAACTTTTGATTGACAGACTGACACGAGTTATAAATTAAATCGCTGAGTAAAATTTAAAATTAATTTATTAGTTTCTTTTTAATGAAGAGAAAATGTTTGTTTTTGGTAAAGAAAAGAAATGATAAAAATATATTTTTCCCAATTAAATTCATATCTTAAAATTTTTTTTTCAATTTAAAAAGAATAATAATATGCAAATTGAACTAAATTTTCCATGCTTAGAAATCACATTTTTAAGAAAATCTTTCGTCATTGCCACAGAATGCCAGCTCAAAAGTAATTTTCAATCAAAACAAAAACAACAACAAAAAATGTTCGCTCAACAAAAACCTTACTCATTCTTCTTTATGATTCGTCATTGTGTATATCGTTTGTTTTTTGGGATCCAATGTTCGCAACAAACAACAACAACAAACAACAACAACAAAAACGCAACACAAACGCAAAACGGTTTCAATTTCAGAGAGACCGCAACATTGGAGACCTCCCAGCAGCAGCACCAGCAATTGGGGGCCTGAGTTTTGCTTTGATTTTTATATTGTTTTGTTTACTTTTTCGCAGCGTACAAAATATATATATGTATTAAGCTATATATACATATAGTAAGTAGTATGTAGTTACAATAAAGTAGCAGATTTAATTTGTAAAGTTTGCGACTTTTTTGTATTGTTGTTTATTGTATTTTCCGGTTTTCGCAGTTTTACGTGTTTTGTTATTTTTTTTTTTTTTTGTATTTCAAGCACGATGTCAAGACAAAGTAACTGCAAATTGTTGATTGCTCCTTATATATACATATCTTTCTTTGTTATTATTAGCTTAGAGTTGTTTATGTATATTTGCATTTAAGTCATGCGATGAGGCGTCGTTTTGTTGTTTATTTTATTGCGGTTTGTTTCGCTGACAAAAGACGTCACACTCATTCAGCATGCGGTTTTAAAATGTTAAGCAGGTTGATCTTTGTACAAATGAATACTCCTTTATATATGGCAAAAACAGAGCTGACAACAACAAAACAAACAAGTAAGAATGCTTTAGTCGGGAGAGCGCGACTAGAAGATACCCTGAACCCAGTTGCAATAAATATTATACTTCTTGCGACCTAAAAGTATGCTTCAAATAATGATAAATTTAAACAAAACTAAAAACTGACTTAACTCTTGCTCTTGTAATCTCGTTTAAACAGACAGACAGACGGACAAAACCATACCTATACCTATACCCATATACATATATGGGCACTTCCAGGATGGCGAACGCGACATTCGTACGTCTTAAAATGAATAAAAAATTGGTAATAATTGACATATTCAAGAATATTTTTTGACGTGCTTATTGCATTTTTCAACACTTTTTTTAGCAAAAAAAAACAGGCTTTTAAGTCTTGTGGTTTTAGAATTATTTATAAAAAACAGTGCATCGCGAACGTGACGAAAAACAGAAGTCGTGTTTGAGTTCATCCTGACAAATGCGAAAGTCTGCGAAGTGTGGCGAGTAATTTGGATAAATTTTTTTTTAAACTATAATAAAATAATGTAGAATAAGATTTTGTAAAAAATTTTGGTATTTTACTATAATTTTATTTATTTTACAAGCATTTTTAGAAATTTGTTACGTGACATCGCGAACGTGACAAGATTTCCACTCAGTTTTTGATAGGAATTTTTCATTAAATTTTATTCATAAAATCAAAAAATATAATTTCAAATCTTAGAAATATGACAATGATAATAATAATGAGGAATATATGTTTAATATTTGGCAATATTATTTTTTTTGAGTATGCTGTTTGAGCTAATTGTATTTTAAAATGATCATTGCAAGAAACATGATGAATTTTTCTTATCCCTGAAACATTTGGCAACTGTTCCCATTTCTCTTTTAAGATTGATGAAATCGCAATTTCACCTTCCTCAACATACATAATGCGAATTCCAAAAACATTGTTTTTCGCGCATTCGTAGAATGCATTATGAAGCAAGACATTTTTGGTTTTCGTGATTTGCCAAATTTTTCTTTTTAATACAGTTCCAACCCCATCGACTGCACCCTTGCCATGCGACGATGCAAAATAGTTCCACTCAACTGCTTTGCATTCAAATTCAACTAAAAAATCTGTTAAGCTGTAAAATATAAACTTTTTTTTGAATTGCGAACTACTTCCGTCTGAGAACAAAAAAAAATGTTTTGAATGTCCATGATATTTTTTTAGTTCGTTAACAATTTTTGTTAAAAATAAGAAAACTTCAGCCTTTTTATGATTCAAGCTATCACTAATTACAGCCAGAGATTCTGTTTTGATTGATACTTGCTGGTAATTAAAGTGCGCGCTTTGAATTTCATTTTGGAAGACTAATCTATAATTTTCGGCGAAGTCTATCTGTAACACGAGTTCTCCTGGCTTTACATTTTTGTTCAAAATAATTTTGTTGAGCTCGTTTAACAAAGAAGTGACTTTTAAATTGTGGCAATCGCAAGTTAATGTCATGGATGCATTTTTTAGGTACTTATCGCGCTTGACGGGATCTGAGTTAAGTTTTGCTAGATATCGTCGTGATGCTTCTTTATTATTATTTTTACTCGTCTGCATAAAAAGTAAGCATATATGGAAAACAATATATTTTGTTCCAATATTTCAAACTTACGATGGCGAACGCGACAAACTTTAGATTAAAATTAAAACTTTCTCAGATGTGATAACACACAACTGTTTTTTTTGTTAAATTAAGCTCAATTAACTTTCTTTAAATACAAATTTTCATCTAATTCCATCGACTGGATGAGCAGTAATGAAGAAAAATGCACTTTTGGCCTCGCGAACGTGACACAGGAATAGCATGGGAAAGAAACTCGAAAATTTACCGTTCCTCGATGATTGCCTTATCTCATTTTATACTTTATATATTAGTTAGATGTTCGTACTAAAACCTACAAAAAAGACTGCAACCATAAAACGAATATATAAAAAATTACAACGAAAAGCAAACCAGCAATAAAAGTAGCCAAAAATGAAAAAAACATAAATTTGACTTTAAGTGCAAATATTTTACAAAAAAAAAAATAAATACGCTAAAAACTCATCATATTCTTTCAATTCAAATATTTCTTTATCAATATAAAAGAACAAAACATTTGTTTACCAACTTTTAATTTTTGTGTCGTGGTGGACCTTTTTCTGGAAATGCCCATATACTTTATGGGATCGGAGATGCTTCCTTCTGTCTGTTACATATTTTTGCACAAAACCATTATACCCGTTTTATGAGTTCAGGGTATAAAAACACGACAAATTGAGAGGCGTTTTGCTATTATTTTTAGTGGAAATTTTAAATTATGTGAAAATTTGTATATTTAAATTCTATGTTCTATGATAAATATTATTCATACACATTTGTGAATACTTATTTATTCACTCAGATACGATTAAAATTAAGCGCGAGTTTCTGAGAACGAATAGAGAAAAAAGAATGGAAGTATATATATTTGTTAGTAGGCAGATTTAATTGGTTCTCTAGAAAACTAAATGACTAATTTTGACGTAGACAAAAATTGATTTATTTAACAAAATTAACTCGAAAGATTTTATGGTTTTTTTTTTTTAGTAATTGTTGGTTTAGCTAAAACTCAAATGCCTTAAAAATAAATAAACAATATTCAATGTACATAAATAATATTTAATAATATATGTATATGAACACAATGCATATGCACAATGCACATTGCATATCACAGAACAAACTCGGAAAATGCACGATTCATTCAATCAATCAAAACTCGTTCTATTCGCAAGATCCAGTTTTTAAATATATGTGTCAGCATGATTATTATTATACATAAAATGATGACGCACAGCATATAAACAAATAAAATTAAAATATCATTCACACATACCCAAAAAAAAACCAAACCAATCAAAATTTAAGCTTAAAGTTCACATTGTTGTTGTTCGTCATCTCATTTGACAAAGTATTTTTTCGAAAAGTTATTGACCCGCCCAAAGAGTCATATGTCAACGAGTTGATCAGACGGACAGTTGATGATGATGTAATGCGTCTGTCTCTTTCTTTATTTTCAATAAAAAGTTGTTGAAAATATTTCGTAAAAATTATGCATTTAATTACTGTCTCAAATTCCAAACATTTTGAAATGCGCATTACATATTTTTGTTGTTGTGAGTTGTGTTGCAATAAGCTCGCAATAAAATTGGCCTGACGTCCACTGCAATGTTTTGGTTTTTGGGCTGAACATAAATGACGTCTTAAATTGTCATTGAGTTCGCTTTAAATCGCATGCAATTGTTTATGTTTGTTTTTATAACAAAATTGGCTAAGTAATGGGTAATTTTGTTTAGCAATATTCAAGGTTAATAGCACAAGAAGAGCTGTATTATTAATGTGTTTAGACAAAGTTTAAGGGAAATGTGTTAAGATTTCTTTTTTTAATATTCTAATATAATGTCGAGTAATAAAAAATAAATAAAATATGTATAACAAAGCATTGTGAATTGTGTTAAATTATTACTCATTATTATAAAAGTAGAAAAAGTCGTTCATTTGATGAGTTATTTGTTTATATTTGTTGATTAATCTAACCTAAAAAATTACTTATATTTTTAACTTATTTTCTATAAAATAATGTATCTTAACTTAACAAAGAAAACATGTCAAGTTTTCACTCTGTCAACAAATCTCAACTATTCTTTGAAACTAAAATATTTACACCTCACAACACAATGAAAAAAAAAACCATCACTTTTGCCCCCTCAAAAAAAAAACATGTCTTTAACCGTGTTCAGTTTAAATTGGTTTTCTCTTTTAAAGGGCTCTCATGTTAAGTTGTTTATGATCATTTTCAGAGTTAAACCCACGCCAAGCAATTTAATGAATTAGACTCAACTAGTTAGAAAGCTTTACACTAGTCGGCATAATTATTTTGACGAAATCAAAATCATGCATTTTTGGCTATAACTTTTTATTGGCTTCATAGAACGAAACCATTTTTTTTTTTCAATTTACATTTCGATCACACAATTTTAAAATTAATCACGTTAGAATTATTTCATGAAAATTTAAAAAGATGTGAATTAATGTAAATTTTAAAAATTTTAAAAAAAATTTCGTCAAAATATTAATGCCGACTAGTGTAGATGGTAAAGTTAAGTGCTTGGTTCGTTCTCGGACCCAAACATATTGACGCTTTAATGTATACCTGAGGTCAAGGTAAAGAAGAGCACGTAACTTTAACAAGCTTATGGTACTGATTTATGGCCGAAAGTAGATGACAAGCAAAAACACCCACATGGCCAATAGTTTTTAGTTGCTTTAGTGTATTTTTGGTTATGGCCTGTGGAAGGCTACCAAAACGTGCCAATGATCAATGGTCAACACAAAGTTGACCAACAACAGCAGCCCCAGCTGAACTTTTAGAATGTGGCACAAACCAATTGCGCTAATAGACCAACAGAGCGAACCAGTTGCCAGAGAATTGAATAATTGCCATAGAAGTAATTGCTTCCATGTGCCGGTTTTTAAGGTGGCTAACAAAATAGTTTAGCAACGATGCTAGAAAACTGTTTCTTCTCTTTAGAACTGTTCCTGTGTTGGAATTTCTATTCACTAAATATAAATGAAATTTTTTAAAATAATTCTGCATCAGTTTTATATAGCTTGAAATGCTAGATTAGCGTAGCAAGTCTGATGAATAATTCTTTTTATTATTAATTAATTTTTATTGACCGCTACGCTTTGGACCGCCCTCGTTAAGATGATTGTCTGGAGTCCAATTGAGACTGTGTGGTACGACTAGTAGGTCCATATATTAGTAACAATACTGTGGGTTTTTTTGTCATTGAGTTATGTACGCTAGATAATAATAAAGAGAAACCAGAAAAGGGGAGGCGACGATAAAATGCGCTTAAACCGCATGACTCTCATTACAATCGGTTGCACTCGAGTTATTTACAGGAAATGTTTTGTTTTCATTTGGTATATGTTCTTATTTCAAATCCGTAAATAACTAAATAACTGTGACCAAAAATGAGGGCTGGGGCATTGTGAATCATAAATGAAACCACTACAAAAGCAACGAAAACCGTCATACAATAAATTTTGATGATTAAAACTTACTAAAGAATGAATGTTTGTAATATGAAACTCATTGCAATCAAAATCGGGCAATTATTTTGAGGTTTATCGTTTTACTCCATTTTTACTCAGGGTGACTTAGCCACCTGCACGATTATGTTTCAGGTGTTCAGGGCTGAAACAGATAAGAAACTTAATTAATCACTTGGGTCTGTCTATTTTCAGGTGTTGTAAAATATGAGGAATTTTATAATGCAGTTTACAATGCACAGGAAGTGAAAAGATTTGCACATTAACAATAAAATTGTATTGATTTTTGGGTTGAGCAAAAGCTGCAATTATTTTCTATACGTTGTTATACCCTGAACCCATAAAACGGGTAAATCAGGGTATAACGGTTTTGTGCAAAAGTATGTAACAGACAGAAGAAAGCATCTCCCACCACATAAAGTATATATATATTCTTGATCAGCATCAATAGCCGAGTCGATATAACCATGTTTGTCTGTCCGTCTGTATGAACGCGTTGATCTCAGAGACTACAAGAGCTTGAGACTTCAGATTTTAAATGTAAGTTCTCCCATACCATAAGCAGAACAAGTTTGTTTCAAATTATCGACAACTATTCTGGTTTCCGATATAGACATGGAATCGATTACAAAAAATATCGAATTTGGAAAATGTAAAAATGGGGGTTGATATAATGGGTAACTATAGAACTTTTTTCGTCCAAATTGGTTAAGAAACACCGGAGATATCGTAAAGTTAAGTCAGTTTTTCGATTTGTTAAAATTGATCATTATTTGAAACATAGTTTTAGGACGCAAGGAGTAATATATTTATTGCAACTGGGTTTAGGGTATCTTCTAGTTGGGCTCTCTCAACTAGAGCCTTCTTACTTGTTTTTTTTTTCAACTTTTTAGTGTTTACAATACTGCAACAAATAAAGGCACAAGTTCAAAGTTGCCACATGAAAGTTTTCACAGATGTCGTGTCATTATGTCTAGGCAGAAACAGGCATTAAATTATGTTAACCTTACACAATTAATCATTTTGTAAGCTTATCAGCAAATCTCGCATGACTTTATCTATATGATAGCATACATCTTTGTCTTTCTCTTTCTGGTTCTCCTTCATTGACATTGTGTCCCAAAGTCATTAGTCATTTTATAATGCTGCCAGCAATTTATCTTACACTTTCATAAAAACTTTCCTTGAATTTAACGATTACATTACCTTTTTACCTGATACGGTTGAAAAGATGAGGTCAACGATTTGTTTGGAAAACTCAAGTTCAATACGTAGGTATTTTAAAAATTACTAAAGATGCTGGTTTAAAAAAACTGCGTAATTGGGTAGAATTTCATTTTAGATATAAACAATTAGAGGCATTTAAAATTCAGTTCAATTCCATTCTTTATCTTTATCGTTATTTTTTCATTGTTTGAGCAAATTATGAACGATAAAAAACCATAATTAACTGATTTGAAAAATCAAGGAAATTGTCAACGTTTCGTAAACGATTAAAGCAAATTGTTTCTTTTACCACCAAAACACGAGTTTGATTGATAACTTTTCTTGTAATTAAATTTCAATTGCAAACTCATCAACAAAAATGTGTTTCTTAATCAAACTAAAAGTCTTAACATAAACAGCGATAAAACGAAAGGTTTTCAAGCTTTGTGCTTGAGAGAAATTGTCGTTTCAAGTGCTTATCAAAAACAACAACAAATTATTGCGCAATTTAAACGTGATTCACAGTTACGTTTGACACCTCTGCCGACAACTCCAATCGAAATATCAAATCTGAAATAATTAACTCTCTTAAATACCGTGTAATTAGATATGAATGAATAAACACAAAAGTCACGACATGCTACTATAATTTAAAAATTAAACACATTAAGTCAAGCGCAATTTTAAAAAAGTTTTGCTTAAATAGATGATTATTTAAATGTATTTTATTTTGCATTTTGTTTGAATATTAATACTAAACAAATTGTATATGGAAATGAATCTATTAATATTTTGAATTAATAATTTTAATGGAACTTTGTATAATTTTTATATAACAATTATTATTCTTGTCACATAAGACATTTTCAGCTTTGCCAATTGAAAATGCAAGTAATAAAAGATACAAAATTCAATTGTATCTTGTGATCAAATAATTAACACTCATTCGATAAACTTCAAAGCTTTGAAATAACTTAATTTTGTACCAGAAAAAATGGCCCTAGAATTTTCATTGACTGAATAAAGTTGCGTTAAATAGCTTTAACATATATTTCTATAATTTTTGAACAAATCGAAAATGCAATCTTTTGCATCTTTTTCGCTTCACTCTTTTGTGGCTTTTTATGTTTCATTGTCTCTTGCGCTTTGACGTTGACGTTTAACACTTTAATGCCATTTTAACACCTGCACTAATAAACAAAAACAAAAATGTCATAAACTTTTTTACGGCTGAGGTTACACCAGCTTGTGGCAACAACTTGTACAAAATTTTTGCGTAAACATCGAGTCTTAACAAAAGCGCTATCTTAGCAAAAACTCAACTATTACGTGTGCCAAGTTCAATGTTTTAACTGACCTAGCTGACTTTTATGGCCAACAGAGTCGCATTTTGTAGTTAACTTATCTCTTACATAAGTTAAGCGCTTAAATTAATGATGTACACTTAAAGAGTAATCAACGCAACAAAAAAAAAACAATCTTCGCAATTTTTTATGCTTTCTTACACATTTGATATGCTGTATAATATTTTGAAAAAAAAAAACAATATTCAACTTTCTAACGATGATAAAACACACATTTTTCATTCAGTTGAAGTAACTCAAAGGGGAACTAAAATAGCATCTTTTGTGGTTTGTATATAAAAGTCGTTTCTAAGGTTACTTTTGAGACGATAAATGCGACTCGTTGTCTGTCGTCTACGACGCATTAACTATTTTGTATTATTTTAATGATAGATCTTTTGTGCATTACTTGTAATCAACTGTTGTGTGGTGCCTTTTGTGTTTGGGAACCCAGCCGCAGTCACAGCGACGCCGCCCGCAGCGACCTTCACAAATGGGGTGGCCAAGTACTTAAACATACATACTATACATTGCTTTAGACTCTATAGTATAGAGGCACATTGATGTGGGCAACAAGTCGCTCTCAAGATGACGACATTCATTAGCAAATGCTTGTGAGGGCGCATAATTTAATCTAAAATATGCAAATCAACATAACATACATTATAAACTCTTGTGTACTTATGAACTGACAAGTACACAAGTATAAATTATCATCTCTCTTTTTTGAACTTTGGCTCTTTCATTGTAATATCTTTTAGCCTTGAGACGAGCGCGGAAGTTCCGTTCATTTCAATTGATAAGCAATATGAGTTCAAATGCATATGTATGTATAATAATGCTGACCTAATCGCTGACTAACAACTAACAACTGTCTCGCAACAAACATTATCACGCGACAAAATCTAATTGGCTCGTGATAATAGCTTTTACCTCACCTTAACCTGCTGAGACCCCGCCCCATCTGAGGTGCCAACGCGCGCGCGTTTAATGTCTCTGTGAGTGCAATAACCCTGAACAAAATGTTATACTCGGCATTATAACATTTACTTTGTTATTTTTTTTTTTGATTGCGCCTCTCTTCTTACTTTACGTTACTTTATTTTTGTTTTCTTTCTTTTTTATAAACAAAAAACAACAAAATGAAGAAAGCGAATGCTACGTCGAGAGTCGAATAAAACAACAATAGAAGAAGAAAAAGGTTACGAAATGCAATGTTTGAAATTAACTACAGCATAAGAAAAACTTCAATGGGCTCTATACATGGAAAATTGTTTTAGGCATGGTTAGAGAGAGAGAGCGTTCGAGAGAGTTCGTTACGGCGTTTTCTTTTCGTTTTTTTCTGTGCTGCTTAGGGCTCAGTCAACTGCAGATAAGCATTTAGGTTGGATGTGCAGTCGAAAGTATTAAAAATAGAGAAAAGGCTTTTCTATTATTTTGAATATGTGCCAAGTCAAAGAGCCTAAAGTGGGACTAAATAGTTGAAATGGAAAAATAACTGTTTCTAAGTTAAAACAGATTAAAATTGTGGGTTCCTAATTAGAAACAGATGTTTAGTTGGCTATACAAAAATTTAAGCAACACAAACATGAGTTTTTTATTATAGCTCATAAACTTACTTGACTGATACTAACGGATATTGAACCTTTTAACTTTGGCCATTTTGTTTCAAAATTAAAAATTTTGCGAATTTTATAATTTGAATAAATTTTTGGTTGTAACTTTATACTTAACTAGCAGTTTGTTAACAAAATTCAAAACTACTCAAACTATATACGAGTTTGCTTTAAAGTTTTCCAAGGTAGATAAAATTTCTTATAAAGCACACATAAAACTTCATTTAAAATGAAAATTTTGTATTCATATGTATTCATCCCCACACACACAGACATTCAAGTTTTTGGGAAAGCGTGCACAATGCTCACAAACTTCGGATAGTCCGCACAATGAAAAGAAAGAAAAAGGAACGAGTATGAGATGTGGAAGCTATTGTGCGCAAGTTGCAAATATACATAAATATTTATTGTAAATTATAAGCAATTGTTATCTTTGTATGCCATCATCGCCAGCAATGCTGTCATTTCCTCATCACATCGACATGCAATGCACAGAATTCAGAACTTAAATTATATTATACGGGGCACAAACCAAATAAGGCTCCACTCTGAAGCAGGTACATACATACTTCTATAATAGATATGTATATAATCACATTATCGTAAACATACAAAAAAAAAACCGCTTATCAGTTGCATATTTGTAGACTCACACTCATAGATTGTATTTTTATGGGGCAGCAGGCATTTGAGCAGAAAAATACAACAGCCAACGTCAAGCAACGACAGGCGGCAATTGTTTAATTATTGATTGAACAGCCTTTACTCACATTTTCTATATATAGTACTTTGTAAAGTAAACATATAATATGTATACAATACTAAATTCTTGCTTCCACCTAAGACTGAGGTGGGTTTCTAATATAGATTCAAAATACTTTCTTTAAACTGTATTTAAATGAGAAAATTATAAAGAATTGAATTGAAAACACTTGAATCAAACATTTCAAAGGATTTATTTTAGCTATTCACTTTAAATTTATTACTTTAGGAACCACTCTCGTTTAAACATTGGGCATATTTTTTCAATATGCCGAAAAAGAATGCAAAGAATTTTCTTAATTCGTTTTATTATGAATTTTTGATTATGAAATGCCAAAATGGCAGCTGGGCGGGCATTTGCTCCTATTTTGAATGTATGATGATTGTAATTTCATTATCAGTTTCTTCACACAAGTTGAATCGCCTTTTGACTTTGGACTCAACTCGACTCGAATCGCAGTTGTTGTTCTTGATATCTGTCTATATATAGACATATATATGTATATATAACTGTGCATAATCTCGAATCTCTCTCAATGACAATATATTTTTTAATAAAATAATCATTTCATTTCCGATTTCTGTTTGTAATTGTTTTTGCAGCTACTATTGAGGCAACTGTCAGCAGTATGCAATAATGGATTCGTTACCAGTGACCAGTGGTCAGAGCACGTGTCGGGATCAACTAACGCTGCAATCGTTGCGCTCGTCTCGCGTTTCAAGTTCAAATTTACGGATCAGTCGCTCCGCATCAGCCACCAGAAGCAGCGAGCCAAGTAAATTTGATAACACACTATAATTATTAAGCCATATCATCATAGCAAATCATTAAGTGCTTCTTGTAGTCGTCGAGTGTTGTATGTTTGTAGTCAAATTGCTTTAATCATTTTGGCCCCATAATTGGATTATTGTGAACCGCTCATCAGCACAAGAAGTCTTATCTGTGTGTGTGTGGCTTGCAATGCTTCATGTTGCTAGGAATGATAACCAATCTTAGCGATTTATTCACTTAGCACATCCGCTTGGTTGGTTGAGCACCAAGTACTAATTATTATGGGGTGAATTCGTATTTGTGTGTTCTCAAAGTAACTAGTTTAAAGAAGCTTTAGTTTATTCTGTGGAATATTTAAAATGTTTGTAACATTTTTCTTCTTTTCTTAACTTAAACCACTTGAATCAGAAACTATTTACAAATTAACATTTATGCCATGTTACAAATCTCTCATTATATTACGCTCTACAATGCATTTAAAGCTAATTCATTCTTGTTTATTCGCCTCATCTTAGTTTTGTAGTACTTTGTAGAAAGATTTTTTTGTTGTGCATCACATAAACATATTTGCATGCGAATGACTTAAAAGCTCCCAAGTGCAAATATGTGCTGTGTGCTTTTAGGCGCATTTTATGCTCGCTCATGCGAATGTGTTTGTTTGATTGTTTATTCCTTGCTACTATCATGCTTTCTTTCGATTATTGTTGCTGCTGCTGGAATACTATATTTGTATGTGACTTTTTTATTTGTATTTTGCTTATCTTTATATTGTGTGTTGATTATCCTTTTGTTTTTTGTTTATCTCTCGTTTATTTTCTTTTTTCTTTTGTGTCTCTTTAAAACAGCTTTGTAAACGTTGACCGCAACTGAAACTACAACAACAAAAACAACCACACAGCACTTATACATTCAAATATACCTAAAATACATACAAACGTAGGTAATTTCATAAAAATAGAATGTGTATACATGTGTACATATACTATTTCACATAAACACACAACATACATACATACAAACATTGCTTGCATTTTCTCAACGCTCTTTTTTCCACAGCAATGCAGACGCGATTTTAAACGCTATTAAATCGCTGTCTTTTTTTGTATGCTGCTACTGCTACTCTCTCTTACTTGTACGTCTCTCTTTCTTTCTCTCTTTCTCTTGCTGCCTTTAACACACACAAATGCACTCACACAAGCTTACAAGCGCTGCAGCAACATCAACAACAACAAAAATAATAATAACAATAACAATAACAACAGCAGCAGCAGCAAATTGAACTTTTCTGTCTTGTTTTGTGTTCATTTGTTTCGTGTATTGCACTTGCAAGGCACTTTTATTTTTTTATAGTTTAATTCTTGACAAGACTTATATTTTTTGTTATTGTTTTCGTTGTTATCGGCTTGCTGCCCCATTCAACATACCATTAATAATATAAAAGCTTAAAGCCAAGCCCCAAAGCTATAATCTACAACATACTTTCTATGCGCCACAATTCGTTAGTGTCCAGGGAGCGTATCGGCGACTCAGCGACAGCAGCAACAGCTGCAGCAGCAACCACGACGACGACGGCGATAACGACAACAGCAACAACAATAACAACTGGAGCGTCGGCAACGTCGACAACAGCCAACAATAGTAATTCGTCGGCTTCGTCCAGCACAGTGGCAGCTGCACAGGCGGCTGTCTATAGCGGCGGCAACACGGTTACCGGCAGCCTCAGCAGCAGCGGGGGCGTGGCGGTGCGCGGCTTTCGCAGCCACAGCCCCACGCACCGGCGGCGAAGTCGCGAGCGCCAGCGACGCACACATGGCTCCGACCAGGGTGGCCTGCTCGCCTACAGCGGCATCATTGGTAACGATATGACGGACTTTAGTGTTGGTGTTGGTGGCGGCGTTGGCATCGTTGGCGGCGGCTTGGGCGGTGGCGGTGGTGGTGGTGGTGGCAGCGCCGGCACTGGCAGTGGTCTCGAGGATTCACGTTTGTCGGGCAACGAGGATTACTATTTGTCCATCGTTTCCGATGAGTTCGATGGCAGCAAAAGCAAGTTGCATCATCGACGCACACACGAGCGAAGCTCCAGTGTCCAGGCCATTGATCGTTTGAATACCAAGATTCAGTGCACCAAGGAGTCGATTAGACAAGAACAAACTGCCCGGGATGGTGAGTTGGGATATTTTTAATTGCAATCGTATTTAAAATGTAACATAAAATTGTTTTTTTTTTTATTTTTTTTTCAGACAATGTCAATGAGTATCTAAAATTGGCAGCCAGCGCCGATAAACAGCAACTGCAGCGCATTAAGGTTAGTTTTTTAATATAAACAAAAGACAAAGATAAACAAAACGTTAACTTATTTAAATTATAGGCGGTTTTCGAAAAGAAAAACCAAAAGAGCGCACACAGCATTTCGCAACTGCAAAAGAAACTGGACAACTATACGAAACGAGCCAAGGATCTGACAAATCATCAATATCAGGCCAAGAGCCAGCATCGGCAGCCACGCGAAGTGCTGCGCGACGTTGGCCAAGGACTGCGCAATGTGGGTGGCAATATACGCGATGGTATCACTGGTTTCTCCGGTTCGGTGATGTCCAAGCCACGCGAATTTGCGCATCTCATTAAGAACAAATTTGGCAGTGCGGACAACATAAATCAAATTAGCGAGGCCGAACTGCAGGGCATGCAGGCAAATGCGGATGCACTGACAGCGGCCAATGAGCGACTGCAACAGCTGCCAGGCATTGGCACCTCAACCGGTTCAGGTTGTGCCAATAACAATAACAACACGGGCGGTGGCAGTGGCACTGGCACTGGCAAATTCAATAGCGACAATGGCAGTGAGTGCAGCAGCGTCACCAGTGAAAGCATACCAGCAGGGTTAGCTATTTTGAAAATTCTCTATAAACATTAAACCAAAACAAAGTTATAACACATAAACAACTTTGTTCTCTGCAGCTCTGGCAAGAGTCAATCGGGTGCCAGTCAGTACCATATTGTGCTCAAGTCCCTTTTAACGGAACTGGCCGAACGTAAGGCCGAAAACGAGAAGCTAAAAGAGCGTATCGAACGCCTAGAGGTAAAGGAATTTGAAATAATTATATTTTAGATTGCCTACTAATTCTCCTAATTATTTTTTTTTTATTACATTTTTAGACAAGCCAAAAGGAGTTCAACAACTTGACTTCCACGCTCGAAGGCGAACGCTTTCGGGCCGAAGGACTGGAGGAGCAAATTAATGACTTAACGGAATTACATCAGGTTCGTTGAAACGTCTTGGCATATTGCCAGCAACTTAAACTTATACTTATGCTTGTGGCATCCTTTGTTGCAGAACGAAATTGAAAATCTGAAACAAACAATTGCTGACATGGAAGAGAAAGTGCAATACCAAAGCGATGAAAGACTACGTGACGTCAACGAAGTGCTCGAGAATTGCCAAACGAGGGTAAGTTCAGACACACAAACTGATAGATAGATAGATAGACAAATGTTGTAATGTTGAAAAACTTTCAACCAAACCCAAATAGATATCGAAAATGGAGCATATGTCCCAGCAGCAATATGTTACCGTCGAGGGCATTGATAACTCGAACGCTCGCGCCCTGGTTGTGAAACTAATCAATGTGGTATTAACGATATTGCAAGTGGTGTTGCTATTGGTTGCTACCGCTGCCGGCATCATAATGCCCTTTCTCAAAACGAGGTAAACACTCGTACACGCTGCAGCTAAAAACACTAATATATGTATATAACAACTATATTCACTAATCAATAACTTTATTGTTTTTGTTATTAGGGTGCGTGTGCTGACCACATTTCTGACGATTTGTTTTATAATCTTTGTGATACGCCAGTGGCCGGATGTGCAGGATATAGGCGCAGGTCTGGTGCGGCATCTCAAACAGTCGCTGGTGGTCAAGTGAAGAGCCTCCCATGTTTAATTAAATACGTAGAGCCTAAATGTTAATAGTATTAAGTTGAAAAGTGCATATTCTGTATATAGCTTATAAATACACCAACGTAATAATTTAAAAATTTACACGTATCACATAAACGACTCACATACACATACATTACCACATACGCATACGCATACGCATAATTGCATACAAGTTGTACAAACAAAACTGATAACAATATCGCACACGCATCTAAACACACGATACGCATAGACATATATAAATATACATAAATGTATACATCAATATAGCGAAATTAGATATAAAAACAAAAGCTCTGCTAAAAATGTTCAGTCTAATAACTACATACAATGCTGACATGTTTCTGTGCATTACTCAATACTATAAAATACTACTTATATTACTATATATGAACTTTATTTATAGTTATCGTATACATTAAAACCGTTTGTATTTGTACAAAACAAAAAAACAAAAAAAACTTTACTTATTAGGTTTCTTTAATTGTATTTGTACCAGGATTGTTGCAATTATTATCGTGGCCTATACAAGTTAACCAAACCAATCAAAAGCCTACAATAAAGAACTACCAGAACATTCAAAAGATACGTATATTGAAAACGAGGTGCTAGTCAATTTGTTTTTATTCAACAGCTGTTCCGCTTCCCAGGGAACGTTTGCAACAAATACATGAAAGGACTTTCAATAATGGAAAATAATTAAATATACTAACAATGTTTTCAACAGCTACATACTATGTATAAAGTATAAACGTATGTGTTATTTGAATCGATCCCTGGCCTAAAATGCAGGATTTAATAGAGAAAATATTAAACAACATTTTCCGTAGCAGTTAGCTTTTATACAGGCTAGGTGGTAAATAGAAGCATACTTTTACGCTAGAACTGCTCGTTTACCTGGATCGAACATATTGGTAGCCCCTTTTAAAATGGTATAATAAGCCGCAGACATCGCATAAATATATAACTTTTGATTTCTATCAATTATGTTTCGTTTATTGTAAATTAACATAAGATTACACGTTGAAACATACAAGTTATGTCTTTATGCTTAATTGGTTTCGTTTTACATTATTTAAATATTTATTGTTGTGAACAGTTTTGATCAGTTTAAAAAATAGTATCTATTAACTTTTTTTTTTTACCATTGACATTAAAAAAATGAATTACATAATTTCAATATATTACACAGAATAACTTAAAATTAGTTAAATCGAGCATAATAATATACAGTAACATCAAACAAATTATATTTAATGAAAACTTTCTTTCGCGTTCCTGGGCTGAAAACATATCATTCGTGCTTTTTAAAACTAGTGTTAATCAAATTGTATAATTACAAGTTTTTAATTCACTTTATTTGTATTGCATTAGTTGTTAACGACTTTTTTTCGGAGTGTTGAGTGAGTTAAAAAGAAAAACATATGTCGAATGTATGATCCGAAACAGGTTAACATTTGGATTTTATGAAATGGTGTTTTTTTTGTGTTAAATTTTAGTTTTGGGTGTGTTGTTCGACTTTAGTTATTCAAGCCAATTGGGTTAATAATAGGTATATAAAATAAATCACAATTTGTATACGCATATTTATGTATGTGTGGTTGTATCTATGAATGTAGTGTTTTTTTTTTGCGATGCAAATCATAATCGTTCATGATCTACGATGCATGAATATGATGATTACAAATACAATGACAATTACATATTATGTAGCACTATTTATTAAGGATAAACGTTTGTTAATTGTTTAAAACAAAGCAGCGACCTGCCACTTCCAAGCGACAAGCAAAATAGTGTGCAACTTCTACAAAACAAAATTTGGTTTAGTTGGGTTCTGCCTGCCTGGTGTAAACTATGCCTAGAAAACTAAACTCTTTAAATTGCGTTTACTTTTCATATGAGAAATTGGCGGTCCGCTGCGCTATGTGGCAGCGCAGCAACTCCTATTCCGCCTTGTGTGGGAGTATGTAGAAATGCCGAATCCGAAGCAGCGATTGCACCTGAAAGCGTTCCCTGCTCCGTTGCTGGCGAATTGATTGCAATTGGTTCATAAATGGAACGATGCGGTGGCATATCGTCGTCATCTTTGAAGGAGCCGCTTAAATTCGGATTTAGTATGTTGTTCGATGTTGGGGTAGACATAGCAGCAGTTCCAGCAATCACAGCCCCACTACGAACAGTGACCTGACTTGATCCCGACTCCAAATGCTCAAGATAGGGTGGCGCTGCCACGCTTATGCCCACGGGCTCTTGACGAAATAGGAAGCTGAAAAGTGATACGTGCAATTATAAGCACCACCGATGTACACAAATATTATACACCGATTAACTCACCTGAAGTTTATACGCGACCAAATTGAGCGCCGTGGTTGGTTAAGCTGATCCGTCAAATGAGCGGGTAAATTTGGTGACCGATCAAATGGATTGATACGTCGTTGAAAGGATGACGCTGTATTTACATGAGGTAAAGCCGACTCCAGCAGTGCTGTGTAAAAAATGTATTAATTAAAATTGTGACTTTCTTAAAAGCTTGTAACGAAAAAATATCAAGAAAACGCCCTTTAAATAAACGTAGCATTACGGTAGTAAAAACTAACTGGCACTCTTGTGAATTAACTTTGTTTTTTTAACACGCACCATTTTCATCATCAGAGCTGTGATATTCTTGTGTTGCATTGGAATCACGCACGGTATCACCACGTCGAAATGTCCCGTGTCTTGTTGTACCAGCAGCTGAAGCGGCAGAATTGATGCTGGCGCTGTTGCTGCCACTAGCGCCAGCAGCTGATACAGTTGCCTCTTGCGGCTGTTGTTGCAATAGTGGCGTGGTATCATCATCAGTATCCGTAACGCTATCTAAAGAAGGCTGTCGATTCCGGCTCGCACGAGTTTCGCCTTTCGTAAAAACCTTCCGCTTGCATATGGGGCAAACGCGTCGGTTTTCTGTTAACCATGGATCGATGCAGTGACTGTGATATGCTGTAATTGGAAAACAAGACATGCTTTAAGTAAATAACATTTTTAAAATTGGCATAGCAAGGTCACTTACGATGCGAACAAGGCAACACGCGCAGTTTGTCGTCCTCAACAAAGTCATCGAGACAGATTACACATGTCTCATACTTAATGCTTGTATTATTTTTGGTATAGCGCAGCACAGGAATCTTTTTAAGCATGCTCTTGGGCAATCGGTAGCGTCGCAAACGTCTCTGCTCCCTTATACACTTATATATCATATAGACAATCTATAAAAACGAAGCAGAGATTAGGCATTAAATAAAACCGAGTTAAATGAACGACATACCATAATGAGAAAACACAATGCAATCAGTATGGAAAATGGCAATATCAGCTGAGTGTTGATATTGAAGGGCAGCTCGTCGTTAATGATTAGCACATACTCTTTCTTGAAGAATGAAAATAATATCTTGCCGGTCGTAAGGCCAACAAACACGGAGGGTATATTTATTCCTGAATCGTTGTTCGCGGTCATTTGTTCTGAAAGTTGAATCAAAAAGACATTTTTATTTAATCCAATTATTTTGTTTAAACTTAGATTAAATATACAGTTTATTAATTTTCCTTCGCACAGAACATCTGCATTCATTCTGTTTTGTTTCTTTAGTGAGTTTAGTTTTCAATCAGTTTAACAAATGCAACAAATTCGAACTAAGTGAAAAATATATAAAAAGTATATATAAAAACGCAAGATATGACGCGCATACGCCTTATTCTTCTTTCAAATTTATAATTTCATACGTAATTCATCGCCTTCATTGTTGTAGATAATCAAAGCACAATACGATGCATTTTGCGCCACACGCACCTTGCGCTCAAATGTGCAATCGCCGCCACTGTTCGAAAAAATAAAGATTTGATTATTTTATAAATATATGTATGTATTTATAAAATAACTTACCGCGACACCAATGCCACAAACTTGGCATTTGCCGGGTAGTCAGTGCGTGGTGGGTATTTTAAGGAATTACAGCCATATGCATTAGTTGGCTCATGCGGCACCACAAAAACCCGAAGATTATTCCCAATGACTTTAGCTCCAAATGCGGCAGGCAAATCATTGAACTCTTCAATCAGCTGTTTAACAACAAAGTGTCGATTAGCAATGATAACGAGCCAAGACTAGAATTCTAATCGACTTGCCTGAGTGGTACTGCGACTGTAGACGAGCACATTACCGTCAACAACTGTTTGATGGCATATTATACAAAGCCCCAGCACTGCCAGCTCCAGTGTGGTACAACACTTCCAAGCCATGTTGAGTTCAGCTACTGCTGCTGCTGCCGCTGCGATAACTGTTTATCTCAAGCTTAAAAAAGCTGCTGCTGCGCACAGTTGTGTTACTGTTTGTTGGCTGTTATTGATTTGGTTGGTTGTTGCTGCGTCGGCTGATGCTGCTTATAATTGCTACCATTTGCAGTAATCGCATGTCTCATCTGGGCGGATGTGTGCGTGTGTACTAATTTTTTTTAACTAAGGTGCTGGCCTGCAAAACAAATGTATTAATTGAAAATCCATTAAAGACAAGCTCAACTCAATGGAAACACAAACAGCGTCGGCCAGAGCCCCCACATTGCCTGCTGATAAGATAAACGCTTTTTGTTTGTCTTTTGTATACGAGTGTGTGTTTGTGTGCTCTTAACATTTTGTTTTCTTTTCTTCTGCCTATTTTCCTTTGGTCCCGTGGCTGCAAAATCAGTCAGCTGTTTGATGTTTGTTGACAAACTCTTAGTGCATTGTTAGATTGAGCGTAATTTGTATCGTTTGATATCTTGCAACCATTTTTAACTTACAGCTACATAGCTTTATCAAATCAAGTTCTTTAAAAACAACAGCCAAAGTTTTAAACCAACACTTGGGCGAAAAGCTTTGGGCAGCCGGCAAAATGAGTCATTAGCAGCCAGACGATAAAGTTCAGAATAAAACTATTAAGCATGCATTTGCATATTTGCCGATGTACTCGGACCTCTGGGCAAAAGTTGAAAATTTTATTTCATAACCAAATTTAAGCTGATAATCAAACACAAAAGTGAGACGAACTTTTTTTTTTTTAATTAAATGCATAATTAAATAAAGAACACACAATAAAGAAATCACATGTAATTAACACTTTTTGGCCATGCGAACAAATACAAATTTAACATTAATAAGAACGTGACTTTGTTTTTATTGTATGCGCAAATAGTGAAATATAATCTGTTCATTTTTAAATAAATAAACACAAAGCAAGCGACCAAATTTATACGTTAGCACATGGCTTAGTTTAGGTGGCAAGCTAAAACTGGAATTGAGTTTGCCTATCAGTAAATACTTGTGTTGCTGAGAGAAAATCATTACCCTAATTTTCTTATAAAAAACCAGTCACATTGTTAAGCACTTGTTCTATAACTTTTAATCTGCTGAACATGCTAAATTAAATTATACCAAAAACACGCACTACATATGAGCACATACAGCACGAGACAGGAAGGCGCAGAGCCACCCACTGTGTTCATATGTATTTGAGCACATGTATACACTACGCCTTGAACTTTACACACGCAGAATTATAGCGTCAAGGATCTTCCAACAGCAAATGTCCGGTAAGGAAAAACTTGAACACAGCTATGGAATTGCACCAACAGGTAAAAAGCATGAAATCACGAACGGGTAATCGTTAAATAAATTGTAAAACTAAAAAAACAGAAATAGAAAAGCTTGATTTTAATTGCGTATGCTTTTGTTATGGTTTCAGACAATCATATATTGTATATGTATGTATGTGGGTGTTGTGCTTCTGTGTGTGTCTGATTTGATAAGTGATTTTATTAATCCATGAAACCAGCTGGGGCTTAAGCTTTACAATTGATACAATTCACACAGCTGCTACTCACTTTTATAAATATTTTCAATTTGGCTGCAACTGTTTGCTGGTCGTTGTACTATTTGTTCTTTTCTTTTTTACACTCGCTCACTCCCTCATTCGATTGTGCTCGCACTCGTCGCCATCACAATTGCGTTGCAATTAAATATGATTTTAGGGCACGAAAAATGAACCATCACTTGTAAGACTTAACAAATCGGTCGGCTATTGTTGTTATATTGCTGATTACACATTTTACAAGACTTTAACTTTGCTTATTTAAGATGAATTGTGGTAAAAAAGTCAGCACAGTGCTCAGACTGTTCAGTGCAACCATTGTATTATCGATAATTTCACACAAATAGCAATCGAATTAAGGTGACTAATTTAGTTTTGTTTTGCGACCTCCCTCATGTAAAGAAATTTTTGATTTATATTTATATTACCTAAATATTATGCTAACAAACGTGTTTATTTATTTCCGGAGGAGCTACGTCCTTTTACGCCTAATATATCGGAAATACAGACGATATTTCCAGACACAGTTTTATTTAGTCTGGCCACATCCTTTTACCCCTAATTAAAATCGTTTCGAACAATTTCGCAATTTTCCACCAAAAACTGATAGGTTACGATAGTTGCCGAGATATGTAATTAAAATAAGATTATTAAAATTAATAATTATTTTTAAGTCTTTTCATATTTAATAGGTTTTGATATTAAGAATAGTTTAATTTTTGCTCATCAACTGGCAGTTAAAAATATTTGATACAAGCAGCTAAAACTGCTGTCGAATAATCATTTGATCCATAAATACATTTTCCCCTGTATAGTGTGTTTGACAGGATTAATTTTCTTAAGTATTTTGGTCATGGTCTCAACCAAGCGATCGCTTGAAACTCCCGTCTTTTTGTTTTTGAACTTGGTCAGCAGTTCAGTGGCTGTCAGAGGCTTGCGCTTCAAATATCGACGCACAGCTTCCTCAGTAATTCCATAATCCCTGCAGGAATACAAATGTTAAAAAACAAATCTTAGATCTGATGTGCAATACAATACTTACTCGACTTTGTTACTGACAACACCAGAAAATGACGATGGCAATGAGCTGGTCAGCTCGCTCTTGGGTCGCTTGGCGGGCGTGCTATTGGGACTGTTGCTAGTGTCCGAGCCGGTAAGATCGCTAGGCAAACTGTTCATCTTACGTTTGTTAACATCACTAATTGGAGTGGGCGTGGCCGAGCGAGATTTATTTGAATTGCTGCCACTTGCAGTGGCCTTGTTGTCCTTATCCTTGTCTTTGTCTTTATTGGAATTAGACTTCTTTTTGGGAGGTCCATTGCTTAGATCATCTTCGCTATCCGAGCTATCTGAGCTGAGATCCGTTGATGAATCACTGCCATTTGATTTTGACTTCTTGTCGTCTTTTGATTGTTTCTTTTTCTTTTTGTCCTTGTTGGTTTCATCTTTGTTCTTCTCTTTTTTCTTTTTCTCATCAGCCTCCTCCTTATCCGACTCATCCGATTTCTTTTCTTCATCATCCTCCTCGTCAGAATCGAGCAGTTTGCGCAGTGCATCTTCTTCAGCCACACCTTTCATGTCCTTCACCATCTTGGACTCTGGATCGGGTTCACTATAAAAATTTAAAATGCAATAGCAAGTTAACATTATTAGTCAAATATGCAAAATGCATTTGAAATAGTTTGCTTCAACTTACTCTTCACTGGAGCTGGTATCGTAGTCCATTTCACGTCCTTCTTCGTCACCATCATCAGACTCCTCAAACGCCTCATCGTCGACATCGCGTTTTTTTTTCTTTTTGTCCGCACCTTTTTTTCCCTTACCCTTTTTGCCGGAACCATCGTCGCTGTCTTCCTGCTCTTTTTTCTTCTTTTCTTCTTCATCTTCAGACTCGGACTCGTCTTCGGAGTCAATCCATTCATCCATGTCGGTGATTTTTAACTCTTTCGACTTTTTGGTGGCAGCCTTAAGCAGCTTGACCTCCTCAGGATCTTGTTCCTCCTCTTCGTCGCCACGCAAGCGCTTGCGCAACATAAGTGAAAAGTAATTCATCACCTTTTTACGGCGTCCAAACTCCTGTTCTGCCTCCTCTGCCGACAGCGACTTGTAGCGCTGTATGGGCTGGAAGTTGTACCACTCGTTCAGCGGATAAGCTTCAATAGCACCATCTGGAGCATGTGTGAACACATAGAAGGCGGCATTTTCACCAACTCCACCTTCTCGAATACCCTTGAACTTCTTTCCCGTTTTGCCACCCACCTTCAGTATCCAGGGCTGTGCCTCTGGTCTATATTTGCGTGCAATAATGCCAAATTTTTTACGACGCGCTTCCTCGCGCTGGTCCCGATTATATTCTGAGCCGGCACCAAATTTCGGCTGATCCTCGTCAAAGCCCCGGAACTCTTTCATGTTGTTTTCCCGCTCCAATTTAACATTGCGCCACTGTGCAAAGTCTACGTTAAGCGTGGCATTAAATCGCATCACATGGTGCTTCTTGCGCATCTTTGGCACGCGAATCTTAAACTCTTGCACATTGCCACTACCTGCTGATACCGTACTGGACGCTAATGCATTTGAGGACGTGGTACTTCCACTTCCACTACTAACCGACTGAGATTGGAATGAATTTAAGTTCGATGTGAACAGTTTTTCATTTTTTTCCGATGCTGCACTTACCGTCGATTTTACTGTGCTCGACATGGTCAATGAAATTAAAATTAGTTTGATGACTGCTTCTGTCAACGAAATTGCAGCCCAGCCGATAATTCTTGTGCTTAGATCGTTTTTAAGCATCGATGTTCACTAATTAAAAATCGAATACGGTTGGTATGTACGATTGCAATTACGATACCCTAACATATTACAAAATAAATGCGTTTTTATTTAATTTTATAATATTTATTTTGCAGAGTATTTAATTTTACTTAATATTTAATTTTAAAATTCATTTCAGTATCTATCACCCAAAGTGACCATGCGAACCGGTGGTATCGATTTACCTATCGAATTTATTGACCAAGGCGATATTATCATCAGCATTCCACTTTTGTTGTGCATTTAACATTTGTTTGATTTCTTATTTGGACAAAATTATAACTAAGCATGTCCCGATTAAGTGTGCTGACCGATGAGCAAAGCAAAATAAATAATCGTCTGGAGGCGCACATGATTTATATATGTCCTGAATGCGGTAGAGCGTTTCGCACACAAGCCGAGTGGCGACAACACTTGAATACGGTATGTTTTTGTTAAAGTTGAATTTTCTTTTGTTGCTCACCATCTAATTTCATTACAGGTGCACGACTACCTTAATAAGACCTATACTGATTTTAATTTTATTCAAATCGATGACAGTTTTCACGAGTGTCAGATATGCTTTAAGTTGGTGGAGAATGCCCATAAAACAATTGCACTTCTGCAGTACCACCATTTTATGCATCTAAAATTTGGGGAAACATATCGTTGTGTACACTGTCAACTTGCTTTTCCACGGCGACGAGCGCTCAACGAACATTTGTTAAGTACTCATTTAAAAGAGATTGAAAATTATGAAGCAAAGTTAAACCATGTGAAACGAACACAAGGGAAAAAGATTGAAGCAAAGAGTGTGAAACAGCCACGAAAGCGAAACGATCTGTTGCAAAAGGCACTAATAGACATTGATCTGCAAGTTGAAGATCCAGATGATACACAAGCAGCATCAGTGCCTGTCAGTAAAGCAAAACCAAATGCTAGCGAACAAGCGCTCGATCGCTGTTTGGATGCCTATGAAGACATAGTGCGCAAGGAAAATAATATGCAATACGAAGCGGACTTATCTGCACTGTGCCAGGAATTCTTTGATGAGCGCTCTGAAAACACAGAGAAATTGGCAAAACCAATTGAATCACGTCCACCACAACATAAGGAAGTGGTGACTATTGAAATAGATGCTTTAGGCGAAGAAGAAGTGCATAAGATTTGGAAGAAAATGAAAACAGAGTCGAAAATAGAACCAGACATAAAAACGCAACACAAACGGCGACGTTTATCAACAACGCCTGAACGTGATATGGATACTGATAATGATATGTCTACCAATGGACTTGCAAAACTAATTTCGTACTTGTGTCCCACGTGTGGTAAGGAAATTGACTCCATGGATGCTTGGCGAACTCACGTCTTCAATAAGCACAACTTTGAGCATTTTATTGAGAATAGCTTTAAGATTAAGGATCGACAAAGCACTTGCCTACAATGCCACGAACAGTTGCAGACCACAAAACGCTCCGAACTACAAAAGCATTGCTTCAAGCATCTGCCTTATCGATCGTATTTAAAGTGTACTCTATGTAAACGTACCAAAACGAGCATGTCCAAGATGTACAACCACATACGCTACAATCATCAGGAGGAATTGCAGCGCAAAAATAAGACCCAGCTACTCATCAAACCGGAGCCCAAGTGGACAAACACACAACGGGTAGCTAAGAAGCGAGAAAGTCCTCCTTATCAAGATGACAATCGCGTATGCCAACATTGCAATAAGACGTTCAAAACACTTTGGCGCTACGAGAGACACATAATGGTGTGCAAGGCAATAGCAATCTCACAATCTGAAGCAAACATAACAGCAGATTTATTGCTTCAGCATTTGCGCGAGGGACGATCACGCTTAGATGCTATATGGAACAAAATGCGATTGACGTCATAAATAAAACTATAGTTCTAACACAGCCCTCATTTATTACTTATATAGAACAAAAAAAAAAATATATAAATCATTGAAATAAGTTTTGAAAGAAAGCTTGATTTATTTTGATTTAAAAAAAAGAAGAGCCCATGCATCAACACCGTAAATATACACATCTATAATTTTATATATTTTCGAGTTCCATGGTTTTAGTGGACTACATCTTTTAAAGTTTTAGATGATATTTAATTATGGCGATTAGGTTGCTTCGGTATTGTTATCTGTTTGCTTATGAATCTGTACTAAATGGTTAAAAGTTTTGATATTAATATTGTATTGAGAGGCAACTTTGGACGCCTTCAACATCTTGTCCAGAAGCCTTTTAAACTGCAACTGTTGCTGTTCCATAACTGCGATATCGGTTTCATTTTTCTTTTTATTGGGATCTTTTACCGTTGTATTTTCTCCTGTTGTTGATTCCTTATCTTTATTGTTGTCGGCATCACTACTAGCTTTACAAAGACTTTTAAACGTTGGGTTCATGCCCTCTTTGCAGGCTTCCCCAGGACGCTTACCTTGCACATAGACTGGCTGGTCAACAATGGGCGCATTATCGAAGTTGCAAACAAAATAACTTTGCATCCAACCATATTTGAGCTGTCGCAAAGCTGCACAGCCCACGTGCTGACTTTTGTCATAAACAAGTTGGAAAAAGTTGGGTGCCATCCTATAAATAAACACATTGATATGTTCAATAATTCAATTTCAAGCAACTACACTTGTATATGTCTTACGTCTTATCCTTATAGTTTGAAATGTTTATCAATGAGGATTCTTTTCCTTCTGTAAGCCACATATTGATCTGATGAGCTATGACATCCAATAAAAGTTGTATTTTTTGATAAACTCCTCGATAAGCTAAAGTTTGGCCAACATTTTTCCACATTTTCGTATTTTGGCAAAACTTATTGCTGAATTCACACTGGCGTAGGGTACTTGCTGCCAGAGATGCCAGCTCTTCGTCCCAAACAAGGGTGGACATTGCAGTGGCATTATTATGCTTTGCCACCTCATCGCGTATCTTATTAAGATGCGCTAGTATGTCAGGTTGCATGTATTTATCGATTCTGAACACATAAGAATCGAGCATACAGCCAGGGCCATATTGCTACGGATATAGAGCATAGCGAATACCGTATTATTTATTAAATATAAAATGCCACACTAATTGGCAATTACTTACACCATCCTGTCCCACGCAGGCTATATGCTTGGATCCGTTACAAAAGCCGGGTTCGCAGTAAATATTTTCTTTGGCCTGTATTCCGAAAGCAAACCAACTAAGAAACACCACAAAAGCACTTATCAACAACTTTTTGGCGAGAGGTCTCATTTTGAATTAAGCTTAAATTGAAATGTTTCTGTGTACTTATTGGCTTAATGTGTGTAATCTGTACAAATTTCAATTTAATGGTACAGTGGTCTGTAGCTAAATTTGTTTCAGGTATACTTTATATGAAACAACATAAATTAAATAAAAGTTTTTAAAGTACCACAAATTTAACATTAATTTAACCAAGTCAAGTTATTTATGGCACACCCTGAGCGGGCTTTATTATCTAATTTGGTTTGCTAATTTTTCTTTTATATCCAGAATTTTATAGATTTTATTAATAATAATAATTCTTTGCGTCTGGGGTTCGATTTACGAAAAATATAGCACAAAGCGCACAAGCTTTTTTGGGTTCAGGCGTTCACAAGGAACCCCCGAGCAATGCCACAGCCTTGCTTCACGCCTGGCTGAAAATGTCGAACATTACCGTCAACCAGAATTAATCCACTCAAACCACATTTGCTCTGCGCCCGGGTAGTTATCCGCCCGTCTATTTGGACGGAACAAAAACTTGGTATTACTCTGGACAGGAGGGTCACGTGGCGTTGAACCCCTGCAATCGGAAACAGGCTGAGATAAACTTGAAACAATTTTACTGGCTTATCGGCAGAAAGTCCAATGTAATGAAACTAAGAGTCAAATTACAAGTTTACAGGGCCAATCTCAGGCCCATCTGGTCATGTGGCATCCAGCTGTGGGGTACCGCGAGCATGAGCAATCGGATGTTGATCCAGCAATTTCAAAATAAAGCACTTCGAATCATTTCCCACGAATCATGCCCACGTGCTCTACGACAAGCCACTATTCACAGCCAACTGCGCAAGCCACATTGTCAAGGAGGCTACGAGAAGACTCCGGAGCAACTAACAGCTCAACTTCCCACACCTGGATGACCGCTGATCCTACCCACACACCAGCTTCTTGACACACTAAACGATACCCTAACTTACTTCTGCCAACTCATCAAGCAATACAATTAAATTATTGCCCACACGGGCAGATCTTAAATAAAAGCCAGAAGAGAAAATAAAACTTGTATGAGAGGTGTATGTAACTCTCAGAAAAAAGAAGCATACTATTAGGGCTTACTTATACTGTTTTTTCAACTGTCATAAAAGCGAAAATAATAAAACATACTTTTAGGTCTATTATTTTAAAGAACATCGAATTAAAATGTTAGAATATATATGGTTTAAAAAACTGACAAATTAGCTTTTAAAAGTATTAAACTAAAATTTTTTAAAAAAAAATTGGAAATACATGACCCAAAAAAGTAATGACAGATCTATTATAGTATTATTGCGAAAAAAGCAATGGCGCTTTGTTCTATATTTTTGATAAATCGAGCGCCAGACCCATTTTACAATAAGTTTATTTTGAAAATTATTTTCTAGTTCAATGTTTTTAAAAAGCGTATTTTGGTAGTTTTATAAACTATGTTATTTTAACTCTTATATATGAAACCAAAGCTTTTGCTATTGATTGATATCGAGGCTATCGCTGTTTTGACAGAGTGTTTATACGATAGCTCGATTTATAACCCAGAGTCGATATCGGACAAAGACTGGCTGCCAATAATCATCGATAGCGGCAAAAAAAAGTTGTAGAAAATTTTTCCGAACTTCTTGTAATGCAAATTAAATAGAGCACAGTTTACGATAATTGTGAAATGGAAACAAGTTTAGATGAAAGCATGGATGCAGATAGAGCAAGTCCGAGTCCGCAAGAGCCGCAAACACAATCTCCATTGAGCATTAATGGCAAACCTGCTGGTGTTAGTCTTGGTTGTCAAGACGGCCCAAACGGGGTTGCAATTGCTAAAGAAAAATCAAACCCATCCAGCGACGTGCATTGGTAAGTTGTATTAAATAGTGATACGTAAGCCATAACATTATCAATGACGCTCCAACTTTTGAATTACTGTAGGACTAAGCCGTTTAATGCGTTTAGCGGTCGTCCCATTGGCGAACATACTCAATTGCTGCAACAACAACAACAGCAGCCACAGCAACAACAACAGCAGGCAGCGGTGGCGGTTCAGCATTTGGCCAACAGCCAACCGTCTCCGGGTGTCAATGGGGTGGCACAGCCACCAGAAATTTGGGTCGAAACAAAAGCCGAAGACGGACGATCATATTATTATCACGCTGTGACACGTGAGACAACCTGGACGCGGCCCGATGGCCCAAATGTCAAAATCATGACACAAACCGAGGTCGAGGAACTGGCAAAACGTCAGTCCAATGCAGTTGCCAAGCCCGAGATTACCGATCGGGCTGAAATTCCGGTAGCGGCAGCAGCAGCAGCAGTTATTGCAGTGCCAGGGCATTCACATTTGACATCGCAGCCACCGCCACATCTCCTGAATCAACCACCACCCAATGCAGCGGCACCGCTGCTAAGTCAGCCGCCACCAAACGTGCGACAGCAGCCGCCACCGATGTTCCAGCAGCCACCTGGCATGCAGGCACCACCGGGTTTTGGCCAGCCGCCGCCGTTTTGCATGCCACCACCCGCATACGGTTTTCAAGGCGCCGGACAACCAGGACCATGGGGAGTGGGCGTGCCGCCATGGCAACAGCAACAACAGCATCAGCATATGCATGCACCGCCTGGTGTGTCCCACGATAAGCCTGCCAAGAATTTAATCATTAAGCCAGGCGTCATAGATCCAGCTGTTATTGCCCGTGCAGCTGAATGGTCGGAGCATCGTGCTCCGGATGGCCGGCCATACTATTTTCATGCGGGTAGAGGTGAAAGCGTGTGGGACAAACCTCAGGCTCTTCGCGATATGGAAGCTGCACGCATGGCAGCCCATTCGGGCGCTTCACCGCAGACGCCGCCAGTCGGCGTTCCGGCTGGTATGCCACCGCACTTACTACCCAATCCGCTAATGCATATGCCGCCGGGTGCAGGACCGGGCTTTGATCCACAAATGACATATGCCACCGCAGCGGCAGCCATGAAGGCAAACAGTGACAAAAACAATGTGGCACAGGCCGCGGCAATGGAGAAGGAAGCTAAGAAAGCTGCGGATGAGAAGCGAAAAAAAGATGAAGAGCAAAAGAAAATGGCGGTGGCAGCAGCGACTGCCAAGCAAACGGACAAATCGCGTCCGGTAACCAGTACACCCATTGCGGGTACACCCTGGTGTGTAGTCTGGACAGGCGATGCGCGCGTCTTCTTCTACAATCCCTCGACACGAACTTCTGTTTGGGATCGTCCGGAAGATCTGATGAATCGCGAAGATGTTGACAAAGCAGTCAATGACCGACCGGAGCAACTAAAATCGGCTGAAGAAAAATCTGTTGAGGCAGATCAGAAACTTGGCGAGAATATGGTCTCAACGGAGAAACTTACACAAGCGCAACCACAACAGCTGCTTGTGCAGCGTTCGGAGCCCGACGATGACGATGACGACGAAGTTATCAAAATACGCACCGAGTCCGAGTCAAGCGTAGAGGAGGTGCCTACAAAGCGTGTACGCACATGTAAGTTGCATGAAAAAATAATTAAATATAACTAGATTTAATGTGTTTGCTCCTAACAGTTACTAAGGCAAAGAAAAATGAGGATGCTGTACTAGAGGCGGAGCAGCGAGCGGCCAAGGAGCGTGCATTGGTGCCGCTGGAGACACGTGTCACTCAGTTCAAGGAGATGCTGCGCGAAAAGGATGTATCCGCATTTAGCACTTGGGAAAAGGAACTGCACAAAATTGTGTTCGATCCACGTTATTTGCTGCTCACATCGAAGGAACGCAAACAGGTATTTGAAAAGTATGTGAAAGATCGCGCCGAGGAGGAGCGCAAAGAGAAGCGCAACAAGATGCGACTTAAACGCGACGATTTTCGCAAGCTTATGGAGGAAGCTAAGCTGCACGGCAAGTAAGTTGTAAAAACTAAAATCGTTTAGTAAATATAAATTTATAACTTATTTGTGAATGTTTGCCTTTACTTTAAGATCTTCGTTCTCGGAGTTCAGCCAGCGCAATTCCAAGGAGGAGCGGTATCGCGCCATCGAGAAGGTGCGGGAGCGCGAGAGTTTGTTCAATGAGTTCATCG
This sequence comes from Scaptomyza polygonia, assembly GCA_035044585.1. Classification (NCBI taxonomy): domain Eukaryota; kingdom Metazoa; phylum Arthropoda; class Insecta; order Diptera; family Drosophilidae; genus Scaptomyza; species Scaptomyza polygonia. Next base: position 1,638,360 of record JAWNNU010002156.1, read on the forward strand.
TTGAGGTGCGTCGACGCGAGAAAGAGGATAAACAGCTGAAGAAAGAGCAGGTATGTTTTAGCATCGCATGATTGGCAAATCACTTACGTATTCATCTTTATTGATATATATATGTATATATATATATATATATATATATATATATATATGTGCCATATTTATCTATTTTTATATATGTTATTATTGACTTTAACAATATTGATTGTATACAAATGTATTTACATAATGTTATTGATTTTTGTTAACTATGACAACATGAACCGATCCCTCTCCCCCTGATCTGAATGATTGCCCCTGACCGGTTCGGTTGCCAATTCATATTGCAAATTGTGTGGTTCGGTACGACCAAATATTTCAGCTACCTTTAGCTAACAGATTACAGCACAAAAGCACACCAACAAAAGCAATCACCAAATCAATCACAAACACAGCTGTTGTTCCTGTCGTCATCGTTGTCGTCGTCGTCGTCGTCATGGTCCAAGTTCCAGGCCAATGTTGATAGCTCAAGTTCACCACGCACACGCTTGCAATCTGTCTGTGTGGTGAGTTCAAAACAAACACAAAAAAAATTTACCAAAAAAATTTGTTTTTCTGCAAATAAGAAACAAATTTGGAAAAAGTAAAAAAAAACCAATATCAAAAAAAAAAATCCAATCACTAAATATCAAAAGGTATTACCTGATAATCGTTGGTGTGATTTCCACTTCCCGCCCCGCCCTGCGTCGCACGTGTCGCCTAGGAACGATGTTGATGATCAGATGATCAATGATGATGATGATGTTATATATGCATTGAGATGTGATGTAAATGTTGGAAGATCTATGTTATTGGGTTATTTGGAAGCGGAGGCAGCCAGACAGCAATGAACACTCAACAACAACAACCTTACCATAATGGCCAGCACTATCAACAACAACAGCTAAACATGTACAGGTGGCTTCGAGGCTGAGCAAACAGTATGAATTAATGCATAATTTAATTAATCCAATATTTCTTTTTGTTTCACAAATAAAAAAAAAAAAAAAAAAAAAAACATTGTAAATGGCAGCGGCCACAACAGAAGAATCAATTAACCCATAACGTAAGCATGTGCAGAATAATTTGAGAATTGCCGTTACGAATTGTCATTACACTTTCCGACTCGATCTTTCGCACTCACATTGCTCTCACAAGCTTCAGGCAACGGCAACAGCACGTTGAAAGGATCTCAGTCTCTACGTTATATTGTATGTTATGTATTTGGTATGTTTAATTTAGTTTTATGAATTGTACACTTCGGCTCAGCTGAAGCATATCTGTCTCCTGACCTGGCTAAGTTAAATCCCAGAGTAAAGCAAAGGGTATTTAAAAAATCTGATTGTTGATCTTTAAAAGCTTATTGCTTGTCTTTAAATTAAATCGCCTTCACGCATCAAACAGCTATTATTAAACCTAAGCTCTTCAAAATTTAAAAGTTATTTTATTCGAAATAATTTTAAAATAACATTTTATTTATTAGTTGTCTGGCTTTAAGTTATTGTTTGCATATTCTGGGCATCTTATAAACCTTATAAGCGATAATGTTTTTATTTCGCTTTCGTCTGCTTTCACCAATTAGACTTTTATTTGCAATTCTCTTGCGGATAAAACGGCCAAAACTTATCACAACATTTTGCTTTCAGCTATGTCTCCTAGAAACTAATCGAAACCATTTTTTACAGCAAAACCGTGTAACTATGTTAATAAGTTTTAAGAATATCTAGCTATTAAGGCAAGTTAAGTTAGTGCATTAAGTTGAAGTTAAGTTTTAAGTGATATTCTCAGTGCCAAAGACGTAACTAACTCATTTGTTCAAACAATTTCTTTTCTCTTCCGCATGGCTGTCATGTTGAATTCCTATTTTTCGACTCTTTAGATACGCAAAGACTTTATGGACATGTTGCGAGAGCGTCATGATATTGAGCGTCATACACGCTGGTATGACATCAAAAAGAAGTTCGAAGTGGATTCGCGTTATCGGGCAGTAGATTCAGAGTATCGTGAGGAGTTCTTCGAGGATTATTTGCACATCATGAAGGAGGAGAAGCGCAGAGAGCGGGAGCTACGAGACCAGAAGGATCGGGAGCGACAACGGGAACGAAAGGCTGAGCGCCGTGATAGGGATAAGGACAAAGACAAGGACAAGGAAAAGAGCCGCAAAGATACTCGAAGGGAACGCAGTCGCTCAAAGGAACGAGATCGCAAATCGTCACGAGACAAGGGAGACAGAAGCAAGTCGGATCGTAAGAGACAGGATTCCACGGTGAGCAAAAATTACAAGCAAACGAATTACCAATCGATAACTTTATTTAATCTGTATATAGGAGGATGGCGAACAGCATGACGAAGATACGGATATGGATGAGCGGGCTGGTAGCGAGGATAGTGAACTGGCACGTCAACGCGAAAGTGAGGCAGAACAAAAGCAAAAGGATCGCGAACGCAAGCTGCGTGCCGAACAGAGCATTAGGGAGCGCGAAAAGGAGGTGCATCGCACACTGGCTGGACACCTGCGAGACCGGGACAAGGAGCGTGAGCATCATAAGCGCGATGAATGTATTGGACACTTTACGGCGTTGTTGATAGACTTGGTGCGGACGCCCGATTTCACATGGAAGGAGGTCAAGCGTCAGCTACGCAAGGATCATCGCTGGGAGCTGATTGAGACACTCGATCGCGATGATCGTGAGCGGTAAGTCTTCTATGAAATAAGCAGATAGATTGTGGTTTTTTTTTCTTTTAATTAATATTTTAAAAACTTTCTTGCAGTATCTTTAACGAGCATATAGACAACTTGATGAAAAAGAAACGCGAAAAGTTCCGCGAAATGCTTGACGAGATAAGTACACTGCAACTGACTAGCACCTGGAAAGAGATCAAAAAACTAGTCAAAGATGATCCGCGCTATCTCAAATACAGCTCAGATAAGGGTGAACGCGAGTATCGTGATTACGTTAAGGACAAAACGATGCAGGCAAAAACAGCGCTGCGTGAATTGTTGCAAGAATGTAAATTCATAACACACAAGAGTAGCGATCTCATTAAGGAGAATGCCAATCATCTTAAGGAAATACAGGACATTCTCAAGAACGACAAACGGTAAGCTATAATTAAACTATATTAAAATACATTGTTTTATGGTTTTTGCGCTCTATGCTTTTAGCTATTTGGTGCTGGATCATTTGGAGGAGGACCGCAATAGTATCCTAGTTGGATTCTTAGAGGAGATGAATAAACGTGGTCCACCGCCACCGCCCACAGCCTCCGAATCCACACGTCGCAATAAGTAAATCCGGAAAACGCTATTTATAAAAAGAAAACAACTCAAACCACAACTATTATAAGCATTGAACTTTTGTAGCACTGAATTAAAAATATTTTAAACCTTCAAGAGTATGCATCAATTTAACTTACAATAAACACTTAATAAAAACAGTAACGTGTGTATATATATATATTTTTATTGATCATTTATACGTTATATTGAATTTGGTTTTGTCATGAACATATATATATCTTTGTTTCATTATTAAATTTATTTTGTAATTTCATAATACTATTCCTAAATATATATATATATGTACTTATGTACTTAGATTCCAATTCTTCGCTACAATTATTGTTGTTGTTTTGAATACAGATTCATTCGGCACCTTTGTTTAAGGTTCCTAGATACTAAAAAAAACAATAATTACTATACTTGATGTTTCATACTCGTTTCCAACGTGCGACGCCAAACAGTTTGGCGTTCACTTTTAATACATAGTTCAAATTATTGTACATACATAATATGTATTTTAATGTAAATGTTTGCGTCTGTGTCTGTTAGGAACTAATAGCGAAAATAATGCGCTCCGTGTGTGTTGTGAAAAATAACTTCCACATTTTAGTATTATTGAGCTGTTAACGAAAATGTAACAAGTCGAGGGATAAATGACCCATGAACAGTTGATGATACATTACTAACCGATTAATAAATCGCTAAATAGGTTGCAAGTTATGATGTGTCTACAATTAAATTTCTTCGATGAAATAATTACATTATAACAAACTCAGTTATAAATATAATTATTCAAAAACTCAGCCCTCTAAAAAAATGTTTGGATCGTTTTTCAAATGTTTCGCTGCGTCCAGTCCATTTCAATGTTTAAATATTTCCCGTATCTGTCACACCATCAACTACATACTTAATGCTCTTTAACATTCATACATTCTCACTAATAACTATTTTATGCTACTTGCCATCACTAGAGTAATTCAATCAAACCAAAGTTTTTAAGCTGTCCTGAATGTAAAATATGTAACGGAAATTTGGCTTTTCTAGGCAAAAATAAATGTTTTTACTTAAAAGTACAAATGTACACATACTCAAGTAGAAGACTGTTAAATATTTTTGATTCTCGATAGCAAACTTATGTGGCTTTTTTTGTTTTTAGTTGACACTCCTACGCTACGTGCTTTGTTGTCGATTCGCTAAGTTTGTTAATCTATATCAGTTATTTGTATATTTATATATTAATTTTTGTTGTTGTTGCTCTTATTGAATGCATTTCAATTGTTTTGTTTAGTTTTTTTTTTCATTTATTGGTTAGGCACAAAGTAACTGCTTTATTTTTTACGGGTCACGATCATTTTTACACACTATTTAATTGCTAGTTATATTTAGTTGCTACTACCAGTTTATTGAACAGTTAAGAATGGTTCTCTTCATTGTGTTTAGTTTTCTATTTGCTATATCTATACTATATCAATAAATTGCTAAATATTGGTATCTCAATAAACCACATTGTATTGTTATTTGAAAAATATATATATGCTTTTCTAATATCAAGGTATACTCTTTTACAATTACATGTTACGATTTCGATTTATAACTTACATTTACAAACATAGTACAAAAATGCGGTTTGTGTGTTTGTTGTGTATAATAGAGCGATGGGCAAAGCGTAGCAAGGTATTTAGTTGCAACTAGTTTGGACAGATCCTTTGTGAAAGTCAAAACGAACGCACAAATTTCTAATAGTATGTAGTAACAAAGAAGCTAAAAATAAAAACATGCAAAAATAAAAATTCACAAGCTCATATATATAAAAAAATATATTTACGTTTTTTTTTTTATTAAGTTACGGAGTTTAGGAAACTTATTAAAACATTTACTGAATACAGCAAATGTTCGCAAATGAAACAGTTTAAATAATACTCTAAATCGATTTAAGTTAGTGTTTCAGCGTTTTGCGCAAGAATTTAGTGTGTGTGTGTGTAAATGTGTGTTTTCTCTTCTACTTAGTGGTTTCTTATAGAAAATGAATAAAATTCTAACATAGAAATATTTTCCTTTATACAATTGTTACAATATAAATTAAAATAATAATTGTTTTCGTTTATGATTATACTCTGATACCGAAGGTTAAGAGTATATTGGTTGTCCGTCTGTCAGTCTGTATGAACGCGCGTTTCTAAAAGCTAGAGACTTGAAACTTTGTATATTCCTCAGACTATATCTACGTCAAACAAAGTGACAGCTAGAGTCTGAGAGAATAGCTGCAACTTCTCCAAAGAATTGCATCAACTTTTCTAAATCGGAATTGCATGTGTCCTTCACACGAAATTAGCTAGAAAGATAGCTGGTGAAGTGCTCCAAAAACAAACTATTTACCATATTCTTTAATACTGGTATCAGAGTATTTGAAAGCCGGTTGAGCCCGGCTGCAAGGTTTTCACTTGTTTTTAAATGCAAATGCCAATTTTAAAAAGTACTGTTAAGATAATGTGTTCAATTTAAGTCGAATGCTATTAAATATAACTTTTCAAGGCATTTTAAATGCCTAACAATTTGGTATAACAATTCAGCAGCAAATCGTTCAGAATTAAATCAATGTTTGTCGACGCATTTAGTATTTGGCAAAACAAAGAATATTGTTCTTCAAACGATCTTAAACTTCAGCAATCGACTGGAAACCGAATTGTGTGTGAGAATTAAACTACGCGTATTTTGGCTACGTGTTTGTTGGAGTTGTTCATTGATTTTGCGTTTTGAGTAGTTAATAATGTATATAATATCTATGTATATATATATATATATGTGTGTGTATAATATACGTTTATACAAATAATCATAATAATCGTAAACACTTATCATTTATCATCTGTTCATTCATACGCATAAATTGTTGCTATTGTTATTGTTGTGGTTGTTGTTGCTGCTGCTGTTGTTTGTAATAATAATTTAATAGTAATGGTTAAATAAGTTTCTGCTTTTTGGTTGTCAATCAGTTGCCCTTAGTTGCCTCTTTGGCGGCCATAATCAAAGGCGTCAGACTGGCCAATGGACGAGCCAATTTCAGGAAGGGATGCTAAATAAATAATAAAATTCAATAAGGAGACAGTTGTAACAATTATAATTATGATTAAGTCACCTTGAGCAGGTCCATGGCACTGGCTCGCCGCTCCACCTCCACTTCTAGACATTGATCCAGAAAATCTTGAAAAGCTGCCGTCAATTTGTCTTTTTCTTTAATTTCCGGTTTGCCATTTGTCGCAATGAGGTATAGGGCTTTCAATGGATTCTCATTTAAATACGGCGGTTCACCCTCAACCATTTCAATAGCCATAATTCCCAGCGACCACAAATCGACCTGATATCGTTCAAATTGATTAAATAATATGTTAATTGTCAAGAGTCGCCTTGTTATGTACAACTCACCTTGGGTCCATAATGTTTGCGTGTGACTACCTCGGGGGCCATCCAATAGGGTGTGCCGACCATTGTTGTGCGTTTGGATTGTTCCGGCGAGATTTGCGCACAGAAACCGAAATCAGTCAGCTTGACGGACCCATCCAGACCAAGCAGTATATTATCACTTTTAATATCGCGATGAATGACCTGATTGGCGTGAAGAAATTCTAGAGCTTGCAGCACCTCACGACAAACAGCTGCAATCTGTCCCTCATCCATGCAGGTCTCGGTAACAACATCGGTCAATGAGCCACCAGGCAGATATTCCATAACTACCCAGAGCTCCTCCGACACCAAATAGCTGTCCAAATAGTTCACAACATTCGGATGTTTGTTTTCTCGCATCACAAGAATCTCGTTGATGATCAGCTCCTTTTTGGGCTGCTGCGACAAGTTCATCTGTTTGATGGCCACTTCCATGCCCGTTGACGATTCAATGGCTGTATAAACGGTGCCCGAGGCACCCTGACCTATTTTCTCCATTTTGGTGTACTTTCGATTGGGATCACCCACGGAGACAATGGTGCGCAGTTTCTCCAATATTTCCTCGTCGGACATTTTCTTCTTCTTGGCATTGGCGGCACGCGTGGTTGTCGTCGTCGTTGTTGCTGCTGCTGCGGCTGTTGCTGGCGTTGCAGCTGCTGCCTGCTGGGGCACAGCAATTTGTGCGCCCGCCGCTGGCGTCGGTGTCAACGATGAGGCATTGATATTGTTGGCCGTCGGATAATGATGGTACAGGTCTGTGGCAGGAGTGGCAGGCGTTACCATCGTGATAGTGGGCAGCATGGGCACAGCGCCGGAGTTGCGTGCGGAAGACGTTGGCGTTGGACAGTGTATCGATGGCAAGGCGTTGGCGGATAGCGGCGGCGTCACATCATCATGGAACGAGGGGAACGATGAAAAGGAGGAAGCAGAAGAATGGTGATTAGTCGTTGTTGCTGTTGTTGCTATTGCTGTTAGAACTGTTGATTCAACGAGAAGCTGCTGCTGCTCCTCATCTCTGCTTCTAGGAGCTGCAGTTGCAGGAGTTGTGGGAGGGCAATTAGTAGCATTTGAAATAGCAGACAAACTACGAGCAGTTGTAGCAGCTTTTTCTGTTGCGTCTGTTGACCCAATGCCTTCTGTTTCTGTAGTTGTTGTTGTTGTTGTTGCTGCTGCGGCTGCTAAAGTTGCTGTTGAGCTGTCTGCTGTTACAGTCGCAGTTACAGTAGTTGTTGCTGATGTTTCAGTTGATTTGTTTGGTTGTTAAGCAGCAGTTTAAAAAGCAATTTCAAAACAAAACAAAACAGAACACAGAGGCGATACAAATGACAATAACATTAACGTTAACATAACGCATCTTTGCATCAATTACTTGAAACTAAAACAACAAGGAAACTGAAACTATCTTCGATATGTGCACCGAAGTCTTTTTCTCTCGCTTTTCATGCCCTTGCAGTTAAATGGCTATTATTTCATCAATATGAAATCTAATAACATCTACTTTGTATGTGTTTTAAATTTAAATATGAATAGTTTAAGCAAACAACATATAATATTAAAGAGAGATCAAATTCTCTTTGGTTAAAGTCTTTGAAGTTAGTTAGAAACTAAATAATGTTATAAAACTGTTGATGTACAACAGAATATACTTAAATTAATAACGGATTTGGAGCATTTCGTTTAGAAAGATTAGAGAATATATTTTAAAAAAACTTTAAAGGCATGTTAATCATAATATTTTCATAGACTGCAAAAGCTTTAATTTATTTTTAGTAAATTTAAGTTCGAATCGCAGACATTTACTCACTTTCATTGTTTTTGTTCTTGTCCAGCGTCGTTGTGGCATTGTTAAGAATTAGGGGTGACGACACCGCTGTCGCTTTGTGGTTTAGCAGTGGCGTTGTTGGTGTTGTTGCCGGTGCCGCTGGCATTGGCATTGGCGCCGGCTGCAGCTCCTCAATGGGTCGCGTGTATATAGACTTCGTGCGCTCTGGCCGAGATGCAACTGGTGGCGGTGCTGGTTGCTGTGGCGCTGCACTCATATCAACATACATATCGTTCTCATTGGCAGATGAATGTTGCGATGTGGATGTGGATGCTATGTGGCCCACAAAATTATACGAATGCGATTGACTTATGCCAATGTGATGGTGGTGCAGTTGCTGCAGTTGTTGTTGAAGTTGCTGCTGCTGCTGATGTTGTTGCAACTGTTGCTGTTGTAGTAAGTGCTGTTGTTGCTGCTGGTAGTGATTGCTCAGCAATTGCCCCGCAGCGGTTACATTGTTGGCATTGGGACCCAGTGTCATGCTGCCCAGCTGCACGCCAATCAAATTCCCACCACTATTCGAGCCATGCAGCTCCGAGTCTGTGGGCGTGCTGCTGGGACTACTGCTGCTAACGCGGCTAAGCGAAGAGCCTTAAATCAGAAAGCATGTTAATAACAGGTGGTTTGAGTAGTATATAACATTATCAAAGGCTTACCTGAATGCGTTGTTAGGGCATTTGTCATGTACTTGGAACTTGGCCTCTGTTTGGTTGTATTGTCAAACCACTTGAGCACATCGAGCACAGCTTGTGGATTCTTTTTCTGTTCCTGTTTACTGATGTTGGAGTTCATCAAAAGACGCGCCCATGCCTCTGGCATACCCTGTAAAATGCAATAATACGAATTACTATCAGATCTACGACATAATTCATTAACAGATGCCCTTCTAACACGGGCAACACACACAAATATATATATATATATATATATATATATGTAGATAGACAGAACAGCAAGGAGAAGCTAGGATTGATTTTACGTAGTTTTCAAAATGTTCGGGATTATTTGGGAGCCAGCGCGTAAAAAGCATTTAAACTACGAATATTTATGCATATAAATTTAAGCGCAGCCATTGGTGTGGTGTCTCTAGGTTTTGGTGTATAGTGGTAGAGAAGAGAATCATATTCTAAACGAAATGTTAACTATGAAAGGAGCCAATCTCAAAACATAGAAAATGGGAAAACACATATGTATATGTAACGGAAGAACAGATGATTTGAAATTTCATTTAGAAAAGTAATGATGGCAAGTACCGTTGCTTGTAACGTGATGTTTACTTACTTTCATTGGCAGCTTGAAATAATAATGAATAATACAAAATTGGTTTATCGCGAGATAGTTTTATTATGTACAATTAAGTATAGGGGTAGTAAGGAAATTAATGAATGAACGCATACCGCAAAAGCCACAAAAGAAATGAGCTATTCGCATTTGTTATATTATCAAAAATTAATTCGCCATCTAATTTACTTAAAATGTTCTTAAATTTGGCTCTTTAAATTGAGCTAATCTAAAAAGTCCTTTAAAGAAATTCATCCTAACTCCTTAAGTATTTACTTTGTTAATTCGCATATAAAATATCGAAACTGTTGTGTTCCAATTAAATGACCTTAATCTTTTCTGTGCAAAACTCAACAACCCCAAATAAGTTTTTGTTTAACTTTTGTAATATCAATGTAGTTTTAAGTGCTGTATGTTTAATTTTTGTTGTATTGGCGCCTTCAAGCTTTTAATATGGAACTGGCAAAAACAAAACAAACAAAAAACACGAATTGGCAATCGAAGATATCATATCGCTTTTCATAGGCCATTAAACAATAATGATTGAAAGCCCAAGAAGCAAAGCGCATAAGAAAGTATATATTTATACTGTCGATGATAATAATAATAATCTTGTAAGTTTGATATATAAACTGACCGTAAATTCACCGGTGACTGCATCAAAGCCCACGTGCACTGTGTGCTCAAAGTTTGTGGGATAGGATATATTTGGTTTGGAATCCATATGCGAGGGTTTTGTGCCTTTGATCTTGTTCTTTAACGTCTTCTTCTTGCGATCCGAATCGTCGGGTTCTTTAAGGCAAAGAGAACACAATTGTAGTGTTAAGCAAAACAATACTGAAAAACACACACAAACACTTACCCTTTGGCAATGGACGCATATCCACTGAGGCTGCATCACCGCCAGCTCCACCCGCTCCACTGCCGGGAAGAGGAACACGTTCGATGCCAACTCCGCCGCGATTGCTCGTTAGACGCACTGGCGGTGCCGGTGGTTTATCCTCCTCGCTGGACATCTCTGCTGTTGTCTATTCAAAATGCCTGTATTGATGGCAAACAAAAACGAGCTGCAATGTAAAAAAAAAGGAATACAAATTTTATAAATTATAAAAAAAGTGTTTTGCTTGCAGTTGATGAGTTTTAAACCAACAACACATAACTTCATCCATTGTGTAGCATGCGTCAGGCACAAGGGCAGGGACAAGGCCTTTTATCTACAAAAAACAATGCCTTATCTAACTAGATTTCTTTACTTTTTCATTTCCACTTTTTTACTTTATGTATTTATTATATTCTTTGCTGGCACGTCACACAACTTTAGCATTGTCATAATTAAAATAAACGGAATTCTATATAATCTATATGCAAAGCATAAATACATAAATAGTGTATTATATATTATATACATACATAATACCTTATAGATCGCGACGTGTTTCTGTGAAATTATTATTTTTTTTACTTATTGTTTGTCGTTTTGTTTTATTATTATCTGCAAAATCATTTAAAATATGGTGAGCTCTCAATTTGAACACTTTTATTTTTTGGCACAAAAAAATAGATAAAAGTTTTTATTTTTGGCTTTCAAAAGTGGTTAAACATTTAAACACCCACACAAGATACATATATGTATATGTATGTGCTGCAGCAAACAACAACAATCAATATCAATATGGGCCGACTGACAAACTGACTCTGACTGGCAGTTGCGCGGCTCGGACTTGCTTTGAGTGTCACTGCCACTGCCCGGCAGCACAAAAACTACAACAACTCTTAAGCAATGGAGAGAGAGAGAGACTAAGAGAGAGCGTAGATGATCGTGGGCAGCAGATATACATATATGTATATGTAGTAGCATGGGCGAAATAAACGACACAAACTTGCACTCAAACAGTGTGCGATAACAAGAGCGCCAGCACAGCTGTTATCGATTGGCATGTAAATAAAGAAAACAACAATGCGGTTCACGTATTTAAAACTTTGTTTCAAATAAAACAAGAGATAAATAATGCGTGGGCAGTGAACCAGCAACAAAACCTATCACACATACAGTGTCCTGTGTGTGTTGGTGGATTTTCTCTCATTCTCTTATGACGTTACCACTATGCTCGCATGTCTCTGCAAAGTTTGCCGGTGGCGTTAACTGCGCTGCCTTTATGATTCATTTATCAACGTCAGGCGTCAAAAGTCAATGCAGCGACAGCCGACAGCGTAAACTACAATAAAAACATTCATACAGTATGATGTGTGGGGGGTGGTGTGGGAAAACTGTAAGCAAACAACAAGATTTATTTTTGCTCCCTATGTACAATTGATGCATTCGTATGTATATTGGCCGTCTGCCCAACATCAAGAGCACTATGATGACGAACACCGTCGATAGGTAATAATTGGTTTTCACGCTCCCTCGCGCCCCAACACTCTTCTTTCACAAGCCGGCTACTCCAAACAACTCCTGAGTGCGGTGAGGGGGCGCCAAGAACTGGGTTAACTTTTATGTGTGTTGTGCTTTTTGTTGATGCGTTTTTGTTGGCTGTTTAATTTCTTCTTTTTTTTTTGGAGTAGAGCCAGTTTTTATTGGGTAAAATAGGGTATATCAGATTGGTTTCTCATGTTTCTTAAATATTCAATTAAAAATATTTTTTTGTAAGAGTAAAGGCTCAAGATAGAATATCCAAATATTTAAAATGGAGATGATAAGAATAAATGTTTATTAAATCGCACAATTTGCCGAATAAAATTAGTTATAGCACAGAACTACACGATCACTTGAAGATAATGTGAAACGTAATCAATATCATGTAATTTGTATAATGCAAATTAAAACTGTTATTGCGCCTGAATTTGATAATAGATACAGCGTATTTTGTAGTCGGAAACCGCTCAATTAAACCCAACCATTCATGTTATTGTTTTTGTTGCTAAAGTTCAAGTAAAATCAATATAAATTCTATATTTACATACATATATGTACATAGACATGCATATATTCGTATAAGCACATACATATGCTTTGTGTGTCTGGTGGCGTCGAGTTTTTGCTGCAACGCAGCTAATGCAAATTATTCCCTAATGAGTGACAGCGCTACAGGAAACTCAACAACACTTGCGGCATTTAGATTAGTGTGTGTGTGTGTGTGTTTGGAATGGCAGACGCCGCCCAGTTCCACCGCCGACGCTTCCCTTCGTTCACCCTTTGTGCCTGATCAAGTGGGCCAACCGACATTCATACATACATACATATGTATGTACATGTATACTTAGGTGCATGTTGCAAGAAAAAATATTAAAAAAAAACCACACACTAGCAGTGGCAACAACAACTGCAAGTGCATTGAGCGCGCTGCCTCCAAGTGCTGAAAGAAGCCACAAACATACAAACAAACACAAACACGCAAGCACACATAGACAACTACAGCAAAGACGACAACGACGTCAGCGATGCATTGTGGTATCAATAAACTGTTCTTTTAAAAATACTCTATTTTATTAAATAAATTTTGTTTTTATTTGCTATAATCTGCTTTTAAGGGTTGTATAAAAGTTTACCCAAAAATAAAAAGTGCACTCAAAATTCCAAAAGAGATGCAATCTCGCCCACTGTGCGTTGTTGTCTATTTTGGTTTGGTTCGCTACCGGGCGGAAATGTATCTTCTACTACTATTTATCTTTTAGTTTTGTGTGCCTCGTTCAATTGCAACTTGGCGCTTTGCTTTCCGTTTTATATTTTACCTGTCGGCCGTTGGGCCTAAGCAAATATATTTATGGGCATATGCCTCTAACTGTTAAATGCCAAATTGACTGCCAAATTGTGGCCAGTCTAGCATTATGATTATTATGTGCATAAGTGTGTACATACATATACACATATTAGTGTTACGTTAATACACACATACATACATACATACATTTGTATGTCTGAGTTTATGCATTCAAATGTCTTTATGTTTTACTGCGCTTTGGCACGTTTTGCTTGTTCTCGTTGTTATTTGAGTTGTTTGCATTGCTGGCGCTTCACGCTGCACGTGCGTCTGGGGTGGGGGTGGTTGGCACCCTGCATGCATACGCTTGTTGACATTTTCTGTATTTTTTTGGGTAGCAGTTTATTTTTACACCAAATTGGATATGGAACAGCAGCAATGCGTAAATCGCATATAATCCAAAACTAAAATGAAAGAAAAAACCACTTGGAGACGTCTTTTCCGGAACACACACACAAATGAATGTTGGAAAAATCAATCCACATGTGTGCGTGTGTGTGTGCGAGAGTGTGCTGAGGTGACGACAAACAGCTGCAATCCCCAATTGGAATTTCTCGCAGTGCATAAGGTTTTTTTTTTATTTATGAATGAAAGTTTGAGCAATAATACAACACAAACTCACAGCAACACCCGTATATGCCGACGAAGTCGTTTAATGTGTATTTGTAGTTGTTGTAGGCAGCCGCCTTCTCTTCCTACTTTAGCTCCTCTTCTTCTCCTGTTGATAATTTTACAAGCTCACTTTAACTTCACTTCACTGCACATTTGCACTAGGCATTTGTGTAACTAACTGCTCGCGCAGCGTTTGTGTATCGCGTTTTCACTTATAGTTGTAGTTTCTTGATTTAAATGGCCGACATGAAAAAGAAAACCGCAGCGGCACCAGGCGATGCAACACCAGACCAAACAATTGGTTTTGTCAACGAATTCGAACGCGACTTGATGCCTTGCCGTTTATATAGCATGAATATGCGCGTAATTGCCGCTTTTTAACGATACGAAAGCTTACATTTTATTTTACAAATTTTACAAACATGACACATGTAAATGGTGTGACCGCAAACAGTTGGCGTTAAAATACTCCACCACAAATGTTCTTGTAACATACATAGACTAAATAATGTTAACATTATTTAGTCTATGGTTCATAGACTAAATAATGTTAAGTAGACGGGAAAACAGAGCTGTTATGTTATGTTAAAAAACATTGTGCGTTTTGGAAGCGAATGGGGAAAATAATGGCAAAGCCCAGTATTTGTTTCGTCACTTTACTCGCTACAATGCGAAGGCGGCCATCATTGTTGAGCTATTTGTTGTGACCGAAAGTGTGCGAAGCGTAAGGCCCAAATAATAGTTGCCGCACTTCATTTCTCTTGTTGTTGTCACAGAATTTTATAAATTTGTGAAACTCGCAGTTTTAGACTTGTGCCCGCAGCAAGTTTGAGCTGTTTGTTGATAGAGAGGGCGCGCGGGGGGTAGGCAACCAACGGGCAAAATGCATTAGTATGTGAATGCATGTGAGTTTGGTTGGGCTGCCTGCTTTGTGCTTTGCCTAGATTTTTTATATTTTTCCCTATGCCTTGCATTTGCATGTGTGTGCTCATGTATGTATATCCAGCTCGTTTATATGAGTGGTTAATATTATGGCATTAACTGACCTGTCGCACTTTTAGGATTTTGGCAATTTATAAACAGGTTGAGGAACATAAAGAAGCCCAATGTTAACAATATGTGTATATTTATTATTAATTGCTATATTTATTACTATTTATTACAGGTTTCTTATAACTATTCAAATAACTTAGAACTAATAAAACATATACAAACATAATAACATTTAATCCGCAATTATATTAAAAATACAATGACACATTATAACCGATCTGATGATTGCATATAAATGTCATAAATTTATAATCGAATCAAATCTAAGAAATCCATGCAAGATAAAGTATTTCTCACAAGCAGCAACAACAATGTCTCGCCACCCAAAATTCTATCAACGCATATTTCTTTGCCCACAAACAGCAAGTTTATACATATGTGTGTACGCCTGTGTATACGCCGCGCATTGCTGCCGAAATGCAGCAAAAAGTACAACAACCAAAAGTACTTTTTACTAGTTTTTGTTGCTTTTCGGCAACCTTGTACTCGACGTCTGTATTCTTGTTATTTTCACAAATTGTAAATCGGCAGTTCTTGAGTTTTGCTTCAATATGCTTATTAAAGTCAAAGCTGGAAGGGTAGTATAAACTTAATAAGAACGTTGTGCAATTGACTGGCAAAACTTGAAATTCTTTAATATATATATATACAATACAATACAATATATATATTAAAACTATCTATTAGAGTTTTCATTGACAATTATTGAATATTGGTTCAAGGGGTATTTTTTATTTGTGCAGCTTGTGCGTCTCAGCAACGACAAGCCAGCGCGTTGTTGGTTTGGTCAGTTTCCCTTCGCGTTCAGCGGCCCGTCGATTAAAGGAGCGGCGGCGGGTCAGCGGGCAGCGGTTAAAAAGTTGTTGGTACATATTGTATGCAAGTGCGATTGATACATATATTTCTTGCTGGGCCTGCCTGCCGAGGTTTTTGCTATTTTTGATATTTCCTCTTTTACATATGTACCAATGCACTACTGAATACACTTTCGAAATTTGTTCTCAACTTTGCGTAACTGTCTGGCAAGAATTGTTGGAAAGTGTCATCATAGACTAAATAATGTTAAGTAGACGGGAAAACAGAGCTGGTTCTGTTATTACCCCTGTGGAATTGGGCGCAAGATGCAAGCGAATGAAGTAGCGAGTAAAAACGTCGGGTTTTCGCCGTTTCTCTTGTTTTGATTAGTGCTTCTTTGTTTACAACTCACAAAGCAGCCATGATTTACTTGGTTTGTTTGTGTTTTGCACTGCTGTCCTATTGCCTGCTTGCTTATCGCTTTCAACGCGTGCCGTAGAGTGGCAAAGCACTAGTGCGTATATATGTATGAATATATACGTGCAATTGTGCGTTTGATGTGTTTTCTGCAAATTTTGTCTTCCAAAGGCAGTCAAATAGCAGTTTTGCTATTGCTGCTCATTCATACTCTTCCCAATATTTACCCTATGACACTTTCCAACAATTCTTGCCATACAGTTACGCAAAGTTGAGAACAAATTTCGAAAGTGTATTCAGTAGTGCATTGGTACATATGTAAAAGAGGAAATATCAAAAATAGCAAAAACCTCGGCAGGCAGGCCCAGCAAGAAATATATGTATCAATCGCACTTGCATACAATATGTACCAACAACTTTTTAACCGCTGCCCGCTGACCCGCCGCCGCTCCTTTAATCGACGGGCCGCTGAACGCGAAGGGAAACTGACCAAACCAACAACGCGCTGGCTTGTCGTTGCTGAGACGCACAAGCTGCACAAATAAAAAATACCCCTTGAACCAATATTCAATAATTGTCAATGAAAAATCTAATAGATAGTTTTAATATATATATTGTATTGTATTGTATATATATATATTAAAGAATTTCAAGTTTTGCCAGTCAATTGCACAACGTTCTTATTAAGTTTATACTACCCTTCCAGCTTTGACTTTAATAAGCATATTGAAGCAAAACTCAAGAACTGCCGATTTACAATTTGTGAAAATAACAAGAATACAGACGTCGAGTACAAGGTTGCCGAAAAGCAACAAAAACTAGTAAAAAGTACTTTTGGTTGTTGTACTTTTTGCTGCATTTCGGCAGCAATGCGCGGCGAATACACAGGCGTACACACATATGTATAAACTTGCTGTTTGTGGGCAAAGAAATATGCGTTGATAGAATTTTGGGTGGCGAGACATTGTTGTTGCTGCTTGTGAGAAATACTTTATCTTGCATGGATTTCTTAGATTTGATTCGATTATAAATTTATGACATTTATATGCAATCATCAGATCGGTTATAATGTGTCATTGTATTTTTAATATAATTGCGGATTAAATGTTATTATGTTTGTATATGTTTTATTAGTTCTAAGTTATTTGAATAGTTATAAGAAACCTGTAATAAATAGTAATAAATATAGCAATTAATAATAAATATACACATATTGTTAACATTGGGCTTCTTTATGTTCCTCAACCTGTTTATAAATTGCCAAAATCCTAAAAGTGCGACAGGTCAGTTAATGCCATAATAATAACCACTCATATAAACGAGCTGGATATACATACATGAGCACACACATGCAAATGCAAGGCATAGAGAAAAATATAAAAAATCTAGGCAAAGCACAAAGCAGGCAGCCCAACCAAACTCACATGTATTCACATACTAATGCATTTTGCCCGTTGGTTGCCTACCCCCCGCGCGCCCTCTCTGTCGACAAACAGCTCAAACTGGCTGCGGGCACAAGTCTAAAACTGCAAGTTTCACAAATTTATAAAATTCTGTGACAACAACAAGAGAAATGAAGTGCGGCAACTATTATTTGGGCCTTACGCTTCGCACACTTTCGGTCACAACAAATAGCTCAACAATGATGGCCGCCTTCGCATTGTAGCGAGTAAAGTGACGAAACAAATACTGGGCTTTGCCATTATTTTCCCCATTCGCTTCCAAAACGCACAATGTTTTTTAACATAACATAACAGCTCTGTTTTCCCGTCTACTTAACATTATTTAGTCTATGCCTTCAAGCAAGAACTGATAGTTTTAAAATCGTAATTCTTTGTTATTTGCCATATATGTATTTGATTATTAGCTTCACCCATAGACTAAATAATGTTAAGTAGACGGGAAAACAGAGCTGGTTCTGTTATTACCCCTGTGGAATTGGGCGCAAGATGCAAGCGAATGAAGTAGCGAGTAAAAACGTCGGGTTTTCGCCGTTTCTCTTGTTTTGATTAGTGCTTCTTTGTTTACAACTCACAAAGCAGCCATGATTTACTTGGTTTGTTTGTGTTTTGCACTGCTGTCCTATTGCCTGCTTGCTTATCGCTTTCAACGCGTGCCGTAGAGTGGCAAAGCACTAGTGCGTATATATGTATGAATATATACGTGCAATTGTGCGTTTGATGTGTTTTCTGCAAATTTTGTCTTCCAAAGGCAGTCAAATAGCAGTTTTGCTATTGCTGCTCATTCATACTCTTCCCAATATTTACCCTATGACACTTTCCAACAATTCTTGCCATACAGTTACGCAAAGTTGAGAACAAATTTCGAAAGTGTATTCAGTAGTGCATTGGTACATATGTAAAAGAGGAAATATCAAAAATAGCAAAAACCTCGGCAGGCAGGCCCAGCAAGAAATATATGTATCAATCGCACTTGCATACAATATGTACCAACAACTTTTTAACCGCTGCCCGCTGACCCGCCGCCGCTCCTTTAATCGACGGGCCGCTGAACGCGAAGGGAAACTGACCAAACCAACAACGCGCTGGCTTGTCGTTGCTGAGACGCACAAGCTGCACAAATAAAAAATACCCCTTGAACCAATATTCAATAATTGTCAATGAAAAATCTAATAGATAGTTTTAATATATATATTGTATTGTATTGTATATATATATATTAAAGAATTTCAAGTTTTGCCAGTCAATTGCACAACGTTCTTATTAAGTTTATACTACCCTTCCAGCTTTGACTTTAATAAGCATATTGAAGCAAAACTCAAGAACTGCCGATTTACAATTTGTGAAAATAACAAGAATACAGACGTCGAGTACAAGGTTGCCGAAAAGCAACAAAAACTAGTAAAAAGTACTTTTGGTTGTTGTACTTTTTGCTGCATTTCGGCAGCAATGCGCGGCGAATACACAGGCGTACACACATATGTATAAACTTGCTGTTTGTGGGCAAAGAAATATGCGTTGATAGAATTTTGGGTGGCGAGACATTGTTGTTGCTGCTTGTGAGAAATACTTTATCTTGCATGGATTTCTTAGATTTGATTCGATTATAAATTTATGACATTTATATGCAATCATCAGATCGGTTATAATGTGTCATTGTATTTTTAATATAATTGCGGATTAAATGTTATTATGTTTGTATATGTTTTATTAGTTCTAAGTTATTTGAATAGTTATAAGAAACCTGTAATAAATAGTAATAAATATAGCAATTAATAATAAATATACACATATTGTTAACATTGGGCTTCTTTATGTTCCTCAACCTGTTTATAAATTGCCAAAATCCTAAAAGTGCGACAGGTCAGTTAATGCCATAATAATAACCACTCATATAAACGAGCTGGATATACATACATGAGCACACACATGCAAATGCAAGGCATAGAGAAAAATATAAAAAATCTAGGCAAAGCACAAAGCAGGCAGCCCAACCAAACTCACATGTATTCACATACTAATGCATTTTGCCCGTTGGTTGCCTACCCCCCGCGCGCCCTCTCTGTCGACAAACAGCTCAAACTGGCTGCGGGCACAAGTCTAAAACTGCAAGTTTCACAAATTTATAAAATTCTGTGACAACAACAAGAGAAATGAAGTGCGGCAACTATTATTTGGGCCTTACGCTTCGCACACTTTCGGTCACAACAAATAGCTCAACAATGATGGCCGCCTTCGCATTGTAGCGAGTAAAGTGACGAAACAAATACTGGGCTTTGCCATTATTTTCCCCATTCGCTTCCAAAACGCACAATGTTTTTTAACATAACATAACAGCTCTGTTTTCCCGTCTACTTAACATTATTTAGTCTATGGGTTAGCACTGTCTGTTATGTTAAAATTAATCGTAACGACGTATCGATTTTTGAATACCGATATTCCTCGCACCTTCAAGCAAGAACTGATAGTTTTAAAATCGTAATTCTTTGTTATTTGCCATATATGTATTTGATTATTAGCTTCACCTGCATGTTTATTTGTCTCCGAAAAACGAACATTTATAAAGCATACTTTTAGGGCAGCTATTTTAAAGCTTGTTTTTTACCTTTTTTTTAAACTAAATTTAATTTTTTCAACCTTATAGAACTTAACAGAAAGCCAACCACTGATAAAATTTTTACCTCAAACTGAGAGTGCCAAAAAATGTGAAAAATTTAAAAATGGAATTTTGCAAAAAAGTAATGGTCAAGTTACTATTAAGAGTACTCTCACACCAAGACATTTAGTTGCAACCCCTAATTGTCACATTCGAATATACCGTTATGCGACGCTTCCTTTCATATTTACACAAAATGTCAGTTCAAAGCACTGCGCATTGAACACTTCAAGTGGCCGACGCTGACCAATCATAGAGCAAAACAATAATTGTTTACAAATTGTTAACACGATGATTGTCACTTTTGACATGTTACGCCCGCCTCGGTAATCCTAATGTTGTTGCTTTTGGGCGTTGGCAAAGGAATCCGCTAAATAAATAAAAAACCACAAATCATGTTAAGAGACACAATGCAATCCACTGGTGAAGTGTCTTTGATTTGCATATCATTTGTGGATGAACTTCTTTCTAACAACATACTATATAAACCGCCAATAAATCGTCAGAAAAGCTTAGTTGAGTCAAGATCCTGGGCAAGTTCATGTCACTAGCAACACTTTATAATGCCTGTCAGGTGTGTGGTGATCAGAGTTCCGGCAAACATTATGGCGTCTCCTGCTGCGACGGTTGCTCCTGTTTCTTCAAGCGTAGCGTTCGCAAAGGAAACAACTATGCCTGCATTGCTGTTAAGGGAAACTGTGTCGTGGACAAGGCACGCCGCAATTGGTGTCCATTCTGTCGCTTTCAACGCTGCCTATCAGTCGGCATGAACATTGGTGCCGTCCAAGAGGAGCGTGGTCCTCGCAGTCAGCACACACAGCAGACCGCTACAAAGCCCTGTCAACGATTGCTGGTGGGAACGCCAGCAATATCTCCTTTATTAACTATACCCGGTTCTGGCCAGTCGCTGCACTTTCAGATACTTGCCCAGATTCTAGTCACGTGTCTGCGCCAGGCTAAGCTTAACGAACCGTTTCGTTTGCTGGATCGAGTCCAGCAGGATGCCATTTTGCAAGTGGTGTGGAGCGAATGTTTTATACTACGTGCCTCGCATTGGTCTCTCGACATCAGCGCTATGATTGACAGTTGTGGCGATGTCCAGCTCAAGTTGCTTTTGGCGGAGGCACAACAGTTGCGTGCCGATGTCATGGAGCTAAACTTCCTAGAGACACTTATCCTTTGCCGTAAAGGTTTGTTAAAAAATATATTTGAAGAGGAATGGTTTTAAGCACAGATTTAAAAAACAATACACCTTTGCAGAGCTGGCCTTAAATGCTGATTACGCTCTAATTTTGGAAACCCACACCAATGGAGCACTTTGCTCATTGGCTCGCTACACTCTGCATCGTTCTCATTGGTTGCGGTTTGGTCAACTTTTGCTCGGATTGCGTCAACTCTGTTTAAGGCGCTACGATTGTGCCCTCTCTTGTATGTTTCGCAATGTTGTCAGAGATATTTTGAAAACACTTTGAATGTTAACGCAATTCAAATAAAATCAAGAGAGAGCAAATGTGGGTTATTTTACAATTGTAGATTTTAGCATTCAAAATGTTTAGATCCAAATGTTCGCGCCGTAGCAACAGCTGATTTGTTGTATTTCATTTCCATGCATTCCTCAGCGATTGGGTTTTTTGAACATTTTCTCATTGTGGCAGTGTGACCAGACTTAGCATATCAAAAATATCTATAAAAGTTTTTATTGGTCTGTTTACAAGAGCTAAGCGTTCGCATTAACTAGTTTTTATACAACAAAAAGAAACTCGTGGTCGCGCGCGCAAATAACATAGCACGATTATGGCCGATGACACAAATGAAGATAGCTGGTTGTACGGCACATCAAATCCCGACTCGACAACAAACGAAATATCCAATGGCAGCGATGCATTGGCAGCGGAGCACGAGGCGCTTGCAGCAGTGACCGGTGAAAAGCCTGGAACCGGTGCATTGTTGCCCGCATTTCCCAAGGAAGAGATACCCGAGTATGCCGAGTTTGAGGATCCCGCCAAGGAAATGGAGGAGGATGAAGAGGCGCTCCCAGACACAACGGACGGCAGTGTAATGCGAACAGCGTCCGGCACCAACGAGCTTGGAAGTGGTTTGGAAGATATCGGTTCTCAGGATGGCGATGCAGAAATGACAGAATTGGAGGAAGGCGCGAGCGGTACAGCGCGTAAGGAGCGCAATGGCTCTGGCTCAGATGAGGATGACGATGATGATTCGGATGATGATATCAATGTGGTGATTGGTGACATCAAATCCGCTCCCAGCACATACAACATAAAGCAACGACCCAATTTGCTAGCGGGAGGGGCAGCTGGCGACAAAGCAAAACCCTCGGGTCAGGCAGGCAAATTCAGCATTGAAGATTTTGAAGGAGCAGGCACAATAAATGGAGTTGCCGTGCATGAGTTCAGCATTGATTCGTTGGAAGAGAAGCCTTGGCGCAAGCCCGGCGCTGATATAACCGATTACTTTAACTATGGCTTCAATGAGGAAACGTGGCGCGCCTATTGTGAGAGACAGAAACGTTTCCGTGTCGCAGAGAGCGGTGTCGGATTGGCCAGTCTCACCCAGAATCTAAATCAGAGTGCCACGTCAATGATGATGCCTGACGGCGGCAGCATCAGTAGCGGTATGGGCGGTGGCGGCGGCGGCGGTAACCTCATCATGGGCGGGCCCATGGGAATGGGAAATCCTATACATCATCACCAGCAGCAGCAGCCACTGATGGTTTTAGGCGATGGTCCGATGCAAATGCCACCGCCAGGCATGCCGCCGATGATGCAACATCAACCGCGTCCTGGCATGGGTATGATGGCCCGTCCACCGCGTCCCATCTCAACCACTGGAGGCGTTAAGGAAAACGCCATACAAGTGATGACAGCTGAGTGTCGTGAATATTCAAGGGGTGGTCTCGGACCAATGGCACCTAATTTCCCTCCACCGGGCGCCTCCGATGAGCCCTTCTTTCATGAGCCCGAACCATTTGATTATGGCTACGAGCCGACACAAGAGTCTCAATGGAGCAATGACAATGCCGGCTGGGTGCCCACAGGCATCAAGGAGCTGACACCCGGTCCCGCGCACCATCCGTCTCAGCAGCAGCAACAGCAGCCGCCACCACAAATGGGCATGCCACCACAACTGAATGTGCCTCCGCCGCAAATAGGTGGACCGCCACCACAGCTTCGTGGACAACATGCGCCGCCCGGCATGATGCCACCTAACATGCGCATGCCTCACAACATGGGTGAGTGCCGCAACTAAAGCAACAATGTCTGGTTCAACATATATTTATATATAATCTTTCATTGCAGGCATGGGTCCACCGCCAGGCATGATGCGCATGCCGCACAACATGAGTAAGATTATAACCAGAATAAAAATTTTAAATAATTCACTAAGGTAATTCCATGTACCTTGCAGATATGGGACCACATCAACGCATGTCTATGGGTGGCAGCAACAGTGGTAATGGTAACAACAGCAATATGCCACCATCGTCTTCCTCGGATCGCAGATCCGAAAGCTACGATGACGAACGTGAGCGGCGACGACGTGAGAAGGACAAGCAGCTAAAGAAGGAACAGGTTAGCTTAGGAAGAACATAGCATTTGTATTAAATTTATTCTTTTCATACGAATTTTCTGTTTGTTAGTTACGCAAAGATTTCCTGGACATGCTGCGTGAGCGGCACGATATTGAGCGCCATACGCGTTGGTATGACATTAAGAAGAAAATCGAAGCAGACCCGCGCTATCGGGCTTTGGATTCGGCCTATCGCGAGGAGTTCTTCGAGGAATATTTGCAAATACTGAAAGAGGAGAAGCGCAAGGAGCGTGAACATAAGGAGCGCGATAGGGAGCGTAGTACGCGTGACAAGCGCTCACGAGATAAGGACAAGGACAAAGAAAAGGAAAAAGAAAAGGAAAAAGAGAAAGAGAAGGACAAAGATAAGGACAAGGAAAAGGACAAAGAAAAGGAGAAGGATAAAGACAAAGACAAAGACAAAGAAAAGGAGAAAGAAAGCTCACGACGCGAAGGTCGTTCGCGTTCGCGAGAGAAGTCCAGTCGCCGAAAATCCAAGTCACGTGAAAAGGATCGCAGTGAGCGTAGTAGCAAGCAAAGCAGCACCTCAACTTCCGGCTCGTCTAGTCGAACCGAGAAGAAGAAATCGCATCGCAAGGACAAAGAGGAGGAGGAATAGCATTTATTTAGGTATTATATGGAAGGCGAGCAGAAAATTGAATGAGCTTGCCAAAAACACAGACACACACAATAACAAATACCCTCATACACACACTTTCGAATTGCTACAACACTGCAAATACACTTCCAATAACAATAATAAAAAAAAAGAAATCTTTCAAACTAAGCAAAATATGAAAATGTCAAATCAATTTAATGTCCACCTTTAGCATTGTTGATATCAAGTTGTTTAAATTGATTGGAAATGAAAATCGTTTTAGGTTTGTATACTTTTCAGGCTCGATGCATACATATATCATATATGAATATTACCAAAAAATAATATGATTTATTTTATGCATGTAAATTGATCCTAAGCGAAAACTAAATACTCTTTTGAAGTGTTAATTTATCTGTCATATGACAGTTGAAAAAATTTGACAAAATGTATATTGTATATTTTTATTAATACGATTTAATGTGATTATTTGTTGAACTTGATACTGGTAGACCCGCTTGATTTAGTAGATCAATATGGATCCCTCTTAAAAATAATTCGAAATCCGATAAAACGCCTACAGTATATATGAAATAGCTTTGGATTAAACTTGAAAAACTAACGCCAACAGGCTGAAAAAATACTATAAATTTTAAATTGGTAACGTTAATAAAAATATTTAAATATTTAAACTTTAAAGTTCAATTAAAGGTATCAGTGTAAATCTAATTTTAATATTCTAATCAGTATTCGATTTTGAAAAAATGTCCTATATACAGTTTCGAGTAGTTAAAGCTTAAGTGAATGTTGCATGAAGCAAAGTTATACTTGTGTGTGTGTTCTAAGTTTCCCAGTAAAAGTGTTTGCGGTTACAATTTAATTTACTTATGTAGTTTTATTTTAAATTTTCTGTTTATCAATATTAATCGCAACTCTATAGGTTATTATGTATTAATAAACTCCCAATTAAGCTGCCAAAGCGTCAGCTCAACTAAAACACAAAAATTGTATTCGTTTCGGTTAGAGTGGGAATACAAATAGTACAGTAGGTATTTAATGGTTATCATGTTTTTGACATAATTGACAGTGGGCTTTATTGTAATATGAGCCGACGATTGAGATGCAATCAAACTTAAATTGTGACTTAGTAACGGATAACAAAAGAACAATAAAATATTTAAAATACATGTAACAGTTTATTTGTTTGTATCTCAGAGCTTAAACCTTTATGATTTATAAAAAATGTTGGTTTAGTGGGATTGAGTTAAATTTGAATTATATTCCGGTTGAATTAGCTATTGCCTTATATACTATATTCTATAGCTGATATTTTTGACTACCTTGATGTTCTTCTATAAATATAGTAGACATATATGTATATATATGCATATATAATATCAGTTAATACTTGACACAGAGGTTGGCTAGTTTACAATCCGATTACACTACTTTAGAGCTGCTACAAATTTACTTGTACAGGTAATAAGATCAACTACTGTAGATCGATAAATATTTGTTTGCGAGCTTAACAACTTTAATTTTTCTATATGTATTCTTGTGTTTATATAAAATTAATAACGATTGTCTTTAGAAAACTAATTTCACGTATATAAATCTTATTTGATATTATGCTGTTCATCCAATACGTTTGCTTAAATATTTTTTTAAACTGTGTTAACGGTGTTTTTTGTATACAATATACATACATATGTAGTAATATTGTAGTTATATTTAGATACCTGAAAGGAACTTTACGTAAAATTGAAAACACGTGTGAGTGAATGCAAGAATCAGCCCAAAGTTTTTTGATCAGATATAGATTTGTTTTTTGCTAACGCTTATTACTGTGTTCAGTTCAGGAGTTTCATGCTTTGATTAAAATTAGTAACGCCACTTTTTTTTTAAGGCTTATACAAAATCGATTAATACAAAAATTGCTATATTTACGAAGCAGTTATAAATAATTTGGCTTGTTTAACCTGTTAACGTTTAATTTTCTAATGTATTTTGTCAAAAAAGACATATTATAAAAACGGGAACTTTAACTATCTGTGTGTATTATGCTTAAAAGAATAACATAAATATAGCAAGAAAAATAAATTTAATAATAATATATTTTCCAATTATTTTTTTCAATCTCTTCTTTTTAAATTCTTAAATCATTCAATCAAACGTTAATAGGTTAAACGGCCATATTGAAGAGTTTTGGAAAGCTTTACCGAATACATAAGTATGTGTTATTGTTTTTGATCTATGGTCGTTATTAAACTTGAACTAAATTGTACTTTCATTTCGCAGCTGGAACCAAGTTTGCATGCATCGAGGTACTTCACTTTGCAGATCATCACAACACTCAAAATTCTCAGACCTAAAGCTTTTCATATATAGTATTTATGTATTTATAAATATATTAAATCTTAATTTACTTGGCACAATTGCCTAAACTGTGCCCTATCTGCTCAACAGGTGCTCCACCTTGAGCGTAATCTCCGGTCCGGGTTGGCTGCTCTCCTGGGACTCATTGGGATTTATAATGCTGCTGCTATTGTTGTTAATGCTGTTGTTGTTGTTTGTGTGCCGACTATGCGCATTGATGCCATTTAAAGAGCGCGATGGCGCTGGAGAGGTGGGTGCTGAGAGCAATGGTGGACTGAGCGGAACACCCGCAGTGGGGGGCAGCGGTGGCGATTTAGCTTCCAGTGTGGAAGGTGGACTGCGATTTAAATTGCTATCCAAACTGCTGTGATGCTGCGAAGACGCCGGCGACAGTGGTATCTCTTCGATCTTCTCCAAATCCTGGGCAATGGAAGAAGAGTTCTGCTTGTGGGCTCGCGTCAAAGTTCCCTTGGGACTGCGCGACGTATCGTGCAACATGGGTAATTCGAGCATGGAACTTTTGCTGGCATTCAACAGTGCTGCATAATTGTTCGCCTGCAGCGATAGCTGGTGCTGTTGCTCCACCATCTTTGACTGCTGATCGTCACGATCTAAGCTAAATTGACGACGCAGCAGGCGAGTGGAGCCGGGCTTGCTGTCGAATTTGGAGGTGCTGCCACTGACGGAACAGCCACCACTACCAGGTCCATTGGCCCCAGCGACGCTGCCCCCGCCCGCATTGCCATACAGATACTTGCCATCGTAGAACTGTGTGAGGTTGCTCTCACTGGGACTGAGACATTTGTAGTGATTATATGGAGAGCTGAGATCCATCATTTCCTCAATCTTCTTGTACAATCGAGAGCTCGAGCCACCCGTTGAGCTGGGCAAACGATTGAAGCTATTCGGATTTAGTAGACTGTCCGGCGTTAGCTCGGATAGCTTACGGGCCTGTGGACACGAGTTGCTTGGCGACTTGTTGGCAAATTCGGGACACAGCGTCGCATTGGGGCTAATGGTGTTGGTGGAGTTGGAGTCCAGCGAATATGAGTTTGGCAAATGGCTCGAGCACATGTCCGAGTTCGAAGGTGGTGTTATCTCCACCTTCACCTCAACAGATTCACCAGCAAGCGATGAGCTTTGCGAGGATGATGGGTTTGTGCTGGTGCGCGATTTATTCGCCTGCGACTTCAATGTTATCGAGTTGCGTAAAAAAGATTCATCCAGTCTATGAGAAGTATGATAAATTTAGAAAATACTATACATTTTATATATTTTTTATAAGTATTTTTAACCTACCCATGCGACTCCCTTGAGTGTTGCATTTTAAATTGAGAAAAAAAAGCAAGCAGTATTTCATTATAACTGACAATATTGTAATTTGAGGTTTATTGATATTAGTGGAAAGCAGAGTATTAATCGACTCACCCAATGGGTGGTGGCATAGGCAGTGGCTTGTCAAAGCCTTTTTTGCCTAGCAACCAAAATGTGTTCATCATGCCTTTGCCTTTGATATCGATAAGTCCACGCGGCTCTATCGAGTATCCACCACGTGCCTCCAAGCGATCGCGAGTCTCTTGTGACATATGAATGCGCCAAGAGGAGCCTTGGACAAAAAGAATATGAGAATATATCTGTATATAAAAAAGTTAAGATTGATTGGTATGTACCTGTTGATTCCATTCTGGAAGCTGTGTTCACTGTATCGCCAAAGAGGCAATAGCGTGGCATTGTAAGACCCACAACACCAGCACAACAGGGGCCCGTGTGCAGACCAATGCGTAGCTGGAGCGGCACACCCGGCAAATGTTTGACATTAAAACGTCCGCTCTGATGGAGCAGATCAAGTGCCATGGTCGCTATTTGCTCGGCATGATCGGGAATTTTAACGGGCACACCACTAACCACCATATAAGCATCGCCAATTGTCTCCACCTGAGAGTCAAGTACATACTTGAATAAGTTTATGATAAAAATGGTTGGTTTAGGCTTAAAAGCTGACCTTATAAACATTGTAGGCATTAATAGTGGCATCGAATATCGTATAGAGATCATTGAGCAAGTCCACCACTTGTACCGGACTACAATGTGCGGCGATTGTTGTAAAACCAACAATGTCGCTAAAGTAGATTGTAACATCTGAGAACTCTTCCGGATCGACAGCTAGGCCCATTTTAAGTTTCTCAGCAACAGAGCTGCAAACAAGACATTTAATTGATTATTGCCTTAACGAAAATCTACTCTTTCAGTCTTTACCTTGGCAACATGCGATTTAGCAGCTGCTCAGTCTTCTTTCTTTCAATATCCAATTGATCGGTACGCTCGCGTATTAGCTCTTCCAGATTGTTTGAGTATTTCTCAAGCATTTGGAACATGGTGTCTACAAAGTTAACCTTGCGTCCGTGATTGAGCATCTTAAACCGCTCATAAACGCTGTGGATAATATTAAAATTGTAGTTATATAGTTTTTTTTGGAGCTATACTTATATTTAAAATGTTTTTAAGGTCTTAAAAGCTAAGATCAAAATTATTTTTTATACTTACGCATTGAAATCAGGTCGCATATCTGGTTGTTCGGCCCAACATTGTCGCATAATGTTGATGGCCTCCGGTGGGGCAGCACCTTTAGAAACCGAGGGCCTGATCAGTGGAGGTGGCTTTTTAATCTTGGCTATGATGTCATCCGGTGAAAGGGAGAGCATACAATAGGGTTCACCCCGCACAACCACCTCCTGCATGATGATGCCAAAAGAGTAAACATCGCCCAGTTGTGTACCCATCTGGACACGTCCATGTTGCTGATGATGATGGTGTTGATGTTGCTGCTGTTGAGGAGTCTTCATGTTGCGCAATAGCTCGGGTGCCGTCCACAGCAGTTCTTTGGTGCTACGTGGCAACTGTGCGAGGCCCTGTGATTCGTAGAAAGAGCTCATACCATAGTCGGTGATCTTAAGAACCCATCGGGCGTCTACTACGCAATTTCTGGAGGTCAAGGCGCCATGGACGCGCAGCGTTGAGGAATGTAAGTAACGCATGCCACGCACCAGATCTGTAAGAAGGCTTAGACGGAAGGACCAATCCAGCTTAATCTCATCCATAATGAGCACGTCCTGCAACGATCCCCGTGAGCAATAGTCAAAAACCATTGCAGTCCGATTTGGATCCGATAGCCAACCAATAAGTGGATTGATATTCTCGTGCCGCAGTCCATGCGCCATCACCAGCAGATCCATGGCCTTGGATCGCAACTCTGCAGAGCCATTCAGCTGAATCTCCTTCAACTGAACCAGATCTCCATTGTAACGTGCTCGCATGTCCAGATGAGCAGGCTTATGCCGCGCCAAGCTGCCTGCTGCATAGTAACTAGTCTTGCCGTTGACTGTTGCCGTTGTGGCGCCACTTCCAGTTGCTGTAATGGCTCCACTATTTCCCGCTGTTGCTCCAGGTATTACAAAGCCCAGATTCTTAAGCGAGCCAATGGAGCCTTTGAGCAAATCTGGCTTATCCACTTCGGGGCCACCAAATTCCTGTAACTGCTGCAGCCAGCAACACAGCATCGCCTCAATGCCCTCGTCAACCTGGAAAAGCTCATTAAATTTTGCAACTTATTTCAGATAAGGTCTTCGCTTACTCGGCGAGAGTCCACTGGAAACACAAAATCACTGGCCGAGAGCACAATTTTATTCGGTCCCTTCGAGAGCCTTTTGCGCAGAAAGTAGTTTCTATAAATTAAAAATGGGCTATCAAATATAAGAAATTTTGTCTACAACACAAATATATAAATGATTAAAATTATTTTATTTATAGCTAGCTTGTTTTTATATTAAACTGTTTTTAATTATTCAACAACAAAACCGAAAAGCTATATATGTAAGTATATACTTATCGATGTTATAGATTGAGACTAAACACCAATTTGAAACGCAATTTTTTTTGTAAACTGTTAAAGTTGATTTGTTTTCTTAATATTGTCCAAGATCACAGTACTAAGACTTGATAAACTGAACGAAAAAGAAGTTCACCAAAAAGTGACTGCATTCAATAATGATTTGATTTCTTCACAGTTTTTTAAAACTTCTTATTATGCTTTCTACCCTTTTATCATTTTATTTGTGAACAACAATGTTGAATTGAACATATACAAAATTATAAGAGAAAGTTTTTATTTATTTATTATTAGTAACTTTAAGTCCCAACCCGTTAACATTTTCATATAAAAATTGAACAAATTATAATATTTCAACAAATCAAATGATAAACACTTTATTTAATGCCTGTCTAATTTAATTGTTCCAAAATTAATGACTACCGCTGGCCCTTTGTCCAATTTGCTCCATGATACAATTTCACTATTCTTTGGCTTCTCTGTTGTTGTTGTTTGTGGTGCAGGAGCTGGTGTAGGATTGCTCCAATTAGGGTCCACTTGTGCATCAGCATTTCTTATGAGTCATATGGACAAAATGCCACAGCAAATCAACAGCAACTCGAATCGCATCTTGAGCTAGCTTGGTAACAGTTAAAGCCAAGGCACTTTGTTTTATAGCCATTTCAAGTTGGCTGATATTTGCCTTGTTACTTTTGTTGCTCAGTAGTTTGCACAACTGCGACAAATAGCAATGCGTCAAAAGTGTTTTTGCATAATTGTTGCGGGAATAATCAAATATATCACAATCTAAGCAAATTATAGTGAGAAAATTAAAAGTATAGAACGGCTTGGTTCATGTCAAAGACACATATTGCGCACGATTCAACAGCTAGAGTCACCAAAGTTGGTATTTCTTTTTTTTCTCAAATATCTGCATCAAAAAATTGGAATGCCACGCCCCTTAAATTACAACACACGCCCCACCGTCTGTTTAAATGCAACGGGAATTCGGTTGTCTGCAGCACCTTCTTGACTTGACCTGCAGCAACTTTTTGCAATATAAACAGTAGCTCAATTAACTGCAACTTGAAATCAGACAGATTCATTGCAGGTCGTGCCACCTTTCACCCTCACTGCAATCTGCATCTATTAGCCTAGCCTCTTGGACGCCGAAGCACACAAATTTTTTATATACATACTAAAGACTATATAGTTGGCAATACAACACTTACCAGCAACAAAAACAACAACGCACACACCCACTTAATGGAAACGGCAGATTCATGCAACAATTGATTTATTTATAATTTCTTGAAAAAAGTACACACATAATAATGTATTTTTTATTTAATGCCTGTCTAATGCCATACTTCCAAAATTAATAATTACAGGTCGCCAATTGGCAAATTTGGTCCATGCTGATGCGGGATCACAATTCTTCGGCTTCTCTGTTGTTGTTGGTGTTGTTGTTGTTGGTGGTGCATCAGTTTGTGCATCAGCATTTCTTATGAGGCATAAGGACAAAATGCCACAGCAAATCAAAAGCAACTCGAATCGCATCTTGAGCTAGTTTGGTAACAGTTAAAGCCAAGGCACTTTGTTTTATAGCCATTTCAAGTTGGCTGATATTTGCCTTGTTACTTTTGTTGCTCAGCAGTTTGCACAGCAGTGTTTGCATAATATTTTCGGGAATGTTAAAATATATAAAAAAATTAGAATCTATTTGCACAGTCGAAAAATTAATTCTATAGAATTGCTTTATCCATGTTAAACACACACATATTTCCCACAATAAAAGAGATAGAGTTACTTAATTTGTTTATCTGGGTATCTTGGGTATCTGCACAAAATATTTGGGTGCCACGCCACCAAAACTAAGCTCCATCCCAAACCACCTCTTTAAAAACGGGAATGCATGTTTCTTTCAAAGTTTTAAATCATGAGTCAACCCATTTAGTAGGATGAAAGCTGGTAACGTCCTTCAAAGATTTGCAGCACCACAAGCCTCCCACCTTGAAAAAACGAGACTGCTTGTATAAAGCACAAAAAGATTTGTACCAAAATTTTGATGATACGCCAAAATCACTTGACTTTTAAAATCGTAAGTCCCTATATCTTCCTCACTTATTTTAAGTTTCATATTTTTCACATAAAAACATTCATATTTTGTGATGAAAATCTATTAGCTTTGATTTTCCTTTTAAATTTACGCAGATTTAAAAAAAATATTAAAAATTAATTAGCCAACATAAAAATGATAAAAATTGAAAGCTGGCTTGCTTTTATATTAAAGCAATTGACATACTATATTACTTTAAAAACAGATTATGCATTTAACTCAAATCTTACTGATGCGAAACTCACAGAAGGTGTACGAGATTTGATGGATTTTAAAAATTATACAAGCACAGTTTTAGGCAGCGAATTTGAATTTTATTTGATACACAGCAGCATTAGTGCATATAACTTTAATTTTTTTGCGAACACATCACTAAACAGGGATTACCATATAAAGGCGCAATGTATGTTTATTAAATTTTAAACTTGGCAAGAACTCCTTCTTAAAACATAATTTTATTGTAATAACTGGAAAAAATACGCGTATATAATAGAGAGTAGGTTTGATAAAAAAGAAAAAATTCAATGTAATTCCAATATTTGTATTTATCACTCAAAGTGATATCATTGTTTGTGATATTGACATCGACTCATCCCACCTGGGTGCCCTGAAACGATTTTCGACGTTATTGAAGGACATGGATCGCCTTAGAGTGATATCGGTGATATTAATCTGCAAAATGTTGTATGGTCAGTGAATGACACATCTGCCTTGCAATTACAAACCACTTCTAATAACTTTATCGATGCCCTACTGAAGTTAGCAAGGTGCGATATTGTACAGTTAGAATATTAGATTTAATGTTTGTTTCGGACTCAGATCGTTTTTACCCGCAACCATCCCATTTAAGAACTTTCCATTGAAATTCTTAGCCCTTGTCCTGCAACAAATGAAATTTCGAAAATCCCGTTTCATTCGTTAATTAATTTAAATCTCTTGAAAAAACCTCTTCAGTATGGCCTTAACTTTATTCTTGTAGTGATATACAACTTTCCATTGCCATAGTTTATTAAACCCTGAACTCATTTTTGGATATCTTTGTTCTCCTTACTTGTAATACAAGTGATAATAAACGACATTGCGTTACCAGGGAACTATCAAAGTTAAAAACGTCAAGACAAGATCTTATAAAAAATTAAAAAAATCGGAAAATACGAAAGATTTATCTTCCCATATAACAGTTAAGCCTAATTTTATTTCTGTAAGCTTATTGTGCTATAATAACTTTCTTAATCGTTGATTTAACACTTTCAGTGATCCAAATAAGTTATATAAATTTCTTAGCTCAATCCTTGATATTTGCAAGCGGACTATATCTCTATAGAGTTTATTTAACGTGGCATGTTCCATTAAGGAGTGAAACCACGGTGCCCGTATATCCGAGAATATGGCAAAGTGAGTCTGGATTAAGCGCCAACTAACGCCCCTTCGATATTTCTATTTCAGGTACCAATTTAAAGCTACTTATTTTTGGTAAGCAAGCTTCCACCTTGGTGAGGAGCGACTTCCGATATTTGGGCATCGATACCCGGTTGAAACATACGCAACTCCACGCCGAGCATAATCTTTACCCGCTTTGGGTTTAACCACAACCACCACGATACTCTTCGAGGGGCCGCAACCATTAACCAAGACGGAACAAGTTCCGTAGGCTCCTGATTACCCGTGGTACCGAAGTTTTTAACCTGCGATCAGGTCTCGTACCTTATTAGCTTTAATATACTTCCAATTTAAACTCCAATAAGTTTATGGTTTGGTGGACCATTTACCCCTTTAGTCGGCTCTTACGACAAGCGGTGGAATACTGTGATTGATATTCTTTGACCCGTCAATCACACTGGCGG
Source organism: Scaptomyza polygonia (assembly GCA_035044585.1). Lineage (NCBI taxonomy): Eukaryota > Metazoa > Arthropoda > Insecta > Diptera > Drosophilidae > Scaptomyza > Scaptomyza polygonia. Next base: position 1,673,346 of record JAWNNU010002156.1, read on the forward strand.
AAACCTTCGTTCTTTCATACATCCTTTGGCATTTTTTCCCCATATCCTCAAAGCATTCTCTCGCTACTCTCACCATTGATTGCAGTGGTGCCCTTTTAGTCGACTCGTACGACAACCACACTGGAACAACCTTGGGACACCAAGTACTCCATTTCACCATGTCACGCAGCGCAGGACAATCATTGGCTACTTTTGCAACAGAATGTCACCGTTTGCAACGGGCTCTTTTAGTCGCCTCGTACGACAAGCAGTAGCATACTGTGGAAGAATTCTTACCCGACTTCCACACGGGTCTGGGGACACCACGAAGACCACTATTTCACGTCACTCAGTAAGACGATCATGTGACTACCGTTTAATGCTCGGCAGCGTGCTCTTTAGTCGCCTCTTACGACAAGCAGTTAGCACACTGTTCTACTGCCGCCGCCCTCACGGGGACCTTGATATTTGCAGTTATCCGTATCCTTTTAAAGTATAAACGTCATATTGTATAGATATTACTAATTGTAAAATTGAATGGGCTTATTTAAATTGTCTGTCATTCCGAGAGTCTTTGAAAAAATTAAATATTCTTAATTGCAACACATATGCAGTTGAATTGTTTGGCCTAATCAATTTTGATTGTTTTAAAGGTAAAGCCATTTAATTATGGTAAAATACCTCTTTCAATAAGGCCATTAATAATTTATTTTATTTTGAATTTATTATGATTTATGTCGACTGTCCTTCGTTGACAGTAAATATAAAGATAAATAAATAACTAGTTTTTTTTTGCAATTAAAGTTTTTTGCCAATTGTTCTGAACTTTTAATTTTTATTGAAAAACAAGCCAAATTTATCAAGTGCATTAAACTATTGTCTGTTGTAGTACAACTTTGTTAGCTTCTATTGTCATCCAAGACTCTGCAGCAACCTTTGTTCAAAGTTGACCTGCATAACTTTCTGCAATATAAACAATAGCTTAAGACTTCTTAGTAGTTAGCTCAATTAACTGTAACTGGAAAACAGACAGACTCATTGCAGGTCCTGCCACCTGTCACCCTCAACGCAATTTGCATCTATTAGCCTAGCCTCTTGGACACTTGGCCGGAGCATAAAAGCTTTGTATATACATACTAAAGGCTATATAGTTGGCAATACAACACTTACCAGCAACAAGCACAGCAACGCACACACCCACTTAATGGAAAACCGCAAATTCATGCAACAATTGTTTAGCCCAGAAGTTTGCCATGTGGCCAAAATAGCATTTAATGTTAGGCAAAGCTCTTGGGCATGAAATGTTTTTTCTATTAATTTAATTTTTTCCTTAAATAAAATATAGTCTTTTCGCATTACTTAAACTTTTTTTTTTGAGTTTTTTGTTCGTATTTCGTATCTGAATAATTTTTAAAAAAACTATCCTATAATCCTGTTTATATGAAAAGTAGTTCGCTTCGAAAGTGTGTTCATGCAACGACTTTCAAGTGCATTAACATTGTTTTGTTTGTCTTGGTCATATCCGGTTAGGTGTATGTGGAATTTGTGTCCCTGTCATTTCCACAGCACGCTTAATAAAACTTCATGAGTAGCGCAAAAAAGTTAACAATTGTTGTGGCTCAAAGTTGGACATATTGTCCTAGTTTAAAGCTGCACCCTTAAAACTGTTAATGCACCTGTAATAATTGAGATCAGTAGAGCAGCGCTACTAGTATAAACTTCCATGGGATGTGTTGCTGACATGTCAAGCAGTAAATGATTTGTTTAACCGCACTTGACATATTTTGTTTTTTCCAGGTGTGTTTATAACTTATATGTGTGTGATTGCGGTGTATGAATGTCAACGGCCAGCCAACAGTTTTTAGCGGGAGACGCAATAATTTATGCTACGCTTTGATGAATATAATTAATTAAATGCTTGTTATAATGGACGATTTGTGTGTGCGTGTGTTCCGGTATGTTTGTGTGCAGGTTTTGTACAGTTTAAGTTGGTTTTCATCTCTCTCTCTCACTCTTTGTATTTCTCACTCTAAATGGGGTATAATTCACCTGTAGTTTGTGTATTGATTTTCCTTAAATGATTGCTGGCTAACCGGTTTGTAATGTGCATTAAATGCTTTGCTATTCAAATGCTAACTTAAATGCCCAAAATCAAAGCATTCCAACCAGATCAAAATCCATGAGCAATCAACATGACTTTAATAATAAAGTAGCTGATAAGCTTATAGCACGCATATTTATGTCAAGAAATAATAAGGTACATATTTAAAACTAAATTTATAAAGTCTTTAAAGAAATCATAAGGTACATAATTAACATTTAATTTATTAAGTTTTTGTAAGGAAAAACTAAAATTTAATTTATTCAGTGTTTCTTTTGGCGCATGCTTGAACCGTCAGCTTGGCACACTTAATAAAATTTAAAGCTATCTAATTATGACCCTTTTTAAAAAACCAAACTAAAAAACATTTAGCCTCTAAAATCTTCAATGCAATAACCTTGGCCAATTAGTAGCTAAACACAAGGCGTGAGAAAGCCAGAAAAAATCTTAAATGCCAAAAGTTAAAAAAGGAAATAGCCACGCGCAAAATATGTTACGCCTAAATAAATATTGTGTAGGAGAGCTTGTAAAAGCTCAAATAGCCTTTAAGGCGTGCTAATTGATAAGGCAAACCGATGAAGCCGCAAATTAGAAAGAAAAACCATAAAGTACATTTTCAAGCTCAGCTTCAAAGTTTAAAAGTGAAATTGAATTTTTTACGAAGGCGATAAGTCAAAAGTCACACTCACACACACAGCCTGTATGTAAGGGAAAATTATAGCTATGAGCAGAATATGGAATATGTATGAATATGCTTTCTACACATTCCGTTGACTTGGGTTTTTATACACATTTTTAATTGTTTTTTATTTTGAAAAGTATATTAGTTCAAGCTAAAACTATCTATTTTTTATTTAGCGCTAAATACAGGATATTTGTAAATGGCACTCACCTGACAGCAATACCGGCCGCCACACTGGCAACCACAATGATGAGCAGCAGGCCAATGCAAATGGCCGCAATTGTCCAGCAGATGGCGCCACAATGCCACATTTGAACGGTGCTAACCAGCAGCCATTCATCGTATCCGGGCTGAATGGAGTGTGTTATATAACTGCCACGACCAGCAACATCCTTATCATGCTCCAATATGAGCAGCGGTCGCCATTTGTATGCGGCCAACGCAGTATCCACAACAATGTCGAGCACTACAAAATCGTATTTGGGTCTGGCTGCCATCGTTGCATTACTGCTGCCCCTGGCCAAGTGTGAAAGCAACAGATCGTATAGCGTGAACAGATTCATAAAGGGTAGCAGCTTGTTGACGCTGGCATTGTGGCTAGCCGCCTCAAAGGGAGGCACCTCCCCAGACACATTCAGCTGCTGCTGGTTCTTTGCGGCTGTCGTACGAAAATTGTGCACCGCACTCATGCCAATCCCAGCCGCATTCAGAAACTGCCGATGCTTATCGCTTAGCAGCGTCAGCACCAACAGATTGCTGGTCACTAGCCCAGACCCAGACCCAGACCCAGAACCAGACCCGGATCCGATGGTGGTGTTGCCATTTCCATTCCTACTACCACTACCATTGGCCGCATTGATGCGTGCCAAATATTTGTAGAGTCGATGCTTGACATTCAATGAGCTGGCAACCATATCGATTAGCAATACCTTTGCATGCTGTTGCTCCTGCTGGTCATGCGAGTGCTCCTGTGCCCATTTGCAGTTGCGTAGCCAACGCAGCGTGCTATCATCGTTTACAGGTGCCGTTATAATAATTGCTAAAAGTCAGAAACAGAGAACACAAACGAAAAAAACTTAATATAGCGGTGTGTACTTGGTATGTTGACATTTCGATTTGTGATCCGTTCAACTTGTCCAAATTTTTGCGTACCTTTGCCCGGCTTATCCTGTTCATGCAGGTCACGTAGTGTGTCGCCAATTTCGATGCGATAGGGTATATGCAACTTGGATGCAATGGCCAGTGGTAGGCCCCAATTGTCATCTGCAAATAGGAAAGAAAATCGAATATTGTGTGTGTGTTTTAGGTTGAGTCAAGTTTTGAGACAGGTGTGACAGTTTTTGTGGTTACTTTACGGACTGTTGACTACTAGTAGCAAAATTGCATTTTCGCGGTTCATGTAGCAATGATGCAGTTGCAATTTCGTCGATTGCCTGGACACAAAATGGCATTGCATGTCAGCGTATTAAGTCGAAAATTTAGAATTTTAATACTTCTGTTTCTATGTAGCTAATATATAATTTATACAAGCGTTTATTTTGGGTGATGACTTGGAAACACGATGTTCCATATAAGTTCTAGTAAATACCAGACTTCGTTTAAACTTGAATAAGTTTTTTTTAAACCAACACATATTTAATTATGGTTTGGCATTTAGAATTCTTTTAGCTCAACAGTTCGATTTTAACGACAGTAAAAATATACTATATCGTATCTAGCAATATCACTTAAAAATCATATGAAATTTTGCAAATTGCCAAAAAACAAGTATGGAATTTAGCTATATATTTACCATGCCGAATATAATACTCACTTGCAATCCCTTCTAAGTTTTCTTAAACAAATCTTTTTACTGATGTTGCATTTTTATTAAAGCTTTTTATAATGACTGCAACAACAAAATGAAGACTTTGACTTAAGTTCGATAGTTCAAAATCTGAGTAGCTAAATTGCATAGCTATATCGACGCAGGTCGTGATGCTGATCAAGAATATATTTACTTTATGTGGTCGGATATGCTTCCCTCTGTACGTTAAACATTTCATGACAGCATTTGGTTTTAGGTAAATTTTAAATATTTCTGCATGAAAATAAGTTTTAACAAATTAAAAAAAAAATTCATGGGGAGCTTCACAAAAAAGTTTCTTTAGGGGTATTAGTGACATATGGTATACATATAACCCTCAAGTTTTACCCTACAGTACGAACGACTCCAACTCTGCAACTGCCATTACTATTCAATAGTGATCATCTTACTCGATGTTTTGCTTAAGAAGTATCTATCCCTATCTCAATCAACTAAAAATATTTATTAAAAGCTTATCTTTTATTATAACTAGTATATGACTATTTAACTTAATCAACTTCACTGTTGGGCTAATTAAAATTTCTATTAATTTATTTTTAACAACACGATTTAAATTTATTAAGCTTAGCTCCAGCTATCTGTCACGATTTTAAATATTAACATAGACAAATTCATTATATCTAACTTGCAATTAACAAAAAAATCAAATTACTTATAGAGCAGACTTTTTGCAAATGCAACTTTTGAATGCATCTTTTTGGGGCTGTGGCTCGCTGTCCCCAGCACTGGATTCAGTTTTCTTTACTGGTGCTTTTTCACACTGCTGAGCCATTAGTGAACAATCTTGGCGAGCAGCATTCGGGAACAGGCACTTGTCCACGCCGGCATTTGCCATCAAATTATCAAGTTGTTCCTGTGGCATCGGCGCTTTGGCAACATACTTGTTTTTGGGGCATGCATAGATTTTCCAGTTGGGATGCGGTGGCAAATAATCGGAACCATCTTCCATTATCTGAGCAGCCAGCTGAATGCAAATCTCTGGATCATCGGCAGCCTTCATCAATCGCTTCTCGAAAGCAATCTCCTCCTCGGCCCGAATGCGTTTCATCTCAACGATTTGGGCATCCAAATCATCGCGATTCCTTTTGTACTTGCAAAGAGTCATTTGTCGTGTGACTGGCGGATGTACGAAGCGATTTTCCATCATTTTATTTTCACGCTGTTCGGCTTCTAGGCGCATTTTGCGTTCGATTTCCTCACAGATCTGTTGCTTGAGCTTCACATGACAGCGAGCCGCCTCTTCAGCCTTCAATCGAGCGATTTCGGCAATATTTTTCTTGCAACAAGTGTCTACACGGTAAAGATCATCGGTACGATCATCCATCATCTTCTCGATGCCAAGCTCGAGATTGCGCATACGCCTCACATAGGCAATATATTCATGTGTAGCTTTGTTCAGTTGCCGCTTGCTACACCAGATGCGCTGCTTGGCCTCAGCCTCCAGACGTTGAGTTTCTCTTATGAATTCCTCATGTTCCGCTTTGTCTGCATTCCATTCAGCTAGTTTGGCACACTTGCGTCGTCTTATATCTTCTAGCAGCTCTTCGCGATATTGCTCCTTATTTTTATCGTAAACGTGATGTTTCTCATCGAACTCCTCCAAGCGCAGTTCCTCAATTAGTTTATCCAATTTAATGGTGTCCTGACGTTTCTCTTCGATCTCCATCTTACGCTTCTCCTCATGCTCGGCCAGCTGTACCTCGAGCACTTGGCAGATCTGTTGCTGCATTTTTTCTCGCTTGCGCAATTCACAGTTATGTTGTCGATCGTACTCCTCCCAGCGTCGCTGCTCAAGCTTCAACCAATAGTTATCCCTTTCGCATTCCCGACGCTTCATTCTCATATTCTCCACCATCTGTTCCTCCTGGCAGATTTTTATCTCGTTGCATTCCCTCTGCCGCAGGGCCTCACGTATCTCATAGCAATTTTGCATCACCTGTTGCATTCTCTTCATGTCTACAAATTCCTTGTGCCGCTTATCACGCTCCTCCTTAATCTCAACCAGTTGATCCTGCCGCACGCGGATGTCCTCATTCAAACGATTCTTCACCTTGCTGGTGAACTCGTGCTCATACAACTTATCCTCATTATCGAGAAGAGTCTTCAAACGCTTACTGCGCTCCTGCAGATCTTCGTTAGCCTTCTGCTGCGCCTTTTTCACAAGCAACCCAATCTGCGTGTGAAGACTCTTTCGATCGGTGCGTTGAATGAACTGAAAGTGTTCCTGACCCAAACCATTATCCTGCATTTTGAAATTGGAACGTTTCCAAAAATTATATGTAAATAATTAGAAAACTTTACGTTGGACAATCGACTTGCCAATTTTATGTCGTTTGAAATACTGTTTATCGAGTTGAATAAACTACTTACTATATATAAAAAAGCTTACTTGATTTTTGACTCGAAAATATATATAAGCAGTTCATATTTTGTTCAAAACAATATATATTCATTTGGCTAGCTATCAAATTTTTAAAAAGCATAGACTTCATTCCATTTAGCTTTATATAGAATAGAAAAAGCTTCGCTTATCCCACAACCGTCTTTATCAAATCCATTATTTTTGATCAGTCTATAAAAAAATCATAAATAGCAAGTACTAAAGGCAAAGAAGAACACAACAGGCATGAATATATATACCGTTTAATGCGTTATCATGATGAATGGCATATTAAAGGGGGGAATTCCCAAAAGTGCATAATTTATGGTAGTCGGATTTGCGGGCATATTTTATGGTCACACATTAATCGCCAATGAGCTGGCAAAAAGTAAAAGTTAATGAGACAATCACGCACACACACACACACACAGGAACACACATGTGTATGTTGTTTAAAAGCGTTTATCGCAATTGCCGGCAACATTTTGTGTGCGTGCCAAAAATTGAATTAAGTTTTTGCTTGCCGCATGCAACATGCTTCACTTATCCGCCACTAATAGAGTGAGTGCTTCTGCACTGTGCTGCATCAAATATTTATAACATTCACACAGCTCAGACACAAACTGAATGTTGTTGTTTGTGTTTTCGGTCTCTTCCATGCTTGTGTTTCCACCGAGATATGCGAGAGTTAAAGATCTCCAGGCAGTTTTTCTTTACAACAAGCATTTGGCACTTGTTGTTGGTGCTGCTGCTGTTAGCCCTTAACTCAATTAGCAATGCAGCTGACATACTAATTAACTCAGATGTGAGATGAAAACTTGTACAACTTTTGGCCAGATGCGCTGCAGCACCTTCACCATTGAGTGCACTGCCTTGTGTAACAAGTTGCAAGTTGTTGTTCAACGCTCCCCATGCAGCACCTCGTGCTTGGCTTTCCCTTGCGTAATATTGGCAAGCGCCTGATTGCTCAAGTGCAAAATTGTGCAATTACGTAACAGAGCAAGGCATAGTACAGCTCCTCGCAAGTGCTGTCAACATTGCTCTCAGTTCCTTCTTGCCGCAAAATACTATGCATTTTGCACATGATGATTTTGGGCAGCATATGTTTTTTGTTTTTGCGAAAACAGTAACAATTTTGTGGACAAAGTTTGTGGCTGCGTCTTGAGGCAATTTAGCATACGTTTCTTGCACACAGTAAACCCAAACTGTTCACAGCATATTCAAGCTGCTGCCAAAACTCTATCAGGGCAACGAGCAAGTAGACAAGGCCACTTTCGATCTTAAGCAACTTGCACAATTTGCACTTTAAGTAGGTGGGTTAAGAATTTTGTATACGATTAAACACTTATTCGACAGACTGTTTGTACGTTAAGTGTAGTTGCGTTAATACTTATGTTTTATGTTGGTCCTCTGATTCTTTAGTTGAGTTTCCCAGAAAATCTTTTAAAATTTATATGCTTAAGTTTTTTAATTTACTTCTAGATTAAATATGTGTCAATTTTTTTAAAAAATAAAAGCCCAAAAAAGTATGCTTATAATTGAATAATAATAGATTTTAAGAAATATTCCTGAAAAAATATTGTTCATAACCTTTCTATGAATACATTTTATTTAGCTCTTAGAATTAAATTGTAGTCTATTTCCTGCACAAGCAGCATTATCCAACACAAACAAATAACCATAACACATAGGACACATCATCTTAATGCATTTCTATGTAAAAAACATGACGCATACGCCACGTGTGACATGTGCTGATTGCATGCGCGTGAATGTTGTCTGCCACACCCACTTGCCACTTCCCACAAAACAAAGTCTGCCAACAAAATCTATCGTTGGCTATGTGGCGTAGCCAATTTATTTACCTACCATACCGTTTATTGTATGCGGTTATGCATATGCCAAAAACAAAAAAACCCAGAAACAAATCTGGTTGTTTATGTTTTTCCGAATTTTTTTTGTCGGTTCTTTGTTTATTTCTTATTTTGCTTTGGCTCAAAGTTGGCTCACTTGACCGACCAAAACTTTCTAGCTAAATCAGGTAAAACCGCAGCACATCGTATTTTTTTTGATGTTTGGGCAACAAAGAGGGTTCTCCCCTCGGCGGAAAAAGTATTACCATTTTTGCCACGGAGATTTTTCAGTAGATTTTTGTTTCGTTTTTTGAATTGATTAATTTTTTTCTCTTATAATATTTTTTGGTGATTTGATTGTAAAAAACATCGCTCGGATTGACCAATATAGAAACACATGAGAACATGGCGAAAACCGAAAAGGCATTTTCATGCTATGGTTGTGCATTTGGCTGCCACTCACCCAGACACAGCTCCTGAAATTTAAATTTTGTGCAGCAGATGAATATTTAAATGCATAACATAGCAAAAGCACAAATGCAAATATGTGTGTGAGCAGCGCGGCACACATTACACTTTGTATTATACATGGATATACGGTGCTAAGTAAATGTGTATGTATGCAAGTGAGCCTGTAAGTATATGCAAAATGCAGACAGCTTACGCTAAGTATGCGCCTTTACCTAGCAACCTATGCAAGAAGATATGTGTCTGTGTGCAACGACCGTAGAAAGAGCCTTTCCTTGTCCTTGGCTACGTTGCTATGTTTGCATGTGCATGTGCATTTATGTATGTAAGTGTGCTTGCGTGTTTGGGTAAATAGCGTCAACAAAGCTTTGTGGCAAGTCGTACGCCGACAGAGCGCTTCATATTATAAATAGGAACTTGAAAAAAAAAACTAACAAATAATAAATTAGTTTTAATCCAAAGCGTTTTTTTCTACTTGCTGCACAATTTTACAAGTTTTTACCACTTGAAAAGCCAATAATACTATTTATTAAATTTTCATATCAAATTGTTTAACAATCCAAATCGTTTCATGTTTTTGCTGAATGAATGCCGCTTTAAATTTGTAAACACTTCTGCAACCTTGCGGCTATTATATTCAACAAAATCAATAAATTTTAACGCCCTAACGGTACTTAAAGTTTAATAATTACTTTTTTCATAATATTTTTATGGAATTACAATGTGTTATTTTATTAAAAATAAAAAAAAAAACTAAATGGCTAAAAAGAATTTATAAAATTTTCCCTTTAACTAATGGTTAGCTCTGGAAAGAACAAAAACACAGAGCTGGTTTTTTGTTGGGTAAAATAATTAAATACTTGTAATTCCCTGCCGTTGTTGTGAACATCGTTAAATTTTAGATATTTTGAGCTAAAGTCACAAAACTGAAAACATAAACTACTGATGGCTCTTAAATATGGATCACTAAACTACCAGCCTCAATTGCCCAGGTTATCTACAACCACAAGTTCTGTGATAAAATATCCACCAACATCTACTTAAGCATTTTTTAAAACCTTAAGTTTATAAACTTTCATATGCATCAAAACCGCTTCAGAACTTCACTGTAATATAATCCTTAAAGACTAAAAGTGTAACATCATAATTTGATGGCTTAAAGTCAACGTAAAGTTTTAATATACATTGAAACACTTGGAGAAAAGTTAGGAGTTACAAAGAGTGAATCAAATAAAGTTACACAGCCTTAAAATGTTTTATTGCTACACAAAATTGATTACTTAATACATACGTTGAATTTTTTTTCGTTGGCTTACAAAGTTTATTGACAGTTTAATAAACGTAGTTTATCATGTTTGTAAGTCTGTCGAGTGCTCTAACATCCACCTAAGATAACAGTTAAATAATTAAAGTTGAAGTTTCTGAATGGCCCTCAGGACACATTCAAAAGTTTGAGTTTTGCTGGCCAAGACAATCATAAGTGTAATTAACAAATAGTTTTTATTTATTTAATATGATTGCACGTGGGGGAAGTGTCATAAGTCATTAAATACATACTCGTCCCTTTATTTTCAAGTTTATGGCAAAGAAATGTGGGGTGGTAACAATTAAGTTGTTGGAGAGGTTTTGGTGCTTATCAGTAAAGGACACACTCCATGAAAACTTTTATGATAGCTATGCAGGCGATGATTAAGTCAATTATGTTTGTATGTATGTATAAGTTGTATTTTGTCTGTTGGAGCTTGCCATAAATTGTAGCACAGTTTTAAGCGTAAATATGTAAATTTGCTGTGATTGTATGCGCCGGGTGAGCAAGCCGATGGAGTTTATGTTTCTTTTCTTGTTGGAGAATAATAAATTTTTTATTTTTTTTTGCCAATCTATTGAAATCCAATTAAAGTTTAAATTGCATCTGACGCCATATACTTGCTATTTACATTATTCATGAGATGAAGTCTTGGCGCAAAAGTTTCTTGCTCATAGCTCAATTGATTGCGTCCGTCGTCGTTGTCCATAGTTTTTCATTTGTTATTGTTATTGTTGTTGTTTTTTTTTTGCGTACACACTTTGTACATATACATTTGTTCCTATTCATGGACCCTTGCCAAGTTTAAGTTAAATGGCAAAGACATTCAATATTATGCGTTTACCAAGTAATGTTTGCTGGTGTTGTTGTATTGAAGAACTAGCAGCTGAGTCAAAGTCAACGTGAAAGTCAAATTCAAAGTCAAACCAATCGGCACACAACTGGCACAATCAATTTGGGCATATGGCTTCCGCTTGGATTCCACCTTTTATGGTTACTCTCAAGTCAATTAGCTATCAAACAAATCATTAATTAAAATGTGTATCGCGTCATGACAAGTTATCGGCCAAAAACAGCAAGAGCAACAAAAACTCGAGCTAATTATGCTATCATAAAAACCAGCTCAAAATATGATATTGTTTTGCCAAATAAACGGGCCCAATGGCGCTAACGTTAATTGTTGAACACTTGAGATTAATATCACTGTCACTACGAAATCGATGTTGAACGTTGAATTCATACACATACATATCTGTTAAACTGTCTATCGCCGTTCAACACACTCGTGTTTATAGTCTATTTATGGCCAACGATGTTGCTCCATTACTCATAAAAATGTTTGACCAAAATGCGCACACACATCCCAAATAGGAATTACTGTTACATTCAGTACAGTTTGGTTCGTTTCTTGTTGTTCCTTGTTTAAGTATGTGTATGTGTGTAGGAGCGCATAAATCAAATGAATGAATGGGTGTGCATGTGTATGTGACCCTTAATTCACCCAATAAAGCGGCCACAGGTCCTTAGGTCACCCATCTTCTAGGTGAATAGAATATAATAGAAATAACACACGTTTACCAAATTTGCTGCAAAAATTGTTTTTTTTTTTACTATCGATTTAGTTTGCCTAAGTCCTGTCAACCTGTAGCTTTTTTTTTTCAATTATCAAATAATAAAATAGGAAAAAAAAAAATTTACAGCCTGTGTCAGATCACACGGGCGCATAGGTTAGCCGTAGAATACGTCTGTCCTTGTGCAACAAAAATTATGAAGCGGTAGCCTAATAACAACAACCACATAGATGTTTTATTTTATTTTTAATTGTGTTTGTTGTCATTTGGCTAATTTTTTCCTTTTTACTGCAATACTGGTTAGCATCTCTGATATAAATTTAACAAACATTGACTTGAAATAGAAATATATATTTACATAATTTATTAAATCAAAATTTGTGCATAATTAAATCTAAAATTGTATTTTTGTTTTATGTTTGAAATGTGACTTTTGATATGACAGGTTTGTGAAAGGAAAAGTATGATATGTAATTTATTAATGATACACTTAAATTTCTGGCAAATACTAAATCTATATTGGTTAGAGCTAAGGTGGTTGCTGCATTTTTAATATACTTTAATTTGAATTTTTCTTCCATAAATTCTGCAAATGAACAATCATTTGTCATTTCTAAATTTAAATCACCTACGATGAGCATGTCCACCTCGGTGTCAACTGTGAAATTCTTGTCTATTAGTGCAGTGAGGTGAGAATATTTCAGCAAAGCAGAAAAAAGCATTTGTTGCTTGTTGTTTTGGGAAACATTTGGATGAAAGTACACAAAGCCAAGAATAAATTTTTTTTGATTATTAATTTTAATTTCAGACAGACAAATGTCGCCTACATCGCTATCGACCAGTTGCCTGTTTGAAATATCGATTGGAGTACAGTATGTTAACATGGTACTTTTTGCATAGATTGCTTCTCCAGATGCACGACGACGTTGCTGTAAATTATTAAAATGCGAAATTAATTGTTCAATATTCATTTAAATTAACTTAATTCACAGTAACTGTTCACAAGATGCGAAAATCAGGGCTGCCACCGTAAAGACGAATTATCGATAGTTTAACTCACGATAGTTTATATGATATTTTTGCACGGGCATATTTTTTGTTTTGGTGCAAAAGCATAATTAAATGTGCAACACAAACAATAAAACATGATTTCGAAAACTTGCACGCAAATTTCAGAATTGGGGTAAACATATTTTATTGTGTTATAATTGTTTGGGGCTGACGCTTAAGCTGAGCTTGTTCACCCCTGGCACGGAAGAATTTATATATGAAAATTTAATTATGCCCAAATATCTTATTGAAATTTCCACATTTAGAAGCTATCAGTCATGACCGCATGTATATCAAACGAAAGGAAATCAAGTCTACTTTGTATTAAAACAAGTTTTAATCGATTCTCTGGCGGAATTTTTGAGCTATGTCCAATTGAAAAAAAAGTAGTGATTTTTGCACTGATTTTTTGCCTTAAAAAGTTATATATTTGGCAAAATTATTAGAAATTTGAATGTGGGAATGTTTGTTTACCTCATCTCAACTTAAATTCGAAAAACTCAGGTTAATTGATTGATTATTGAGATTGCTAGAGCAATTTAAAGTCTGCAAAATTTTGCATGTTTTTGGTCTCATTTTTTTAATAGAAAATGTAATCACTTTATATATATATAAAGCTTAAAACAAAGGTTGAAGCCTTGGCTTTAAAATGAAATTAATTTGAGGAAAATCTATTCATTAGTTCATGAGGAATGAGCGATTTTGTGAAGCAACCATATTTCAACAACAACTTTTTTGGATAGCACACTCATACCGAAACGTAAGACGTATTCTACGTCAAAAACTCAAAAATCTTTTCCATCCTATTAAAATTTAATGTCCAAGAAACTGTAACCTACGCAAATAATTTAATGTAAGTAATTATATCAAGAAAGTGGAAAATATCAATATATTAAAGCTTATAAGTCATTTCAAATTATTTTTACGACATTTCGAACATGTACTCAGTTAATTAGTTAATGACATACCATTTGGTAGGAAACCCAACCACTTTGTCACTCGATACACAATTATTTGACCAATTTTTTCTATGTGTTCTGTGGTCCTGAAGCCTTAACTGCTGCCTGGCCAGTTTTATTATCTGAAAATGGTCGTTGTTTGCCACTTTCCCACTATTCTGGTTTTCTAATACCCTTGAGGATGCCTTGCCGCTGTGTTCTATATAGTTATGACGTCTGGATGTGGGTTCTGTTATCGCTCGCCTGCTTGGCTGGCAAAAATTTACATTTTTTCCTGACATTTTCTTTTTGGTTGTTTTTATTACAGCTAGCACACACAGTTTGGTTTTGGTAAGCCACTCTTGCCACTTGCCACTTGCTATTTGCTTGTTTTATAACTTTGTTTTTATACAATTTTTTAGGTGCTGTCACATTATTTACAATTTTTGTTGGGGTCAACGCACTGTCAAACTCTTGAGTTTAGATACGACTGCTTAAGCAACTAGTTTATACTGCAATATCGCACATATGGCTATTTTCTACATATGTAGATAAGCACCACCAACAACTGAGTAAACAGATGACTCATTCCAAAAATATATAAAAAAAAACGTCTGTCATTTTGTAAAAGTTTGTTCAATACTTTCTTCGCTTGTTTGCATGCCAATAGACATTTATTTTATGAGTCACATCGCAGCAGCTTACTAATTAATGATTATAGCAGCACTGGGTCAGTTTCTATTAATTTTCTGATCATGTTTGCTTTGATGTTGATCTCTAATTAATTTTTGACCCGCAGCAGCTGGCACTATTTCCTTACTTAAATTAATTAAGCAGCTGATGCTTGCATGAGAATGCATGGAGTTCGTGGCCATGAATGTTGCCGTTGTTGTCGGTGTTGCAGCTACGGCTGCTGGACATGAGATTAGCTGTTGCCACCTAATTAAATAGCAAATGCAGCAGCTTCGCAATCTTATAGTAACTGTGTGTGTTTGTCTACTCTGCTGTCAACATTTGTGCATTCACACCAACACAGATACTCTTACACACACACACACAAACACAAACACAGCCACTTGGGTCACAGGACTGCTACGGTCGACTAGAGCTCAACGTTAATCATAATAACGTCACCACTAATTGCATTGCGTAAACGCACACGTGTACTACAAGCAGCAGAACAGAACAATAGAGAAAAGCGAACAGAACAGGCTGCGTCTGCTTTGTCTACTTGGCTCGTTTGCTGTCTTAATAGCCATACCATAATTTGGCATTAGATGGGCATCGTTGTTGACGACACCCCCCGGACAGAGTCTCTCTTTCCCCCGCTGGCTGCATGTTCATATATTCAACTGACAGGCAACTTTGCAAGTGTCTTTAACTTTAAGCAAGAACAACTTGGTAAAATTCCTTGCAAGTGCAAACGGTAAATGGTCGACTATGCAAAGGACTTCTATTGTTTTTAATTACATTGTTTGAATAGATAATGTATAGAAAATGGTTTGGTGTGATTGCACTTTCAATTTACAACCAGATGAATAATTGTAAATTAAATATTTTGCTTAACCTCATTTAATGATTTTGATGATGTGATGCAGCAGATGCCTAAAGCTTGAATATTTAAAAATTATTTTTTCCATTTCCATGCTTGTTATAATTGTTTATTTAATTGATGGTTGTGAATTGGCGTTAGGCATATTAAATTGGATATTATGTCCCATGAATAAAACGATATACTTAAATTAATATCTGTTTAAAAGCTTTAAGCAATGTTTATAGCTGAATACCTTGTCAGAGACTTATTAACGCAAACGAATAGATTAAATTTCAATTTCCATTCGGCTGGTCATTATTATTGTTTTATTTTTGTGTGCTCGGCAGGCGTTGAGAAATGAATGCAATTTAATGCATTTTAAAGACTGTGTTGACAGAAAATCGTTTAAAATTTATCAGCAATTTAATCGGGAGCCATGCGCTAACTTACCGCCAACATAGATGTCAACCTCCGTCCAATTCAACTTGCTGGCAATGCTCCGCACGGCCAGGGCAATTGCCTCGAATGATGGCAGAAAATTGCTCGAGATCTGTAATATAAGATATGGCAATGTTAGAAAGACGAAAGACGTTTCCAAGTTAGCTAAAATAACAGAAAAAAAATCCCACTCAGCCCTATTACCTATATAAATGATAGAAGATGTAGCGAGAAGTACTTGCTGCCAGTGTTAGCCGATTAAATTTGTGCTCTTTTGTTGCCTGAACCATCATTTGTTTTCATTTGGGTTTACCTTTTGTCTGATTTGTACAAATGTAAAGCTTAAGTTAACTAGCACCCAACAATTGCTGTTTTTGTTATTATGTTTGTTAAAGTTAAACAAATTAAATTCTCAAGCTTTTGCTGAAATAGTCAATTAAGAAACGTTTTTGGGATAGAATTGAGGCAAAAGTGTTTTAAAGTTTTAATGAAATTTAATTTGAATGAGCAACAATCTTGCTGTATAAAGGTAATGGCTGTTGAATACCCTATCTTTAGTATAATCAGAGTCAATATATAGCCGAATAAAATCTTAATTGAATCCTTTAGACACAACGTATTTTTTTTTACAAAATATTGTTTAGTTTGGCAAAAAAAGCTAACGTTTACATGCCTTAAACTATGTCTGCTTTTAGTTATTTACGAGCCTTGTCAGACAGCCAAATCGGCCACATTACTATAGACAATTCAATCAGGTTAAATCAAAGCATTAGACTCAATATGCGTCTGTTGAGTGTTTTCCAACGTGTTCCAACGCAACGCACAACACAAAGCCCAATCAATAATCAAGTCCTATACTCCAAAATTATTACATCGCAGTCGGGCATGAAAAGGTCCCTGACCGAAAGCAAAGAAAGTTAGATTTGTATTGGCATTGATGATGAGGGTGGCAGTCTAAGAATGAGAAGCTAGCCAAGGGCCAGCACGTCGCTTGAAGTTATTTGGTACCTTTTGACCTTTTTTACCATCAATTTTTTTTTGGCTTTTTCTCATTTGTTGACTTGTTTGAGTTTGCGCCCTGGACATCTTGGCTGGCTCTGGCGGCTGCTTCATTATTTTGGCAGACGAAATAAATTGAAAAACATTTCAAATACGTTTAGGCACATACAATTTTCTACCAAATTGAATTTTAAACCATGTGCATGAGGAATAACGGAAGCAATCAGCTTACACACCCAGCATTGAAGCTGCCTGATCTGATTAGGCAATGATTTGCCATTTTTCTTGCCCATTTTCATTCATATTTTATGACAAATAAATATAAAACACAATGACGATTACCTTTTTGTTCATGTGCAACTGTGCGTATACATAACGGAATAGAATATTATTTTTACTGGCGCTGGTAAAAATATCGATCGATGTGGGAATATATTGAGCGCAATAAGTCAATAAAAACAGGTGACACAGATTGAAAAAATTTATGTGACATGCACAGTTAGCAATCTGTTATTGTCTATGCATTTTTTAAGAAAGCATTAAATAAATTAGGTTAATCTTAAGAGCATAAGGCAAGAGTTAAATCATCAAAATTTTCGGTAAGGAATTCCCAAGCTTTATTATTATATACTTGAGCACTAGATTTATTTCAAGCAAACATTTTAAAAGGGCTAAATACTTGGTTGAAGGTTTTTAAACATTGCATAACTTCTTAGATGAAGACTTTAACGTTCACAAATAAATCACCTTTCAACTCTTACTATTATTCCCAGAACACCATGCAATATAGCCCACCTCAAACATTCAATGCACTCAGGACTTTTCTGTATCAAATTCACCACCTTGATAAACTTCCCAGATAAACGAGAGTTTGTTTTCTCACACCACTTTTACACTTTCCCATCTATCTGTTGCTAACGACACTTAAATCAATCCTTCAAAACTCAAGTATTTACACTTTACGTTTATCATAATAACAAATAAATAAAATACCATAGAAATTATTTAGGTATTTAACGATTAGTTACTTTAAACTCTTTTTTCCATTAGATATAATATTTTTATTATACATTTTATATTTTTAATAATGTCTAAAATTAAATAAGACCTTCATTTTTCAACATGATGTTTATACTAAAAACATAATTTGAACCAAGCTTTTTTTCTTGGCAAGTTAAATTGTAATTAAAAACTGTGTTATAATTTTCAAAACTCTTAGTTGTCTTTAACGTAACTTATCCTACAGTTCTCACTCAATTTATTTTAATTCTTTGTGATAGAGCACACTACTCTCCACAAAGGAGACTTTTTGCTAAGCCATTGGCGATTTACGTGTACATATTTTCGTGCTTAAGCTCAATAAAAATGCTACACATTTGTTGAAACAACTGCAACAGTTTGGCATCAAAGTGCATTTCGAATTTCTATTGACACAACGTGACCAGCAATGCCAGTTGGGACATTTACCCGCTCAGTTTGTCCAGTAGTTTGCCAGCTGCTAAGTGCACTTGAGCCGATGGGGAAACGAGAAGGTCGATGATGTCTTTTAGTAGTATTGTTGTTGCGATTGATTCGCTTGTGTTTCGCTCTGGCACTTTGTTTTATTGCTGGGTAAATTGTTAAACATTCAATCAATTTAATTAATTGCCATACAAATGCCAAACAAAATGAAATTCATTCCGAGCAACCGAGGGTAGACAACTTTTCTTTTCTTTTCTTTTGTTCTGCTTCGCTTTGTGCAGAGAAAATGAGTTTCCGTTGTCGCTTTCCTTCATTTTTGTTTCAGGTGAATTGTCCCATAAGATGGCGCTAAGCAGTCTAGTTCTCATGCAAGAGGCAGCAGTGTGCGTTGAATCAACATTAATCACAGCTCAGCAAATATTTGACATTTTTATGTCGCCAAGATTGTGAGAGGGCCAACAATTCATTGGCGTTTCCTTATTCTTAAGTTTCCGCAAACAGAAAATTTGTTCTTAATCATTTCATATTTTTGTCATCTCTTTCATATTCCCAACAACATTGTGTATTTATTCTAATGTTAATATTCCTTTCGAATACGCAAATGCATGACGTTTCTCAAATATTAATCAACACATATTTGTGCATTCTGAATTTATTTTTGCTTATCTTATCATGTTAATGAGGTTTTTTAAGTTAGATACGAAACATAAAATATTTATTTAAGCAATATTATTAATAAACATATCATTTATGCACTGAAAAATAAGTTGAGTGAGTGAATTTCACTTGTTAAATAAAGAGATGAATTCGCCATTTATTTAGAATCGTATGCGTATTATTGAATGTTGTTTCTATCGCTGACCGTTTCAATAACAAGCAGCTGTCGTTTTCGGATAAAAATTAATGTGCGCACACTTTTTATATAAGTATATAGCAGTAATTATTATCAATACACAATAAAAGGCAAAAGTTGGCCCGGACACTTAATTTTCTGTCATTTAACTGAAAATAAACGGCCATAACATGGGTCTTCCTTCCTTCAGCATCAGAAGCAGAAGCAAAAGAAGATGCGAAATAACTTTTGGACCTGGCCTAGTTTTGTCAGCTATTTCTTCTGTTTGTTTGTTTGGTTTTCGATTCGTTGAAGCAGACATTCAGAACAAAAGAGAAATAACTGTTTTTATTGTGTGCGAAAAAAATGGCAACAAACATTGAGGTGCTATAAAGTTACACAACAACCCAGTTGGCAACTGACAGCTTGGTTGTCTGTCAAATTGAATCACACACGCACACACACACACAGCACTAGAACTAGCACAAATACTAACACTAACACAAATGCAAAACACATACAACGAGCACGTGCTACAATTTCCAAATGGTTTTCACATTCGTTTAAGCACATGGCAAATTTCTGTTTTCCGCTCCTCCTTCAACGTAAGTTGAATACGCTTTGAATTACAAAAATGCTTGTCTGATGTGTTTTTAGTGACGACCAAATTGGTTTTTAATACCAGTCTACTATTCTTTTCTTTTATACACCCAACCAAAAGTCTGTCGCTTTCAATCATTCTTATTTGATAATTTATGTCCATCTTAATTTTCAAACCCATGCGTTTTATTTGATTTGTCAACGCTCTGTATGGTAATGTACAGCTTGGCATTTGGTAAACTAATATTTTGGTAATAGCAGATGTTTCATTTGTTGACTTTTTGCTCAGTATTGTTTGTCATTGGGTGTGTTTTGTTAGGCTTTAAGTTAAATATTCATGTCATGTCAAACTACTCACCAAATATTTGTAAGTTAACTTAAAGACAAGTTCAACAAGAAACGGAGATAGTTCCCTATCTATTTGGTATGTATAAATCTGGTTTACTTTGGAAAAATTAAGATTCTATTTCTTTTCAGGTACATGCAATTTTTATGATACTAAGGATTAATTTTGTTTCTCTATTGTTTTACTTGCCACAAGTGCGAAACTATCGCCTTTGATATATTATTTAGTAAAAAAGCTTTTAGAAAAAACCCCTTGGCAATTGTGCTCAATTTGCGTAGATTAAACTGAATGTGGTTTTAAAAACATTTTTCTATAATGAAGGAATTATTTGCCTAACAAATCTTTGCAAAATTGCTGCTCAATTCCTTGGCAAACATTTGCCTAACTTTCTGATTATCTTTTCATATTATTTTTTCGTTGCCTCTTTATAAATAATTGAGGTACGCATAGCTGACCGAACATTTTTGTTGCCTTTTTATAACAACAGTAAAAAAGGAAAAAAGGACCGCACACAAAAATGATCATTGAATTTATTATTATGATTTTTATGCAAATTGTTATGGGCTTTCCCGCATTCCCGGCGGTCGCATCATAAATGCAATTAATAGCCAGGCTTGTTTCTTAAACTGGCTTTAGTGAAATCTCAGCATTTCAGAGCTTTTGTGTTAAAAAGAACTTGATACTTTATTTCAAGTAGACATTGTTTACTCGCTAGTTGCAATTCAAGACAGATTGACATTTGACCACGACACTAGACACAGCTTGAAAAATACCCAGGAAATAACAAAAAAAAAAAAAATGCTTAACCAGCTTCCAACTGCTGGCGTAAAATAAAAAAAAAGCCAAGACCAAAAATTGTGCACAATTAAAGAAAGTGACACAAGTTGCTCGCTGACTTTTGGCTAAAGAAATACAAATGTTAACCTATTAAGAAGCTTGGCGGCTAGAAATAAATTTCCTTTTGTGCCAAAACTCCATAGCACATTTTGGTAATTGTTATATATATTATATGAAAAATATAATATAAATCTTTACTACTTGAATTCTATTATTTAAATTGTACTTTATTAGTCTGTGCAACATTTTTGGTGTCATGAAATAAGAATTAAGATTAGATTTTTATTTCTCAAATAAGTTTTAAAATCTAGAATTTCTGCATCATTAGTTTTGTCGAACCCGCAAACAAGTTGTACAAATGCTAATTGCTAACTAACAATAGTAAAAACCGGTCCATTTCTACATTTGGAAGAGTTTTATGAGCTGAATGCTAAAATGATCGAAGCCGGAATATTGTTGATTTTCAGACACTCGATTCATTTTGCTTGGGTCAGTTTGCTTTGCTGTTATTTTTACCTTTTTTTATACCTACAAATTTGCCAAAGAAACCAAAGCTCAAAGTCATACTGAACGAAATAGCACCAAATAAATAAAAACCCTTTAATTGGCAAATTTGATACAGCTAATAATGTAGACAGGAAAATAAAATAAACCTCAATATTTAAAAAAAAGTTATTTTATACGATAAATATTTATTTTCTCTTGTATTTGGCTGCTGATATATGAGATTTATGCTGAAATATCATTCAAATAAAGTTGCCTCATTACAATACAAATTAAGGTAGACAAAAATTGTATCTGTCACTTACATATTTAAAGCGTAATCAATTCAAAATAATTATGTACATAAGTTAAATGTAAATGACATATTAAATTGACCATCAACACAAAGCCGAAAGCCAACAGGTTGGAGGCGTTTATGCTTGAGGGCGTATCCTGTCAAAGCTTATGCAAACCCTTAAGGCAAGTGGCAAACACTTTGTTTTTGCTTATTCTTATACACACACACACACACACACACACACACATCCACAAACAGCCTTCCATGTCGAACGGCAGTGCAAAGTGCTGGCGCCTTGTTAAATATGCATGCCATTTCCCCACACAAGTGAATTCCCTCACATATGTCGCCGCATATCTCACCTGCTCCGGGTGACTTTTGTTGCTGTGAACGAATGATATTTTTTCCCTCGGTATGCGGTGG
Source organism: Scaptomyza polygonia (assembly GCA_035044585.1). Classification (NCBI taxonomy): domain Eukaryota; kingdom Metazoa; phylum Arthropoda; class Insecta; order Diptera; family Drosophilidae; genus Scaptomyza; species Scaptomyza polygonia. The sequence goes on from JAWNNU010002156.1 coordinate 1,695,792, forward strand.
TAAATTGATTTTCGATGCGTATCACGCAAATTAAGAACAATTTCATTTTCGTTCGCCTCAGTGCATGTGATTGGCTTATTTGATTAGACTTTGGCCAAAAGGAAAATGAAAACCACAGCCAACAAGACAGGGCTGCATTCAACAACAATCGCCACATCCAATTGAATTTCCTTAAGTTCAACTTTCATCTTTTTCTGCTTGCTACCAAATATATTTGCTGATGTTTCGCTTCGTGTACACAAAATTCCAGATTACATGTGAATTGCAATTGCTTTTAAAAAATGAATGCATCTGCTTCGCTTGTTTGCTGTAAACATCACAATTAATAAATTTTCAATGCACAAAAAACGACTATACAATTGTAGCAACATTAATTTGGACTTTAATTTTATTGAATTGATCATGTAAACGGAGAGTTTATTAAAGCAGTTTTTATTTTCATAGCGTGTCAAAGTATTTTTAACAGCTATGTAAATAAAAACCATATGAATTTATACAATTTATTTGGAGAAGAAAAATGAGCAATATTTATATGCATGTACTGTAATTTAATTTGTTTGTTAATCATTTGGAGCTAAACGTTCTTTTATGCTGTAATACTTGTCTGTGTTTTGTAATTTTTATTCTATTCGTGCAAAAATTAAAGCATTGATTAAAACTTAATTCCTCAAAGTGAATTTACTATTTATTTGCCAGAATTCAGATGTGAAGTCGAACAAATTATAGTGAAATTATATATGGATTGTATAACAAAAGTTGCGATATAACTTGATTGCTCCCTTTGAGAGGAAATAAGCTCTATTAACTGAGAGCAGTGCAAAACATTTTACTTTTACACCTTAGACTAAGCTCCCAGCTCTTTAAGTAAATACATCAGCTATTAAAGTTGGATTGAGCTTGCTTTATAAAGAAAAAAAAAACATTAAACAAGCATTTGTAAAGCAGCGCAGCTTCTCAAGAATTTGTACAACCCACCTATAAATATGTTTCGTGTACTTGTATCAACCCAAATATTAGAGTCGACAAGTTAACCCCCCGCTGAGAGCGTTTACAACTTGTGGAACTTTTCTGGAGGTTGGGTGTTGATTGTTGTTGCATGGGGTGCAATGACCCAAGAGCTTATCGTTGCGCCATAATAAACCAGCCAATTTCAGCATTCAGCTTCTGTTTTTGTTGTTGTTGCTGTTGTGACAAACAAAGCTCCATTTGCTTTGCCATTTACTGCAAAATATTGCGTATACGTTATGTGTTCTTTTTACGGCAACGAAGCTACATAGCGAAAGGCAGCTGCGAGCGTGAGAGGATGATATAATGGTGTGTGGTATGTAGCATTTGAGTTGCATGCTATTCCTCTGCACACAAACTCGCAAAAGTACTGACACACAGCGATACTGAGAAATCGTTGGAACACTCACAAAGAACATTGGACACACGAGTGCACTTAACTGTGTTTGTGTCTGGTGCGTCACAATGACCGTCAACTGCTGGAGTTGCACGAGTGACTTCCAAGTTAAAGCAAATGGAGAGGTGAAGGCGTCGAGAAGAAGCTGGCAATATTGCTGATTAAAGCCAATACGGCAAATAAGTGATATGACACAAGAACTAAAACAACTATCTTTATTACTTGTGAGACAAAGCTTGGAAAAAATATTTGTTATCGTTAAAGCAGCAAAGAAGAAAGCTTTGTTATTTTAGAAGAACTTTAAGAAAACCCTGCAGACTTTATTTGGTGCAGAATTTATGGGGCTGAAAAAAACTTTATTAATTTTTATTAAATATCTAGACCATAGAGTTATTAGAAAAAAAAAAAATTGTTTTACTAAAGTTTTATCTTAACTGAAAAGTTTTTAAATGTCTTTAAAGGTATTAAAGCATTTTTTGTTTGTTAAAATGTTTGACTTACATCCTAAAATGTTAGTGTTGAATCTACATATTGGCGACACTATTTACTGGTGCTTTTTTCGGTGTGAAATTTTCATTAAAATATCATTGGTCAGAATTGTTGGTTTTGGCTGCGTTTCGCTGCAATAAATCCATTTTGCAATTTACAGCGTGGCCCCTTGGCCACTGTCACCTGACATTGTCTAAAAATAATTACAACCAACGGAAACTGAATGCATGAGAGCGTCCGCGAAATCGAATTACAAAATGCCAGTGTAAAGAGTTTTTGCAATCAAGTGCCTGTTGTTGTTGTTCGAGGTGGAGGGATCAGCTATTAATAGGTGTTGGGACAGCGCGCTTGTAAAGAGCAATCAATCATGGCATAGAAAACGTGGCTAACAACGTATTCCATATCAACAAGCTGCAATAACGCAGAGCTTAGCTGTTGTCATAGAAACTCCAGAATGCAACAACAAATATTTATTATAAATCAAAGCTCACCGGTTGTCTTCACACAAAAGGGTTTGTAAGTTCGTTGTTGGGCTAGTACAATTTCTTAGGTAAACATAATTAATACTAAAGGTTTGTATATTTTGATGTAAGCTTAATAAGGAAATTCGAAAACATAAATCCGAGTTGCAAAACAATCACTGGTTGATAAATGATTCCTACTTAAGGCGACACTACTGTAACGTTTCTATTTACTATGTTTGTTCTGCTAAACATTGTCATAATTCGCGTTCGTCCAACACACTTCATGTTGACAATTGAAGTTTGTGTCGGATGGCATCATCGTTATCAGCCATGTCAAGTTCTGAGCTGCCGATGCGATTGTCACTTGTCAAACGGATTGAGTGAAAAGCAAATGCTGGCCATGCTCGGCTGCCAAGTTGCATTTGCTACACACATCCTTAAACACATCTCTACACATTGTGCTTACTAAAAGCAGTAGAAATCTCCAACTGGTTGAATGACTAGCAGACAATCTGACAGATAAACTGGCTGAAGGACAAACTGCTGCTGTTGCTGTCGCTGATACAGCTTGCGACTGATGTGATTTTGCAATAGAGCACACTGCAAATTGATAGATAAGTGGGAAAGTCGATCAAATTACATGCAGCGATTGCCAGCTTGCTGTTTGCAACGAACATTTTTTATTATTATTGTGAATTCGCCTGTCTCACGGGCTTGCATTGTGAAATGCATTAATCTTCATTAAGTTGTTTGCATGTTCTCGTTGGGATTAAACGATTACTTACATGTTTATCATATGTTCGTTTGTATGTAGGTGGATGACATTGTGAATTCAAATCCCATTCTTGACAGCATGTTTAAATGGGTCGAACTCAATTTACCGTATCAACTAATTCAAGCATCACAAACTAAAAACAAAAACATCTGAAGAGTTGAATGTTGAATAGAGATACCGTGTATTAAAAGCGTTTGAAACCTTAAAAATTAATAAGTGTTTTTAATTGAAAAAAAGTTTAAGTTTAAACTTTGTTTATCATATTAAAAGTTGAACACAATGTAGAAAAGTTAAAGAATGCAGTAAATTGGATGAAATTGATATGCAAAACAAAAAGTGAAACTCGAGTGTGTTGCTGATGGCTGCCAGGGCACTTTAAATTCAATGACCATTAAGCAAAACTAAGATCGAAATGTGTTTGATGCGGGTTTTATGTTCTGTTTGTACTTTTTGGCGTGTGGCATGCGTTTATTTCTAATGCTGTAGTGTGTGTGTGTGTGTGTGTTTGTGTGGTAAGTGAAGGATTTGGAAAGCATCATTGTATTTGCTCTGCTGAACAATGTAGCACAAATGGTGGTATTGCAGGAAAAACAGTTGCAAAAATACCTTAGCTGCTAGTAATAATTTGAATATCAAAATGATATATTGAAAATTTGTTGTGAAATAGCTGTATCTTACAAATAACAAATTAATACACAAAGAAGTAAACATTTTTAGTTTAGTTTGTTAAATTTAATTTATTAACACAGATCTCTCAAGTTTTTTATTTTTGTATTGAAATTCTTAACAATTGTCACGCAACATTTTAAGCTTAACTAAAATCTTCGTTACTTAAAGCCTCCAGCGAAACAAAAAAAAAAAACAAAATAAAAACAGCGGGAGAGCGAATTTTGATAACGGTCACTTGACACAAAACGAACACAATGAAGAGTGTAAATTGGAAGTTTGCAAATTGGTTTTTCGCCATTTTTGGTTACTTGTCTATGCCACTGGAACAGTAAAGAAATACAGCTGGACTGCAGGGCGTATGCGCAATGCCACTTTAAGCTTCGCGCTTCGCCTTTAAAGCATCAAAATGAAATTGGAATGCGAATCTGCAGCGCGTTCTGTTGTAGTTAACACTCCCAAGGCGATTTGCAGCATTTTGCAAATTTTCAACTCAGCCCGGCGTTAGCGGGAGTAGTGCTGTAGGGCAAACAGCTTTTTCATTACTGTCGTTGATTTAGGGTGCGGCTGATAGCCGCTGGATGAGGTGGCACGGAAATGTATGATAGGCGCGTGTTATTGGACTCCGGGCGAATAAATATTGTTTGTACATGGCATAAAAATCAGAGTTAATTGCACGCTTTTGTTACTTTGTTGTTGCAAGGTCGCTGCTTTTATGGCCATGCACTTTAGTTGCAGCTGTACGAGTCCAGTTCGGCACTTGCCTCATATGCGTTGCGTACTCGTTGCACTCTTTGCAGGCGCTTCTGTTGCGCATTTTTTTATTATTATTTTCTTTTTATGTGTTGTCAATTAAAAACACTTTTATCTGCTACAATGTTTTGCGGATCCGCACGCTTGAGCGAGAAGCGCATTGAAGCTTAGAAACTTGCAGCTCGAGGGATCAGCTTGCAGGGCTTGTTGCTGGTGAAGTTTGTCCTACGGTTTAATGTGTGTGTGTGTGTGTGTATGCATGGGCGTTGCTTGCACTTAAATTCTACTTATATATCCATACGAACGCGTTTAGTTTAGTACAGTGTATTTTTATGAGTGCACGCCTGGTGTTTATTTTTAGTGGACTTTAAAGTCTAGTGTCTTTTACAATATTTTCCATGGCAATAAAACATTCTTATTACGGTTGCATAAAATCCCCTTTTATATCTGCTTAAATTTAATAGCTAAGAAAAGTATAACACGAAACGCCATCTAGTTATAAGGAGGTAAAAATCAATGGTGTCAAATGCGTACAATATTTCCTTTTATTCGTTTAAATCGTTTGAATAAAAAAAAGTTAAGTCCTTGAGTAGTTCACGGCGAACAAGAAAGTAAAGTATAAATTCAATAAAATGCCAAACGAGCTTAATTAAATTTTGTTGCAATAAAACAAAGCACAAACACGCAAACGAACGAGTTTAATTCATTCCATTCACATCCATGCATAATTTAATTTGAATTCATAATTTAAACAAATGTTTCCGGATTTTATGGATATTAAAGGATTGACAATATGATCACTGAAATTCCAACAAATTGACAAACAAAGTGAATATTTAAATGCAGATTTTAATTTTGTGCTGCACACGCAAAATATAATCATTTGGAAAATGAACTGTTCTTAGAACTGCTTAATTAATGCTGAATGTGCAGGTTGGAGTTTATTTAAAATTTTCTCTTTGCCTTTTCGAGGAAATTTTCGTTACTTTGGTTTCGCAACATCAGCAGCCATTTGTAGCCCTTATTTTTATTATGATACTTATAAGGTAGAGTCATCAAGTTTCACTTTACAAAAATTGCAGGTGTTTTATTTTAACAACTTTTAGATTTAAATGAAAAAAGACTTTAAATTTGATTGGCTATAAAAACTTATAAAATAATCTCTTCCTTCCAAATACATTATCCTTAATGTTTTACTTGTTACTCAAAAACTTCTTCAGTGAACTAAAATTTTTTATTTTTACCATTTTTGTGTTAATGGATGTGCTTTTTGCATTCAAACTGGCACCGTTGATGTTAAGCATTTGCTGCTGCATTTGATGTACATTTGCATTAGTTTATATCATTCTTTGTCTACTTGCAAACTTTTTGTTCGTGCTGCGTTATATATATTAAAATAAAACGGACTGGGCTCAGTTCTACTGCTGCTCATAAAAAGCAGACAGCTGCCAGGCTAAGCAACATTTTTGTTTATGATTGTGCAGCACTTCCAAGAAGGCAAAAAGCACAATGCCAACAACGTGCAACGTTCAACGAGTAGCGAGGAGCGCGAAACGAGCAAACAACAAACGTGTCACCTATCGGCTCGAGGCATCTTCATCGGCAACATCACGTTCCAAGCTGTGAATCTACATATTTTTCTTCTTTGGGGTGCGTTTACTGTCGCAATGCCCGTATTTTCGTTTACGGCCTCGGCTGTCTTATCCTTTGGCGTTGCCAGTTCTCATCTGAGTGATTTAAATGCTTTGGCCATTCGCAAGCATAAAAATCTGAAATTATGACGCTTTAACATTGTGAAATATTGTTGCACGGGCCTGAGTGCAGTTAACAGCAGCATATTCTAGTCATCAATTGCAGGACATTGCAGTTCCATTATCATGTCCATACCCATTTCCATTTCAATTCGCCAAACAAACTAAGCTTCATTGGGTAATTTGTATGGAAATGATATGCGTTTTGCAGTTTTCTTTTTGCCTTTTGTCTGCTTTCGCCTCAGTTGCTATTTATCTTGGAGCTTTTGGCTTTTGTTTAAGCTGCATATTTGATGACATCTCCATTTCAAATTCCATGTCAAACTGGCTCATTAAAAATCCATAGCCCAGTTTAATGCTGCTAACCATTTGGTTTTGTCAGCTATCCTGTCACAATTTGTCGTCATATTTGTGCAAAACTTAAAGTTTTCATTAATGAAATGTCATCATGAGCAACCAACTTTGCAAGACTTTGTCAATCAACTGTCAAAACTTTACTTTGATAAAATTTGAAAAAATAAAGAAAATGAACAAAAAATAAAAATTTGTTTTAGGTTGCAGAAGACTAAATAAATACACTTTTTGCTGAATTTTAAGACTGAACTTTGCAAACGGGTAAGTGTAAAGGACTAATTAACGCAGGGTAGTAAGGCGCTTTACTTGATGCGTAAGTTGTTATCGCAAAAATAAATAAAACTGCTCGAAAGATAAACAAGTGTTAATAGGATATTGGTAGAATTGCAACACAAACAAAATTCCAGCCACATTTAATTAAAAATAATATTCCAGCTTAAATGCAATTTCTTTATAATTCGGCTTTAATTTGTAAGTGTGATGCGCTCGAAATAATTCGACTGTAAAATTCCCCTTCAGCAGTTTCTATTTTAACACATCAATTGATTTCCTAGTATTTATTGCAATTTGCAGATGACGCCCTTCGATTTCCCATTTGATTCTTAACATAATAATTTCTCAAGTTCACGAAGGACACAAGATCCTTTATCGTATTTAATTCATTTTCATTGGAAGAAATAATATAAGGAATTTTTCCATATAATTAAATTAAATTTCAATTAAATTGCAGTTTCGTAATAATAAAATGCAAGCTTTTTGCAAGGAAATAGCTTGGAAATTTAGCTATAGTTGAACTTTATCTTTGTTAAGGACACATTAAACAAGCTAAGAAAGTTGATTATTCGATATACCTTAAGAATGATATCCATATTGTTTTGTTCAAAATTTCTTAAAGCTAAATGCAAAATTAATTTTTTAATATTTTAAGAATATGGTCAAAATTGTAAATATTTGATGTCAAGGTATGAACTTACTTTCATTTGTGGACAAGGCCAAAAGACGACGCTCTTATTATAATCGTGAGTAAGTTGTTCGCCAAGCTGATGACAGCCACCAAGACTGCGGGTCTCTGAGTGCTTCTCCTGCCACTCTTGTTGCTGCCCCTGTTGCTGTTGCTTCTTGGTTGCTGTTAAAGTGCCTGCTGACAACTGTTTCATTTGAGATTGCTGCTGACGCGACTGTTTTGTTGGGTCAACGGCATCGCTTTCGCCATTGAAGTCCACGTCCACGGTGTCCACATTAATGCCCGCATTTAAAGTCTTTACAACGCTTGTGTATTTGGGTAGCTCCAGTAATTTAATGAAGCCACTTAAATCTGTGCGTCAGCATCAACATTAACATCATTGGGGTGGCCAAATGCAGACGCCAAGAAAAGAAACAAAATTCGAAACAGAGAACATTTTATATAGCATATTAAATTTGTCTGTGTGTGTGTGTGTGTGTGTGTTTTAAATGTGCTAGTGTATGTGAGAGGTATAGTAACAGTTGCTGCAGATGAAGGCAGGTGAATGAGGTCGACTGCCAACTGTAACTGGCAACTGCCCGGGCTGTGTGAGTTGTTATAATTCATTACCCAGATGCTAGACGGCTTTGTAAAATGCTTGCGTTTCTTGAAAAAAAACCTTGGTTAATTTATGCAAGTGCCTCTTAAGCCCCAAGCTAAGTGCTTTTGCCATAAACATAGCTCCATCTCATTCCAAACAAAATTACTAATGATTTATAATGAAGCATAATTTTAACTATAAAATGAATTAATAATTAAATTTCAAAAATTAGGTTTTTCAATTAAATGACATTCTGCAGAAAAGCTTTCAATCAATAAAGTTCATTAAATATAATTTATCTGACACTATTCTCTTCTTTGGTTGAATTTAATCCCACAACAATTAATGTTATTTTAAAAGACCTTTTTCAAATGTGCAAACAACAATTATTTTATTTAATCTGGCACAGTGGAGAATAAACGAGTCAGCTTTACTAACTTTATTTTGCGATCTGCTTTAGCATCTCCTTTTTAATTTGTCGCACTGTTAAGCGATGCATGAAAATACAATTTATACTTTTGTTCGGCCCATTGTGGCCAATTCGCGTGGGCATAAACTTTACTGTACTTGGTGGGCCATGCCGTTGTAGGAAAGCAGGAAAACAGGATTTTGCTTTGCCTCTCTACTCACGTGGTTAGGTCATAAATTGCGGCAAGTAAAAGAGGGCCGTGGGGCAAACTAGTAAACTAACTGTAACTGCAGCATATGCAACTAAAATCAATTTCAATATTTTGCAACATAAAAACCTGAAAAGAAATTGCGGCAAATACAATTTATTTTGCATGTGGACAAAACAACTGAGAGACACGACGAATGAAACAAAGCGAAAGCGAGAGAGATAAAAATATAAAAAAAAAACTGTGTAGATTTACGAGGGTGGTTGGGAAATTGAATTTCTTTGTAGTGCACTTAAATCAATTACTGTGTTAGAACTTAATTTATATGGTTCAAACCTCGGTTGTGCAAGTGTACAACATGCAACTTGTATTTATGGCAACTATAACGCTAGAATGTTCAAATTTAAGATATCAAATTTAAACTTTCGCTCTTGCCACACAAGAATTGAAGCAATTGACAAAAACTTTGGCGCCAAATAAGTGAGCAAATGTACAAGTTTTGCAATAGCCAACTTGAAGGTTATTCTCTCACCCGCATGTTTACTTCGCAACTAACTTAAATAAAGCAAATTGAAAGAATAAAACAAACAAGCAGAGTGGCACATAGAAAATCGAAGAATAAGCGAAAGCTTGGATGGACTAAGTTAAACACAAGTCGCAAGTTGAACTAACCGGTTAGTTGGCAATAAACTTATGGTTATCGCCATTTGTGGCAATTCAATTAGAGACATTACCCCAAAGGCAAATATAAATAAGTAAAGATATAAAGTCATCAAATAGATAAACTTCAAGTCAATAAATAGACTTAAATGTTTATATATTTAACAAATTATAGCTTAAAACTTATTGAAAGAAACTCAAAGTTTAATTAAGTAGTAGGATCGGATCAAAATTTATGTTTGCAGAGCTCATTTAGCCTTCGAAATATCTGATGTTTGTACAAGAAAAGGACAAAAACAAAATGTAATTAATGTTAAAATATTTGTAAAGTACGTATTAGTGTAAGCTTATACTGTTAGCGTTGATATAAACAAAAGCCGATTTATCTGGAAGCCGCATTAGCTTATGTATATTTTTTCATACAATACAATACAGACTACAGAACATGCAAAGGACTTTATGAAAGAAGTCGCTAAATTAAAAAAAAAATTATATGTAATAAAAAAAAAACACATAAGTCAGTTGCAGCCATAAAGTTTGCACGAGCGGAAAATGTAAGTTGTCACTTGCCGGACGGATATTTATTTATGAACCATCGATGGTTAATGCCGGAGAAAACACTGCAGTCCTTTGGCGTGACATGCGCGGCACTGTAATTGAAGGCAATGTAATTAAAGTTGCAAGAACACAGGAGGAAAACATAAGCATCCTTACTGCACAACATGAAGCATGCAAGCTGGAGGCAATAACATCACAAAATGCTTTAATTAGTTTAAATAGCTTAAAAAGAATGGCTTTTTTTAATTTTTGCTTTTGATGCAGTTGAGCGAAAAGTCAGCGCATAATTCATGCAAATTGAGTTTGCATTGGTGAAATTTTACTCACAATTAAAAAGACAGAAAACTGAGTTTGTTCCTTTACTTTAAACGAGCCTAGCTTCAAGAGGAGCACTCAACTTTCTTTTTTAAAAACAACTGTTGCCGTAGAGTGAAAACTTGTATGCACAATGAGCTTAAATTTGTTTAAACAGTTTGATATTAAATAGTTTAAAATTAAATTTACACGTGCAAATTTAAACTGTAGCTCAATTTCTGACTCTCAAATTGTCGTTGAATTGTCCGTAAATAACGTAGAAAGTTAGAAAATTCCCATTTATTTTGTAAGCAAATCCAGCAACAGCTTCATATAAGTTTCGACCTATGAGTAGTGTTAAGCTTACAAAACCTAATATTGAACAACATATAAATAAATGGCCTATGTTGTTATAAGCTGCTAAGCGAAGTGATGCAACATATAATCTATTGTAATATTCTATCTCTTCTATCATTGCCACTCTTGCTCATTTATCTTCATAAATATTCAATTTAGGTACAAGCAAAGTGGCCGAAAAAAAAAAACAAATGTGAAAATTATAGACACAACGGCGATAAAACGATATGAGGACATAAGGATTCAAGGGACCAAAATGAACCACAGAAGAACCCGAAATTATACACCATATCAGAGATGATTGCTGCAGCTGGCCTACCAAAAAATATACAAACGGCTTACCTTGTTCCTTTGATTATGTGAGTGTGTGTGTTAAGTGTTGTTACTGTGGATAGACGTTATATATATTTTTTGTTGTTTACTTACCAACATCATGTAGAAAATCGACGCTTGTATTAGATAAACGCACTTGAAAAAACTCAATAAAATGTTGAAAGCCCTGTTGCACATGCATCATATCAATGTGCAATGATGATGGCATTAGAACTGCCACACGCTGAGCCGCCAATCCTGCTCTGGATGATTGCTGTTGTTGTTGTTGTTGTTGTTGTCGACGTAGACGTGGCTGCCACTGTTCTGGGTGTTGCACTTGATGCTGCTGTTGTATTGCGGGCTTTTGCATTTGACGTGACTGACGTTCAAATTCACGCGCATTACGTTCTTGCGGTTGCTGTGTTTGCGGCTCTGCTGCTGTGTTCAAAATTGAATTGCTGCTTAGAGTTGTTATTGCTGTTGCAACGTTGCCCGTTGTCTTTGGCACTCTGCCAGCTTGCGTTGCGGTGGTTTGCTGGACAGGCGCTGAGAACGTTGGCGTCGAGATGCTGTCGCTGCTTCTGCTTCTGCTGTTGCTGTTAGTGTAGTGAGACGAGTTGTTGTTGTTATTGTTGTTATTGGGTGAGCTGAAGGTGGACGTGGACGCGGACAAGGGCGAGGACAAGGTGGCGTTGGTGGGGGAATTGAGAAAGAAGAAGGCTGTCAACAGCAGAAATAATTTAGCAATTTGACAGATTGTTAACTTCATTTATGTTGCGTATTTTGTTTTTTGTAATACGGTTGTTTTGTTGTTGTTTTTTTTTTTTTGTGGTTGTTGGTGTTGCGTTTGTTAGTGTTGTTGTGCCTTTAACTTTGCAGAACTGATGGACCCAGTTCGTGAGTCCCCTTTAGCCGTTTACATTTTGCTGACGTTGCTGTTTTTGATTATTTCTGTTATTGTTGCTGCTTATGTTGTTGTTGTGGTTGCTGTTGTTGTAAACAAACTTTTCACACGCTGCGTCCAATTTGTTCATAATTGCTTTTTTATAGCTAGCAAATAGCAGCATCCTGAAATTATAATCAAAAGCAACCAGAAGAGTTAATAAAATGCCGCTGCAGTTGTCATTTTGTTTATTATAATCAAATTAAAGGAAACTATTTAAGCAATTTATTGAGTTTCTTTAGTTCAGTTATTCAACAATTCTTTCGAAGCAGACTTTCAGCTGCTCGAAAAGTTTTAGTTTGCTACACATTTTTTATTTATTCAAATTTATTGCAACACTTGAAAAACATGAAAAAACTTATTGAACTTTTTGTCCGTTTTTCGCTTACAGAGATCAACATCAGTGTTTATACCGGATATAGTTCATATGTTTCAAAAGTTCGCACACACAAATTAATTAAATTAAAATTTCAAATTAGTTTAAAAGTTCTAATCGAACTCAACCAACCACACTCACAAACACACACAGTCAGCCATGCACACGTTTCCGGGCTGTATGTGTGCGGCACAGCGTTTTTGTTCTTGTTCTTGCTACTGAAGGCTGACGGCATTTTCATGCACGTTTAAGCACTCTCCCACACATACACTTACTAATACACACGTACTTTCGCATACAGGAAACACTTAAGCACAGACATACACGCTGTGCGGAATTCGAAGCTCTGCATAATTCAGGGCGCAAACTTAGCTTTGAGGGCGTGGAGTGTTGGCAGCAGCTCCGATTGGAGGGGTTTGCTTAAGTTGTTGTTATTGGTATAAAAGCTGAATTTGCCATAAAATTGATTGCGCCTAAATAAATAAATTGTGTATATTTTGTAACTGGTTTTAGCCGGGACCTTCTCACATCTTCCTGATTTCCTAAACTCTTTGACGTTATTTATGTACTTTGCGCTTCGAATGCTTTGCATTTTAATATACCCTGCAGATCAAAAAAATTATGTTGAGGGCATGATTGTGAAGTGCGGTGAATATTTTTTTTTTTTTCAATAAGCATAATGTAAATTAACCTAATAAGTTGGCTGACTTTATGATATTAATGTAATAACTGTGCGATCAGATATATAATTTTCTTTTAATGCTTTTTAGCTATTTTGGTTCGAAAACCTTTTTATATGATGACTACTAAAGTTATTGATACTCCACTTATGTTATCTATTTTTTGTAGCACACTTTTGTGGGCAAACTTTCAAAATCAATAATCAATTTTGAAGTTATATTTTTTGTCAAAGCTTCTGGGTTGCATAAAATCAATAATACTTGACAATAGTTGAAAATGCCTCTAGCATACTCAGTTTTGTTGTAGCCACGCCCACAGCAAGCTCTATCTTTCCCACTTTCAATTTAAAGTGCAAAGTTCAATCGGCTTTTTATCTATTCTCAGCGCTGTTCTCTTCTCCTCCACCTCCGATTCGTATGCCACCTGACGCTTTTACTTTATGCCTACTTCATGCTTGATTACCAGCACGACGCATTCGTGCGGCAATATTTCAATTCATCAGCAACGGTGCCAATCTAAACTTTCAGTTGGTCCTCCCCCTTATGGAGGGCAAATGTCGACTCCATTTTCGATTGCCCGGAAATGATTGATCATTCTGTTCCATTGTCAATGGACCGAAATATATTGTCTGACTTTGAGGCTGGCAGGCAAACTTTCACACAATGTGTAGGCCATTGATTATGGCCTAACATATGATACTGTTGTTGTTTCGTTTCATGGTGGGGGCCGATTGTCATAAGTGTGAAGGTTAAACCCGGGGTGGATCTGTTTAAAAGCTGCTGTTTTCCATTATTATGCATTGGGTTTGAGTTCTGTTGATAAGGCTTTTAAGCTTATTATAAATAAGGCGATGATGAAGCCGTATTGTTGTCAGAAAATAACCATAAAGTGTTTTTTTTTTTAAATAACAATCACCATTGTTGAGCATTTTATTGTCAAAATTGATTCAAAATTATGCAATCACATTCAATAAGTTATGAATATAAATATTTATACTGTCCAGCGTAATATCAAAAATATGTATTGAGAGTGTTAAGCAAAAGTCGTAAATAAATCATGAGTTTGAATGTTTAATCTGACTTTTATTTGTGATTTGCAAAATAGTGTAGTCAACAATAAAGGATTAAAATTTAATTTTTTTAAGTCGAAATGTTAACAACAGCTTTTTGTTTAAACATATGTTAAGTCACTTCTCGATAAATTAAATTCAAGGTATCTTATTTGTTTTTTATCTCGACAGTTAAATTAAACTGTCAGCAAGTCTTTTAAAATGTACTGTATATTTTCAGCTGGGAAGAAACTCTTATATAAAATGCAAATTTATTTTATAGTTAAGTGCTGACTTTTAATGTTGGCTGACATCTACTCTCCTCGCTATTCATATACACATTCAGAATTAAAATCGCTGTGAATTCAGCTGCAAAGCATGAAGAATAATAAAGGCATTTCCTTGAGCCACGAGCAGCTAGCTAGTTACTGATCAAAATTTAAAAAACAACGACAAAATTGCTTTAAGTTTTATGAGATTTTATAAGCAGTGCAATAAATCCCTTACGAGTGAACAACAATTCGGCAAAAGATGAGTAAAAAGAGGAAGTAAAACAGTAAAAAAAAAAAACAAACAGGGCTCCAAGCGATAAACAAAAGCAACATTGACGAAACATCGTGACACGCTTGTGCAAATAAAAATAAACATATTAAAAACTTTCAAGAAAAGAAGCAATAAAGACAAACAAAACAAATGCGAGTGGGTTAATGAGGTGGTGTGAGGAACAGTCTTTTTTTTATAGTCTACTTAATAAATACATTTTGCCCTTTCTCTCACAAACACACGCACCTAACCTAACATATGAATTGTTATCGCTCTTTTCTTGGTTCTTATCTCGCTTGAGTAGTTTTTTCTCTCTCGCTCTCTCTCTTTCTCTCTCTTGTATTTCTCGGCTCGTTGCCTTTATCTTTCTCGACCGCCATATTTACGCTCATTTATTTTTTTAACTCAACTTTAGCTGCTACATACTGCCTATATTATTACTTTGCTCGGTTAAACTGTATTGCGTTTGTGTGTGGTGTCCTTTCTTGAGGGCATTATTAGTAAGTATACATATATGTTTCCTCACATACAAACAGACACGCAGACAGATTTACTCTTGCTTGACGGCTTTTGGCCTCGATGGCGTATACGCAATATTTGTTGTTCAGCAATAAGTAGTAGCGGCATCGTTTTAAATTTATAACCACTTGTTTTTTTCGCTTATTTACATACATATTGACACAGAGCAAACGGCAGTTAGTGGGGTTGGTGAGTCTATATCTGGAGCATCTTTAATATGCACTACTTACTTACATACATCTATATTGGACACCCCAACAACAACAGCAACAAGCTTGGGCGCCTGAGCTCGACAGCATCTTGAGAGCTTAAAATGTGCGGTAAGTGTTGTAGGTCGGTGTTATAGAAGTGGAAGCAGCCGCCACTTAGACTCACACTAGAACAAGGGCCTGTACGGTGTGTCTCTCATTGCGTTGATTCTAAGAATGTGTATGTGTGTGTGTGTCTGTTTTGTTTACCATATGCCATGAATGGCAAAACTACATATAAGAACGCTTGAGCCACATCTGTCGAATCGTTTGAGCTTGTCTCAAGGTGAGGCATCAACTTTGGCAAATATCTTTGAAGTGCTTTCACATATGTATGTAGTTGGTAAGCATATTTATCGTAAGCACCATTGCATTCTGCGAAAATCAAAATTACTTATGTGAACTCAAAGACATAACAAACTAAGGAAGCCGAGTAGACAGCATTGAAATCAATGCAGTTATTCTTTGTGCTTTAAATATAAATTTTATATATGAAATAAAAATATTTTCGTTCTTTATCATGAATAATTTTTCTTTTATTTTTATTTTTTAATAACTCAATTACATGGTTGCTCTGGTATTGTTGACAAATGATTATATATTTTATTATTATTATTTTGGCCATAAATTGCCAAGTGTGTGTGTGCGTGTGAGTATGAACGTGCAAACGGGCAAAGCACCTGAGCTGCTGAGCATCTAAGGTTCCTTAAGGCTATGTGCTAATTAAGCCTCAACTAGAAACATATCACGACTCAACACAGTTCTGTTCCTGGACAGTTCGGGTTTGGCTCAAGGCGTGTGCTGAAGATTATTTGAGTGGTGTGCACGTTTTTCTATTATATTAAAATATATATTTGGCTGAGTGTCGCACTTGGGGCGCGTTTATCAAAATTTTCACATGAACTAACGCAGCACAGCTTTTACTTATGCTCTCGCTGTGTGCAAAAAGTCTTTTTGAATTTAGAAGAAGGTGAATAAGGAGATTTGAGGATGCGCCTCGCCACTTGGCTTCGTTCCTTCACTAATTTCAATTTAAATTGTCGAAATAGCAAACTTTGTGCTACGCCATCCGAATAAACCCAACTGTCGCTGCTGGTATTCGTTTGTTGATTGCGGCTTGGTTGGCAAATAGGTTGGATTGCGTTTGGGTTGTGGATTTGGGTGGATTGGTTTGCAACGCCGAATTTGGTGGCAAATGATAATGAAAATATTCTAGATTGCATGAAAAATGTACTTTGCCCTTAGGTAAAACTGTAAGTTAACAAAAACTGTTTGTTTAATAAAGTTTTTGTGTCTTCGACCTAGAGTTGACTTTGCCTAGAAACAAATTAAAGTCGATTTGCTATAATTGTAACTTTTAGTTTGTAAAAGAACAAATACAAACTACTTGCAAAAATGTAAACAACAACAAGCATCGATCTGTGTGCATATGTAAATGTGAAAACATTAACAATAGTGAACAAAACTCTGAATTGATAACAATAAAATATATCTTTGTTTATTTTTTTGGCATTCAGGGATTTGTGAATAGTTTAAAGTTGACACATCCATGCATAACTACATTGCAATTTATATAATATTCTGTTTTGACAAGTGTGCTATAAGTATTGCACCTTTTTTTTTTGTCTGTTTTTGATTGTTGTTGCCGGTCATGCAAAACTTATATAAAAGCACTGCGTAGCAGATCCCCAGACTCGTAACTCTTATGATGGTTACATATTACTTTTTGCCCAATAACTGACAGCAACTCACGTGTTTTACTATGTTTGTGAGTTGCAAGCATGCTTGCAGCATTCGTTGGAAAACTTTCGTTTGTTCTTTGTGTTCATTTTTTGTTGATGGTTCTTGTTGGCAGCGTCGCCTACTTTTGGCGACAATATTCTCTTGCGCAACACAAACGAACGTCGAGCGAAAGATTTTGAATGTTTCAGTTGATGTTGTTGCTTTTACTGCTTGTTGTTTATTACCGTTACAGCTGTTGGTTGTGTGTGCTGGGCCTTGTTGACGTCTCACTTTGACTACGCCCATCCACGCCTGTGTGTGTGTGTATAAATAAAAGTTGACCCCTTTTTTCGCTTGTGAAAAAATGAGTCGAATGTGGCAAAGGCACAACATGAACTTGAAGTTGTTGGCACAATTTCTAAACAAGTATTCAAGTATTTACAAGTAGATTACAAGCATACATGTAAATTTTCCTATCTGCAAGAGAGGCAATGCTCGTAAGTTGGATCCCTTGTGTTGTTGTTTGGTATGCTGTTGACTGTTGTAATTATATTCAAAAAGTTGTGTCGTTAGTTCTGCTGTTAAATTTGTTGTTAATGTTGTTGCTTTACTCAGCTGGTTGATTATGCTTAATGGTGCTGGTGCTGCATTTCTAGTATTTAGGCCGTTGTATATTTGTATGATTGTGCTTTTGGTTGCCATTAATGTCTATCAACAATAATGCCTTTGTCTGTGACCTTTGCTTAAATCAGAGAAAGGCAAACAAGTGCTTGGCTGAGCACCAAAGAGTTTGTTTGCTTACAAATTACGAAATAGATAATAATTTATGGAATACGTCCATATATAATAAGTCCAGAAAATGTTTATAATTATATGTACATATATTATTTCTGTAATAAATGTAAAAAGATATGCTAAATATGAAGAAATAACATATTTAAGAACCCAATAGTTTTGACTTATTGTGTCCTAGAGTCCTTCAATAACTTCCAGAGAATGCCATCGTTTTAGTATTTCCAACTAAAAAAGCTTTGATGCACGGAAATTCGTAACAAAGAAGTTCGCCTGAACACAGCGATTTTAAACTTTAACTAACCTAATATAGGATACCTAATTTGCTTTACCGACATTTTCTAGCAGTTTACAAAGCATAATATGATTTCCATATAAATTAAGGATAATTTTTCAAAAAATATGTATTTGCATAATATTATTTGCACGAATTTATGTAGAAAATACCAACCTCACCACCAACATATTATACTGTATATTTATATACTTTACACACACATAAACGTATATCTCTTTGCCTTTACTCTTGTGGCCATTCATCATTAAAAATCATCACCCCATGTTGCCAAGCAAATAGAACTAGAGAATGAAAAAAATGGGAGTCAAAACAAGTAATGGGAAAGATAGAACGAAAATGAAAGCAAAACCAATTCATGTACAAAATCTGCTCATAATGCCATAATTTCTAAGGCGAAAATCAAGTACATGTTTACATATGTTCATTTGCCATTACATACATACTTACATGTATAAAAACATTTAAATATAAATATATAAAAGACTGTTTAAAAATTTTGCTAAGCTGCCTGATGTATTAAACAGGCCCACGCTTGAAGTCTACGGCGACACACAAAAAATAAACAAATATATTTCCCTACGTGTTTGTTTTTTAAGCACGCTATGTACAGTTATACCCGATGTGGACTAAAAATCAGTGCCAAAAGCAATTTGCATATTCGCGTATACGAAAGAAAACTTCCAGCGCTTGCCACTAAACATTTTTATTTGCATTTTATTTGATTTGCGTTAGGCACCGAAGCCTTGCTTTTTTTCGTTTTACGAAGTCTGTCTCTCTCTCTCTCTCTTTCTCTCTCTTTCTTTCTCTCTTGTTCTTGATTCTCTGTATCTCTTTCCGTTCGTTGTCAATGCCTACTTAGCGACTTTTAAGGAGTCGGATAGACGCTTGGCACTTAATTCGTGTAAAAGTAATAAACCAAAAAAAAGTTTGAAAAAAATCGTAGAAAATAAGCTTCCCAACTCACACATTGACTGTCTCTCTAGTGAGAAGATCGATATGAGTTTACTTTAACAGTGTAATATTTCTAACACCATCTACCTGAGAGTGCCGGAGATAAATGATTAATGACTTTATTTTGCAAAGTGATAAGCAACTATATTAATTGTGCTTTGAAGTGTTAGGCTATAAATATTAATTAAATGTGTCGTGAAGCGAAGAGCAAGAATCCACACGTGTCTAATTTCGAGCAAGAGCCTTGAATCATACAAGCAAACAACTTAATTCATTGCAAATGAGAAGTAAAATCTCAGTAGAATACAGACAAACCTAATTAATTAAGTCGTCTTAACTAAAAGTGTTTCCATTTATTGTGTGAAAATTCATTGATTCATTTAGCTGAGACTGCTGCTGATATATTATTAATTTACCCCACGGAGCGAAATAAATAAATCTGACTGTGATGTCTCATTTTAACAAGAATTTCAATATTCAGCTGCAAACTTACTTAATATGCAAAATCTTACAAAGTAATAATTTGATAAAGAAAAACAAGTAAATTAACTGATATTTTATTGTGGCCAATGCTCTTTGTATTTTCCGGAAGCCACAACAATCTTTTGCGCAATGTACAATTTATTTGTTCGTGTTCTAGATGAGTTTATGGAATGATGTTGAATTCTTGCATTTGTGTTAACTGGGCTGGCAAATGCAGTGTAGTGGTTGGATTCATTTTCATTCTGATTGCATTTGTAGAACATCTCTTATGCATTTACATATATATTTGGACCCGAACAGTTCTGACTTATTGACTGACATTCACTTATTGGTATGACTGCTTTATTGAACTGTTAAAGTTTAGCAATACAAATATAAGTCACACTGTGGAAAAGTTCAACATAACAAGAGTGATCAAATTACTTAAGATTCCCTACATAAATAAAATACTTTAAAAGGGATTTTCCATTTGACTCTTGCTTGTTCTCTTGACATTTTAACTCGACACAAATGTGCTGGAAGAACTTTACATATATGGATGTGTGAACACCCTCTCGCACACACACACACACACACACATTTATACATACTGACTAAGTACTTAGTTGCCAAAAAAAAAAAAAAAAAAAAAACTACACCGAATGAGTTTGGTTAACAAAATTTATGCAGACAAATTTGTTAAGCGAAGCCTGCGCATAAATTTGACCAGTTGAGTTTTGTGCTTGTGTCTTTGTGGCTAGCATAAACATTTTCAATTAGATTTTCATGGCTGCCAAATAGATCTACAAAAAGTCTCGCATATTTCAAGCGCTCACACACAAGCAAACGCATATACATATGCATACTTACAGAAATTTAATTATGCATAGCAAATTATTTTGCTTCATTTTGGCTTGAGATTTTTATTTTTGTTCGTTTCTTTTATGCTGCGATTTTTCGGGCTAGTTCTCATGGTTCTTTTTAAATGGGCAAGGACAACCCTTTTTGGTGAATATTTGAATTTTTTTTTTATGCGCTTCGACCTTGGGCTCTGTCATTATAGTGAAAAGCATATTTCTGGGCAAAATTGTTTCGAGGACTTTAGGATAGGAAGTAAACGAAGTCCGAGATGTTGTTCAAGACTAGCAATTGGGGTTAATTGAATTTCCAGTTGAGCTTCAGACTTTGGTTCTTATTCTGCTTCTGCTTCTTCTTTAGCTAAGGCTCATCGGAAACTTTCCGTGTCTCTGGGCTGCGTTTGGGGACAATCTGGTTGAAAACTAATTTGATTCGGCGTTTGTGTGTGTGTGTATGTGTGTGATTTTCCATATTGTTGGCAAGTGCTGTTATTTTGATTTTTTGGCACAAGCCGGATTATATGATAACGTATACGACTTGTGGGACGGTCTGATTATTTACGGTTGTGTATTTTATGAACTCAGCGCATTTATATGATTCCTGGGCGAGGCTCACAAAGCTCTCAGAAAAATGGAATCAAAATTCTTGGAAATCGTATAACAAAAAAAAATGCATATAAAAATTGTGAAAGCTTTTTACATTTATGGGAAAGCAAACAAATATTTGTTATGTAATCAAAATTCTTGTTTGCTTGCAATTTGTACGTTTTCATTTCTGAGAATGGGTAATGATGAACATTTGAGCGTTAAATGATGCTCAGCTGTCTTTAAATAAGTTTGAAAGCTTTTGTTTATGTTTAAGGATTTTGTTATGGTTTTCCAAGTATAAAACCAAAAAATAGGCTTAAAACGAGCAATAACTTCGACTTGGTGCGTGCCGCAATATTATATTCTCAATGAACATTATTTATTTCATGGAAAATATATTTATTTAAGTATTTCGTCGTGTGCAATTAATTCCTAGCTTTTCAACCGATTATTGAAATACGTTTTTGCCTAAGCTTCGGGGCATTTGACATATTTTTGGTCTTCTATCTCGACTACTGCGCCAAAACTTGGACTATGAACATTCAGTCGCATAATGCGCAATTTTCCTTTGAGTTTGCCACAAATGCAGTTGGCTCTGCGGTTGTTGCACAGTTGGGTTTTCTAATTGAAATGCAGTGCAGCTATGCGTAAAACTTGTTCAACAAGTTTTGTGCTATAAAAAAAAAAATTTAAATTTTAATACTCAACTTCGCTGCGTCAAACGCAATGCACAGTGTTTGCCAAGAGATAAACACACAAGCATATACTATACACACACACACATATAGTTTATTCATAGATGCACAACTGGTCAATGTTTCGGGGGAGCCTGTAAGCGCAGTGAGCGCATTTAAGGACCGATGATGCGATATGGCATTCACATTATTTGTATTTATGTGTTTAAAGTTTCGTCTAGCGTGAGGTCAAATGAATTTTGAATTTTCGCGATGACTTATTGTTATATATTTAACTTTAATCAAAACTCTTTGAACGGTTATTAAAATTTTTTTAGTCATTGCTGAGTAAAATGATAATTATCTTTGCATTTTATTTGTTTTACTTTAACATGTACAGTACATAATTTGCCATTCACGCTCGTCTCTAGGCCACACAATTTTCCATAATTACACCTGTCGGTGGCAATCGAGTGGCTGCATGGTTAACTCATTTGCATTCAAATAAAATCGGATTACGCTGCGTGAGTCGGGAAAAGCTAGGATAAAAACATTTTGCTCTGCGGCCATTGGCTGTCAGCATGAGAATTTTGTGCAAAATCTTTTAATTTGCTTGGCAAATTAACAGCCCGGCTGCATGCCTGGAAAAGAGACTATCTCGACCAGGAGGCCACCTGCCTGCCTGCTTGCTGGTTAGTTAGTGTTAATGAGAAAAACCAAATGTATATTTAACAAATTAATTCGAGTCGCGTGCACTTTAACGAATTGCACATCACTCCTTTTATGTTTATAGCAAAAGTGATGCAAAATTACTGAAAACTAAGTACTTAAGTATGTATAAGAAAAATGGCTGCTAGCCAAGCTAAGTAGACGATGCCTTTTTGCTAGGATCTTGGCAAATTTCAAGCATTCGACTGCCTCAACATATTTTATATTTCTTGTGCAGAATTCCGCACGCAACGTGATGGCAGCTAGCCAAAAGGGCAATACGGAGACGGCTACGGGTAAGGAATACCATTTGAAGATTACAAAGTGTGTGACAAGTTTATGACTTTTTGACTGCACTTTGGCTGTAGAAGTAGTCACTGAGTTTCTATGCGGCGAAGACTGCCTCCTTGTCGTATGTCATAAGCTGTCACACATTAAAATTCCGCGTTGTCACTCTTGTGTTTAAGTTTTTCGGTTTTTTTTTTTCTTTGCGGCTTACGGAGCGTTCTTAATGAGTTCGGTGAACTTTGGATGCGTGACTTTGAGTATGATAACACACAGAATGAATGGCAGGTTGGCTTACACTCTTGGCCGATGATGAGAATCGTTATGGCTGAAGGTGCGTTAATTTAAGCTTAAAAGTACTATTGTTTAGAAACAGTTTAAAAGACACCTGATTGCAAAAGGGGACCAATATAGCGGGGGTGTACGCTGCGTTCAAAGATTGACTGATGCAGATCTTTCGGGAATGCCACCAGCTATCTTCGAAATAAATTGTATGACTCTAGCTTTACTAATGTGAAAGATACACGCGTTTTCGTGTCGGTGAGGGGACTTGGGTCGGTATGAGAGAGCGCGGCATTCCAAGCTCTTATGAAGTTTTTGGAAGACTTCATCACCTAAGTTCGCACCAACATTGGTAACTCTAGCTGTAAGGATGTGGGAAATATGTGTATATATCGATTTAGAGCTAGCGAATTTATCGATTTACCCCAGCCATTGTCATCTTGCGATAACAATTTCATTATTTTGTCTATAGTTTTTGAATTGAGTTTCAAAATTTAGCTGCGCCTGATATAGACGAACTTTAACCCTTAAATATAAAGCCTTTAGCTCAAATTATCTCCGAGATCGATGCTCTTGTACAATTTCATCGAAATCTGTTGAGAAATCTCGGAGATGTCGAAGATTAAAATTGAGTCCAACATTCACTAGCGCTGTATTCCTGTGGATATTGTTCATACGTTGGGCGCAATGTCTAGAGCTCAAGGTATGTTCTAGCCGCGTTTTCTCCACTTGAGTAATCCTTCATGTTTGTCGAATGTTTCAAAATTTCATTCCTTATATATTACAAAAACTTTTAATTCTCAACAAATTATAACGGAATCTTTTGTAAATGTGTTAATGTAAGAATCTCTTAAACATCAAATCAGAGCCTTGACATTTTTGAACTTAAAATTATCTAAGCCTTAATTCTC
Source organism: Scaptomyza polygonia (assembly GCA_035044585.1). Lineage (NCBI taxonomy): Eukaryota > Metazoa > Arthropoda > Insecta > Diptera > Drosophilidae > Scaptomyza > Scaptomyza polygonia. Next base: position 1,719,676 of record JAWNNU010002156.1, read on the forward strand.
TTGTCTTACATGCAAACAAGTTCTTACTGCTTAACACTTCGTTGCCGAAATTTCCTTTAACTGCCAAGTCCACTTGTCTCAAGGATAGAGCCTAGTTTTCACGACAAAAAAAAGAAATAGGAAAATCCGCCATTTAACCCTTTGTGTTTTCTAATGCATATTTTTTGTAATTTTTGCGAACTATTTAAGCTTCCTCTTGACATCCTGGCATACAGAAATCTGCAAAGCTTAGGAAATTTCGTTTAACAGTCGAAAAATCAACCAAAAAAAAAAACCTGTCTTATTTATTTATCCTATTTATATGGATAAATATTAAATATTTTGTAAATGAGAGACTTACAATTTTTAAAAGTTAATCTTTTATACTTATACAGTTTGGAAATATTGTATAAATTTGGCCCAGCTTGTGGATGTCGAATACTTTTGTGTTGCGCTACTAGATATGAAAGTGGCTGAAAGAGCTCTGACACAGCTGGCGTTGCCATATTTATCGGGTTCCCCCGATTCCTTCCGCTTTTTCTTCTGTTTATGTTTTTCATTCATTGTGTGTATATTTATTTTATGGGTGCTGAGGCTCTTGCCTGTTGTTGTCCCTCCCCTTGCCGGCTTGTTTATTGCGTAATTGTTGGAAAACGGCGTCCCTATTTAGCCAGTCTTGATTTTGACTATTTATCTGCCCTCACTCTCGTTACTGTCTCTCACCGTCTTTTAGTCCCCGTCTTCTTTTAGCTTGGCGTTGAGCTTGCCTTGGGCTTAGCTTTTGTTTACAGTTACATGATATTAAACTGTTTTCGCCCTATCAGCCAATATATATATACACATATATATATATATTTTTTTTTACATCCAGTATTTAAGCAAATGCTTAGCAATGCAATTTAAATATAGCCAAGTTGTCGGTCTTTTTGCGTTTGTTGTGTCCGCTTGAATTTTTAATTAAAAGCACTCATTTGCTCGGCTTAAATTTCATGTTGTCTCAAATAACTAAAACAAGCTGGTTATATTAGCAGCGTAACAGTATTGGCTATGTTGGCCTAATTAGGCGCAGCATCTAATGAGATGCCCGTCGCGTGTTCGGCCTTCCTGACCACAAAAGGCAACCCCGGGCCGCAAAATCGTGACGCAAATTAGTGACCACCATCGAGCAGCATAATGATGATGCCTACTACTCCTGCGATAAATGCATGCTGTGTGCCACACCTGGCACGACCAACACTCCTTCACGCCTCTTCCGCCTCAAACAACATAAATCACGGATATAGCCAGGAATGTGACTTGAAGTCATTAATTTGTGCCCTGTTACAGCTTAGTTTTTCCTGAATGCCTTTTATTGCTGTGCCGTCTTGTGTTTGACATACTTTTTCACTTCACATTCAACATCGCGGATAGAAACAGTGTGTTGAAATACGATAATTTGTGTTCATTATCAATAGTTAGTCAGCTAAAAAACTTGCACAGTGGCATGCAAATTGAGTCAATAATTTATCCGGGAACTCAATTGCCAAACAGTTATCCAAACTATTTACAAGTTTTTCTGACTATTGTAGAAATTAAGCAGAAACTTTTGGGATGCTTTTAGGTAGACTTGTTTCCAAGCGAATTAAAATTATATTAAACTATAAATGCGATTAGAGAATAAAGTATTGCACGACGCATATCAAAAATAATTGGTATTGAAATATTAATTTTAAACATTATGTTTCACTATGTTCAGGAGCGCTCTGGGCTTTAAAAGCACTTTTGGGAATACGCCGACAGCTTTTCAGATTTTTTTGTGAAAAACACAAAACTTTAGTAGCAAAACCAATAATCAGCATTAATTAGCTTTGACCATTTCGTAATGAGCAATTAAAACGTAAATGTATTTAATTTTCCATCCATTTGGCATCCCAGTTGTGTATATGCCACAAACAGTTTCAGCTAATTGTTGCTATTCACTCAAACAAATTATTCCAGAAAGCCAACCAGTAAAGCAAAATTAAGTGAATATATGTGTTTTAATTTCCGGTCACATTCCGCTCAACTTTAATAAGCTTATTATCTTTGTTTGTAGTGTTTGGCTAATTAATTGATAATTTTAAATTGGTTTGCTAACTACTCTAATTTGATGCACATTAATTAAATACCAGTAATTGCAGATTGTACAAAAAACAGAAACAAAATTCAAACAAAACGGCAGAGAAAATCTTAAAAAGGAATTAGTAATATGGGCTAATAAAAAAAAAAAATTTACTGTTACTGGTAATAAGTATTGCATGAAGAAGGGTGCCAAAAATATAATAAAAATAAAAGGCTGGAAATGTCTTTATAACTCTTAACTCGGAAGTCTCTTTCTGAGGCTCGCTAAAATAACCAATGCATAACCATTTCGATGTCATATTTTTCTATACAAATCTGCCAATTATAGTTCAATAATCATATAAGCTAATTTGCAAATGTTAACAATTATTGAAATGAATCAAAGCATTGACATTTCTATAATTGAATATACAATTGCAAAATGCATTTCACATAAATAAATAATGCATCGTTTATCACTTGGCAAAACTTGCTTTAAATAGCTAAATTTGTTGTCGTCCTTTCTTTGGGCAAGGGCGAAACTTGGCGGGGGCTTGCCGTAAATAATGATGCTGTGGCTGCTGTTTTTGCTAGTGTTGCGAATTTTCCTACTGATAATTTGTTGCCATAAGGAAGTGCATAGAAAGTATCTGCCGTTAGCGACTTCATAAATATGCAGCCAGACAATTGAGCGGAGTAAAGTGTGTTAAATGGGGGTCGATGTGGTAGCGGGTGTGGAGTTGTGGCATTAAATCATATATGACAAGAAAAATTAGCACACACGCAGCAAGCAAAGTAAAAGCTAGTCAAGTAACTGGCAAGTGCATTAAGACATAAATACCAACTCCCACATAGACTAGCCTCGTTCCCTACACTTGCTCAAGCAAAGTGCTACTCAAAATCCTTTGCATTTTTTGTATTTTCGTTTTCATATACATTTGTTTTTGTTCGCCGTCAGCTGCTTCTGCACTTACGTTTGTTTCGATGTTTTCCTTTTGTCTGTTTACAGCGCTTTTTTATTTGAAAAAAAGTTCTGTGCTTTCGTTCCGTGGCCTCATTTTTTTTCTCTCGTCCGATTGCTTATTGTTTACGCATTCGACCTATAGCCAGTATTCATATTGGAGTCTTTGTGTGAGTGTGTCTTTTTTTATTATTAAATTCCATTCAGCTGCCTTAAAATGGCATTAAAGCAGATTGCGGGCGATGAAGTGTGCCTGTATTTGTGACTGTGTCGATATGTGCTTGAAGTAAACAAATGCATGTGACAGCACTGTCCAATCTATCCAATTAGATTCAGTTCAATATGCTGCACTTCAGAAAATTATGACAAGCTAGCATGAAAAACAATATTCTTTTATAATGTTATTAAATTTTCACAAAAATAAGTTTGAAGTTTGGTTGGCAGTAGTACTAGAAATACTCTAAGGTTATAAGTACAAGCAAAATATTTGAATAAACGCCATTATTTCTCTACACACAGATTAATAACATTGTAAATCGTATAACTTACACAGAAACTTTGGCAATGTCTTAAGGTTTTTTTATTCAATGTATTTAATTTAAAAGTTTTATTGGAATACTGAGCTTAAAGTTTTAGAATTTTCGTACTTAAAACAAAGATTTTTTCAAATATTTTAGAATTGACAATCAAAAATAGAACATAATTTATTTATTTTCTTATTTTAAGATATAAAACTATAGAAATACTTAAGCCCGTTTACATATTAATTAACATTTGGCACATTTTCAAATTTAATTTTTCATATAAGGAATGCGAACTAAATTTTGAAATCAAAGTTTTTTTTGCATTGATTTGAAAACGAGTCGCTTTAAGTTCGTTGCTTTTAAGATAATCGAATTTTAAATAAAAAAATTTTGTATTCAAACAAAAATATAAATCTGAATTGAAAAAAACTTTTTGGTAACGTTTTATTTATTTTTTTGTGTGTAGGTGAATCGCATTTATCATTTCATGTTGTGCTTGTCGTTATTTCTGAAGCAATGTTGAATTTCTATACGGGTGCGTTTGGATAGGACATTCATCACATTGATTCTGAAGGTCAGATCAACTTATCGCTTACTGCACAATGCGATTGAAGCGGCTTATTTTTTCCAGAAACGTTGCCAACCAGTATACAAAAGTTTTTCGTTTACAAGTGAATTGAATATTTCATAATAAAAATACTAAAGTGTTTGGTAGAAAATAATTAAGAAAATTTGTACACTAAAGTTGAAATCATCAGTTAAAGTTTTTACACAGTTCTGGTAATTTTTGAATAAAATGTGCAGTAGAGCATGAATTTATTATTACTTGATTAAAGCTTCCATTAAAACTCGATTCTTGTTTGTTTGTTTTTGTAAGGCAAGACGTGACCAAGTATTAAATAAAAAAACAATAAAAAAAAAAAAAAAAAATCAGTTCTTGTAATGAATTTTAATAAAAAAATATTTCCGCAAACAAACTGGCAGCGGTTGGTTTGCCATGTTTCTCCATTCCAACGGCATAAAAAATCAGAGATAAATGAAATTAATGTGTTTCAATTGGGTTGCCATAAATGAAAACACAACTGCAGAGATAAAAGTTGAAATTCAAAAGAAATAATGACTGCAAACATATATAAGCCGACCAAGGGCTGTATTTTAAAATCTCAAAGCCACTTATTCTTAATAGAAGCATAAAACCTGAAATACATATTCCGAATGATATTTTGTTTAGGCTCTTCAAAAACATTCATCGGAATGTGCTTGACAGGCTATTCAATATTATTATTAATTCGACATAAGCACTACATTGATTATTTAAATTTTAATTACAATGCAACACAAATTGAAAAAGTCATAAGGCTTTGACAAATAATTTATTTCATTGCTTTCGTTAATGCTTTTGATCTTTGCCTACTTAAGCGACGTGCTTCTTATATATGTATGTATGGTTGAGAAAAATTTGTACAAAAGAAGAAGTAGAAAACAAAACTTTCAATTTGTTTTAATTGAATTGAGCAAATTGTATAGCCTGCATATGTTGCCAGTTAGAACAATGCTTTGTCGACTGACATATTGTTCGGTATTTGTAAAGCTCCCTGTTTCACGATGACAGATTTGATTAGCATTTTAACACATTTGTGCTGTTATGCATGAGCGTAAATAAGAATACAGACAATAGCAAATCCTAGCGGAATTGTGTCAAGCAGCACAATAGCATTCAGCTTATCGTCTGTTTGACATGGTACATTGTACTAGTTTATATCATCTTCAAGTCTTCTAATGATTACCAGCAAAATCCGTCTAACTTAATTTGGCATACAAAGAAACAGAAATTAAAGCATATGTGGCCTCATGTTTTTGATTTTTTTTTTGCGTATGCTGTTAAAGCTTGTCGTTCACTTTGGGTCGAGACTATGCAAAATGGCCGCCGAGGGCGTTTAAAGCCATCACCCAGCCGGAAGTTGTAAACGGCGGCTTAAACAAATGTTTCACTTGCCATTTTGACCGTTCTCGGAAAAAGGCAGAAAGTTGCGGCTTCCCAACTTCTCTCATCCACTCCAGAGTGTAAATAAAATAAAATAGTACAAAAGTTTGCTGTTGCCGCTTGTTGTGCTATTGTTTGTGTGTGTGTGTGTGTGTTGATTTATGCTGTGTAAGTGACAAGTTGAAAAGTCTGTACTGAAAGTACATATATGTTTATAGCGCAAATATACACAAAAGTTCAGTTAAAAAGTTGTAACATGGTAATGTTCTAAAAACGAATATGAAATGATAAGATTTGCAAAATTTTTTTTACTACTTCTTACAGTTGCAAGTAGAAACATAGCATTTGATAAAAAATAACATTATAAATATATGCTTCATAAATTTGTTAAATTTATTTTGTGCTTAAAATTTATGTAACTTTTTAACTAGTTTTTTTATTTTAGTATTTTATTTATTTATTTCCTTAACAGTTTAACAGTCACACCCTTTCGTGTCATGGTAGTCATGCCATTTATATTACTCAAGTCTTCACACATCCACTAATTAAAATGTTGACCCACCTTGGGACTGCTGTCTTTCTGTCAGCTGCAATGTTAAGTGCCAAACTGCGTGCAAGTCCCAAACATTTCTATAGTTTGTTTTTTTGTAAAGTCCTCCACATATTTCTTTTGTACAACTTAATCAGTACTTCAGTTTATGAAAGGAAAACCACTTAAACGCTATGTCTTCTTCTTGTCAAATTTGTTATTTGTTCAGAAATTTGTCAGCACCACTTTTGTGTGTGACTTTGTCTCCTCAACTTACGTGTCCCTCCCACTCTCTCCCACGACTCTGAGCTTTATTTTGTTCGTCAAGTGGATTTGGTCGCTGCTTCTGTTTGAGCATCGTTGTCATAACAAGCGGTACTTTTTGGCTAACAAGTAGAGAATCAACAACAGCAGCAAAAGGAGCGCTGTGTTACGTTAAAGTTCTTGCAATTTATGTGTTTCAACACCAATACTTATGTGTGTGTGAATGATGATGCTTTCCATAATTTAAGTGCACTGCATAATTCAGGCGCTTCAGTGTGTGGTGAAAGCTGAGCGCATTGATAAAGATGTACACATAAATAAATTAATACAAAGTCCACGCATACTGATGCTGAATATTATTTCGATAATTTTATTTTTGAATTATTATAATTTTCTTTATTCAAATGTATGTTCTTTTTCTTTTTGTAAGCTACGAATATCAAAAAAATTATGCAATGACACCATCTTTAAAAGTTATTTTTAAACAACTGTTTACACTTTACAAAATCTTTTAAAATTACCCACTGATTTTAAACAAAAACAGGTAAATAGCACAGTACCTTAGAGTTTTTTACTTCAGCTTCTAACTGATGAACGAACAATCAAGTTATTTTTTTTAACTAATTGGTACACAAGCAAACAAGAAATATCATCATCATAACAACTTTTTAAACTGATTAAAGTCAAGTCACTTAAGATGGTTAATGCATTTGTCATAAAGTTATGGTAACAGTTAGTGATAAACTGGTGATCTACTTATAGCTTCAAATAATATCGTAACTGACTGGTACACGTGGCGTATGCGTAACAATAGTTTTCTTAAGCACACTTACCAGCATTGTGTGGTAGGCAGGACACGTACGTGAAGCACTTGATATATGCGTGGAGGCCAGTTGCCTATAAATGTGTGTTCTCCGAACGGGCATGTATTGCTTTTGTAAGCTGCTTTTGGGGTCCCGGCAGCTGTTAAATCGGTTGCCTAGCCTAAGCGTGATTCCAATACCTAACTTTAGCCTGTCTGTGAACAAAAAACACTTTAACAGCTTACATGCACACACAAGCACACATACACTCACACAAACACTAGCAAAGAGGCACTCAAAGGGTACGTAGTAAATCCTTTCAGTCAGACGCAATTAAAACGTTTGAGTGTGGCCATTTGACCGTTTGGCTCAGGCTCGAAGTCAAGTGGCTTTTGGAATGAGCTTTGTCTGTAATTTAGGCACACCACACGTGTTTTTGGACTAAGTGGAGCTATAACGCACGGATCCTATGATTGTCACGGTACGTTACCTTTTTTGAGAATTCGTTTCGCCTTTCAAATACCGAATGTTTTGCGAAGAAGCCTGTTAAAATTGTAATTGTCGAAGCCGCCGTCGCAAACATTTCGGGAATCAAGATGCGCACATTTTTATCCCCTGCCTGACTTGTTGGCACACGGCGCGTATACAAGATGTCAGAAAATAGAATTTCTTAATGTGAGCAGGCGTCAGTTGGCTTTGGTGTCTCGCCGTTAATGGCATCAGCAGCCATGACGACGGCAAAAATAGCGCGCTGTCAGCGAAACCCAAAAAGCCACATCAACTTAAGCTATGGCTGAGGTATGTCACTCATGGTTGCTGCGATTGAAAGCTGGGCCCATATGTGATCAACTCCAATAAAATGTCAACACTTTTGTACCCAAAGTTGTGGCAGGCTTTTAGTGAGCCTAACAAATGCTTTGACTTCACTCGCATACCTGACAATGTGTTATGTATGCTGGGGTTTCATTATCAAAGACAAAAACGAAAAACAGCCTATTGTAACAACAACAATCGCTCAGTCTTGAAGTATCATTGTACGTGTTATTAGGTTTATTCAACTTTTGCTTACAGCTTTTTCAAGCTCTCTTAAATCTAGCTCTTATTAGTTTGGTCACGTTTTGCATGCCTTCAAGCAATAAAATAAAGTTAAAATATATTCAAGCTTCATCATTGTTCATTTTAAAATTTTATGCACAATTAATTGACGACTCTTACTTTAAAATTATTTTTAGAACAATGTCTATTACTGCGGAGCCCAGTTAATCTTCTTATCGGTGTGTTTGATAAATTGCATTTGCATTTTTTTTTGCATTTTCGTTTGCTGATTTGTTAAAATAACATTTTGCAATATTATCAAATTTAGGCCAATTAGCTTATGCGACAGTCAACTGATAATGTGTCGCAGTGCAGCCAAATAAATTATGTGCCTAAATTAGATTGGCAAACTCAAAAACATTTGAAACAATGAGCTTATTGGTACATAAGTTAAGAATGTTGACCACTGACTGTTATTGCAACTTGCTAAAATTTTATAGCACAAACAAGTTAAAGTACTCTGATGCTAGTATTTAAACATGTGGTTCAAAGTTGGTTTGCAAAGGGGAGCATAGTAGCGGAAGGAGAGGCCTTCAAAAAACTTGATACATATCTTAAGGATGAGGCTCACAGCTGTCTGCTTACCAAATTTGGTGACTCTAGCTGTAAAGTTTGGAAATTATTAGCTATAAATGGATTTGTCGAGATATATGAGCCCGTTATTGATTTCCTAGCACACTAGGGAGAGTAGCCAGGGAGCGGGAGTCAGCCAGGGCCATTGCCCCAAGGCCCGAAGGATTTAAAAGGCCTAGATGCGGAGGTTGAAATATTTCCAATTAAAAATTGGAGTTCAATTCGGGGTTTCTGGATGAATCATGATTTTTTTCATTCAGTTCATTAATATGTGTCATAAAACTGACTATTTCATTCAAATAATTGAGTTTATATCAGTTCACTGGATCAAAAATAAATGTTAATGAAGGGCCTATTGACAGTACGTGTGACTCAGACACACAACAAGTTATTTGCACAGTTTTAAGTCTTTCGCTTGGAGCTTGCCGAAGAAACTAACTGAACAATTTAATTATAAAGGTATCTGAACTGCATCTTAAACAATTGAATTTAAAACAATTATTAAATTTCAGTAAAAGGAATTTCCTGATTGTTCTTTTGTGTATAACGTTGAACAGTTTATTCTTTGTATGCTAAAAAACTCAATTCATCTGACTAAAAATATTATTAGGTTTTTTATATGCTAATTAAATTCATTACAATTGAAAAGCGTTTAAGTTTCAATGAAAAATGTCAAAAATGACTCTAGAGCCTTAGTGACAAGCTTTAAATCTCTCAAACAATTTGAATTGGAACATTTGGTATGCTAAGCCACAATTTGAGAAGATAAATGTGTAACTATAAGGACGGGAAGCAAGCTGAATACATTGTTTGCATAACAAAGTCAACGTTCTGAAGATTCCTTTGACTGTTCTGGCAGCTCATTAAGACAGCCACCAGCTGGTGCTTACGATGATATCTATATATATCGATGGCCATGTGTATAAGAATGGAAACGGGCAATGAGAATGCGATTGATATGCCAGGCACGCAATGCTGTTCTGGAGACCACAACACAAATTTGCCACAAAACGCTAGAGACGCAGAGGCAATTGCTTCAGCCATGAGTTCATTCATAAAAATCGTACGCTCGCTCGGGTTTTAACCTGCAAATGCTGGCTGGGCAGTGTTAAAGCCGTCAGCTTATAGACAATAACAAGCACACACGACGGACACACACATGCACAGATACGTTCACAGACTTAAATACACACACACACACACACACACACTCACACAAACTTACACTTGAAGAGAACTTTAAGTTGTGGCTGCGAATTCCACTTAACATCGAGCTGTTTTTGTCTTGGGGACGTTTCTTGCACAACTTACGTTGCCTACTTATCTGGGCGGCCAGCGAGAACAACAACATAGACTTTATCACACGCAACTTTTGTGAGTTGGTAGCCTGATTCACGGACGCGCACAGAACTGTTCACGTTGAGGTTAGCACGGCAACTGAAATTGAAATTGAAACGACATTGTCTCCTTGGCAGCATCGTCCTTACTCTCTTTGTCGGCTTCGCTCGCAACGAAAGTGAAACGTAACGCATACGCAACGTTGACCTGCTAGCAATGGGCAACGTGGCAGCTTTGGAAGTCACAACGATGAGCTTTGAGAGAGCCATGAAAATGGAACATCTGATTTTTGTTATTTAGTGATTTGCCGGGCGGCTTTTCAATTCCTATTTTGTTGTTGTTGATGTTTTGCATATTAAAAAGTTTTGCTTATGCACAATTTCATTTCCAATTGATTAGACTTGTTTGTAGCTTTTAATGAGTTTTGGATATATTGTGCCTAAGTCTGTATGGATATTATATTATAATATGTTTATACTTTAAAAGTCATACAAAATTTCTTAAATTATTTCTTAACTGTTTACAATAATTATTTCACATAAAAATTATTTCAATACCAGAAATCTCTTCTATTTTTTTATGCTTAATTTCATAACTAATCGCCCACTCATACACTTTTTGAATAGCTGACAAGTTTCATATGTTTAATTCATAAACTCAAAACCATATTTCTATTGCCTAGCTGTCTGCATAAATCGAATTAAGTCTTCAATTGGAATAAAGCGCTCAATTCGCAGTAAGCTTACAAAAAAGCTTGAAGTTAACATGAATCATGTTAAGGGTATGAGATATATTTATTAGTCCAGGATATAAATGGCGCTTTTATTTGAAAGCTTTAAAGTTCTTTGAAGCTTAAATCTAATACACCCACTTTCTTATGCACAACAAAGTCTAGCATCAGAATAATCATTTATAGCAGCTTAAAGCTTTTAATATCTGAAATTTACTGCATTGCACAGTCGAACTTCCATATCAAGAATCTTAAAAGCACAGCAAAATCTTCGATATAAATAAAAGTCGTAAAATAAAATTGTTTGAATACTTGTAGGCTATTTTTTGCTTTTGTTACCGAGCCTCAAGCTTGTTGCATGGGCGCACACAGCTCGTCTTTTATGTTTGCAACGAAAAAACACTAAATATTCAAAAAAATACTCGCTATTGGAAATTTAGATTAATAGAGAGCATTAAACATTCAAAGCAAAACACACGCAAAGTCATAAAAATGCAAAGTTCTAGAAATAAATTGATTTAATAGAAGAGTTAAATAAAAAACCTTTGATATTTAAGTTCGACCGTAATTGTTTGTTTTTGTTGGTTTGTTTTTGTTTGTTTTAAGCTAAAATTTATTCACAAAATAAAATAATGAAGTATAACTTATTGCAAATAAGATTAAACATTTTCATTTCGTTAGAAAGGTAAAAAAAATGCACTAAAGTTGATTTTTAAATATTACATAAAATGACCGCTAAAAAAATTAAACGGTATTTGTCCCCTTTATTTTGAGCAACGGTTTATGTATTTTTATTTGAGTTTTGAAAATTTTATTGCTTAACTTTGTGACACGCAGCCTTTTAGCAGCTGGCTGACCTTTTGGGCATCACAACAGAAATGCCTCATAAAGTTTACACAGCTCAAAGAAAACATTGGCCCAAACATATATGGCAACTTCTTCAGTGGGGCGTAGCTTATGCCACCCACATGTTGTGAAACCCAAGCAATAAAGTAGACAAACTGAATCAAAACAGTGTCGAATGAACCCTTTTAAAAAACCGGAAGCATGTTGTTATTGACCGGATTAAGATTAGCCAGTTGCCGCAAAGTTTGCGACTTATTCAGTTTCAATAGAAACCGCATGAAAATCTACTTAATTTTTCAGCATTGTTTGACCATAGGGCTTAACCAAAACGTTTCACACCAAAGACTTACGTCAAATTATGCAAAAAAAATTCAAAACCCATCTGCTTGATTAAATTTCATTCCAATTCGATCTATCTGCTAACTCAATTGGCTGCAGCATTTATTTCTTTTGGTTTTTGCTTATGGTTTTCAGGTGTGCCAAAAGATTTCGATTAAATAAATTGCAAAATTGTTTACCGCTTTTGTTTTAGCAGCTGCCAAAAAACCAAAAAACCGAATCTAATTAAATTGCCTGCGATTTTAATGTGTTGCTAGTGGCAAAAAACAAAATGGGAGACTGAGTAATTTGGCCGCAAGCTTGGCTAAGTTTGCAACACCTGTGAGTTTAACATGCTTACACTTCCTTAGCCGAAAGCTTTTACATCCTGTTTTTCTGAACCACAACTTTGTTGGTCAGCTTACTTTTATCCTCATCTCAGCGAAGGCATTTTTGCAAGGCAGGCACATAACTCATTTCAAATATTCAATGCTATGGGCTTAAAGCTGTACGCGCCAATTTTACTTATATATTTCCTACAACAAAGTTTCGATGTTGATATTTTGTTTTTCCTCGAGTCACTTCGAGGCTGTACTGCATACAAAATAAAAATGAATAAATCAGTTATCGCTGCTCGTCTTGACCAGTTGTATTCACTGCTATGCTGTTCTTTTTTATCTTCCTGATTGTCAAACTTTTCCAATGAAACTCAAGACATTGCTCGAAAAAAGGTGCAAATGATTTATTTGTGTATTTAACTTTCATGTACATGAAAATGCTTCTTAAGAAAATTATACATCTGACAAATTCAACTTAAATTGCAACCGTAAACCGATAATATGTTATTTCATCAAGCTACTGAACATAAATAAACTGACAATTTATTTTTTTTGTAGGTTTATTGCACAAGCAATTTATTATTATTAAACTTAGTAATTAGTTGAATTTTGTAAATAGAAAACAATCGGATTATAAACTAAATTTTGTGTTGTGTAACTTTTGCATCGTACGATTCATTTATTTTTATGACCACCATTAAGAACATATTAAAAATCAACACAATGGAACTTTATGTGCATTGCACTCGTTAGCTGTTGACGTTTGTTTTAGGTTATTATTGGACCGGAAAATTAATGTGAAGTGACCGACCGTTGGCGATAGCATAGATGGTTTACATCCCATTTGCTCCCTTGACTAGACACTGGTCAACAAAACAATGTACGCGTTAACATTTCGTATGCGTAATTGCGCATACGCCGTGCTGTCCATGTCGACTCAAAAGCGTAAGCGTGTGTGTACTAAATATTTGGCTGCACGTCTCACACGCTACAATAGTTAACTACCTCTAACAAGCCATAAAAAAGGCAAAGTGAAGTTTCAAAATTTAAAAAGAATGATAGATTGGAATGATACAGCTGCTTGAAAACTTAGGTAAAGTTAACTGTGTACTCTCCTTTGTAAAAGTTAAAAAAACTGTCCTTGGGCACCAGACTTATATGAATGACACCCGAAAAAACTCACCAACTTGTTGCCGGTAAATTTATAACAGTTAAGAAATCGTGCAGAGTGAAAGTTGCTTGTTTCTTCTAGTTTAATGACCGATATTGCATAACCCCTTTTGATAAACCAAGAAAACAACTTAACATATATGCATTTTTTATCGAAAAAAGGAAAGCTGCTTGCCTTCATTCATAAATTTGCAGTGCACGTGAATTTTATTTACCAAGAAAAGAGCTAAAAAAAAATGTCCCATTAAAGACAATGAAAACCAGTATTTAAGAGAAATGGTCAGCTTCACGACGTTGGCTTAAGTAAGAGCACAAACGTGTGCTCTTTGAGATATTGTAAATTTATTTACTGTAAACGATAAGATTGCATTCGGTCCAATGACTGGTCAAGCATGATACAGCACAAATGACAACCAGATATTAGTTAAATAAAAAATGTGATTATTGGACTGAATATCATAACGGAATGTCCAAAACGTAAACTGACAGCCTGAAGTGTTTAAGTTTTTTATTTCATCAAAAGTTTTGCTCTTATTTGAGAGCTTTGTTTTATTTCTTTTTTCACTTAGATGCGCTGACAAAATAATCTATCATCATGTGAAATAAGAATCATGACTGTTTAATTAGCACAACAAAACTTAAATATAATGAAACGGGTCCCATTGTTATTGTCTATGCCTTAACAATTTCAAACAACAATCTCAAAATAGGTGGACAATAATTTGAAATTATTTTTTTAATAGTCAGCAAAATCACGTCAATTTCATTCGATGCCCACTTGATTGGGTTCAACAAAAGTAAAAATAAATCTTGGCGTTGCGGAAATCATAACAATAACTACTCAAGATACAAGCTATCCAATTAGCAGATAGTCAGCACATTTTTCATAACAATTATTTGTGTCAATCAACAAAACTGTATCAGCTCGACGAGGGAAGTCTAATTTTGTCGTCATAACAATACCAATATAATTTGAAAGACTATCCACTGGCAAAGCAAACAACTCTATGGGTCAATCATTTGGTTTGGGCTATGCGTAATGTGAAAATTCAATACCCACAAGACAGGACAGAGCCTATGATACGGCAACAAGAACGGTAAGAGTAAATAAATATTAAATTGGCAATACACAAGTTAAGGAATTCAATTGGTATGCTGGTCGAAGTAGTAATAATTTTTCCATGTGTACAGAGCAAAGAATCATGAGCTAGGATATGCATTAGATCAAGGTCAAGTCAAAGTTTTTCTTTTCAGCTTATATTGGCATCTTCTTTGCTTATCACTTTGTCTATCTTTTTATCGTTGACACTTATTATACCATTTATTAACGTTTTCCATAAGAAGATGGTACAATTTCTTAATATACCTTTAAGAAGTTAACATAATTAAGGTGTGTTTTAAGTTTCTCCATTTGGTTTGATTTGCCATAAAAACATAATACGTGAAAAGGAAAATGGAAAGAAACAACAAAAGAATTTTATTTTGAGCTCAAACAATTTATTTCCAAACATTTTCTTCAAATTTAAATGTAACTAAAGGGTATTTCATAACCGTGCACATTTGACTTGCATATTTCTAGTTGGGTTTTGCCTTTTGAGTCTATTGATAAGCTAAGCTCGCTGCCAAGACTTTGTGTGTGTTTTTAGCAACATCATAACAGCTCAGCATAAGTAAAAATGGCTTCTGTCGTGAGTTGAGAGTCGTGCAGTGTCCTTGACTTTGATGGCATCTTGGACGCCAGTTTGACTGGCAAGTATTTATAATTGCTTCCGGTGACGTTTTTATTAAGTCAAATTTGAAGCGTGAAGGTGAGGTTAGGGCTAACCTTGAAAATACTTTTACTATATTTTACTTGTTTTATGGATAGGTATTTTGTTCAAGTTTATGTGAAATAAAATTCGATCCTTTAGGAGTGAATGTTGCTATATTCTAAGAAACTTATTATTTCTGCGTAGAATTTTGGTAAATTTCAAAACATACTCTAATGAAAGAAATTTGAGGCGAACACAAACTCAATTATGAATACAAAATTTGTTATTCGAACTCTCATACAAATTAAATTACCAGTGCACCACCAATTTCCTTGAAAAGTTATAATCAGTACAGTGTAATATTTACAGCTGGTGCAACTAACAACTTATTATTCCAAGAACTCTGTGAAATTTTTAAAAATTGTAAAGGCAAATCGAATGAATAACTAAAAAGTTTATATGCAAACATTTTTGTTATGGTAAAGTTATTTATTTACCAAACTTAATTGGCTTTTTACTAGCGAAATTCGTAAACGCCGTATACTCCGCATAACAGCGTATTTTGCTTCCACTTGCCATGCTAATAAGAATGCTTCTTAAGCTGTGCGCCACTGCAACGATTGCCAATTGCATTTTGGAAGAGAGAGACCGACATTACTGCACACAATTGAAAAGCACATATGTATATGTGAGCAGTATATATAGTACGTTTGCTGAGCAACTTCCTCCATGAGAGATTTGTAGCCATGGCAACGTTCATTTAGCAATCAACTTTTCACTGTCATTTGGCTGATTGCACTCGCATACTTATGTTTTTATAGTTCGCTATTAAAACTCTTGGCCTGCATCCAACAGAAAAACATATTTTTTTCGTTCATTGGTCATACGAGATTTCATTATGCCAGCTTGAAGGACAAAAACAGAAAAATCGGTAACAAGAAAACAGTTGTTGACAATTGGACTTTACAATTTGGAATTTGTCTTCTGTTGCAAAAAGTTTGACGCCGTCTTTGAAATAGTTCCATAATTTCTTTTGCAATAGATTTTCATGCTTTTAGTTCAATTGAATGGGGAAAGTCAAGCAGCTGCTAGGAATTGTAGCAGATAGTAAGCAAACGAAATTGTTTTCATAGATAATGAAGCACTATTGACCAAAGATATATCTTTGCTTAATTTGACAACTGCACAAAGCAGTATTATTTATTCATAGTATATCCTGATTCGATTTTTTGCACACTTGCTTTTTTTTATTGACTTATACAAAGCTGCTGCTGGGCCATAGATTAAGGCAAACACTCCTGGCCAACATTAAAATTCATATGCACATATATATTTATTGTTTTTTGTGCGCCAACGTTCGTGACCCTTTTGGTAGATCCTTACGATATACAGCCTTGTGGTGGGGAAATGTTAGTACACAATTTTATTGTTGTAGTTTGTCAAACTTTGATGCGCTTTAATTAACATGCAAATTGTTATCGGTTGTGCGTTGTCACCCTGTTATCGTTATACTTTTTCTATGCTGCCTACATGGCGTATGCGCAACGTTTAATTAAATTGTGCATTGACATTCATCAGTGACAGTGAGTCACTCACATTCTGAACTTTTTAATTGAACCATATACATACTTCAAGCATGTTATAGCGTTCAATGCAAAGATGGCTAAACTTTTCACCATCATAAAACTTTTTAGAATATTTTCAATCAAAAATTTGATTGAATGATATAGGTTTCAGCTTGTCGTCGAGAAGTGTTAAAATAGTATTCTATAGCTGCAGGCTGTAATTAAAAGAATATTGAAAACAATTGTGCTGATAGACACTGGGTCGAGCTTACATTGTGCCAAAACCCTGACAATACCAACAACCCCCGACACTTCCTTTTCAAGCAGACTTTTTACCACGCGTTTTTATAATGGGAACAGAGTGTTCTGCAGTCGGTTGCATCCGACTGCACCTTCTTTACCTACTTTTTATACCCTGAACCCATACAATGGGTAAATCAGGGTATAATGGTTTTGTGCAAAAGTATGTAACAGGCAGAAGGAAGCATCTCCGACCCCATAAAGTATATATATTCTTGATCAGCATCAAAAGCCGAGTCGGAATGGCCATGTCCGTCTGTCCGTCCGTCTGTCCGTCTGTATGAACGCGTCGATCTCAGAGACTACAAGAGCTAGAGACTTCAGGTTTGTAATATAAGTTCTCCTATACCATGAGCAGAACAAGTCAGTATTCTGGTTTCCGATATAGACATCGAATCGATTTCAAAAAAATATCGAATTTGAAAAATAGAAAAATGGGGGTTGAAAAAATGGGTAACGATTATTAGTCTCCCGACTAGAGCCTTTTTACTTGTTTTTTCTTTGAGTTCATTAATCTAAGTCAAAGTTTGTGGGTAAAAAAACCTCTCCATTGCTGCTTTTTTTGTTAATTTGGTGAATTTAATGAAAACTGATTAATTTACTTAAAGGTTATAAAATATTCGAGTTGAACACAAAGTTTCAAGGTAGTTTTTAGTTTCATAACCAAGAAGTACGAACAGTTATGTTTTTACACCAATGAAGTTATATTTTTGATTCTGCGAAATGTCTTTTCGCACGATGATAAGTTTCCTTTCAATCACAAGCTGCACATATGTGGACCATGACAGCTCACTAATCAGGGCGCTGAGTCAACTGACACGCACTAGCCTTGATACGGACTATGGCTTCAATCAACTGGAAGCAGCAGGGACAAAGACCGTTTGCCAGTTATTAGCTTCGTATATTAATTGACCGATGAGTTGGCAACCAACCTAATTGGGCGATACTTTTTTGAATGTGTGTGTGTGTGTTAAGCTATGTTGATACAGCAAGACGGCTGGAGAGGCCTGTTCACATTTTGATAATGGCTTGTTAATTAAGTGCTCGCACGAATAGTTAAACCTTCGCGTTCAAAACACAGACAACACATGGCAATCAAATGTTTTCCATAAATATGCCACTGCCTTAGACTGTTGTTTGTCTTTCTCTCGTTATGATAAAACACAGCAGATGTAAAAACTAGTTTCCGTTTCTCCGCCTTTTTTTAGTAAGCCTTCACAGAAGCTGGCACTTCACACCAGTGAAGCATTTGCCAAAATGAGAGCATTTGCTATTATTGCGTCCCTTCTACTGCACGCACACAAAAGTGACAGGTAATTTGTGCATAATATCGCCTGGCATATACATTTGTATGCGCATGTAGATTGCGCGCTTACATACATTATTGATTTCATAGCTAGCTTTTAATATTATTTTTTGTTTTTTGGTTTGCTTACTTGGCAATTTTGCAATTGTACGCGGCTGACAGTTGTAGTGCGCTTGCTTCAAATTATTATTTATCTGATTGCCTAAAATTATGCAATTATAGTTTTGGCTAGCGTATAGCCTTTGGTATAGCTTTTGGGTATAGCTTTTGGCTAGCGCCATCTATAGCAAAAGCGGCGCTTTGATTGCGCCAACACACATAGAAAAATGCAACTCTTGCACTTTTCGAAGCCGAAATAGGTCGGCAAGATCAGGCCATAACCCCGATGCTGGGCCTTGGTTCGGTCACCCGACAGTGAGTTTTTGGATCTCGTGGTGGTCAGAACGGCCACCAGAAAAGAAGGAAAATTGTTTTTTTTTGTTTGCGGGCGAATAAGACAAACCGCGTGGACCGAACATAACCTCGGGTCGAAAAATTCTACATAATGAAATAAAATAACCAAATCCTCAAGCGGTGGACAATAAATCTTTCTTTTTAGAGAAAGAAAACATTTTTTTTTGAGTCGCTGCCGCTGCTTAATAGTTCATTTTTTTTTGCGGCACACCGAGACTTCGAAACCACGCGGAGCAATGCAACATAACCCCGCCCGGTCCCAAGTGGGCGTTGACCGTCCACAGCTGCCAAGCAGTGACCACGTGCAGATTTGTTTCATTACAAAATCACCATTAATTAATAATTAAATATTATTAATTAAATAATAAAAATAGAAACAAGTTGAATCGCTACCGCTGCTAAGTCGATCTTTTGTTTTTGCACTCCGAGACTTTGAAACCACGCGGAGCAATGCAACATAACCTACACCCGATTTCAAGTGAGCGACGACCCGTCCACGGCAGCCCCAGCAGTGATCTTGTGCAGATTCTTTTCACCTCAACATAAACCAGCAATCGTAAAAATATAGATTTTTTTTAAATAATGTTATAGAGTAGTTTATTTGTGTTTAATTAATACACCCAAAACACATAAAAAAGTAGTGCGAAAGGAAAATCACTAAGTTGACAAATATATCAATAGTACTAATGCGCATCTCGCTACAAAAATCTACATATATGCAAAAATATAAAAACTTTCTGTGTGTTATATGCCTCACAATAATCACAGATTTATCATGTTAAACCTAGTGAACAATTACTAGCTTATAAAATTCTCAATTCAATCAAATTCCAACTTTTAGTGTTCGAGCAGAAAAAAAAAAAGAAAACGAACATGAACGAAATGAGAATGTACATCTAAGCCCAATATCTTAAAGAAACTCGTTAATAATACCTTAGAGAATATTAGTGCCAAAATAATTTTATTTCAATTAGCTTAACCCAACAGCTTAAGGTCAAGAGAAATTAAGCATGTGATGCCGCTCTCACCACTTCAAAAGATCTTTTGGACGTCGAGGAGATAATGTAAGTGCATCTCTTATAATCTTTTGTTATTATTGTTTATTTAAACAGCAAGTGATTAAGTGACACGGTGAAACAAAAAAAAAAAAAACGAATAGGAATAATGTAATTAATGCACAAAGAAAAGAGAGCCAATGCCAAGCGCAGCTTGCAAGCTTTCAAAGTTAATGTTGTGCTTTTAAATGCAAGAATAAGACAACAGACTAAAAGTATGCTACTAAATCACTTAATCACCTGCTATGCTAGGTAATGCTAATATAATTGAAGTTAATTATATCAGCCTAATTGCTACTACAAAATAAAGTCATATTAATAAAATATATGAAACAATTTATTGAATTAAATATTTGATTAATTTTAATTAGAAAAAAAAAAATATTTATACATTTAAAATAAAATACATAGTTGAAAATTATTTAGGAAAAGAAACTAAATAGATTTGAAATTTGATTGAATTTGAAATAAAAGATGCTGAAGCATACTTAGAAACAAAAAAATAAATAGGTATAATCTTTAATTAAAATGTATAATCAATAATTAGCTAATAAAACAATAAAATTATTTTAAATAAGAAAACAAATTTTCCTAAAATCACAACTTGCTGAATATCTTTCTTGATGAATATAAAGATTTTTAAATTTCATTCTTGTATAAAACATTTGTTCATTTAAAAATGCCACTTAGTAATAAATTCAAATCTTATAACGTTTGTTAAATGAATCATTAAGTTTTTTTTGGGAATCATGCCGCAGCATAAGAGAAGGAGCACGGCTTAGATTGTCGTTTGGTTTTGGGATCATCAAATGAACTATAGTGCCGGATTATGATGATCATGGAAGGGTGGGCTACAGCTGTGACAACAACATCGGTCCAGCGCAGCCAAACGACCACCATAGAGTGTCACGTCCAGCGCCTAATATGAGAAATCTTACATACCCTGTCTCTCCTATTCCCTTCCTCGTTTCCTCCTTTTCTTAGTCGAAGTTACCATGATCCGCACGCGATTTATTTTAATTAATAGTAGTTAGCACCGCGAGACGTAGTGCAAGAAAAACAAAAATAATGGAACCTCCTCCCATCTACCGATCATACAGCCGGAGCCAGCGCGTGCACCCCTTCTTGTAATACACCATAACAGCTACTCGACAAACAACGTAATATGCTACATATATTATTAATTATGGCGCCCAACGTGGGGCCCGAAACGTTCGTTTCACGACGTTAGGTTAACCCCTTTCATAAGTAGAACAGGTGTCCAACATCTGACACTGAACTTACCGTGGTAACTCGATTATACCCCTCTTCTTATTAAACCGTTTTCTGAGACTAGCCTAAGTCTTACTGGATGTGTTAAAACTTTTAATGGTTATAACTCCGTAGACATAGTCTAGTTTAACACAGTCACTCCTTGTTTTGATTAGATTAGTGTATAGATTAATAGTTGAGTATTGAATTCGCGGAGTATTGAGCTGCAGTCATCCCTTTTAATTATTTACACTAAGCCATGATTAAAACCCAACTTGTACACTTGTTTTATGCAGTTACAAGCGTTACGTTCCCTCTAAATTTTTCTTCAAGAAAAAAAAAACTTAAGTTATTTTAGCTGGACAAGGATAACCATGTTGATAAAACATATATCCGCCGAGAAATGACAGACAGTTTTTTTTATTTTCTATTCCTAACCATCACCCACTTTGGTTTAATTAATTCGGTGAAGCTTTATAGGAAGAATGTTGGATTCGCGGAGTATTGAGCTGCAGCCATCCCCTATAACTATCTACACTAAAGTTAAAGTTAAACCAAGCTGGTACGTCTGTTATGTGCAGGTACTAGCGTCCAATCCACCAAAAGCCTAATTGAATAATTGCTGGACAAGGACAAAGCAGTATTTTTATTTTGCTGTAATCCGCCGCAATATAATGACTAGACTTAAATAACCTTTCCCTTTTTTTTTCCTCTTCTTCTTTTATGTATCTTCTCATATTACTTGCGCAACAAAGTCTACTCTAGTTCTTTGTTGTTGGCATGATTCCCTATAATATTTATCGTTATTTTGGTGTTTTAGAATTATTTTGTTAATTAGTTAATATATCGCCTTTATAATATCAATGACCAATACGCGTCTATGACATAGTCCTTGACTATTCTTAGTCAAATAAAATTTGGAGTTTATAGAGATGGTTTTATCCCATAGCGTCGAAAACCTAACTAGAACTAGTGACACCGGCAAACATTGTAGTATTTGCTCAGAGATAATAGTTTATCAAGCCCAACTATTGGCAACATCGTGTGGACACAATTTTCACCGAGCCTGTTTCAACACCAAGGTTGGCAAAAGAAAAGTCTGCCCGGTTTGCAAAGAAGGTCTGACGCAACTGAGTTCTGCGTCAACTGAAAATCTTAGTCCCACAGGGCCGTCCAATTCAAATCCGAGGTGGCCCAGCACGTTTCAGTCCATACAGACTAGATCGCAAGCGAGACGAGTTACCAATTTTAAAGAGATGGAAATGCGCAACTCCGAGGAAGGCAATCTGTCTCAGGGCTCAGCAAATATACAGCAAGAATTACCGAATATGGCCGAGTCGATCCAACAATCGATTACAGAAGTCATAAAAGTGGCCATGATGGAACAGTCTCGACTTATTGCTAGCAGTTTAGCCGATCAAACCAATAGACTCGTACAAGCCTTATCAGACGGTCCGCGAGTCAGTCCTGCAGCAAATTTAGTTAACCTATCTCCATTGCAACCGCAATCTTCGGCGGAAGTAGAGCCACAAGCTATAGAGCAATTTCTTCAGTTGCCAGCAGCAATGCAGCCAACCTCTGGATCGGCTCAAAGTCGATCGGCGAGGATATCCGAATCCCATCACTCACCGCCCTCGGATAACCATATACATGATGGTTTTAGGTCCTATTCAGCAGCACCAGAGCCTAGTAGAGGTAATATAGGTCCAGGCATCCGACCAGATCGGGTTAGTCAAATAATGGCAAATTGGAAATTGAGATTCACCGGGAAGGCTACCATGTCCATTGACGATTTTATATATCGGGTAGAAGCTTTGACTAAACAAACCTTAGATGGGAATTTTGATTTGACAGCCAGATATGCAAGTAATTTGTTCGACGGTAGCGCCAGTGAATGGTACTGGCGGTATCACAAAAGTGTAGCAGAGGTTTATTGGCCAGAACTATGCGTAGCTCTGCGGGGTCAATTTAAAGACGATCGTACGGACAGAAACCTAAGAACCGAAATAGAACGTCGCAAACAGCTACCAAATGAATCTTTTGACGACTTTTATGGTGTTATAGCGTCACTTGCTGACAGACTGTCCGAGCCCATGTCGGAAAAATCTTTGGTAGAAACATTAAGAGCCAATCTGTTAAGTGAAGTTCAACTTAATATATTGTATGAGCCGGCTAGCTCAGTAAAGGCTTTACGACATTTAGTGCGTACACGAGAAATCTTCTTACAATCTATAGCTAAAGCCAAACAGCCAGGACCTTCTTCTAGATCTATGCTTCGCCAGGTAAATGCGTTATCAGAAACTGAATATGAGGAATCGTCTCACGAAGATATCGATCCTGATATGGAATTTGATTTGGCAGCAGTAGATATATCGTGTTGGAATTGTGCGGGAAAAGGTCACCGTTATCAAGAGTGCATGGCAGAGCGCAGAGTATTTTGCTATGGTTGTGGTAAAGCAGATACCTACAAGCCTAGTTGCAGAAACTGCAGCTTGAACGCGTCAAAAAACTCGAGTACGCGCGCACCGCCGAAAAGTGCACGCAAACAAATGGTCAGCAAAGCGACCAACACAGACTAAGACCTAAACTAGCACAAGCTTTCTTACACTCAGACAGTTCCCCTCACCCTGACTTAACTCTCAACACTTGTGTTGAACCCCCATCCTTACGAAAAATCCGTTCAAAACGTCGCCGAGCCGATTTTAAAAACCAGCGTCGTTTAGAAAGAAGTTCAATATTAGCTTCAATAGTTGCCATACCGAATGACTTACGCCCTCATGCTCAAGTACTGCTTTTTGGAAGAACCATGGTTGGACTAATGGACACTGGGGCTTCTATTAGCTGTATCGGAGGAAAACTTGCTGCTGAACTTATCCTTGACGATTTAAGTTATAAGCCTATGTTATCAAAAGTAAGAACGGCTGACGGAAAGAATCAACCAATTATAGGTAAACTATCTACTCCAGTAACGTACCGAGGTGAAACTAAAAATATATGTTTTTATTTAGTGCCGTCGTTAGCTGCTGAGCTTTACCTGGGTATTGATTTTTGGACAGTTTTTGAGTTATTGCCTGTACACCTCATGGCTCAAACCTTTAATATCTCTTCGTTAGAAAATCCGGCAATGAAAGAAATCACGCCTACTCAGCTTCGCCAATTGCAAAAAACGATCGAATTGTTTCCTTCATTTTCCCAGAAAGGATTAGGTAGGACCTCGTTAATTGTTCACGCCATAGATGTAGCAGACGCTAAGCCGATCAAGCAACGTCATTATGCTGTGTCACCAGCAACTGAGAAGCTTATGTACGAGGAATTAGACCGGATGCTTCAACTGGGGGTAATTCAAGAATCTAATAGCTCGTGGTCATCTCCCGTAGTGTTAGTAAAAAAACCTGGGAAGGTCAGGCTATGCATCGATAGTCGAAAGGTTAATGAAGTAACCGTAAAAGACGCATATCCAATGCCTCTGATTGATGGTATTTTAAGTAGACTGCCGAAAGCGGAGTACGTGACAAGTCTTGACCTGAAAGATGCCTTCTGGCAGATACCCCTCGACCCAAATTCTAGAGACAAGACTGCCTTTACAGTGCCTGGTCGACCGCTATATGAGTTTGTTGTCATGCCCTTTGGACTGACTAATGCCCCTCATACAATGTCACGGCTCATGGACAAAATAGTCCCCGCGCACTTGCGCAATGAGGTGTTCATCTACTTGGATGACTTATTAATTATTTCAGATACCTTTGAGCGCCATCTCGAAGTGCTGTCGATTATTGCGTCTCAGCTAACTCTTGCCAATCTCACTCTCAATGTCGAAAAAAGCAAGTTTTGCCGAAAAGAAGTTAAATATTTAGGTCACATAATCGGCAATGGCCTCATTAGTACGGATCCCGAAAAAATATCAGCCGTAAAGGATTTCCCCATACCACGATCAATAAAACAAGTTCGTAGATTTCTTGGAATGACGGGTTGGTACCATAAATTTATACGGAACTATGCCGCTATTTCGTCGCCGCTGTCCGACACCCTTAAGTCAAAGCGGAAGTTTGAATGGACTGAAGACGCTCAACAGGCATTCGAGTCTTTAAAAAGTCACATGTGTTCCGCTCCAGTTTTGCACAGCCCAAATTTTTCTGAGCCTTTTGCTATTCACTGTGATGCTAGTCATACTGGCGTTGGAGCAGTATTGATGCAGACAAACAGCCAAGGTGACGAAATACCGATTGCATTTATGTCAAAAAAACTCAATCGGTGCCAAAGGCAATATACTGTCACAGAGAAGGAGTGCTATGCGGCAGTGTTGGCGGTAAAAAAATTCAGAGCTTATGTTGAAGGTCAGGAGTTTACCGTTATCACTGATCATGCCTCTTTAAAATGGCTTATGACGCAGGCTGACCTCAGCTCGCGATTGGCTAGATGGTCCTTAAAGCTACAAGGTTTTACATTTAAAATACAGCACAAGAAAGGAAGTCAAAACATTGTTCCCGATGCGCTTTCGCGTACGTATACGGAAGATTTGTCGTCCATCTCACTAAATAGCCTTGTAGTTGATTTAGAATCACCCGAGTTTAAGTCCACTGAGTATGTGTCCCTCAAAAATAAAATTCGTCTGAACCAATCGTCCTTGCCAGATCTAAAAATCGAAAACGAATATATATTTCGCCGAGCTGATCACACAACTGACGTCAAAGTTGCAGATGATTTATGCTGGAAACTTTGGGTGCCGCAAGCCTTAGTATCGTCCGCTTTAAAAACAGCTCATGATGATGTCTTGCATGCGCACGGAGGAATAAATAAAACGTTAGAGAGACTTAGGAGGTACTATTATTGGCCAAACATGGTCACCGATGTAAAAAACTTTATAAATGCATGTGACATTTGCAAGTCCACCAAGCATTCTAATAGATCGATGAAGCCACCAATGGGAAACACCGGTCATTCATTGAGATTCTTTCAGAAATTATTCGTAGATTTCCTAGGACCCTACCCACGCAGTAAATCTGGAAATGTTGGAATATTTGTCGTACTAGACCATATGTCAAAGTTTCCATTTTTAAAGCCCGTTAAGAAATTTACAGCAGATGCAGTCAGAAATTACCTGGAAGAGGATCTTTTCCATTGTTTCGGAATCCCGGAAACTATCGTCTCTGACAATGGCGTTCAGTTTAAATCAAAAATATTCAATTCCTTGCTAGACAAATATAACGTCTCCCATACTTATACAGCGTTGTACTCACCCCAGGCTAATGCCTCTGAAAGAGTTAACAGATCTATCCTTTCCGCCATAAAAGCCTATGTAAGTCAAAACCAACGGGACTGGGATGAAAAAGTTAGTAGCATCAGCTGCGCCCTTCGTTCAAGTTTCCATTTAGCCATTAATACCAGCCCCTATAAGTTAGCTTTTGGTCAGAACATGGTCACCAACGGGAAAAGTTATAATCTACTAAGAACGTTAGGCATGTTGGACGATAGAGGATTACAGTTTAGTCGAGAGGATTCTTTTGATCTGTTGCGTAGCAAGGCAACCGCTACTATGCAAACACAGTATGCCCGCAATGAAAAGGCTTACAACCTGCGAGCGAACGAGGTGTCCTTTAAAGTAGGACAAGAGGTTTTTAGGCGAAACTTTCAGCAAAGTAATTTTAAAAAAGGTTACAGTGCGAAATTAGCGCCAAACTTTATAAAAGCCCGAGTACGAAAAAGAATCGGAAACCTATATTACGAGCTCGAAGACCATCAAGGACGCTTTATTGGCACCTTCCACGCCAAAGACATAAAGCAATAATCTTTGACGGACAAGCGCGAATCCCGCTCGCTGTTTTCCACACCAAGCGTGATTTTAGTGGGGGGGAATTTGTAGTGCGCTTGCTTCAAATTATTATTTATCTGATTGCCTAAAATTATGCAATTATAGTTTTGGCTAGCGTATAGCCTTTGGTATAGCTTTTGGGTATAGCTTTTGGCTAGCGCCATCTATAGCAAAAGCGGCGCTTTGATTGCGCCAACACACATAGAAAAATGCAACTCTTGCACTTTTCGAAGCCGAAATAGGTCGGCAAGATCAGGCCATAACCCCGATGCTGGGCCTTGGTTCGGTCACCCGACAGTGAGTTTTTGGATCTCGTGGTGGTCAGAACGGCCACCAGAAAAGAAGGAAAATTGTTTTTTTTGTTTGCGGGCGAATAAGACAAACCGCGTGGACCGAACATAACCTCGGGTCGAAAAATTCTACATAATGAAATAAAATAACCAAATCCTCAAGCGGTGGACAATAAATCTTTCTTTTTAGAGAAAGAAAACATTTTTTTTTGAGTCGCTGCCGCTGCTTAATAGTTCATTTTTTTTGCGGCACACCGAGACTTCGAAACCACGCGGAGCAATGCAACATAACCCCGCCCGGTCCCAAGTGGGCGTTGACCGTCCACAGCTGCCCAGCAGTGACCACGTGCAGATTTGTTTCATTACAAAATCACCATTAATTAATAATTAAATATTATTAATTAAATAATAAAAATAGAAACAAGTTGAATCGCTACCGCTGCTAAGTCGATCTTTTGTTTTTGCACTCCGAGACTTTGAAACCACGCGGAGCAATGCAACATAACCTACACCCGATTTCAAGTGAGCGACGACCCGTCCACGGCAGCCCCAGCAGTGATCTTGTGCAGATTCTTTTCACCTCAACATAAACCAGCAATCGTAAAAATATAGATTTTTTTTAAATAATGTTATAGAGTAGTTTATTTGTGTTTAATTAATACACCCAAAACACATAAAAAAGTAGTGCGAAAGGAAAATCACTAAGTTGACAAATATATCAATAGTACTAATGCGCATCTCGCTACAAAAATCTACATATATGCAAAAATATAAAAACTTTCTGTGTGTTATATGCCTCACAATAAGCACAGATTTATCATGTTAAACCTAGTGAACAATTACTAGCTTATAAAATTCTCAATTCAATCAAATTCCAACTTTTAGTGTTCGAGCAGAAAAAAAAAAAGAAAACGAACATGAACGAAATGAGAATGTACATCTAAGCCCAATATCTTAAAGAAACTCGTTAATAATACCTTAGAGAATATTAGTGCCAAAATAATTTTATTTCAATTAGCTTAACCCAACAGCTTAAGGTCAAGAGAAATTAAGCATGTGATGCCGCTCTCACCACTTCAAAAGATCTTTTGGACGTCGAGGAGATAATGTAAGTGCATCTCTTATAATCTTTTGTTATTATTGTTTATTTAAACAGCAAGTGATTAAGTGACACGGTGAAACAAGAAAAAAAAAAACGAATATGAATAATGTAATTAATGCACAAAGAAAAGAGAGCCAATGCCAAGCGCAGCTTGCAAGCTTTCAAAGTTAATGTTGTGCTTTTAAATGCAAGAATAAGACAACAGACTAAAAGTATGCTACTAAATCACTTAATCACCTGCTATGCTAGGTAATGCTAATATAATTGAAGTTAATTATATCAGCCTAATTGCTACTACAAAATAAAGTCATATTAATAAAATATATGAAACAATTTATTGAATTAAATATTTGATTAATTTTAATTAGAAAAAAAAAATATTTATACATTTAAAATAAAATACATAGTTGAAAATTATTTAGGAAAAGAAACTAAATAGATTTGAAATTTGATTGAATTTGAAATAAAAGATGCTGAAGCATACTTAGAAACAAAAAAATAAATAGGTATAATCTTTAATTAAAATGTATAATCAATAATTAGTTAATAAAACAATAAAATTATTTTAAATAAGAAAACAAATGTTCCTAAAATCACAACTTGCTGAATATCTTTCTTGATGAATATAAAGATTTTTAAATTTCATTCTTGTATAAAACATTTGTTCATTTAAAAATGCCACTTAGTAATAAATTCAAATCTTATAACGTTTGTTAAATGAATCATTAAGTTTTTTTTGGGAATCATGCCGCAGCATAAGAGAAGGAGCACGGCTTAGATTGTCGTTTGGTTTTGGGATCATCAAATGAACTATAGTGCCGGATTATGATGATCATGGAAGGGTGGGCTACAGCTGTGACAACAACATCGGTCCAGCGCAGCCAAACGACCACCATAGAGTGTCACGTCCAGCGCCTAATATGAGAAATCTTACATACCCTGTCTCTCCTATTCCCTTCCTCGTTTCCTCCTTTTCTTAGTCGAAGTTACCATGATCCGCACGCGATTTATTTTAATTAATAGTAGTTAGCACCGCGAGACGTAGTGCAAGAAAAACAAAAATAATGGAACCTCCTCCCATCTACCGATCATACAGCCGGAGCCAGCGCGTGCACCCCTTCTTGTAATACACCATAACAGCTACTCGACAAACAACGTAATATGCTACACAGTCAGTTTCAACGTTGCTGTTAAAACGTTGCCTTTCAATGCATTTTTTTTCAGCTGGCTTTTTCAGTTTTCAGCTGGTTTTCCGATGAAGGCAGGTTAAGCACCTTGAAATGTCTTCGTTCGTTCGACAGTTCGATTTGCAACTGAGACTGTTTTCGAGTAGTCAGCCAGCCTGGTTTATTGGCTTATTGGCTCGTTCAATCAAACGGTTTTTCCGGATGCCTTGGATTTGAGTAATTAGAAAAGGAATTGAATATCACCAGTGAGCTTTTAGATGAACTTCTAGCAGCAAGCCAATTGTTATATTAAGCTTATGCTTTTATGAGTTTTTGACTATTTTTCGATATTAATTTAGACAATTTTAATTTGCATTTAGTAAATGTTTAAAAACAACATTCAGCCCCAGTTGAACACGCATCTGTTTGTTCAACTTTTAACTTGCACACAAATAAAATACACTTCCAGTAATTAGTCAAAACATATTCAAAGCACCAAGGATGAAAGCATGCAACCTGAATTTTGCAGTTAATTAAATTTTAAATCAACATCAACAATTTGTGTGTGTGTGCACAAAAGACAATCTCAAATTGACAACAAATTTAATTTAGGCAGTCAACGAAAACAATTCAATTTAGTATGCGAACTTAGGTTTCTCATTTAGAGATTATATCTGACATGCATTGTGTTCACATCTGCACAAGTGAAGTTCATATGCTGGACTATGTAGCCCTTTAATTACAACTTTAAATATTGTCATAAGAAAAGTAAAACAAAATTTTAAAACACAATCTGTTGCTTCGAGATTGGCTATGCATATGCAAATCCAATATATATTTGTTCACTTACTTGAAGTATGTACAACAACAACAAATGATAATAACAGTCTTTGGCCATAGCTTTGACTTAAATAACGGTTATGCAAATGTTTTGCACTTCACTCTAGAAAACTACTCTCTCTTTTAATTAGTATCTGACATGTGTTGAGTTTAATGAAAATTTAGCATGCGGAACTATATTTAGTAAGGATAATTTTAATATATCTTTATACTAAGTAAATATAGAAGAATACTGCTTAAATTATGGTTGCTTTGTATTGAACAGTTTGGCCTTTAACGTTTATTTGTGGACAATTTGCCCTTCACAATTAAGTTCGCTGTGGTTGTCAGTGGGTGTTCGGGAGTAAGCCTATTAAAATCGTTTTAAAAATCCAGCTTTATTTAATTGGATTAACAAAGACCTTAAGGCATGAATATATGTGAGACTGAGATAGGTTGGTGAAGCTAAGAGAAGTGAGTATGATAGTTTAAAGTAATTTATCAGCGTTAACTTTTTAAGCAGAACACTGAGTAAGATGGTAAAACTTTTCGAATAATGGCAGTTGATCGCGAAGAGAAAAGATGCAAATAAGTTTGCATTACCTGGGAGCAGTTTATCTAACTTAATGTACTGGGTATATCGTAGTCAATCATTTGCAATTGTTTTCTTAACTGCTGTTATGGTTTCCGTATGGTTTGTACTTTTAATCAAATTTAAAAAATTCTTTGTGACTTACAGGCTTTTGTTTACCTAACTTTAATTGCGTTATTGGCACTTGCATTATTGTACGTTTTCACATGGAAAGTTATTACAAAATATATACAATTTTGTTATAGAATCACCTTTTAGGACAACACAACGTTGAGAACAACAGAGTAAAATGCAATTATGAGCCTGTGGCAAAAGTTTTCATTCCACAGTTTATAAATAAGTTTAATTACACTTAAAAGCTGCACTTTTCGTCCACTTAACACTGTGGACCATCTAAATTATGCAAAACGTTGCGGTCGCGACAATTTTCAGCATTGCAACCTTTGCATACACCTTAACAAGCAATCAACGTGTATGTGTCTGTGTCTGTGTGTGTGTGTGTGTGTGTGTGTGTGTAAGAATGTGTTTAAGTTTTGTGGTATGTTCACATGTGCTTGAATGAATAAAATGCGTTTGAATGCCACTCACAGGTGCGTGTCACGCTTGCCAAATCCTTCTGGCCACAAATATATTGTATACATGCTAACTACCATAATGGTGGCTTCAACCGGCAACATGGTAACACGACAATCGACAGTTCACAGCGGTATTTTGTAATTTGTGGACATTTGGTAACCGCCACTTAATTGCATTTACGCATGCATAACATCAAATATATTGCCATTGGTAGTCGTAAACTTGGGCATGCAGCATGTGATTTTTGGGGCCAGAAGTTTACCGACCTAAGATAGGGCGCAAAATGGGTTTTAAAATGCAAGGATTTATGTTTAATATTATTAAAATTAATAGGAAACCCTAAAGTTTCGCAAACATAACATAAATTAGTAGAAGAATTGTATTCATATTAAGTTTAGGTGCAAGAATTTATGTTGACTTTTGTTTTACTTCAGCAACGATATACAGATTTTCAATAGCATCAAATGAGAAACCAAAGCTGATCACTTGCCTTTAAAAAACGGCATTTACATTATTAAGCATCGTATTCTTTATCTTCTAGTTAAACTTATTCCTGAATTTACTCTTAATAAAATATTTTGACCAAAGTGATCCACCTTATCCCGTGTATATTTCTGTCTAAACGTAATGCCATGATTGACAAAATATTTAATAAGATAAAAGCATAAGTACCTTTTAATAAAATATATGTTGCTTATCCTGGCACTGGATCAATATATAGACTAAAAATAACTACAAGCAGAGAACAACTTAAGTTGGAGCTGAAGTAATTTAAAATATTAGGGCCATTATTTTCCACAGTGAATGTTAATTTGGTAAGCTAAACATAGAGCTCAACTTAAAAAATATTATTTTCCATGCGCAGCCCGTACTAACTCATTTATGCACTATGGAAGCTTTGAGCTCCTCTAGTCGCCATCCATAAAAAAGTTAAAACCAGATGCCATATAGTTGGCCGAAAAACTTGTTAAGTGCATGTCAATGTTTATTGTGGCTAGTGTGTGCAAACTTAGCTAACGAAAATGCATCAAAACCAAATTGGGGCCGAGCTTTAGCAGCTCCTGTTTACCAAATGGAAAATGTTTAAGGAGCTGTTGTTGTTGGAGCTTCATATTTGAAGCGCAATAAATTTACGGATAGCTTTTAGTCAGACACAATTTTACAAATATTTAAAATTGATGATTGAATTGAAACACTTTACTCTATCCAAACGGATGGATGCAAGGGACAGATAATATAAAATTTTATAAATGTATCTTTAAATTAATGGTATGCAAATTTAAAAAAGTTCTTTCAAATCTATTGTGAATAAAACATATTTAAGCTTGCAAAAATATTAAATTTATTTTTATTTATTATGCATAATCCGGTTGAGGTGCAAACCTCTTTAAATCTTTTGAGCACAACTTCATATGAAAACTGTTTCCTTGTGCATTTAAGAAAGTATGAAGCTTATACGAATTAAGGGGCCTTGTTATGCAAATGCATTTACCATGTTCTACTGTGCAGATGATGTGGACTTCGACTGGACAAATAACATTGGCTCACAACAACAAATGGCTGACCACTAACACACACAATGGAATGGTAATGTTGTCGATTGAAGTTAAGGATCGGGCTGTACGATGTCCATTGTGCTTGGCATTTGGCAAGGGTAAGCACAATTCAAGTATTTACCTGAGCCAAAACGTGTTGCCCAAACAACAGATAACGTTGAGGAATAAGGTATACTGTACAAGCAACAAGGCTGAAGTCCAAGTTTGAGTTCGGCCCCAAAACTCTTTAGCTATTGTTTGACTGCTGTGGCTTTTGTTGAAAGTTGCCTGTCGTTTTAGTTATTTATCTTTGGCTAACAGTTACTGGCTGCTTTTGCAGAGTTTCCCTTTCATTGTAATTTGAGCTAAAATGTAAACCTAAATTGTTGTCTTATTGTTCTTTTCAGCCAGGACAGCACTTTTGTGCCTGTCACATTAAGCATTTTTCATCTACTTTAAATTTGTTGTATTCGGGCTTCTATTTACCCTGGACGAGCAGCTACGAGCCATTAGCTGTTGACATGTAAGTTTAATTTTAAAATTGTAGCAACAATGCTTCTGTATACATACAACAAATATTGTGTGTCGACAATTAACACATATACAAGTTATGTACCTAAGTAATATTTCTATATAAGCTTAATTAAATGTGAGCGCAATTTACAATCAAAAACTTTTGTAAAAATTGTTAACCTAAAAAGTAATAACACGAGCAGCTCACAAACTGCACAACACAATAAATATTTACATACTCATTAAAGTTTTCACATTAAAATAATAAAGGTCCATCGCCCAACAAAACAATCAACCAAAGCCCAAATCAAAATCCAGAAACAACGGCGAACATAAAGCCAAAATACGCCGGCGCAAGCTTAAAACTTTTTCGATCTACGCCACAAAGTTCACGCAAAAAAAAAAAACAAAATTACAAATAACAATGCTGAGCTAGGTAAAAGTGGCAGACTTTGTGAAACCCTGTACCAAAGCTTGTACCTAAAATAAAGCCATGGTGCTTTTTTCTAGCCCATATTCTTAACTGACTTACTGGTTATGAATGCAATGTGTGGATTTCAACCAACAAATTTAAAATATTTTAAGATGACAAGACTTGTGAAAACCATGTATTTTGAGCCATTTTGTGGATTTTTTTTGTGTTTTTCGCTTAAATATAAAATTTCAAAAATATCATTTTCAGTTATTTAGTGATTATATATTTTTTTTGCTCCAATAAATATTAGCTACCCATTTTGTTATTATACCCCGTTTATTCAAGTTTAAATGGTTACAGGGTATAACGGCATCGTAAAAATATTTTATTTTTGTTCGTGTTTTTCGCCTCAGAGCAAGACCTCTGAGTACAAGAGGACCCAGCCTTGGGTCACGTGTCAGAGCAGCCGCTTCACAAGCGAACTGTCAACTAGGCTGAAACTGCAGAACACAGCGAGTGGGTGGGATCGGGGTCAGATGTATTTTGTAGTGTGAAATTTATTTTGTGGTTGGCGTCATTACATTAATTGTTGCTTAAGCATACATAAACTGATATGCCTTAGCTTTGTTATCTCGTTTAACTTAGCTGGGCTTAAATACATTTTTAAGAAGTAATTTTGTATATAGACGGATCAGTCAAATGTTGGATTACACTTTTTGGATTATGCTGTTTTGAGCTAGCAGATTTGGGGATAAGGATATGGATTTGAACACTTATTAACTGTATCAGAAGCTGCAGTTTAAATTCAGCTCAACTGTTAGCTTTCCAATGCAGCTTTGGCCTAATCCAAGTCACACTGGCATTCCCTAGCTCAACGTTGGCTCATGCCAACATTCTCTGGGCGTTCATAAATCATTATTTAGTTCATGTCATGCTGTTGCGTGTTTGCTGTCAAAATGGCTGCCACAGAAGCAATGGCAGCAGCTACAGCTTCTATAGTTAAAAACTTGCAGCTACTTGCAGCGACATGCTATTCCTATGCTTTTGGCACGACATACGTACACCTTGACGTATGAGTGATTTATGTTAACGAAATTGTTGTTTTTACCTATAAAACACGTTTGCATCATTTGGAAGCATTATTGTTAATTCTCTGTGCACTTGAGCTTACACTAAAAAGTCGCATATGACTAGGCAACAACTTTCCATCAATTTTAATGAAAATGTTTATGACATTCGCATGGCAAATGGGCGAATAACTTTATTAATTGAAAATGCCGAGCTCCTCAACTGCAAAACAGCAGCCAAAAATTGTGTTGCCCACTTGACCGTGCTGCATGTATATTTAAATGTTTAATTTGCAATTAAAACACACCCTCAGCGAAAAACTTTTAGCCATTGTTTAAAGGGCGACTGTCGCCGGTTGGCAGTCGCCAGTTGGGGGTGCTAAGCATGCGAGAGCCATGAAACATTTAAAGTCCGCTCTCATATGTGCCCTTGTGATAACTGGGACTTTGTGTTTGTTTGTGTGTGTTGGCCGTCGACGGAAGAACGTGCAGGGATCTACACTGTGTAAGCCATCATCAAGTGACAGCCAGCACGTTGATGGCCCAGGCACAATTAAGTGCTTTTTTTATGCATGCAAGCAATTGCTCAAGTATGCTAATGTCTCTCTGTCACTGTGCCTGTCTTATTCTCTGTGTGTGACCGTTTAAAGCTGTTTTTAAAGAGCTGCTTAAGTCTGTCCACAAACGCATTCACTCACATTCTTGGCTACTTGACCTTAATAGTGCCGCATGATAACATGATGCCGAATGTGATAACAAAACCTGCTCAACGGCAAACTCGCACCAACACACAAACCAACAGCTGTTGTTAATGTCTTGGGTTACTTTAAAGTTTTGCAAAATAATTTGCACAAAACTGTCTTTTCTTCATGGTACAAACAAAAGGAGACACGCACAATAGAGGCTTCGGTGACCCTGATGCCATTCCACGCATGTCACGCTCCATTCAGATATTTCGAGAGTTGTCTGCTCGCCTCATTGCCAAATCGAATAGGTCCTTTATACACTTATACATGACTATTTTCTATACAAATATATTTATACATATATACAAATATTTCTCTATGAAGAGAAAAAGCTTTTACTTAATTGTAAGGTACAACTTTTAGGCATTTTATTTATGCGGGGCTAAAATATAAATAAACATTTTTATTGTTATCATTCTGGCTTTGTTATAATTGACAAAAGCTATCTTCGGTCAAAAGAATTTAGAAAGTGGATGTTTGGACATAGCGAATTTATTAAAACAATTAGACTTTTGAACAAAAGGTGATGATTTTCTGAAAAATCTTTTAAAGAAAGATAATAAGAAATAAAAGATAAATTGAATTTCCACGGAAACATTAACTTCTACTAAAAGCTGAAAATACATTACTCTACAAGAGTTGGTTCAACCTCATAATTATCGCATTTAAATAAAAGGTAAATTTATGATATCGACCGCAAAATAATTCGAATTATAATAAACATTTTCTTGTGTTTTACTAATGAATCAAAAAACTAATTGAGTTGTATGCTGTTAATAGACATTGTTGAGCTTAATTAGGCGAACAGAATATTTGAGTTTTGAGGTTGATTTCCTGCAAAATTGTGTCATTTAATATAAATTACAAGCACTTGTCACAGATTTGCTAAAAAATTTCTAATTGCTTATTAAATATATATTTGTGTTCAACAGAAATTAATAACGACAATTGTAACAGACAAATATTAAAGCATTATCAAAGTATACAACAAAATATTACTAAAATTACCAAATTTACTCTTAACTAAAATTCAATAGATGACAAAAACTTTTCTTAAAAGTATCAAAAGGCATTCGAGTCCCAAAGCTATTATAATTTTGATGCACTTATGTCTGCTCAAGTATGAATCACGCATGAATATCATAATGTAATACCTTTGAGCGCATTTTACAATCTGCTTGGCAAACAGTTTCCAATAAATAATCTTTATTAAGCAGCTGTTCTTTAACTTACCCTCTCTTTTTCTTTTCCGTTTGCTGAATCTTTTATTGTAGCTGTGTGTTTTTTGTACAATTTAAATTACATTTTTCTCTCCGGCCAGGCGAAGACAAGTTATCTTTGAGTCTGTATATCATATTCCCTGGCTGCCTCCAAGGCGTTTTCGATACTATGAGAGAAACTCGAGGTTTGTCGACGACGTTGTCGGGTATTTACATAAGTGAAAGCCTTTGTGATTTGATTTGGCCATGTGTGTCTCGCAAAACTGTGCCGTGCCACATGTGGCAACCTCGAATGCCATTCAAAATTATGAAAATGAAAATGCACACACTGAAATAATATCACTCATCAAGAAAAGAAGATGGAATTCAAAAATGAACGAAACTTATTAAAAGAAAACTAGGGGAAACAAATTTAAGAGAAGTATAAATTCTTTAATTAAATGTTATTATTCCAGATTAAACAACAATTAATAAAGTTTAAAGTTTTTTTTTATTTATTTCATTATTATTTATTTTCTGTTTATAAAATAAAGCTCTTTCATATATGAGTGTCTGAATGTTTGCTTGACAAAATCGCTAACATGCGTCATTGAAATGCGTGGTAGATTATTGTTAATGGTTTTTGACTGAAGACAGCAGTCTGTGTATGAAATCCAGATTTTTTTATTGTTGTTTTTGTGCAGTAAATGTACAACTTTGACAAACTTCCTGTGTGACAGAACAATAGCCCAGTGCTGAAGACTGCCACAGCCATGTCAATCTTGCAACAAAGCTCCAAAATCAGGCAGGAACTGCTGTGTATGAAGGTCGCTTTAAAGCCGGCGTAAAATTTAATTAATCCCATTGTGAAGGCATCACATGGTTCACACAGCGCATTAGACATAGGTCTTAGGCAGCTGCTACTGTTTCAACAATTTACTTTTGTTAGCACTTCAAACAATAACAAGGAATAAGGCAAACATCTGAAGGAAACTTGGGTGTAACTTAAGATACCCAGCATTTAAACTTATGATAAACAAAGTAAAATTTATGTGTTTATGTTGAGGATGCACGAGCTACGTGTTAGGTAAAATAACTATGAGTTGATTTTGTGTTTGTAATTGAGTGTGACTAATTTTTTGTGTGCATGTGTCTAAAAATTTTTTAAATTATTTGTGCTGAAAAATTCGGCTTATATGGAACTTATCTTTACTTTCTAGTTGGTACTTTACAGCCATATAGCAGTATTTACTTCTTGCCATTCCAGTTATATTTAGGATACCTTATTTTAATTTTGTGTACGAAGTACAAAAAAGCAGCAAGCCTGAAGCAACGCGTCTGACTATTAGCGTTAGCTTCGAGTCACGCCTGGTAATAAATCTCAGACTGTCAGCCAGGTGCCTTCAACTGTGCTACACACAGCAAGACCACTGAAGAGTCGGTCGCCTTGCTATTTCGTTTTTGTGTGTGTGTGAAAATTACCAGACGTTTAACGGAAGCCATATTAATTGGGTATTTCGAGTTAGAAGTTAGGATATATTCTAAGTAATCATTATTATTTATTCATGGGTAGCTACCAAGGGTGTTGTACCTATTGGATTTTGCAATGTAAACACTAAAGCGTTAAGATAATAAACTGTGTTTGCTAAAAGACAATGACAGCCAATAAGTATGCTATACTTATGTTACTTTAAGAATGTTCTTTGTTTAGCAAAGCTATGCCTTACAGGGTAAGTGTCTCAGCTAAATTTATAAGTATGTGAAATAATTTTAAAGTGTATCACAATTATATTATTTTTGTTAGCTGGAAACAACAACAGGCAAAGTATACTATTTATTGTGTTATACACGTGGGATATTGAACCAAATTTTATTTTTATATTATTTCCAAAAGCGCTTAATAACAGATTTTAACAAAGGATAGCTGAAAATTTGCATTTGTGTTTGCGAGAATACCCGCATAAATTTACCAATAGCTAAGTAACCTTACACTTGTGGATATGTGTCTCATAGTATGCCTGTGGGACGGGACATGCAAATATTTGAGATGCATCTCAGCATTTATCGACTTGCTAGCGACACTTTGAGCTTGAGCGTCTGGGGATGATACACAGGTAAAGTCTATCTGAATGTAAGCAAATAAATGGCAACACCTCGTGGGAACGTAAACACACGCATGCAGGCAGACTAGACAAAGCCTTATAAACTGGCAAACGGCTTCAAATCATCTTCTGCTTTTTCTGCTCCTTCAGTTTAAGTTCCTGCTAAGCCAGGCATTCTACACATTGTTACGACACAATAATGTTGTTCTAGTGTTCGTGTGTGTAACTGTGTAGGTGTGTCGTTTCTCATCTTTTTGGGGCGTCGCATAAGACTCGAGGTAGGAGCTTGCTACGTTTGCGGATTTTCTGCCACATATTGGCTTTTAATTTAACGCGCAATGTCAGCAGCTATGGCAACAAAAAACAAAAAAAACATTAAGGCAACAACCATAAAAAAATGGAAAAGAAAGTAAGTAACTGCTGCTTGCTGCCTGAGTTATTGTGGGGTCCATGCATGCAAGAAAGGCATTACGCATGCATCCAAAGCGATTTTTTCAGTATTTTTTCTTTCTTTTTTTCATTCTCTTCGGCAAGCTGAGCTAAATAAAATTTTATGTTTTGCTATTAATGTTTCGCGTACATCCAATATAATTTTCATAACGGGACAGCTCTGGCAGCGGCACGAGTTAACTGTGAATTTTTGTGTTTGATGGAATGAAATCAGGAAAAATCGTTCTCTCTCTTTTTAAAATGTGAAAATACAAAGATAAATACAGCACAATGGTGAAGCACAAACTATCGCTGCTTATCTTTTAAGGCACCACACAAAGAACAACCTCAACAACAGACACAAACACCTTCAAACATCATAATTAAACTGAATACAACACCGTAGATTTAAATTGCGGCATTAAACATCTTAATTTTTTTTATTATTTTGTTAAGCTTAAAAATTAAAAATGTTCATTTTTATTTACGTCATATAAAGTTATTAAAATCAGTTGCTGCCTGTCTGGTGTATGTGTGTGTGTGTGTTATAGCTTTTAAGTTCACTTCCGTTTAACTGTATAATGAAAAGCGGATACAATGCCTGCGACAGCCACAGCACAGTGAAAATTCTGCTCGCATACATTTTCATTTTCTTTTGTTCTGTTCTGCTTGGCCTGTCCATTCTCAATTATGAAATTTAAATTTCTAGGACAATAACAGCAACAAGCAAGGAAATTACATTAACATTAATAAGGTTAATATTATGTGCATGACTCTGCAGCAAGTGGCAGCAAAACCAACAAAATATGTATAAACAGTTAATTAACTGCCATTCATTACGCATATATAAACAAATAAAATCGAATTACATTGCAATCCACAATAGCAAATATGTTGATTCGAATAAAAATTCAAAAGTCAATTGAGTACGGTTAATGGGTACAAGCTTGATATGTTAATACTTTATATTAAAGTGGTTTTAAATGTGTATTTTATAGTTTTTTTATATAACTTCCTTAAATTTTGCGGTTGATACTTAAAGCAATACGGGGATAATAAATTAAGCACATATATTAAGCCTTGCCACTCACTAAGCCCTGTTATCAATTGTTTGGTAAAATTGCCTTGAAGCATAATTTACTTCCGTTGGGTCAGTTGAGACGAAAATCTTTCAAACACTGCAGCTTCTGTTAATAAGACTTCAATTTCTGTTCATGTTGCTGATGTTTTGGAAACCCTTTTCTTATAATAAAGTATTATTGTCCCTTTCACCATCTGTCATTGACAACTCGTCACATCTTATTAATTCAGTAGTGAAAAACGGGCGAAACAACACAATGGGCTTACATTTTTAAAAATAATCAAAAGCACTTATTCTATCATAGACAATGATACCACAAAAAAGAATATTTAAAAGTTATATGGCAAATTTTAAAGCCATTTAATGCTTAATGAAATGCGAGTTTTACAAATTTGTAAAATTTTAAAAATATGTAACACAATCCACAAAAAACGTAAATGAATTTAAGTTTTAGCCATTCTTTGGGCATTGTAAATTTTTCCTTTCCAAACATTATAAGCTGTAAACATAAACAAAAACAACTAAGCTCCCATTTCACCATTTATCTTAACTCTATCTACTTAGCTTTTACAGTCGTAAGCGACTTATAATCGGTCTTAAATTACTGGTTTTGTCCCATTAAAAGCAGACATTTACTAAACTTTTCATAAATTTATTTTTTCCAGCACCCACAAATCACACAAAGTTTTTAATGCAGCCCAACTTTGACTCTGGCTGTGGCTTATATTCTAGCAAACGACAAATCTAACCTGCTAATTGGCACCCGCAGCAATGCTCTTAGTTCATTAATATATAAAGTTTATATTATAAACTTACCATGGTTTTAATCTTTTGCGTGTATTATGATATACACGTGGCCCTTATGTCGGTTCCAGGAACCTGAACTATGCCACACATTGAAATATTCTTTTTCCCATTTTAATTTAAACTGTGACAGGTTCAAGCCACAAGATACTTTTGGCAGCCTTCATGTTTGTAAAGCTGTGTACGAAATGTTAACAAATTTACTTGCTATACTTTTATAGTAAGACATAAAGAGCAGACTGGCAGGACACAAACAGAACTACAGTGAATACTTATAATAAAACGCGAAGTTCATGTTAAAATTTTTTTTTTGGCTTTTTGGGGATGCTTGTTTTGGTGCCTCCTTCTTTATAGGCCGTTGCGAATTACATTTTCCACTAGCCATTGGAAGCTGTCGTCTGAAAACTTTTGTGTGTGGGAATGATAAGAACATATGAAATGCGGTTCACATCTGCTTTAGTTACTTAAACTGGGTCTTAATTCAAAACAAAAAAAGCTATGTGGCAGAAACAAATAAACAAATAAACAAAACAATGAACTTTGCAAAACTTATTTATCCAAAGCCAGCGTCTTATTAATGTTTAACTTTTCGTTGTGCTTTAAGTAAAATTTGGGTTAATTTAATTTTGTTAGAAATAGGCTGCGGTTTATTTATAATCTTACCGTTTTCTGCTTCAATATTTAAACCCTGTTCTACTTTAACATATATATTTTATGTTAAGTCTAATCTCAATCAATTAAAATTAGACAATGCACCTTTTTTAAATAACATTTTCAATTCAATTTGATTCCCTCAACGTTAAGGAGCGTTGACATTCCTTTGGGCCATCAGCTCTTTGTTGACTTTGTTTTTGCTCCTCATTTCATTATCTTTCTTACATATTCCGTGTAAAACAATTTCGTTTAATACATATTCCATTAAGCCTAATTTTTTTGGAAAGTTACCCTGTTTTACACCCTCTCTCTGTCTTTCTCTTTTATCAAACGGGCCTGTTGCGCTCATGAGGATTTCAAATCAGTGCCCGGCTTAAACTGATTCTGACTCATATGACACTGGATTTTCTGTATTTAGGTGTGTTTTGGGTGTGCTTCATGCAAATGCGGTATCTAACTTTATTGTCTGGCGTCTGCTTATTGAAATTGAAAACATTTGGAAATCAATTTCCATGGCTTTGCTTTCGTTTTGTCTTATGCCCATGCAAATTATTAAGCTCATACATTTACAAACAAATGTATCTTCTGTTGTTATTAAAAAAATATATCAAGGCAGAAACGTTATATACTGTACTAAAAAGTTTGTTTTTTATTTCATTTTAACATGAGTAAGAAAACTTTTTACTGATGTTCAAACACAACCGTCCGTGCACCACTTTTAAACACTTGCCCTTGTGTGTTTACCTCGTTACAAGGCCCAAAAGATGGCAATGAAAAACTTTACTAATTAACTTCAAACTAACATAAATATAGCAATAATTCAGTTTGTTTATGGAGCACGCGAAGAGGCTATGAAATTTTTTTATATTTTCTTTTGGACTCTGAGAAAACAAAAATTTTTAAAGCGTATGTTTTGTCGTCTTAAAATTTCAAATTTTAAAACTAAGATATATCAAAAGCAAAATTTTTTTGTGCTTTTTCAGTTTAATACAAACTAATTTTTTGAGCTAACCCGCTATCCTTTGTTTGAAGTGGGTTTCCTTACGAGCTGTTAGTTCCATAAGAACAAAACCGATTTATTATTGGAAATACCAAAGATAAAGCTTTTTTGACAAAAAACAATTTGATTAACTATGGATTTTTTTATTCGTTTATATTTATATCAAGAACTCAATGCAATATTGCTTCAAAATAATTTCAAACATTTTTTTTATAATATTCTACAAAAAAACAATTATTAAAATTTAATATAGAAAGAAATATTTTGGTCATAGTTGTCTGCCCCCAATTGCATAATAAACACTCATCTATCTTAAAAAATCGTATATACTCTTATACGTTAGGCTTCTACAAAGAAAATTGCTTTGGCGTTAATTTGGTTTAGTATACAGAAAATTCCCAACAAATATGCAAATTTATATTTTTGCGTTATATAATCACAACTAAAAGAGAGAATGGTTACAGGTGAAAAAGATAGAAGCCACTTTCAGTTAGATAGAAACAAATTGCCACCAGCGTTTAGGCGACAAGCACGTAGTAGTAAGCTCTGCCGAACAATGTGAACAACTACAAAACCAACAAGAGCAATATGTTCGGCAGACAAGCAATTGCTTTTAATGTCGATGATTAAACGCTTAAACATAGCCACTTAAACGCGGCTTTGTGCGTTGCTTTGTTGTCTACTTTTAGGAAATTTAAGCGACAAGCAGCTGAGCTGAGCCAAGTTTGCTTATTCTATACTACATGTTCATGTTCATGTTTGAAAAGAGTTTACACAAAAAAGAGCACAGATTGTTAAATGGGGCGTATGAGTAACGTGCGTCGCTAAGAACTGCCAAATTAATGCTCAATTATTCAATTTTTTCTCGTC
Organism: Scaptomyza polygonia; assembly: GCA_035044585.1. Classification (NCBI taxonomy): domain Eukaryota; kingdom Metazoa; phylum Arthropoda; class Insecta; order Diptera; family Drosophilidae; genus Scaptomyza; species Scaptomyza polygonia. The sequence goes on from JAWNNU010002156.1 coordinate 1,763,657, forward strand.
TCCTTCTCTGTTCGTCATCCGCATTATCCCGTTTTTTTTTTCTGTGCCTTGGCACTAGCAACAAAAAAAATTTATATAAAAAAACTTTTTTATTTTGTTTTTAAATATTGCCCAAGTTGGAGAAGTTTTTTATGCCGCTTTTGTTGCTACTTAATGCCGCTATGTCTATTAAATAAATATTCGACACAACTTTTGGGAATGCTTTGCGTTGTTTGCCTATGCACAAAAAAAAAAGTATAGGTCTCAAAAATATTTTAATGACCGACATAACAAAAAATAAAGTCATTATTAAATTGGTGAATATAGTAGTGTTGGTTGAGTTTGGCTAGCACTTCTTTTTTATCCAGATGGACGAATAAGAATTGGTTAGTTCTACTTTAATAAGATTTCTCTTGACCAGTTTAAAGAGTTTGTTCGCAACTTTAATAAATAATAAATTATTTGCTATCAGGTTAACTTTAAGCGCGCTTTTTTAATGCAGTCTACCTTCTACTTTCTAGCCTGAAGTGTTGTTTTTATATTTATTACAAATATTTATGATATTTAAATGTTTATCTGTGTGGTAAATTATAAGAATTAAACCTCATACGTGTTTATTAATATATCAATTGTGAATAAACTGTGCACATAAGCATTTCGGCATTATACTTTTGGCAGAAGAAAAACAATTTGCTGACCACACTCTGCCCTTAAACTGAAGTCAATTGCTGCTGGGTCAACAAGGGGCGAGGGTGATGATTCGAATTGGCCGACTCTCAAATTTCATAACGATATTTTCCAACAGCAAAAGCATAAAACGCTTGGATGGATCTTAGAGCAGTCTTTTAAAAGTAACCGAAGCGAACAGACTACAACAATACTATGTATAAACTGCTACTGAACGTATTTATTTACAGTTTTTAGGTGTGAATGTTTGTCTGTTTGTGTTTTTTCCTGAGCGATTCAAGCAAGATATAAACCTCATCAAAAACAATCCCGCGCTCAACCACATAAGATTGCTATTGTGGCTGCTGTGGCACTGAGCTGTGTCTTCGAGTGGCTTAAATGACCGACGCGTCGGTTTCGCAGAAAAGCTCATATTACGCATACGTTACGGGAAAGTTTCCCGGCATTGTTCCGCTGGGCGATATTTTTTATGACCATTCAGGCGCCGAGCACGTGCAAACATGAAAATAGAACGCCCTCAACAAATACGCAACGAAATGCAGCATGAAAGAAATTACGCCGTTGGAAAGCAACAGTTTTGCCCACAAAAATGCCACACACATATTTATTTGGAGCACGTAATGCGAACGCACATGATGCGATAAGTTTCCTCCTTCTCACTCAACTATTCAATTCAATTCGCAGCGCAATAAAAAACTAGCCTCGAGTACATACAAGTTATGGAGAATTTTTATATTGCAATGGAAGCAAATCCTTCACTTCCATGCTCTAGCGGTATTTATTTTTGTTTGTTTTTATGCTATTAAATACTGTTGTAAAGCAGCAAATATATTTGTGTTCACATCTATGAAGCCAAAAAACACATTGCTTAAAAAATTCCAGGCACGTTCATAAAGTACAACAACCCACACACATACAGAGTAAATATATACATATTTTATTTCGTTGACACGCACATGCTTTTTTTCCTTTTTTTTAAATGAAGCACAGCCAATACACATTCCATTTAATTACATCAAAAAGGAATGCAACGCACCGCCAGGTCTTGCTCAGAACATTTAAATTCAAAAGAAAATAAATAATCAATTTCGTTCAATTAATTCTCAAAAATTTTACTGAAAAAAGTTTGTAAACATTTTTTAACTTGAAATTAAATGAAACAATAATATTTTTAATAACAGTAATAAATATTTGTAAATTCACAGAAAAATTGTTTGATTTATTGCATAGCTGTTGCTGATGCTCGTTTGATTTCAATTTATGATTTAAGCACCCGCAGGAGAAATTAAATTCAAATGCATTAACCAAAAAAAAAAGAGAGAAACTATTAGAGACTTACACTCAATGGCCGGCCCCACAGAGCAACATTGTTCTGAACTAGTCCACTTATATCGAAAGATTATATTTCTCATTCCACAAATAATTCATTCATAAAATACGCAAAGCGCGAGGCAGCTGCGCTGGCACGTACAATGTTGACAGCGACGTGGCGCGCACGTGGCGTCTAAAAGGGGGCCATAGCTAGCCCCCACTCTTCCGACAACACAACCACCAGCAAAATACCCGCCAACGAAAGACGACCATAGTAATGGTCTTCACAGGCGCCAGGCGAAGGTGGCTGCAGCAGCAACAAAAATTTCCCAAACAAAGCATTACGGAATTTCCCAATGTTTGTCGGCCCACAGAGAGAGCGCCACGTTGAGAGCGCCACATAAAGTTAACGCTGAAACAGCCGTCAACTGCGACTGCGACTGCGACTGAGGCAGTGACTGAATTTCACTGGCTTTTCAGACTCAACGTATCAGCTTGGAAAATTCGCACAGTCAGTTTGTTTTGAAATTCTGATGCGTTCCGTTCATCTGCGAAGCGCTGAAAATTCCAAACAAAAGCGAATGAAAAATATATTTTTCAAAAGATGTTCGCGCGAGTCAAATAAATTGTGATGTATTGTCCATGTCATTTGTTATAAAATATAAAAAACGGAAACAAAAACAATTTTTGCGAGAAACCAAAAGTGATTTTAACACCTGCAAACATTAAAGAAAAGAAATTATAAAATAAATAAATAGTTGAGTGTCATAATATTAAATAGTGCGCTTTTTAACGAAAACGATTTTCGGTTGCAGTTGTTAGTGCGAGAAAAAAAAAGAAAAAAGTGTATATAGAATCATAAAAATCAAACGATAAAAATGTAACAAGTAAAATTAATGACCAAGGTACACAAGCTGCAAAACAAATGCCATTACTCAGAAAACACTTGTCTGAATACTCTTAATTATATTAATTGTTTTACTTATTTTATTTGCTTTTCAAATTCTATAAAATACTGCATTGAGTTGTCAAATAAATTTTGTAATTGAAGCAATTTATTTTAATTATCGTTAATGAACGAGAGTTAAAACGAGACTTAAAAAGCAAGAAAAGTGAAATTTTAAATGGTGGCTTGTGAAAAGTATTTGCTGCAATTCAGTTTGGAACACAATTAATGAGTTTGAATTTGTGAACATGTTTCTTCGGTTTTAAGAGCTAGATAAATCTTGAGCTATGCATATTTTTCCATATGACATACTTTCAATTGAATCGAATTTCTTTAGATTAAAAGTGTAGTTATTTCTGTTACTATGTTCAGGGATCAATGAAGGATATTTTAGACTACATATTTAATAGTTGACTGTTTTGATTTATTGTAAATTTGGTTATTTGATATGCTTTAGTTAAACAGTTAGAGAATTGTAAGCGAATCAATTAAGGTGCAGTATTTATTTGTATGCTTTTCAGTTTCTTTCTTGTGAAGATCATATTTTCAAAATAATGTGAATCATAGCTACAAAAAAAGATAAAAGCTAGTTAGTACCTTTTAACACTTATAGCTTTAAATTTATCTATTAAATCGATAGTTATAATAGATTAAAAATACTTTCGAACTTGGTTAATAGGTATTGTTGAGTTAAACTTGTGTACAAATTTTCAAAGGCTGAAATACAAATTGTTTATTGCAGCATGATTTAAGTAAATAGTAAAAACTAAGTAAATGGCAAGCGGATTCCATATTTAAATCTTCAATAGGACCTCATTACCGTGCGCTCTCTATTCATAACTATTTAATTAACAAGTGGTAGCTCAGCACACCTTGAATAGCAGACACGTGCCAAAGTTGTTAATCAAGGCAAAGCGAAACAATAAACAAAGCTAAACAACAAGTCAGAGAAACACTGGCAACAATGGCAAATGCAAATTAATTAAAGCTAAACTGCGCGTGAGCTAATGTGAGAGTGTATGCGTGAGTAAGTGGAAGTGTGTGTCTCATCGTGAGGCAAATGGCAAAAAAATAAATAATTTTAAAAAAAAATTATGGCGACATTATAATAAGGTGTTACGGAAGGAAGCAGGCGGAAATCAAAGCAACGCCAGCATAAATTAAACTTTGTGGCATCCTTCACACAACCCCAACCTTTAACCCCTCGCCACGATTCTTGCCGATTACGTAATTACATGAATGTTAATTTTTTGTTTTATGCTGGCTTATGATTTATGTCAGTCGCAAGTTAGGCAGCGCCAGCGTTTTGTACACAGTTGAGACGAGTCACGATCAATTAAGCAAAGTCAAATAGCACAAGAATATAGGTGCGTAATAACGTTAAAGATGTGCAAATATGGTTTCACTGTACCACTTTACTGCCAAGAAAGAGTGTCTTTCATTTGAGTTGCCGGCTATTCAACCAAGCTTACCCAAAATCATAAGTCAACTGTCCGCCTGTAATCAAAAGCCGAGCCAGTAATGAGAAATGCTGTCATTTTAATGTGTGAGCACCTTTTGTGTTAAACTTGATATTTTTCGTTAACCTATTAACTTTGCCCATGATATGTCGTAGATATTCTTTGAATCTCTGTCATGAAATGAAACAATTTAGCTTACTTGATGGCCATAAAGTTTTAATGACCACCTGAATGGTTTTGGGGAAATTATGTTGTACTGAGCGTATGTCAACATTCTACTTTTTACTGGTCTGTCGTTAGAGGAAAAAGCATAAGCTTTTAGCTCTGGTGTGGACCAACTCCTGACGATAAACGATGCCCGTAAAAGTTTAGTGGCAAATCAACATTTAATACTGTTGATTACCTGAACTTCTTGGCAGACCAAACTGCTAAGCTGTTTAAGTGGTGTCAGCAACAGGCATAGAAGCCAAAACAGTTTGTGCCACAAGTGTTGACAGCAGTTGAAGCTGAAATCGATGGGAGGCCTATTCAGCTGCAGGCAAAACTGTTCAGCCCTAAGGATTTCAAATGACTTTACTTCAAGTGAAAATAGCTATTTCGATTTGTTTGAAATATGCATAGATATATTTTTAAAATAGCCAAGAAACAGGAATGCCATGTTATGAAAAAATTTCAATTTTTATTTGTTGTTTTATTTAGATATGTGAATAAACCGAATTTATTTATATAATTTTATATATCATCATATTATTTTGGCAGCTGAAGTATCTGAATTCATCATTTGGTGTACGATTAATTGCATTCGGCGCACTTAATTTTTTATGCACTTTTTGGGCAGTTAAATAGTTGGAATGTTTGTGTTAAGTGTAGTATGCACTAAGCAAAAATAAATAAAATATAACATTCATCAGTGTCGTTATTCAATCAATATTATTTATAGGCTACATGTGTTGATTAATGTGAAAATATCTGGGTATGTAGTTCATATTGTACTAAAAACTATTTGAGTATTCGCCTTGGCCAGCCATATTGCATTAAATTTAATAATTTTTGTGGCGACTGATCGTCTTAGAGCGATCTAAATTTTTTTTTAAATCTTCTTAATGTTAACTGGTCAATTATAAAATGTTATAGCATTGGCAACAACTTAATTCTTGGCTTTAATCAAGATTTAATTCGGGCCAATCAAAACTGACTGGTTAAAAATAACTTAATAAAAATCAAAAAACTGCAAATACAAAAATGCTGAAACGTTGAAATGTTGAAGACAACAAGCAACTTGTTGGGCCTTTCAATTTGATGTCTGATTGTTGTAACAAATTGTTTTGCTTATTGACTTTGAGCAATAGCGCGAGTATTGTTGCCACTTTTGCTTTCAGATCTCTGACGATCTCTAACTTTGAAGCACCTGACAAATTGATGTCCTATGACTTAATTGGCTGCTGCAAAACAATTTCTTGCTTTGAACACAGAAGTAATTGATGGCTTTCCATTCAATTGGCTGTAGTATTATGTATAAATTATGACTATTGTAAAAATATAAATATTATTTAGTGTTTATAATTAAATAAACATTGATCGCTTGTCGTGACTAACAGCTAGCAAGGAATTTGCAAAAAGTATTTCCCATGATGATTTTGACCGCGTTTATCGGGTCAATTGACGCACAAAGCAAAGATGCTTGTCCACTTCTCAACCGGTAGTTGCTCAATGCACATTTTAGTATAAACTGTATATATTTGCGTTTATTTAAATATATTTTTGTACGCTCAATTACTGTTGCTTTTCTTGCGGTTGCTGCTGCTGTTGTTGTTGTTGTTTTTGTTGCTGCTATGCGTTAGTAAGGCTACCGCAATGGCCATCACATATTGTGTTTTTGAGTTGTTTTTGTTGCTTGTGCAAATATGCAAAATGATTGACAGCACAATTAAGATACCGGCTGATACTGAGCGCACAGGTAATGTTATGTTAACAATAACGAGAGGCAGGTGTTTAGAAGGGGGAGGTCACGTGTCAACTACAGCCTTATATAGCTGCAAATTTTTGTAGCTGTGCAGATCATGCATCCCAGTAAGAAAAAGTGTTGTAATACTAAAAAAAAAAAATTATTAACAAATATTCCTGTATGCAACAATCAGATACTACATTTGCACGTGTTTTGTATTTAGTGTTTATCTTAAAATGTATTTAAGTGATATTTGCTGTCATTCTCAGAAGGAATTACATTTAAACATATTTCCAAACAAACGATTCTATAGTCAATAGCTATTATTTTGATTGAAATCACACAAGAGAAACTGTTTGTTATTCATAGAAATGTCCAAAACATGTCCCACATTAGTTGTTTGAAAATTTGTAATAAATGTGCAGACTTATATTAATAATCTATTCACCAATAAATTCAATACTTGCAGTGAAATTAATGGTCAAGGTGAAGTGCAATAATTGTAAGCTTTGTAACTTCTAACAATTTGTCATCTGGTTTATCAAAACTAACTTAAATCGATTGTGACACACCAATAAATTAAATCACGTTCGTAATTGCAGTAATTTAGTTTTGATTGTATTTAAACTGGATAATATATGTATCAGTGGTATTTACATTAAGCCATAAATCAAACTGCTTTGTTAAATTTATCTGTTTCATATGCTCTAGTTTCGGTATTGGCGTTGAAAGGGCCAAATCTGAGATGTTTTATTTTTCTGCATGCTTTGTTTTGCTTGACTCTGGTTTTGTTTTTCTGTTAGCCTTGGCTGATTGCCAGCAAACAGTATACCAAAACAGAAACAAGCAAATCTTACGTGAATGACAACACAAAAAGCAAACACGTGCCATTATGAGCTTTTTTTATTTTTAGGTTGGCAAGACGTATGATTAATATTATTGACCAACATAGTCAAAGCTTAGAAATATTTGTTTGCAGCATTTACATAAAATTTATAACGATCAGCAGTATAAACTCAATTATTAAATGGTTTTATTTGTTTTATTTCAATTTGGTTGCTTGCCATAGAGTTTCTGAACCACAACACAACATCTACAACAAGGCATTTAGAACTTTCACAAAGATTGTTTAAGCGCAAGGGCCAGCATTTGAATCAACCACTGGTTGTAAATCAAGTTGCAACTTCTTGCGAGTTTTCTAGTTGCAAAACAGTTTCGCCCATAAATCGATGCACAGCATGCACAACTAATAGATAAGTCTGTGGCTTGAAAAAGTACTTGCCAACTTGCAGCGCTTGCCAGCAGCCATGGGAAATCAATAAAGTTGGCAATAAATACTATATTTGTAAACTTAATCCAACTTGACTTCCAGTTGATGGCGGCCTATCAATAACGCGACGAAAAACTTGTTAATAATTATGTAAATGAAATGCATCAATTACGCAAACAAATAATAATTGTCAACCTTTAACAGTCAATTGAAAGTTGTCGGCTTCACCCCAAACACTACAAAATTGACGAGGCTAAGTGCATTGCCACTAACAAAAACAAAACCTTTAACTGGGAATTAGAATCGGTTGAACAAAAAAAAATTACTAAATGTATATTATTTACTCAACGAAAAAACATCTGACTGGTTGCTTAAACCTTAATGTTTGAAATAAAGTTATTTGCTAGATGCATATTCAATAAAGAATTCAATAAAATTACAAACGATCTGAAATCCAATTACTTTTGAGGCAGCCTACCACAAATGTAAAACGCTTTAAAATAAAAATGCTGCAATTATTTTAGTCATGTTTTTTAATGAAGTAAACAAATTCTTCACTATTTTTGTAACAGAAATAAACAAATTTATGACAAGTTTTAATCCAATTTTTGTTACTGGACAACATATTTTCATGATCCATTCAAGCAACGGTTCATTGCACGTTGCACTCTTTTATTATTTTATTTGGATCTATGGGAAAATAAATATATTATGCCGCTGACAGCACTTTTATCTTATATTTTTGTCTTTTTTTTTGTTTGTTCTGTTCTCTTCTGTTATTTTACTATCTGTTGCTCCATCACGTGCCTGGCATATTTATTAAGGCGCAAAATAAAATGGCAAAAAGTCATCAAACAGGCTGCATTTTACGCTGACAGTTGGGATGGGAACTTGGGTCAACGAGTGCCCCTAGCAGCATACAAATTCAGTCAGATAAATAGCTAGGCATATATTACAAAAAAAAAAATATACATATACATAAATGGTTATTTATATATTTGTAAGTCTGTATATATGAAATTATTGCCGATGCGTCGCAGGGCGAACATATCTTTTGCTAGGCAACGCTATTAAAACACATAAGTTATTTAGAAAATTGTAGCAACAACAAGAACATGACCAACACCAAGAATGTGCCAAAAAAAAAAAAAATAGATATATATATATAAACGCGTATAAAAAACGAGAATTTATTGATTCTCACTTCCGCAAACAACCGCAAGGGCAACAACAACAGGAAGTAATGTGCTTAAGCCACAGCTAAGAACAACATTCAAAAATTGGCAAAATATACAAATGAAACCGAATCGCAAATGCCCTTAAGACCATGTAATTTGTTTATTATTCTGAAGATAATATTGCAAAAAGATTTTTTTGAGTTAAATTTAATAATCAATAAATCAAATATATAATACAATAAATTGAATCAAGGTCCTATTCCTCTTTATTCTCTAACGATGGTGATTTCGATAAGTTATACTCAATCCTTGATCCTCCCAAATTGCTGGCATTGTGTGCATACCATTCACAAGAAAATTTTGAAGGGCAAACATTAATAAAACACTTTTGGCCATTTCTCTTCATTAACTGCATGCCAAGATAGCCAAGGCGAGCAGGCCCAAAAGCAAAGCAAAGTGTTTCCCAGCTCTTTGCCACCATATCACACTCTTCTTTATACACTCATCTACTCAAAAGCTACGACCTCTCTTTCTTAGCATTGTGCTGGCTAGCGTCTTGGTGTGTTCTTTTGGGCGGCACTTAATGAATTTTTCACACAAATTTCTCGGCAATTTTACTTTCGGACATTGCATAATTGATGAGGCCTGGTAAAACGGCGACACTTTTGACAAATCACAAACGCCTCGACAAGTTCTAATTAAGTCTTATGGCTGTTGAGGGTTTGTTGTTGTTGCCGAAGCTGTTCTTGTTGTTGTCATATTTGCTAAGTCGCCACTGACACGTCTTTTAATAATAATAAGCAATAACTTTGTTACTTCATTTTTGTTGATTTCGGTTGGGTCAAGCGCAAAGTGTTGATGTTGATGAGTTAATGGTTAACGTTACGCCCGCCAACTGAGCACCAATTCACTTATGTAATTGAAGTCGTCAGCTATTGCTAAGGGTGTGCAAAGGGTGTCAAAGGCGTTTAATTAAGGTTGTGGGCGTAGTTGGTTACCATTGGCAAAATCTTCTACTACGTTCGTGTAGCTAACTAGCAAAACATGACCATTAAATGTTGACAGCTTGCAGTTTAAGCTGCTGAAATTCAAGTCAACCGCAACTCAGACGCAGCGCACCGTTAATAATGAATTACATAATTAACCGCAAATTAAGGCACACACGAGTGCCCTCAACTGCCGCAAACAGCCAGCAATGTCAACACAGTTGTTGGTTCCCTCGCCCCAACCCCGTCATTTATAGTGGCAACTAGCTGGCAAATAGTAGAAAGAGGGCCAGAAGCGCAACAATTAATCTAGCATAGTTACAGCTATAGCTAATTTCTACTGCAACTGGCTGTATTGGCGCGTAATTCGCTATACGATATAAGCACATTCAGCTGATCAGTCAACCCCAACAACAAACACAAATAACATTGTTTATTAACGCCAAATAAAAAGAATAACAATAAAATTGTACCATCAACAAATACTGCATTCCAAACAAATATTATTTTTTCCTGTTCTAAACTTCTGTTGCTGTTATTGCTGTCACGGGCTGCTGTTTGCGATCTGGCTTTCGACCATTTAACGAGCTTTGCAATTTGCATTTCTTTTCTGTGAGAGTATTTTACGGAAATAACAAGCACAAATAAAGTATACGCACCGATGAGTGTAAAAAATACTTTTATAATGCCAACACACAGGAAAAGTAAACAAAACTTTTTATCAAAAATTTAAATTTAGATTGAGTCTTAAACAAATTGCATACGAATTTTAATTTATTTCAGTTCTATTCATACCAATACGTTAATATGTAAAAAAAATATTTATTCAAACACTAATAACTAAAATCAAAATGATAAATTTTAAATTTAAGAATGTGACAACTTTAATTAAAAACTAAAAAAACACCCTTTGTAACTACAAAATTTTAATTATAAGTTTTAGTTGAAATTAAATTAAAATGTTTACCTATGCAAAAAAGGATTTATTAATTTAACTTGAACAAAATAAAATTAAATTAAAAACTAAAATTTTTGATTTTTAATTGTGATATGTATATTAATTGAAACTCAATTTATTTTTAAATCAAAGTGCTTCATTCAATACAATCATACTTAATTTGAACATCCCTCATTATTAAAGATAAGGACGAACCGTTCTTAAATAAGAAATACAGCCATTTCCAACTAATATTTTATAAATACTTTTTAAATTTTATATATTTTTTATATTGCTTTGTTGGGCTTTTCCGCTTTTTCAATAGCCTTAGATAAGCACATTTTTATAAATATTTTATAAATATATTTAGCTAAATGGCCACTTAATAAAAAGTTTCTAAATTATAGCGTTTATAAATTTGAACAATGTTTTTTTTTATATCTATTGGAAACGAATGATGGTGCTTAAAGAAAGTGAGATACAATCGAACTTGAGTTGTTAGCGATCTAAGTATAACTGATTTATGGTTGTGGTTTATGGGCATGCAAAGCAAAGCAAGATAAATATAAAGCGTTAAACATATGCATAAGCAAACAATTATTACGAAAAAAGCTATGAGTCAATTTGATAGCAAAGAGTTTGGCAGTGATTATTCTACGCAGAGCAAGTTACAAAATTTTAATGTAATTAAAAGCTGTTGCTGTTATTTGGCTGCATAACCAAACAAGATTCTTTCCACATTTTTTTATTTTTCAATCACATCGTTGCAATCAGAGAATTTAAAATATGAGCCAAGCAATCTTCTTGGTCATTTACCGAAAAATAAGTTACCCTTTTATTAGTTTTTGGCTGATTAATTGCGTTGTAGAAGCTAACAAGGGATGTTTTGTTAAATTCGTGCTTCAGCACGCGCAAGCTCAAAAAAGAATGTAATCATGACACAATAAAAGCAAGCAGTGTTTGAAAGGCTGTCTGACTCTTTCAAAAATATACGTAAATACGTTTCTTTGGTTCTTTTGTCCTTTAGCGTATCGCAGCCATTTTGCAACAATCAAACAAAAGCTGCCTACGCTGCCAGCTGCCACATTCATAAGCCTACCTTGACGATTCATTAAAACCCTGCCACCCACACAAAAACATCTTCCTACATTATGACGTACAAAACACAGCTGCAAAGCATACCCAGAGATATAATGAAAGTGTAAAAGAAACCCAAGCTGTGCTTTGCATAGGGACAACAGCAACCATGACATGGCAAGTGCTTGGTGAGCTGCACTTTAAATTGCAGCGACATCATTAAAGAGTTATTCAGCGGCTAAATCCAAGCAAACTTTCACATAGGTAGGTAAATCTGAATCGGTATGTGTATGGTCGCCTCTCAAATTAAGCTGGCAAAGTGCTGTCAAAGCAGGCGCATTATTTATGCACATGGATATGAGGTTTATGCCAGCGACCCCTTACATCTACCACTTCATTTATTTTGGGGCACGTCTGCCGCAGGCATGCTGTGTTCTAATTTTTACGCGGCCTGTCAGTTAAGTGTTACCACCATCATGGTGTCATGAGGTTTTTCATGCGCACAAATCCAATCAGGTACAAACTTTCAAACGCTCAACCAGATGCAATGCGGCTGACCAAAAATAACTGAGAGTTGCAGGTATTGTTGCACCGAAGGTACTTAGATAAATTAGACTATTGCCATATTCATTGTAAAATAAAATTTGTATTTAATATATTATTATTAATTATACTTAAACGAATTGACCTCTCGATTGATTAAAAAAATGTTTCTCCAAAGAAACAAGGGTATAAAGCTTGTTATGATCAGAGCATATAACACGAAATGGTTAATGAAGTAAATAGTTGCCCAAGCAACGATCAAGGTTAAGGGTAAAAAAGTTATGGTAAAATCTAACTGGGACTGAAACTAAATAAATTTATAATTGAAATATATTGCTTAAAACTTGACCAAAAATTACAAACAACTTTAAGCAACGAAATTTTGTTTAACTTTCAAACTTGAAACTATTTTAGCTTGTAAGAAGCAAACAAAATTGCAGCACATTTATTTTCATTTTAAGCAGCGCAAAAAAAATTTCATATTGCCCAACGCAAAATTGCAAATGGCGGTTTGAATGTGTGTGCGAGTTGTGCTTGTTGCCATTGCTGTGGTTTGCTATATGCCCCGGCACGCCTCCCTTCAGCACTCTAACACAGCCTTTGTTGCGGTTGATTGGCCAAATCACTTGCATACAGAATGTGCATTTTGACTGCAGTTTCGCAGTGTGTTGCCACCCAAACACTTCACCACAACTTGCCGCAACTTTAAATAGTTTTTTGGCGAAAATTTCTTGATAAAAAATATTACAAGAGTATTTTTTGACTTGTGTATGCGACTCATGTGAAGATTGCCACCAAAAACAAAATTAACAAACTTAAAACATTATTTAAATTTATAACGAAGAATGAAGATGCGCAATGAGGTCATGCAGCTAAGACCACAACATTTGCATAAATCTTCGACGTGGTGCATTTTTAATTAGCCTTGAGCTCATTATCGACATAGGCGCAGAAGGGTAACACAAATTCCAAGTCGTCAATGCAAGCAAGAAGAAATCTGAGTTTAGGTGCATGTGTGTTGCACATGACGGTCACCCCGTTGAAAGCTGCCCTTTCATTGCCATGCCATTTACAGCATGTCAGTCTCGTGTTGACGTTGTTGCTCTATTTGGAGCGCAGATGCTAGGCAGTCTTGTTTTCAGCTATGGACGGTGTCAAGTAAACATGTAAACATATTTGGATGATAGAATATAGTTGCTTTATGACGCAAGTTGCAGTTTATATACAATTATGAAGAGGAATTGCAGTTTACCAAAGTGAATAGCTTCTTCAATAAATTATTTGCATTTTAAAAAATCCTGTTTAGACGTGTCCTTAACTATAGTTTCATATACGATTAATTTGAGATTAAATAATTCTAAAGAAAAACTCACTGATGATAATGCTTGGCGGCGTCCGACATTGCGCTATTTGGCCAGCTCATTCACAATTTTTAATGCTGATAATAATATACTCTTATAACTGCAATGTAAGAAGGGTGTAAGAAAACAAGTAAGTAACATAATTTTTTCACTCAAAAATTGTATAGTCCGGCACTACTTGTTGTAAGATGTGGATGATTTTGAGAAATTATCTCACTGCAAAATAATTTTAGACCCTAGCGCGTTAGCTGAAAACTGGGGATCTAGTTTGTATAGGAATAGACGGTCAGACAGATGGACATTGCTATTTCAACTCCGATCGCAATGCTGATCAATTACTTATATAAATAATGTGTTTGAATACTTTCTATACGTTACACATTTCTTGACAAAATTTGCAAGTGCATTAAAAAGCCAGTTTTGAATGTTCAAGCTCAACTTCATCGTGATTATTAAACATTGCATTCGAAAACTATACGCAATGCACTTCTGATAGGTTGGTTTTATGTAAATTACTTTGTGTGTGCCATTTGTCTAAGCATTTGCATTCCTTGTTGGCTAATTAGGCAACAGTGTTGTATTTCGATGTGTTATGTTCCACAAAAACCATTCAGAGGCAATTTGCAAAGCATTCATTTCAACTAAATGAGACCAAATGGAAGGGAAAGAGCTAAGGCCTTAAAAACATTATTAAAAAGCCGCAATAAATGCTGAAATTATAAATTATAATAAATTAAAATTGAAGGGAAAGAGTTTAGGTCTTGAAAAACATTATGAAAAAGACGCAATAAATGCTGAAATTATTAATTATAATTAAGTAAAAAAAATTATCTGAACATTCAAAACCAATTAACAAAAAGTATTTGCATTTTCTCAACCATTACAGCAGCACTCCAAGATTCCAGTTACAATCATACTTGACAATAATAAAAAGTGAAAAAACAATCAAAAGAACAACAACAACGGCTGTATCATAACCAGGTTGTTGTTGTTATTAAGCAAGCCACACAGCTTTAGAATGAAATGGAGATGCAAAGTGAGGCTGGTCATGGACCAACAACAACAACAACAACAACAGAAACAACAACAGCAACAACAATTAAAAAGTCAACAGAAGCAACAGCAACTTCAACAACAAGAACACACACAAACTTGGCGCACAACTTCAATTGTCGTGTGGCACCAACAGCGCATCATGAACTCTGGCAGCCTTTTATTAGCTGCGAATCATCACAAAGTCATAGCAACAACACCAACAACAATACAAGCACAACAACATTCCAATGCAGATTGCAGGCATTCGAAAGAGTGGAGGAGAGAGCATTTTATGCGTGCAATGCAACAGAAGTTGAAGAGCTGGAGACATTGTCGCCGTCCTGTGCTTTAGACACGCAACTGTTGAGGCCGCCAAACGAGGCGTATGCGCAATTTCAGCTGGCATTCAATGGGGACGTTGTTGGTGATAATGATACAAGTGATACGCTTAATTTTAGTGACAATTGCCAACGACGAAGGCTCCTTTGTGAGCCACAAAACGAAGTGGATGACAGCTACCAAAAGCTAATATGTCAACTGCAGCAGCAGCTAGGGGATAAGGAGCCAGTTGCTTCCAATACAACATCGTCAACAACAACAGCGTGGCTGGACTATCACATCGAATTGGGTGATGACCTGTGGTCGTGGCTAAACTTAAGCGAACTGGTCGACAATGTTACTGCCACTAGCAATAGAAGTGCCAGCAATGAAACAGCCAACAGTTTGGACATGATATTGTCCAACTACACGTTGTCCAACTCAGCGCTGACGACAACGACAACAACAGCAGCAACAACTGCAGACATTGTCATTTCACGAAACTTTCTAGACTATACGCCGCATGGCTACGATTGGTTGTTCCTGTTTGTGGTTTTCTTTATATTTGCTGGTGGACTGGGCAACATACTCGTCTGTCTGGCAGTTGCTCTGGATCGCAAATTGCAGAATGTGACCAACTATTTTTTGTTTTCGCTGGCCATTGCTGATCTACTTGTTAGCCTGTTTGTGATGCCAATGGGTGCGATTCCAGCATTTTTAGGTAAGTTCATTATCAAGTCTTTTCAACTACTTATTTCAATACGAACCTGCTACTAACACTTTAAAGTAATTTAATAAGAAAACAAAGTAATTAAATTAATTTATGAGCAATTGGAAATTTTACATTAAAATGCATTCATGCGTCCCATTCTTAGTTCAACCAAAATTTTGATTTTATTTATAATTTTTTTATATATATACATATAGAACAAAGATTGATATTGGCTATATAAGTTATTTATAGCATCCGCTACTTATAGCTGGCAGCCAGAAAGATAATAAATTTGGTTTATTTAAATTTATAATTTGAAACTGCTAATCAGCGCCGCGTTTTGTGTTAAATATATGCAAACAGAATTATTTGTACGTATTTGTGCTTGCCCAAAATTGCATTTGCCACACAAACCCACACACTGATAAGGTCTGTCTAAAAACCAACGTAGCATAAACATATCAGAAAAAAAAAAAAAAAAACCGTAAAGCCCGCATCTACATTGAGGTAACACAACATTTTAAATATTTAAGGGGCTGAGTGTGGCCCAACCACATTTACTAAATTAGTGAATTTTCATTTTATTATGAACACAGACACAAACAAACACAGCAGTTGTTTAGTCAGAACATGACATTCATGTTCATAAAGTGATTATGTTGCCATGTTCTAAATACTGTAAAGCCAGATAAACTAATTTCATGCCGGGTAGAACTTTTTTTAAAAATGTCAAAAAAGAAAAGGTAAATAAACGGCTTTTCAAAACTAGCTGATATCGATGATTCGTGTTCAAGTTGACTATTGCACTGAAATGAGTATAAACTTAATTACACACATCCTCTTAGCTATTAGTTACTTTCTATTTTATTTTCGGGACTTCATCATTTCCGTTTTAGTGGTAATATGCACTTTAAGGTTTTTAAGCACTCACTTTGGCCTTGAGTCCTTGAGACAGACAAGCTAATCCTTGGCCGCTTGCTTGCTTACTTGTTCTAATACAGCCCGAATAGCGTGTGTGCTATTTTAATTCCGGGCATTCTTTGTTGGTTTTAAGCTTGCACTTTTGACGTGGCTTGCCGCGATCTATGCTACAATCTTGTGTTGCATGCTGCGCACTGATGAATTTCTCATTGTGCCACTTTTCGTTTGAGTTGCCTCCTCCACCTCAGCGGCCCTTGCTGCTGCGGCATAGTGCAAGGTCTTTGTTTTCACGCTCAAGTTGCTTGCAGACGACGCCAATTAAGGCGCGCAAACTAAATGTAACTAAAAAGTCTGAATGTTGTTTTAGGCCACAACAATGTCAATGGCAGCAGGCATTTGGCCAACATTTACTTTGATTACGCTTTGCTTTTAAATCGCTGTTCAAAATATTGTTGTTTTTGATGTTGGCGTTCGTTATAAAATGCTGCTGAGCCATGCCATTAAATAATTCGAGCAAACATATTGGTAACAAATGCGGGCATTAAAATCAAACATTTTAAACAGCCTTTACATTCCTGAAAATGCTCTTTGTCTGCACACTTACTTTTAGCATACTTGAGACCAAGATCTAACCAACATGTCGCATACGTTATAAATACCTATTCAGCTCAGTGTTTGTGCTTTTGTGTGTGTGTATACAAGTGACACGCGTCATCAGAGAACATGCGTTCAGATGTGAATTTCGTCGTTGACATTGTCATCGCCATTGTCATCCACTCTTGTATCAAAGTGTGCTGAGTGGACGCGTCTCAGGTTGTCGGTGTGTGTGTGTGTGAGTCCTACAATTAGCAGTTTTAAAGCCCACGCGCAGAGCTAAATAGCGTGTATTGGACCAGAAACAACAGCAACAACTAGTATACAGTACATTTAAGCGCATTTTGCGCTAATTAATGTTAAATTTGCCATAGGGCATTTCTACTAAATACAAAGCGTGAATCCAGCACGAAAGCTGAGCAAACGGATTCAAATTGCAGCAACTCTTATTTCACGCTTCGCGCGTTGCATTTGCTTTCCAAATTATTAATGTTGATTCAATGCGACATTCTTCGGTAAATGTACGCTTTACAAATAGCTAAAGTTTAGCATTAGACTTAAGCACACAGGCGAGCTATGCTTGCTTTTCTTCTACCCGAGAAAACAGAAAATTCACTCGAGCTAACAGCGCAGTAAGCTGTAAAGTCGCTTTTATTGCTATCCTTCGCTTTTGAATATCCCAGCACTAAACTGTAACGAAGAGCTCAACGTGGATCAAATGTACAACACTATTTATACCTATACAAGATGAGACGAGGCCCCGGAAAGTTCTCTACCCATCTTTTAATGTGTCGCGCGCGGATTTCAACCGTCAGCATTTTGAAGTGCTTGTTTTTTTTTCGCATCATCATATTCAAGCGTATAAAAGAAGAAGAAGAAAAAATAGCATCAAGGAAGGAAAAAAAGTTATAATGGCTGTTACTCTATCATAAATGTATTTTCCTGCGAGACTCTTTATAAAAGTTAAGCATAAGTTTGTTAAAGAAAATATGAAATTAACGTTAACCAAAGAGCTATTATCGGACAAAGGGATTTTTCTTTTCGTTTACCTCCTGTTTTGCTTGCTTTCATCGCTTCATCATTGTATTTTAACTAACATCTAATGTTTCGCTCGTTACGACTTTTTTATTCAAATTTATTTTATTCAACAAGTAGCAGTTTATAATGAAGTAAATAGTTTTTTTTTATCTTGGCTTTCAAATATCACATTTATAATGCCGTCAAAATTGATATTCCTTAAATTTGCAGCCTGTACAAATTCCAATTAGGCTGCACTAAACCATTTTTTTTTTTTTTTTTTCATTAAATGGTATTTCGTTCCATCTCTCATTGAAATGTGCTCGCAACTTTTTGTTTCCTTTTCACATTTGTTTCATTCATTTGTCTTTTGACTTTGCTTTTTTGGATTCCCTTTCATTTGTGCCTCAACCACACTCTTCATTTTAATTTCAATTATGTTTGATCTACATTCGCTTTCATTACCATTGAACTCTGATATAATCCCACCCCAGTTACACATCCATTTTTGACTGCTTTGGAAAACTTCTTCATTGCTCTCCATTGCAGGCTATTGGCCACTTGGCTTCACGTGGTGCAATGTCTATGTGACCTGCGATGTGCTCGCCTGCTCTTCGAGCATTTTGCACATGTGCTTCATTAGTTTGGGTCGCTATATGGGCATAAGAAATCCGCTTGGTTCACGACATCGTTCCACGAAGCGTCTGGCTGGCATAAAGATAGCTATTGTATGGGCCATGGCCATGCTGGTATCGAGTTCAATTACGGTTCTGGGTAAGCTTAAGGACACAAAAGTTCACAAAAAAAAACTAAGTACACAAAGCTTTGATGCCCATATTTATTCAGGTCTTGTCAATGAGAAGAATATAATGCCGCAGCCAAATGTGTGTGTGATTAACAATCGAGCGTTCTTCGTATTTGGCTCACTTGTGGCATTCTACATACCAATGCTCATGATGGTAACCACCTATGCCCTCACCATACCGCTGCTGCGCAAAAAGGCTCGCTTTGCTGCCGAGCATCCGGAGAGCGAACTCTTCCGTCGGTAAGTGAATTGAAAATTTTGCATATTTGCGGAGGTCACACATACATATAAGAAAATGCAATTAATTGGAACATTGAGTGCTCAGATTTGTGCCACCTTTGATCAACAGACACCAAATGGTTAAAGCCAATGGTCGATGGTCAGCAGTTGCAATTGGATATATCCACAAATCAATACCAATAAAGTATGCGCAAATTAAAATGCCATTAAACGAGACGACGCGCGGCAAGCAGCCACTTAACAACTCTCCCACCTAGCTACCAAATGCGGGCTAACAGTGCATTGAAGAAGAGTTTGCAATGAAAATATGTAAAATAAAAGCTATTAGGTTTAGCGAAATTTTAAATATTTTTCATATATTCAAAAATATAAAAAAAACCACAAATTGGTCGCGATAGGTTGATTTTAATTTTGGTGCGTTAAGCTATATGTTTTCAAAATTTTTCATTAATTTTGTATAACCTTTTGTTATATTGTACAACTTATATTTTTGTGAGTGTAGGGCGAGTAATTGAATCTAATACTCTGTGTAGGAGTTTGGTTATTAGCACAGTTGAAAGCCAGAGGGATGTTGACTGCAATGTCCAGCCAAAAAGGAGATTTATTGCGAATGTCCATTTGCCCGAACACAGAAGTGCATGAAAAAAAACTGTTTTATCTGCTAAAATGCACAGAAAGTTAAAAACTAAATGTAACATTGACTTTGTCACAAGGATATAGTCGTCTATTGCCTTTCTAGTTCATTGCAATTATAAAGTAATGTAAACTTATTTACTGACTCAAAGCCCTGCAAATTAGCCTTAACTCAATGAGGGCTTGCCTCTTAGCAGCAGACAATAAAGCTCATCGATCTTTCATCATGTTGCCTGCCTCTTTTACACCCTTTTCCATTTCGATTAGGTTGGGCGGACGCTTTACGATACGTCCACAGAACGGACAGCAACAGTTGCAAATGCACAGCAGTTTCATCAGCAATAATTACAGCAACAGCAACAGCAACAAAGGGTTGCCAATGAGTGACAGCAATCGTAACTTTAACAATGCTATGGGGGCAAGACCAAGAAGTTCTAGTGGCAGTTTGGCTAATGACCACTCGGAACGGACATTGATGCAACAGCAGCGGATGGCAAGCAATCGAAGCATTGCCACCGTTAGTTTTCGCAATGTGGGCAATGGTGGTGGATCTGGGGGTGGCAGCGGAAATGCGACTAATATTGGAAGAAGCAACTTCCGACTCACTGGCGGTAGCATCTTGCGACAATCTTCAACGCCACCAACAACCTCGTCCACTTCATCTACGTTTAC
Organism: Scaptomyza polygonia; assembly: GCA_035044585.1. Classification (NCBI taxonomy): domain Eukaryota; kingdom Metazoa; phylum Arthropoda; class Insecta; order Diptera; family Drosophilidae; genus Scaptomyza; species Scaptomyza polygonia. Next base: position 1,784,284 of record JAWNNU010002156.1, read on the forward strand.
GGCGCGTGGCAAGACCACGGCCAGTAGCTTTTGGCGCAAGCATGGTGGCAATCCGAATGTAATGGACAGGTAAGTCAGAAAACCCTCTTCCCCACAATACTAAATTAAATTAGCTGCAATGTTTGAGATTCACTTGCCGTGTCCAATCTGCATGCAAATGACGCAAATGGCCACAAATTGTATCCGGTTTAATTAAAATTAATGAGGCGAACTTGGCAAAGACGTTTACTTGATTGACTCGCACGCATTTAGGAATCTGATCATTACTCTTTATAATTTTCAACAAACCAGAGTGTTAAATAAGCTTGACTTGATTCATGTTTACCAAAATCACAATGCCTTAAGGTCAACAGATAAAATTAAAAAGATTAAGATTATTATTATACTATAACATTGTTGTTTAAGTAACAAATGAATAATTCAAAATAAATATACCCCATCTAGCAACTACTCTTAAGAATGCTTCTCTTGATTTACTGTAATTCTTTGCCACACAAACGAAGACAAAATGACTTTTGACCTTTGCAAGCAGCCCATGAAATTGGAATCAAAATGTTCTATGGGATGCTCATTAACAAAGATGGCAATCAGAGTTTGTAGTACGTTTATTGACGCAATGACAATCACAGCCACAAACTGGTCGTAATATCATAGAACTACAACAAGAGTACTTTCTTGGCTCGTGACATTTGTGCGACTCTTACTCATTTCAACACCTTAGTTCGAGGTGTTGCCAATTTGTGTGTAAATCATGCTCTTTTTGGCAAATCTCCAGAAAAGTTTAAGTCAAGAAGAGGCAGGACAAGATGGGACGTACAGACATTTGTTATCAGTTGAGCATACAAGCTCTTTAATTTATTACATTTGTTTTACATGGCCCCCACACTGGCAGCAAATAACTTTTGCCGACTACTTTCCTAAGAAATTTGCATAATTTACATTGTAAAAGTGCAAAGCGTTTTGGCGTTGGCTTTGCCCCAGGTTAGAAAGTTGTCTTTCAGCATCAGGAGTCTGAGAGTAATAACAAAAACAAATTGAGTTTTATTTTGGCTTTACCATCCGGTCGCGTTCATTGTTCAGACAAGTTACCTTTTTCTTTTCGTGTATCAGGATTTTATTTTGTCCCCTGTGTGTTTTTGTAACAAGTTTAGAGCCAAGAGCGAAGTATTTCGACTTGTTTGCTTTTGATTTGCAATGAAGTTAACGTGGACTTAACATGTTTCAAAAGAAACCTCGATTACTGCACAAAGTAGCATCTAATGATTGACGAAAAAGTTCTCACAAGCTTTAGTTTGAAAAAATACAATAAAATAAAGCAGAAAATAAATGATATTGTTTTTGGCAAAACATCTTTTGCTATTTTCTTTGTCATTAAAAGTTAAAAACATGTTATTATTTATCCTAATAAGTTGTTTAATCAATTTATTTCAAATAAAAAATAGTTCTAACTATCTAGCTTAAAGTTTTGGTGTTATCGCTAAATTTAATTTGTATCGTTTTGATTAATAGTTAAACAAATTTTAATTAATTTAATTTACTTATATATTTATGTATTATATTCTGATAAATGCTTAAATTTGATTCCCCTCACACAAACACAAAAACCCAAATTAAAACAAAATCAATCAATTACACATATTTATGCAATTAAATGCGCATTCCATTGTGTCACACGACGTGGCGTATACATAATTTTCTCCATTCAAGCACTTGCGACACGTCGTAAACATAAATCACTCATGCGTCATGTGGTGCAGCACCAAAAACAGAAAACTCGAATCAGCTTGTCCAGCCTGCCGGCTACTTGCCACATTGTTGTATGGAAAATGGAGCTGATGCTGTTGCATATGTTGTTGTTTTTGTTGTGGTGACAATAAAGTAAAAGGGGAAACCGCAAGCGGACAGCAACTATTGCGTGAAATGCAAACTGCAATCTGTGGTGCGGGGAAAGCAACCTCAGAGGGTGACAATGTTGCGATGCAGAAAACGACAAAAATGTTATATTCACAACAGCCAAAAATGCCACTGAAATTTGTAAATGTCATTGCTTTGGTTGCCACTGAGTTTGTCTTTGTTGTTGTTCTCGTTTCAGCTCTTGCTGCCGTCTGCATTAATGCAACGGCGCTAAACTTAAGCATAACCAGCAAAGAATTATGTCAGACAAAAAGCTTTTGCTAAGGCTTCAGCAAGTCAAAGTCAGTTCATGGCTCAAGCACGTTCCAAAAAAATAAAAGAAATAAAAAAATTTCCCCGCTCAGCTGTATGTCACGTCTATGCGCTTTGACGCGGACTTGTGCTACACAACTTGGTGCATAAATAAATAGGAATTTCTAATGAGACAGGCAACATAAAAATACATTTTTGTCCCATTGCTCAGGTGCTCACAGCAGTAACAAGAAAGAAAAAAATTAAAAAAAATGAGAAGCTTAAATACCGGAAAATAAAATTTACTTATTTTCCTTTTACTTGCAAATTATTAGTTGAACATTTGAGGGCAGTCGGGCGCCTTTTTAGTTATGCTCCCTGTCGCCAGCAGTTAGAAACTGAACAACTTTTTGTTTTATATACCAAAGTGTCATTGTGCAAGTGCAACAGTCCATAAAGTGCTTCCACATAATCATGGGCAGCTAGGACTACGATAGTTGCAGCAAACAACCAACCAACAACTTAGAAGTGCATATATTAAAGACCTACACTTCTAATCAACTGTTTAGAGCTGACACAGTTTATTGTCAGCTGTCTTAGAGACTTTTCATTTGAACAACTTGTCTACGTTATGCTACCCATAAAATATGTATCAAGACATCGAAGTTAAATGTTTGGTCGACCCACTGTACAAATGCTGTTTTGTTAAAGATGATTTTAGTTTGCATGTGACAACATTTGTTCAATATGATAAAGTAAGTGAATTGTTCGTCTACTTTGTCAAATTTTGGGTATGACTCAAAAGAAATTTAACAGAAACGAGACATATCAAGAACAAATGTATATATTTATTTTGAAAAGTGAACTTAATTTTATCGATCTTCGCTTCAAGTGTAATTGATCTACGCTTGATTTCTATTGTAACTTAACGTAATCGATAGCAGCTTTGTATAACAAATTTTTATGTTAAAGTAGACGTTTTTATAAAGTAAAATAATCACTTTTCAAATACACTGTATTTAATAAATGTTTTTAGGATTATTTCCTAATTTTAGCACAGCAACAATGCATCTTACCATCAAATTAAAGTGTCACAACTTATGCTTAGCTTAACCACAGCCCAACAAAGACTTTCGTTCTTGCCACAAATCGAAACACTTTCCATTACAGCTCTGAGAGATTGAGGTGGGCCTCGTTGATGCTCAAAACATCGAATTAAAAGGCAATTTTCTAAACTGCTTCGCTTAAGTCTGCAGCAGGCAATCAAAAGACTTAAATCTAATATCAAGTACTGTTGGCTGTTGGCTGCAATGCGGCAGCAAGAAAATACAATCTAAATATGCGAAGTGACTAACTGTGCGTTTCTTTCCCTTCTTAACAGTCATCCAAATCGACGTGCCTCGGTACGGGGCAGCGTCCCGCAGCCACAATTGGGTTACGCAACAAATGGAAATAGAGGCATTGGTGGTGGCACTGCGACTAACGCAGTAACAGCTGCGTCATCTGCTGCTGCTGCTTCTGCTGCTGGAGGCGGCATTGGTTGCGATGGGGACCGAATGAGCATTGCCACCATACAGACACCCGGCAGTGGCAATGGCAATGACAATGGAAATGGCAATCATCCTGCGGAGCAGGTGGCAACAATGGCAATGACGACAACGACAACGATGGAGACGACAGCCCAAGCGGCGACTGGGCAGAGACGACACAAGCTGCGGCCCTTTAAGATTGCTTTGAATCGTGTTGCCACACCTACACTCAATTTGCCGTGAGTACTACAAATCGGAGTAGTAGCAGACGGGGGTCTGTCCAAGTAACTCAATTTCTAAAGTGCTTTTCGCCCAGCAGCTTTCTCAACACTCGCGCCAAACGGAACAGCCTCTCGGCAAATGCGGTCGCCACGGAACAGAAGGCCACCAAAGTTTTGGGTTTGGTCTTCTTCACTTTTGTGCTGTGCTGGTCACCGTTTTTCATACTAAACATCATATTTGCCGCCTGCCCGGAGTGCCAGGTGCCGGAGCATGTAGTGAACACATGCCTCTGGCTGGGCTATGTCTCATCAACGATCAATCCGATCATCTACACCATTTTTAATCGCACATTTCGTGCGGCGTTTATACGATTGCTGAAATGCAATTGCGAGCGGTAAGTTTGGTTTTTAAGTAGGTATCCTTTTTTACCATTTCATTTCGTGTGCCTGGCGTATAATTTATTGTGGTTAGCTAGCACTTTTGATGTGCATTTAGAGAGCAATGCATTCATTCATTCCTTGTTCATTTTGCAAACGATTGATGGGCAACGTGACGTATGATTGATAATCAGCGATATGTGTTTGGCAATGGAATCAATGTGCGATTTATAACAGCATGTGGCAATATGTATGTGAAAAATGCATCAAATTGATGCATGAACAACGATTAGGTATTGCACTTATTCATGTGCAATAAGGCAGCGCACATGTATCGAGATTTAATGGCGAAACATGTGAAACGTTGTGGAAATAATGCCAAATACTAAACTGAACTATGTGCTTGTGCAAGTTTGATAACTGGAAATGGTACTGATTTTTTTTAAAAACATTTTAAGTTTCGGTTTTAGTAAAAAAATATTTGGGCCGTTATTAAAAAGTGAGTAATTTTCATAACTGATAACTGAACTGCTTGTATTTAGCTTGTCTGTCTTCAATTTTGATTTCCTAAACAAATCAATCACACAATTTCTTCCTTAAAACTTTTAAATTAAAAATTATCAACACTTTTCCATAGTCTTATTCATGACCAACCTTAGTCAAAAATATAAAAATACCCAGCTTATGTTGAATAATTAAACAAAAATGCAAATGGGTTTAACAAAGTTCTTCTATACATCAAACTTTATTAAGCCCTTGGCTTTTTTCATTCTTTTACATTGTTCTTAATGCTTTTTGTCTCAGCCTTTTATCAATAATGCTAATTAAAAAATACTTAACAAATAGCGAAAGCTTGGCTTTTTCATTTAAAATAATATTTTGACGAATTGACTGACTTTTGAGGGACTCAAAGTCAAAGAAAACATTCATCTTTCTACAGCCACATAACTTTAAAAACAAATTCCTATTAAACATCGAAAATAAGTTGACATAAGCCATTAGAAGTGTCGACACGATAAACGTTTGTAAATAATTTATATAAAAAAATTAAACGCCGCCATTTTATGTTGGCATTTGATTGCAGTTCGGGTCGTCCGTTACGATATCGGTCCGTAACTGAGGGTCGCAGTGCATTGAGCCTTTGTGCGCCTTCGGCCCTGCCGCTGGCAATCTCGTTTCAAGGCGCTCCACTAATGACGCCATCCACAACGAATGCGACGCCGCTGAGCGAGTTCCGAGGGGTCAGCTATACAATCACCGATGACGAGTGCTGAAGCTGGTGCAACCAACTCAAGCAAATACGAATTTATGAGCCACAATTGATTGGTACGAAATGCAAGTAATCAAAGCACAATGGAGACGACACATCGGACGGCAGACAGACTAACCTATTCAAAGTGAAATCAAATTCAAACTACAGGGTGATTCATTTTAAATCAAATAAAAATCCAAATGGTAAAATAATACTTAATATCAAGTATTTATTGATGTAGCCATCAACAGCCACACACACACACACAAAAAAAACAAAGCCATACTATATAGTTAACTTCATCATATCATTAGCAAATCATGAGCGTAAGAGAGCAAAATAATGTTTGTATTAGCCAAGCATGACTGTACCTGTTATTCTCCATACCAGCCCATTGTAAGCTATAAGCAATTAGTCAACTGTATTTAAGACCTAAGCATTTCCTAAACAAAAACTATTATTTATGTACGTATACTAAAATTACGTTAAGTATTAAAATGCTGCTATCGATGGCAAATGTTGTATGTATGCACTAACTATAAGTGTTTGTTATTATTAACTGTAGTTGCTGTGTTTGTTAGTCATTCAATTCCCATATGGAGCTTAACTTTTACGGAAAAAAAAAAGAAATGAATTTACTGAAATCAACTGTAATCCAAATTGTCAATGGCAGTCACTCTGCTATTTCATTTTATGTGTGTAGCAGCTAGCTTTAAAAGAATAACTATTTTGTCATGCATCAAATCTAGACTATAAGCTATAATCAACTTACAAACTTATTTAATAAAGTACAAATACATACCTGCTAACAAGAGAGCATTCATTCTTGTTGCTATATTCTACAATAAATCAAATGTATTTCTTGTTGAGCTGTGCACGAGAAAGTGCTTTGAGTAAAAAACATGTACTATAATTAGGTTAAGGGGTGTTTTTTTTTTTTGTTTCTTATTTTCTATTCCATAAATAGCGCAGTTAAGATTATTACAGGAAAATCAACTTGAGCAGAAATCATCCGGATTCCCGCTTTGAAGTGCTCCAAGAAACACTCGATTTATTTTGCTCTTCCAGTTGCACTTAACGCTGAGCCTGAGCAAAACACAATCGATTTATTTTTGATTTTCAATAGAACCTCTTCAGCTTTTTTGAACAACAAGCATTTAGTTAAATACTAAACTAGAAAAATTAAATGAGTTTGGTTATTTTGGTAAAATGATTCCATCTACAAGGCGAATTAACGGTAATATCAGTTGATTACTTCGTTTTGAACAATAAAACGCAACTTTAACACCGCCTTTTGGACAGAGCCGTTTTAAGTTGAGTCTAAGAATGACTTTGGCATTGACAGAACTGCAGCATGTGTCATGCCGCCTGAGGACATCTAATCAAGATCTTTGAGTGTTAGGCAGACTTAAGTGCTCTTTAGCAAAAATTTACTACACAGAGACAGAGACAGACACAGAGAAAAAACTCACAAACGAACGACACTCTGACTCACACACACACACACAAACACATATGGACACATGTGTCATGGATGTCTTTGCTGTTTATTTTACAGCTCAACAGCAAACAGTTTCCGGCAGTTGATGGCCTTTCAGCAGCAACAGCAGCAGCACAAACGAAACTTTCGTCAACGTGTCGGAAATGGTGTAGCAAGAGGCAAGATGGCTGGAAAGTAGAGATGCAGGAGTGCATGGATGCGTGGACTGTCGTAAATGCACGATGGCTCCTACTTCTCGTAAATGGCCATAAAAATTGCATTATAGCCATGAATTTTTAATGGAATTCAAATGCTTTTATGATCACAGAAGCAAACGTTTTTTTTTTATTATTTGTTTTTTGATATTTGCAATCAAGCGCAAAATGCAATTTACCAAAAATTGGGAAAAACACACACATTTAGGAGGTAGCTAGTGTTGCAGTTGCAGCTATACACAAAATGTGCGTGTTGGGGTATGCTGAAGCCGCTGTTGCTAGCTGTTGACTAAGCACTATACCGACGCCAACCGCAAAGTGCACGACAAAATGGCGACGCAAACAGCAACAACAGCAACAGATACAAACAAAGTAGTGCAAGACAATTATACTGTGCGAAAAGATAAAAAAAGAAATGCGAAACAGCACAGAATGAGTACGGGAAAACGTGGCTAAGTAAGAAAGGGACGTGTTGAAAAGTAAGTGGAGAAAAGAGTTGAGGTGTGTGTGTGTGTGTGTGTGTGTGTGTGTGTGTGTGAAGGCGTGAAATTGATTGCCCCGCTGGCATTCTCTCAGATCTAAACCTACTCGTTGCAGTTTATTTGCTTTGGCTCTTGCTCTGGCTTTGACTGCGGCTAATGGCAATGTTGAAAATAGAATTTTCAATTTGGCAGCACCTTCAAGTCTTTGTCGTCGCTGCCAACTTGAAAGGAATTTAGCGATATCAAAAGCTCAAAACAAAAACCAGAAAAAGTCAAATCACAGTTTAAACCAGCGTTGGTTGGCGCCTCAACTGTTCATATATGCACATTTTTATAAGGTATTCTCATTACCTGCCGAATTTGGTTTATTTATTATGCGACACACACACACCTATTCATACACAACCAAACAAATAAACAGCTACACATGGGATTACTTTTCTTACTTCAGTAGCTTTGTCTATGGGTTATGGTTGAGAAAAAATACAATGCAAGCAAATTGTAACAGTGCTCTCGTCGAGGTAGCTTGACAAGGAGATACCCTTAACCCTAGACTCAACGCGTGCAGTCATTGTTTGCAGGTTTGTGTGTATAATTGTAAAATTACTCCGGTGCGTCTCATTGCTTTTGCTATCGATATTATGTGTCTATCGGAAATGGAAAGAGGTATCGATAACTTGAAACGAACTTGATCGGCATATGGCTTAGGGAAGCTTATATACAAAATCTGTACTCTCGTGCTTTAACAATTTCTGAGATCGGCGCGTTTGAACAGACAGACAGTTGATGATGATCAAGAACATAATCACCTTATCTGGTCGAAAATGCTTGCTTATGCCGGGTACATACATTTGCAAAAAACCATTATACTCTTCTTTCCATCATATGTTTTCAGAATAGAAAAATTCCATTTGCCATTAATTAGTTTGCTTTGTGGCCAAAATATGTTGTGAAATGTATTTACAACTCAAATTTAAAAAATTTTATAAGTTTTAACATTCTGTTCTGATTAAGTATTTTAAAATATTTATTAAAACGAATTACAATTGTTTCATTTACGAAATAAATAATATAAAATATGTCTGTTATTTATTTTTTTCAAAAATAAGAGATTATAGGAAAAGGAATAAATTCTTAAAGCTTTTAGAATCTATCCCATACCATATTCACTTAAATTTACAATTAGTACATACATATGAACATGTTTGTATTTTATAACATAGCTCAACTTAAGATGAAGTATTTTCAAAATCACAACAAATAGTAATTTTGATTTAAGTGATTATCGTTTTTTATTTTTAAATTCCTCTTTTGGTCCAAAAAGGAATAAACAATTTGTACCTGTTGTTTGCAGAAAAAAAACATCTAGTTAATCTGCACGTCAATGTGTCAATTTTATTTTAGCGTTGACAAACGCTGCGTATGCGTGATATGATGTTGTGCGATGTGACAGCTAGCAAAGAAGTTCAGACGGCAATTGATGTTGGTTTTGTCAATGGCGCTTTAGTGGTTTTTTTTTTTCGTTGCAGACAGCACACAATTGTGGCTAAAAAGAGAAATCAGGTCAGCCAAGCATGTAATTGGTAAAATCATCTGTCGGAACTGCTGTATTAACACACTTGACATTTATTCAAGTAATTAGCCACTGAATGCCACTAATGTTCAACAATTAAGATTTGGCAATAACGGTATTTTTTCTCTTTAAGGCTTATAGGAGATTAAGCCCGCAAGTCCTTGATTTGGATGGTAATCCGCAAGCGCAAAATGGACACGAAATTTGCCTAAAACGTAGGCCTCCAAACTGCTCCGCCTTTGAGCACCTTTTGCTGTGCAGATTAGTCAAATTGGTTTCTCTGCGGGTTTTTTCAGTGAAAGCGACTTAAGTGGCACCTTAACTGATGGCACCTGATGGCCAAAATATTTACTTAATGTCAGGCCAGCACCACTATTGAGTTAAACTCTTAATAGGATGGCACTGTCATAGCCATTAACGTGGCATCACTTTGAAGAGAAAATAAAAATTGCAAAACGATGCATGTGAAGAAGCGAACGTATTTTGTAGAACCAAATCTTATACCTGACGTGTAGGAATTTGAAGTTAACGTCAAAATGCGTAAGAAGTTGTTTGTAACTAAGAGGAATCAGGGTCGTTTACTATTGAAACTAACAGTGAGTAACTAAAAGCAGACATTCAATTAATATTTAATGCCCAAACTTTGAAGAATCCAAGCATATGTGCATCTAAGCAAACTAATACCATTGCGTGAGCCTAAAACTTAACAAAACACTTGTGACTTTCAAAAAACGTTTCGTTTTGCTGTGGTGAAAAGCCATTTGGGGCATCAAAAAGGTAAGGGACATACTCTCAACTCTCTAATTATGCATCAAACGAGCGTGTTTTGGACGCCAACATTTGATAATTGCTTATAAATTGTTGAAATGCTTAATGTTTTTAACAACTGACTGGCAAAAAGGGGTTAATGACGAGCGTACCCATGGGTATGAAACTTTCGATCTGGGACACATTGCGGCTGGAAACCATGGTTTGCCAGGCAATTAGCAGGCGCAACAAATGGCTATTTTGTGTTAATTAGCCAGGTTGCTTTATTGTGGCTGTTACTCAATGGTGATTAGTAACAGCCATGGCATATTGATGCCAGCTAATCACAATGGACAAACACAGCTTACAGCTAACAACAGCTGAGTTGGTTGCCGAAACATGTTTAGCTGCTTAGTGGCCTGCAGGCTGAATCAGCGAACGCAGCGGTTTAATGAATTGACAGATGACAAACACAATTTTGCAACAACTATTTGACTCCTAGTCCAGAGGTCCTTGAGACAGCGCAAATAGACAGAATTTAATTGAAATGACAAAACCTAATTTTCCACCATCTAACCAACCGCCCAAAATCGAAACTCTGGCAACACCGACACAAACACATACATAGTATAAAGTTCCTAAACAGCATGTGAAACCTTTGCAGAGGCAGGGCCATCAATCATAGAAATTAAAAATGATCACAAAGGAAACGAAGGAAAACTCGAAAGCTGGACGAAAATAATAAATAGTAAGTCAAATTAAAGTTTAAGCATGCTGAAAATTTGTACTGGCTATGGTACACCCTGTAATAGGAATAAATATTCAATAAAATAAAATAGTTTCCATCATTATCTTAAATTACAAGTGTGAAGAAATTATTAGTGTGTAGTGTGTCTTAAAAATATTGAAATCAATCAAATCCTACATCCACTTGTTAGTAGAAACGTTGCAGTCGGACGCAACCGACTGCGGTATACTCGATACAGGTAATAAAACCGATTAAAATTTACCTGATTGCAATGGGTTGCGGATTAGGGAACGGGGGGACGTGGCTCCAAAACTTTGATGCGGTTTTTTGTCGTTGACAGTTATCTTCTCACCAAATTTGGTAATTCTAGCTGTAAGGGTAAGCGAAATAGGTGGATTTATCGAATTTGAGTTTAAACCCCAATCTTGACACTTTAATTTACTAAGCCATAGATAAAGACAGTTGCAAGGTTTCAAGTCTCTAGCTTGAAGTGTGTGGAAAAAGTTGCGTTCATACAGACGGACGGACAGACGGACGGACACCATGAGGGACATTGCACAAACCCAATATGCTCTTTAGCTTCGGTATCGAGCATAGAAATCTAAAACTTATCAATACAAAAAAATGTATAGTTTTCCTTCTGAAACGGTAAAAAAGGAACCAAGCGACAAACAGGTAATCAAACAAATTGACAACCAGAAATACATTTATCTTCATTCGCCACAACTTGTGGGCCACAGGGGATGGTCAAAAAATAAACTATGTGGTTTTTTTTCCAAATGCAATTCGAACTATTTATTTGCTTCCCCACTCCCTCTATTTCTCTAAGGTTTGTCAGACATGGTTTAACAAAATCGGATAAAAGTCCATTTCCGGCTAGTGTGGCAAAGGTAGCACTCACGCACATACACTTGTGCTGGTTACTGATACACTTTCTTAGCCCACTAACCCGCCAAACTGTTAGAATGTGTTTCTTGCTCTGAAATAATTTTTTATTTACTTAAACAAGGTAAATAAACAACAAAATGTTGATTTTAAGAGATTCCCTCAATCGGTAAAAAAAAGGTGAAAAGTGCCTTGGTTTTAAGCCGTAAAAAAGACAGTGTGTCAGTTTTATTTTTATTGTAATTCATTTAATTATGAACTGAAAAAATTATGTTTGAATGAATTTTAATGCTGGTGATAGTCCGAAAAACAATTCTTATCGTTAGAGCAACACAAATGGATATTGCATTTTGGGCAAACACATTGCGTTTGAGCATTTTTGCATAATTTGCACCATTTTTTATCACCTTCTTTCGATAGCAAAATTGGAAAGTGGCCGATATTATCGTATCGAACGTCATCAACTGGATTTTTCGCTCTTTGACCCACATTAGAATCACTCGGCTATGGATCCCTTGCTTTAATGTTTGAGCGACTGTTTGCATGACTGCTTGGACGACCTGCTGCACGTTTTATATTATATGCCACAAGACCAGCAGCAATTTCTTCCCGAAATTCAGGCAACTGCAACAACCGGTATGTTTTCTCCGAAATATTGCTGGAATTGTTGCTTTTTTCTGCGTGTATACGACGATACGAAATGTAGGAGTTGGTAGCGGCCATATAAATGAAATACTAAAACAAACGTGTCATCGCATCTCGGGTTTTTGGACGAATATAAGACCATCCATAAGGTCTACGCCACCCATATGGCTATTGTACTATTGTACTAGCGAATTATTTGCGGACAATTAACTTCAATAACGTGGCGCCTTTGCTTTGGGAAAATCAAGAGATGATCTTGCAAATGGTTCAACGCCAACGTATGACGAAACCAACCGCACACACTTAGTATCCTTCCACAAGACGTTGCTTATATATATGCCAAAAGCAGATCCCTGGAACTCTACTGAAGAGCCTCGTTCTTGGTGTTTGATTTAGGGTTAATATTAATATACAGAACAAACAACTTATTTAACTTTTAAACAAAGAGTAAATTGTATTTCAGAGATACAAATATTTCACATGTAATAACGCGAAAAGAGCCATTTACTTAATACATAAATTATGCTATTTACAGAATGGTTCATTAGCGTTAGCTAAATAGATAATTTTAAACTCAACTCGTAGTTCATTTGTTGAGCGTTTGGTGCTTAATGTTAGTTAGTTTATAGATAAATCTTAAGAATATGTAAGATCTGCCTAGCGGTGGTCATCATCATCTGTTTGGCAATTGGATTTGCTCTACTTCAACAAAAAGTCCATCTCTGATTTTGTTGTTGACATGTACTGATCGATCTCCATGTCTAAATCCTCACGCTTGACCTCTCCCTTGCGCTGCGGCTTGCCTAGGTTAAAGAAAGGAATAAAACGAGTGTTAATTGCGAAACTTATGGAAATGAATAATCAAATAAATTTAAAAACGAGATGTTTTCAGATCAGCGCTCCCATCCAGCCTAATTTCCAGTGAGCCGCTCTTGCAACGCTTTTACCTGCAACCGTGCGACCACCACGGACACGACTACGTCCACGTCGACCCTGCTGTTGATTGCCAGCTCCTGTGCCATTGTTTTTGTTGACGTTCTTGTTGTTAGTGTTACCATTTTGGCCACCTGCACGCTGTGCGCTGCGTCCACGACGACGCAAACCTGAACCCTTTTGCCTGCCATTCGAAGATGCAGCAGCGGCAGCAGTGTTATTTCCCTGACGTGCCCGGGATCGTGAGCGAGAACGCGACCTATGTGTGGCAACAGAATTATCAGCAGCTTTGGCAGCAGCAGCACGCACAGCAGATCTAAAAGCGATGCCAAATGTAAAATAAGTAATTGAAATTAATAGACATGCAAGCTATTACTCACCTTCCACGTGCACGTCCATTGCGCCCTCGTACACCAGTGGCAGCTGTTTTTTGTGCTGTGTTTGAGTTGCGACGCTTCTCAATGCGTCCGGCAGCAACGCCACGCTGTTGACTGCTGCCACGACGATTGTTGCGTCGCTTTTTGCTAGCTGCTGCTGTTTTTGCTGCTGATACGCCTGGACGCACGCCCAGACGCTGCTTTACTGAGACACGACGCGGTGCATTACCACCATTGCCTCCATTTCGTCTGGCACCGTTCACCAACGGCTGGCGGCCTCCACGTGTCTGTGAGCGTCCACGGCTCTGATCCCTACCGCGACTCTGATCTCTGCCGCGACTCTGATCCCTGCCGCGACTCTGATCCATGCCGCGGTTCTGATCGCGTGTGCCACTAATCGAACGGGCACGTACACGACTGCGTGAACGGCCACGTGGTTGAGCCAATTGTTGCTGCTGCCGCTGCTGCTGTTGGCGTGGTAAGCCGCGTCGACGTCGAGCTACACGCTCTGCCGCTCCACCTACGGTGGTTCGCTGCAGGCCGAGACGCTCTCCTAGTCCGCCCACTGACGCATTGGGGCGTCTGACAGCGCTGCCGCTACGGCGGCGGATACGTCCACTATTGGCAACCAGATCGGCGCGCATGCTAGTTATGTAATTGAAGTTGTAGATGGGCGGAATAAGCAGAAGAGGGTAGATGTGTTTTTATGTTGTAGTAGCATTTTGGAGCAGAGAGCGAGCATTCATCGTCTTTGACTTTGTTGCAGTCAAGCAACAACAAACAGCTGCAAAGTTTGTGTTTTTGGTTTTAATTTTTTTTGTTAGATGCTTACGTTGCCAGTCTGTTGACATTGTTGGAGCGCAGCGGTTTTCCATTGGGTCCCAGGCGGACCGTTTTATTGCCACCAACGCGTGTGTTGGTGCCGCCAGCTGTTGTCCGCAGGCTTCTCTGTAAGATGCATAAGGTTTGTGATGGATTTTTTTTTTGTTTATTGCGTTTTGCAAAACTGAATCAGACGTTGCTCTAACAGTTACTGTTCAGTGTGTTCTGTGTGTGAACAATAGAAACTCTACTATAAGTGGATTTGGTTATTTCTATTAAATTGTTTTTTTTTTTTTTTTTTTGAGGTTACTTCTTGTTGAGTTCTGGGCTGAGCTTGGCTCGCAAGCTTGCTAGGCTGTACAACGCCAAATGGGCACAATTCCTTTTCAGCTTCAGCTGCGGCACTTTGCCACTCATTGGCTCGCCCAGCCACAGACAACAGAGAACACTCTCCTGTTCAGGCCTCACACAGTTAGTTTTTTCAATTCCCAAGTAATGTTAATGTTGCTGTTTTATGTTGATATTTGAGACACATACACGCTTCAGTTTAAGGGCCGTCTGCACAGTGTGCTTCCTTTTAAATTCCTGCAACAGGCGTGAATTGGCCACCGATGTTGGTGTATCCACGATGCGGCGATTACGACTTCGCGAACGACTGCGACGTCCAAGTGCGGCACCTTCTGCCGACTGATGCGATTGCATTTGAGTAAAACGATCGTTGAGCGATATTGCAGTAGCCACCATTTTTGTGGTTGTTTTAATTGTAGATCCTTTTGTCTTTAACTTTTTGACTTTTCACTGGAGTAAAGAGTTGAACTGTATTCGTTGTGTGTCCTTGTTGAAACTTGGTTTGCAACTGTAAGCGAAATCAGAACAGCGGGTTAGTTATATACTCAAAAGGGAGCTACCTGTGGTAGCTTGAACTTAAATGCAAATAGGCAGGTAAATGGGAAAATTTTTGAATTACAGCTGGCGCAAAATGTGCAAGCCATAAAATTTGGATTATAAACACCAGAAACAAACAAAATCGGCAGCTGCAAATGTAAGTCATCGCATTACAAGTACGAAATATTTATTGTTCACTTAACGCATATTTTTATTATTATTTTAGTGTGCATAGACAACAATTTTTTTTGCAACGTTTGACTGTACATATTACATATACATACGTACATACATATATTTGGAAATGAGTTCATGAAGCAAAATGTCAAAACGTTTTCTAATTATACACACAGTTACCACAACAACAACAAAAAATACCAAAAAGCAGAAAATGGCATTG